>JAULUF010000038.1:19600000-20322500 GCA_031834385.1 Semotilus atromaculatus | reverse complement strand
GAATCTGTGGACAGACAGCAGCGTGTGGATGGACAGGAGGGTGAGGACGGTGGCCAGTGAAGAACTGTTAGTTGTGAAACTCCAGCTTTATTTACAGCACTGTAGGCTGCATATCATTTTCATTGTTTTTCATTTGTGTGTTTGTTACAGTATATTATGCTGTATACATTTTCTTTGTACTCTGATGTATTGAAGTTACTTTATGTGTGTGAATGATAATGGTTACAATTTCCTTGGCAGTGAGTTCAATGTGTGATGTCAAACCTTGGAGGCTAATCTTACCCTAAAATCCTTTTTCTTTTCTTTTTTTCTCCAGTTTTATACACAATTGTATTCTGTTAGTTAAACAAAAACAGTACAGTAACCATTGTCAATGAAGGACTGGGCTAAGACTGAAAGGTAGACATGAGGGATATTTCAATGGTCCTCTGCCATAGTGACAAAACATCTAAACATTTTGACTTGCAGTGCTTACACAATGCAAAAAGGGACGGAGCATTTTGAGGGCACTGGCTGTTTAAATGAGAATGAAATTTAGTTTTGACACATGAGTGAACTGTTTTGGGAGAGGTATGAGCTTTTGCAGGTGAGCCATGGTGTTGTGCTGAACCATCCACGTTATTTTGGCAAAAGCACCAACAGTGTTGAGAACGTCCGGTCTGTTTCAAGAAATGAGCCAAAGCAATTGAGAAGGATCTTTGCCATTTTGATGGCACTGACTCTTTACATGGGAAAGGAATTTAGTTTTGAAGCATGAGTGAACAGATTTGGGAGAGATGTGAGCTTTTGCAAGTGCGCTATAGTGTTGTGCTGAACTGTAAGACTGTTTTGCCAAAATCTTAGAGTTTTGAGAATGTAATTTCTGTTTCAAGAAATGAGCCAAACCAATGGAGAAAAACTGTAAAATGACAGTTTCTCTTGAATTCAATGTCCCATACAGTGTGCACACCTAATTTGAAACAGGTTTTTTTTTTTATAGGTTCTTAAAGTAGAATAATGGCCTAAATATCTGGCCTAAATCTCCAAAATGCTGCAGTACAATAGTTAGATATGAGTTGTGCACACTTGTATGGGATGTCCCCTAAACTGACTATAGGGGTTAGTAGAATGTCTAAAGTGGACTATCGAAATAAAGTGTTACAGAAAGAAGATAGATAGAAAGATACAAAGAAAGAAATAAAGAAGAAAGAAAAAAATAAAGAAGATATATAGATAGATAGAATTCAGTATTGATGACGAAAAATAATAACGGTAACTCCACTGAAATGATTTGAAACTAAAGTAACAAGCCAATTTTTTTAAATGTAAGGAGTAGAAAGAACCGATATTCGTGTTAAAAATTTAAGGAAAAGTAAAAAGTTGTCACAAAAATAAATAGTAAAGTAAAAATATCTGAAAAATCTACTTGAGTACTGTAACAAAGTACTTGAACTCCGTTACTTCCCATCACTGACGATCACTACACCAAGAAGTGAACACTCTCCACTTCTCAACCTTGTTTGAGAGACCAGTACCTGTGAGGTGAAAGAACAATAAAAGCCATTTTAAAAAGCTTCAAATAAAAGATGTTTAAATTAAACAACAGTATAGTTTTGTCTTGAAATAAGTCTAGTAGCCTAGAGAATATGTAAAACATGTTATATTCAGAACATGTTGTTCATTTCCTAATTGATAATATATCAACAAATAGTGGATGGGATGGAGGCCATATACAGCATCTGGACTAGAAGATACTGGTACTTGCAAGATACAGATGTTTGCATCTTCTCTCCAGGCCTGACATAAAGTATCCTTTCACCCCAAGCTCTTGTAATAGTTCTGTTCATGGTATAGTCCACTGCGAAACGCTTCAAACAAAAGCTGCTGACTGAGCTGAAACCTGGCCAAAGATTAAACCACTCATCCGGTGGTCTGGTCGCCCATCCTCACTCCATTGGTCGGTTCACCCCTCCCACGGCTGGTGCTGTTTGCCAAGGCTGTTGAGTCTGTGGTATGGAAAAGGGCCTTGCTGGTGGTTTACAGTTAAGCCTCACCAGCGTGCCAGGTGAAAGCCCCCAGGGATTACCCTAATGCTGCCCCACAGACCAGAGGGGAAGTCATCACATCTAGGATCGGAATTATGGGTTCAAAGCTGTATTAGTCGGACAGATAGTAGATGAGTTAAATATTCCACACCTAAATCCTTTGCCAAGCCATTTCACTGTACATGTGTATGTTTGCCAATGCACGTTCTATATGCAGTATTAAATTATTACCATGAAAAAACTGATGTAGGGAACACGCATGATGATAATAATTATCATGGTAAAATCATGTGATAATTCATGTAGGTTGCATTTTTTCAATATTTATTACTATTTTCTCTACAGGATTATCCTGAAAGGAATAATTAGGGAAATTAATATCTGTCATCATGTACTCACTATCATACCATTCCATACTTGTATGGTTTTCATAACACAAAAGAAGATATTATGAATAATCCTTCAGCTGCTTTTGTCCATACATTGAAAGTCAGAAGGGTTGAAATATTTCAAGCTCCAAAAAGGAGCGTAAAACAGAATCCATACAAATCTGAATTTTAAGTGATTTCAAATCAAATCAAATCACTGATCAACTAATGTACTGTAGAGACCAGATCAAATATAGTGACACTTCACTGTAGTAATAGAGATTAAAAACGTATTTTTTATATATTTTGTATTATGTGCAATAATCATCTTGTTTGTTTGCCCATGGTTCTGAACTCTTAGCCCTATAAGCCTGCTGTATCGTATTTGATACATACTAAGGCATCTTAATGATCAAAATGTTCAAAACTTTTACGAAAAACCTCTTGTATGCAATCTACTACATGACTTCTGTTGCCGGATGCCTTTTACCATAATTCTAAAAATGTCTACCTTTAGGTTGTGGTACACGTGTCTTTTTGCAGTGAAATTTTGACTGATTTTTATAAAGTTAAAGTGAGAATACCTTTTATATTGTTAATGAATATAATGATATTTCAAGATGAACACTGGACTGAAGCAACTTAGATTTACTTGATTATCCATACATATTTTAAAAAAATCTTGTTAAAATGTGATACAATGATACACAGGCTTTTGAGGAACGTTTATTTGTATCTCTCATTCACCGTGTATTGCTTTATATTATATGATTTGCCCCTCCACAATCAAAACTACAGAGCTTTGTTCACAAAACTAAAACACTTTATGTGAGCAGTCTGTTATAAACATCCGCAACTGCACCAAATTATTGCACAAAATATTTTTTGCTCAGTTTGGCCATCTGAATACATTTAATTAGGGAGCCTCATATTCTCATATCATACTACATGACCCATAAAAGCCTGATGTATTAAATATGATACTTGTTTTGTTTAAAATGTTTTTTAAAATATATTTTGTCTGATGGTCCAATAAACTTCTATTTAAAAAAAAAAAAGTTTATTCATTTTTTTATTAGTAGTTAAATTAGTTTATATGTCGGGCTTTAAAGGTTTACACATATTTACAAATATGTACATGATACTGATGTTTAGTTTGATTCTGCAGAGCATGGGAATTGCAGTCATTCACTACATTCCCTGCACTAATCCCTCTCTTTACTAACTGTAGTGCACATGTGATTCAGGATGTTATGTGATTTGTATTCTGTAGTAACATAGTGCCAAAAGAGGACATTTTAGCGTTGGTTTCAATAGAATTTTGCAAACTAACAACTAACAAATTGACATTTTAGTGAAACTTCAATTTTGAGGAAGAATTAAGCATCTGAAAACCTGTAGGCCTACTTTTAAATAGTCAGGCCTAAAAAAACATCAGGTGAACCAAGTGGCTATAACACACCATTAGTAAAGTGTAAAGTTCTGCAGCCACTCCACTTAATCTGTATGGTCTGGTTTGTTTTGGCAGGCACTTATTTTCCGGTGATAGCTGGCCACCAGAGTATTGCCGGGAGCCATTCAAAGCTAGACTGTCATTCTCAGGTCAGTGTGCACCCCACTAATTCTGCTGACAGCACTGTTCCCACCATGAAATAATGCCATTCCAGAGAGATCCACTTGTAAGCCCCTCTTTCTGAAGCACAGGTATATAACTAGGGGCTTTTCTCCACTGAGGACGGCACACATCATTTGGGGATCTTTGTCTACTGTACCAGCCTATATCAGCCTCCTCGTACTCTCCTTCAGTCTACATCTTCTCCTTTTTGGAAATAGTCACAGTCAGACTCAAATCGCTGAGATTTGCCAGTACACTTTAGCTAATCAAAGTTGAGAGTTTCCAAGCCTGACATTATGGATATTGCCATCCAACACCCCTGGTTCAGACGCAACATGGGCTATCCCACCCGTCTCTTCGATCAGTTCTTCGGAGAAGGCCTGTTCGACTATGACCTCTTCCCCTTCGCTGCCTCAACTATCAGCCCTTACTATCGACATTCACTCTTCCGCAACTTCCTGGACTCCTCCAACTCAGGCATCTCTGAGGTATGAATTCTTTATTGAAGATTTTGAATTTAAAATGCCATTGTTGATGTTAAAGCCCAATACAGGTTTGATTATCATTTAATCAATTGAATCATTTTTTGGCAAACAGCATATACAGTATTAGTATCACCTCAAAGTAAGGTAGCCTATATGGTGGATGTGAAACTTATTTCCGGAAAATACATTTCAAGAATTTGTCCTTATAGACTCCAGGAATTAAATCGCAAATAAGACCACTAAAAAAATTAGCAAAATCAAAACATAATCTTTAGAAATATGCACAAACTGTGACAGCAGGGAAAACAGAATCAGGCTAAATTTAAGAAATCAACAAAACTGAGGAATACAGCGCTACAAGAAAAAAATGCAGAAAAATGTATAATGTCCTAGCAGAAAAGTACATTCAACCCAAACATGGTAAATATGAAGGCTAACCCAGCTTCTCACGCAACCCCAACTCCTCACTCTCAATTGTTCCTATCCCGGCCAGAGATATGGGGGGAGTCCTCAGGGTTCGGGCACAATTCTGAGCTCGGAGCCCTCCTCTTGGACAGCACGTCAAATATGCATACTCTTTACTCTTGTCTGATTATATGTAAGTGTGAACTTGTGAAACTATTGACACCATATCGATGTAACTCCACTGGCTTGACATTTTTTCAGGTGAGGTCTGACAGAGACAAATTCACAGTGTACCTGGATGTGAAACACTTCTCTCCTGATGAGCTCAATGTCAAGGTGACAGATGACTATGTGGAGATCGAGGGCAAGCATGCAGAAAGACAGGTGAGGTCATGGCTCATTACGACAGGACAGATAATCAATTCTTATCTTCTCAAGTTTAGCAATTAGAAACTCACAATTAAATTAAATTAACCATCCAAATGTTCTTATCAATTGCTGTGCTGATTTTTTCTTATAGTGGGAGAAAGTTGGTAGTTGAACACATAGTAGTGAATCATTATTTAATCCGATTCTGAAGTTTGTGAATGATGCTTCATTTACAGTGATTTAGCTTGTTTTCCATCAAAATTTTCAGTGTGCAGTGAACTATGTGAACAGTACAACAGTATAATATATATAATAAGTGCTTGTATGTGTGTGTTCAACAGTCTGGAATAATTAATAGTCTACAAATGCAGTATAGCCTATGATAAATAATTGTCTGAATTCTTCTCTCTAAAAACTTTCATATGCATCACATTAAGTCAGAAAGGAAATTTGGAACAACTATAGGAGTGACTGTAATTAAACATGACTAATGGACTATTCTATAACTTTAGAGCATGAGGAAATATAATTCATGATTTCAGGCATAGCAAACTCTTTGGAAGTCATACAGAGGTAGACTGCTTATATTTCAATGCAGTACCAGATGTTCTAGTGAAATGGTTTTATAGAAGCAAAATTAATTATTAAAATTTTTGTTGAGCAAGTAATATTTTTATATGTGAAAATATTTTTTTAATATAAATAAAAAAACGTTTGGATTATTTATGCCTCTATGAGATAATTATTTAAAAACTCATCAGCCATTCCGAGCACATTAATCTTTGCATTGCTCTCTTTTACCACCTCACATCTCCAGTGCGGGGTAGATTACTAACTAATTGTAGTCGGTTACAGATTCCAAAGTACATATAAAAATATATGCAAAAAAGCTATTAAGTAATTAAATCTAAAGTAATTAAACATTTACATTTAAATAAATACTTTAAAAAAAATCTGAATTAATTACTTACTGAAATAGATTTTTAAAGACAATTTTGTTGAAATTAATTTGAGTTGTTAATGTTTTATTATTGACAGACAAAAACTTTCCAAAGACAAAGTTTAAATGACTCAGTGTGTAATAAGGAGCTGATAGATGCAGTGTTGCAATGTTAAGAAAAGACTTCTTAAAAGTGAAATGATTTCTGTAAATCCAGTGATCAAATGCAGTGTGGGTCTCAGTTTTCAGTGATAGGCTCATGAATAGTGGTTTGTCTGAGTGCAATTCAATTCATTTCAGTAAAAAGAAGTGGTAGGGAGAATCAATGAATCATGAATAATTTGTGAGAATAACATGTATTCATGTCATCAACAACAAAAAAGTAACCGTAGTCTGATTACAAGCATTTTACTGTAAAAAGTAATATAGTCTAATTAAGTATTTCAATTTTCTTGAAACTGAGTTCGTAATCCAGATTACATGTAATCAGTTTCTACCCGGCACTGCACATCTCAGATGTTTTCCCAGTTGTGTTTTTCTTTTCAGTTCCTTTTCTATTTTTATCTCCATCCTCCCATTCCCATAGCCCCTTTTGCAGCATGGTGGGTTTATTCATGTTTCAGTGGCCTTGAGGGAGGCACAGATGAGGAAAAAGTGAGCAGATCTCTCAGAATGTTTGCATCAGATTGACGTCACTCCTGCGTCATAGCCTGCCATCCTATTTAGAGTCCCAAAAGCCAGTTTTCCAGGCTTTACTGGTGGAGTGTGCACTAAAATGCCTTGACCCTAAAGCTGTTGTTGTTCTGTATGACCTAATCAACAGCAGACACTAAAGTCGGGTGACTACTATGTTTCACCAGTGCTTGTTGAACCGTACTCCATACGGCTATGTATTACAGTAGTGGCCTCAAATCTACACTAATGTAATCAGGATCAAACTAGTAACAGATCCTGTAAACAGATTCGTAAGATTCAGACCAATTTAGGATTACCAATTTATTTCTAATAAATGAAAAAGGCTGTCTTCAGAGTTGAACAGAATGGGTGTCAACCTCTTGAAAGATTACTTTGATATACGTTAACACTTTACTTTATTCCTTTATTATTCATTCAATTATAATCTATAATTCTATTATAAGATACAAAAAAATTATAAATGAATCCTCATGGCCTATTTAAATCTTTCCTGGAACTGGAATGGGGATCTCAAATCATTTAAACTCAATTGAATAAAGCTTTACTTCAATAGAACAGCCTCCTCTTCAGGTCAGCTAAGACCATAGTAATACATGTTCATAATATCTGTAATATAATAAAACATAATATCTGTGTATGATGGGTTTATGAATATGTGGCCTTTTCCTAAATTTTTCTGTTTCTATTGCATGGTTGGCTTTTAGGATGATCATGGCTACATCTCCCGTGAGTTCCACCGCCGCTACCGTCTGCCTTCCAACGTGGACCAGTCTGCCATCAACTGCTCACTGACTGCTGATGGCCTGCTCACTCTTTGTGGACCCAAGACTGGTGGCATAGATTCTGGCCGCGGAGACCGCACCATCCCTGTTACCCGCGAGGACAAGACCAACTCCTAGACGGGCAGCTCCCCACAGCCAGGTGGTGGTTTGGAGGTGTGAGTGGGGCTCCCGGGGGGGTCTAGGCTTTAATTGCAGACGGCATCTAAAGGTGGATTTAAGCAAATCCTTTATTTGTCTTTCATTAAACAAGCCCTTCCTTCCACTTCCATCTCAAAGGGTGTCAGTGTATATCTGGCCTAATACCTTCTTTCATTAGACTATACTAGCTAAAAATCTCCATAATCCACTATGATTGTTTTCATTTTTTCATTACATGCTACTCACACAGGTCAGGATCAGGATGATTGGCTGGGGGTCTTAAAGATTGAAGTGAAAGATTGTAAGGTTTCTTTACTCAACCCTCTACCCTTCTCTCTAGTCCGATGTTAAGTGGCAAGCAGTCATTGTCATCCTGGGCGATATATTATGAGGGTAATTATGATTTAAAAGCATAATCCTTTACTGTATAGGATCAATTGGAGAACTAAATGAAAGGTTGTCAAGGGGAGGTGGAGAGCTTGGTTTAAAATGGCTCTGTTTGAAGATTTATGATTTGAGAGAGATTCCATCACCGGCACCAGTCAGACCTCTGCTTCCTCTCTTACCTGTGTCAAGACCTCTTTTCTAGACCTCTCTTGTCATTGACTTTTTCCTGTCTTGTAGGTTTTAGCCCTGTTCTACAGACTCCTCAGGGGTCTACTAAAAAATTATTAAAGAATAAAGTTGTACCATTAACCATTAGACACACCATGTTTGTCTTTATTTAATATGTAATACAATACAAGTCACACCATAAATCATAATTAAATGACTAGATGATTTATATTATTATGAAGTTGAATGATGCATATATGAATATAACTACAAATAAGACATATCCAGATTCATATTGAACTGGTGAGAACTGGTATCTGAAAACGATCCAAAATGTCTTCTAAATCTTTCTTAAACTCGTTGCCATCTGCTCTCTGTCATAAGAGCTACTGATTGATTTTCTATTGACTAGTGGCGTTTCCCTTCAATTGGGGCTATACGGTAAGTATGTTTTTAGTGTAAAACTGTGTTGCCAGTATTAAATCTTTAAATATGCAACATGTATTGTAACCTACAGTAAATGTTAACTAATGGCATTTAATTTAGATACCAACGCAGATTACCAATTTTCAATGGATGGTAATATAAATTGCCAAATGCAAGTGTGAGACTTTTACAATTACTTTTTAAAGGAGGAAGTGCTAAAACCATTTGAAATTTATTTGGCTTAAGGCGAGACACGGCAGGCAAAAACATCGTTTTTTTTTCAATGGTCAATTTTGAGATTTTTGGCTATTTGTCTTCAATAACATGTTTTCTTTCAGACTTGTGTTAAAAAAAGTCCAAAATACACATTTAGGTCTTTATTTTACTACACTTTGTCTGTTTGGGTGTGTAGATTTCGTAGACTTCAAAAGTTGCCGTTCTAAATCATCCCGCTGCACCGCGATCGCTGTCTGCAGCTCCGCACCCTGTCATCTTAACCGTTGGAAAGCTCTCTCTCTCCTCTTCAATGCTGTCGGATCCAAATATGGTCATTTCCTGTGTATCAGCAACCAATCATGAAAGTAAAATGGGCCATTTAACTCGAAATGTGCAATCTCATTGGCTGATGCCAATTTCTGACAACGTGATTCGTTCAGAATCATCACGTGACGCACTCTGACATTTCCACGGTAGTTAAAAATGGCGAAAGATATACGTGTAAAAATCTCTCAGAGAAAACGAAAACAGTTGTCATTAGCAAAAAGACACAAAGGAATTACCAACGAAGACAGAAGATGATGAAATGCCTTCACATAGTGCGTTGATGCGTAAACTGTCATTCGGACAACAGGAGTGTTCCAACATGACATCATGACTTTGCGTAAACATACACGCCACTTTCAAATCAAGTGGCGTGTTATCTATACGCATTTTCAGCTATCCGCGTGTATGTCCACGCCGCGTGTATGTCTACGCTGCGTGTATGTCCACGCCGCGTGTATGTCCACGCCGCGTGTATGTGTACGCCGTTAAATTTCCGAGCGAAACTAAGCTAAATGAATATCTACATCTGGGGAGCGATATTTTCTTCCCTAGGATGGTAGGGGAAGAGTCATAAATGCTAATAACCCAAGTGACGGGTAGGTTTAGGGACGTCGTTGGGGTAGGTCATATATTTATATATAGTAATGTAACGTTAAGTCAATGGCGTTGATAAACACGCTGAAAAGCGATTATGCGTGTTGATAGCACGCCAAAAATGGAAATACGAATTGGCGTGTCATACATACGCTATTTCATGAGATCAGTCTGAGTGTTCAGACAGCGGAGGTAATCAAAGCGTCACACAGCAGTAGCTGATAGTTCATGTAGTGCGTTTGAATGAACTGATCGGTGGTTTAATTTGTCCTAATTGCGCAGGGACAGGGCTGAAAGTTAATATTGATCCGAATAATCAGGGGTTCTGTAGTAGTGTACTACTAGAGTGCAGCGAGCCTCTGCAAAGAAGATAGGTACAGGCAAAGTGCAGGGACGTGCACAGGGGGGTTGCTGAAAAAAAAAGTTGTAGGCTACTGTATCGCGTGCCGTTTGAGCTGGAGCGCTACAGCGATCTGTCACATTTAAAAGCACCAAAAACTGTATTGTTTGAATCTCGTAAAAATATTGACAGAATATGAGAGCAGAGAATTTGTTCCATATCAAAAGTAGCCTATAACTTTCTCTGTCTTGTCTGTCGGTGTCAGTGTCCTCTTTGACTCGCGATTTTTCTCTGCTTGAGAAAGATGTGCCGTTAGCGCGTGTGAAAAGGGTAAATTACGGTCACGGAAGTCACTGAACGATTGACGACAAACGTTTCCAGCGAATCGACAATCAGAGAAAGGCATTAGACACAGCAGTGGTCCAATCAGTGAGTCTGAACTTGTTTAGTAATTCGGAAATTAGCGCACATGAGGAAGAAAAAAAAATACAGCACAGAAGAATGTCTCATTTAGCGTGAGATTTCTTTGTCGAGCGTGAGAGCGTGAGATTGAGGCTGAATGCGTGAGTGTCACGCCAGATGCGTGAGAGTTGGCAACCCTGGAATGGTACTGTTAGCACATGAGTTAGGCTTGGGATATGCAGCTCTCAAAAAAATAAGCAAAGTGTTGGGGATTCCTGGCCTTCATGTTAAAACATATCAGAGACACCAAAAGACAGTAACCGGTATGGAAACACACACACATACATATACATACAGTATATTCATTCACACACACACACACACACACACACACACACACACATTCAGTGTCTCTCACACACACTCATTATCTCTCACACACACTCATGATCTCTCTCTCTCTCTATCACACACACATTCATTATCTCTCTCTCTCTCTGTCACTCACACACACACACACATTCATTCTCTCTCTCTCTCTCTCTCTCTCTCTCTCTCTCTCTATCACACACACATTCATTCTCCCTCTCTCTCTCTGTCACACACACACACATTCATTCTCTCTCTCTCTCTCTCTGTCACTCACACACACACACATTCATTCTCTCTCTCTCTCTGTCACTCACACACACACATTCATTCTCTCTCTCTCTCTCTCTCTCTCTCTCTCACACACACACACACACATTCATTCTCTCTCTCTCTCTCTCACACACACACACACACATTCATTCTCTCTCTCTCTCTCTCTCTCTCTCACACACACACACATTCATTCTCTCTCTCTCTCTCACACACACACATTTGTGGCATTATAGATTATGTTCTCCATCTATTTGTGGTTTATAATATGGATGAACAGTTAATAATAAACTATACATTTAATTTCAGTCGCTGAAATTGAGAGAGGCTTGGAGTCACTGCAGAGAACCAGGGACCAGATCAGGCAGGCATATGCAGATATTGACCCTGATGTGGCTGAGATAGTAAGGGAGGATGAGGATGCCATAATAAATATCAGTGTGTCTTTTGATGGCACCTGGCAGAAGAGAGGCTTCACATCCCACTACGGCATTGGTGTGTGCATCGACATCCTCACTGGGCTGGTAGTGGACTTTGAGGTGCTGTCCTACTGCCATGCTTGTACACTGAGAGAGTGTGCTAGGCGAGGTGGTAAGGCTACACAGGAGGAATTTGATAGCTGGAAGGAGAGTCATGTAGACTGTGCAAAAAATGTTTCAGGGTCAAGTAAGGCTATGGAGCAGGAGGCAGCCAAGAGGATGTGGGCCAGGTCTGTGTCTCAGCATCAGCTGCGCTACACAGAGATCCTGTCAGATGGGGACAGTGCAGCATTCAAGGAGGTGGTTGCGCTCAAACCATACCCTGGACATGAAATTGATAAGCTTGAGTGCATAAATCACGCTCACAAGCGCATGGGCACAGCGCTTAGGAAACTGAGTGCTGAGCGTAAATTAGGGGGCAAAGGTCAGGGTAAGCTTACTGCCAAGAAATGTAAAGCCTTGCAGAATTATTACAGGGGGGCTATTCTAAATAGCCTGTAGAGGCTATTCTCTACAGGAGAGCAGAGGAGAATGGAAAAAAGCCAGATAGCCATAGGCTTCACACACAGGTAACTTTTTATCACGGGAGGTGGGTCAGAAGCTAATCCCTGTCTATCACCGGATGTCCAGTGACAGCCTGCTCAAGCGCATGCAGCATGGAGGCACTCAGAATGCCAACGAATGCCTCAACTTGGTCATATGGGCCCGATGTCCAAAAACAGTCTTTGTGGGGAAAAGCAGAGTTGAGGCTGCAGCCAGTATGGCTATTTCTATATTTAATGAGGGTGCCTCTGCCATGCTGGCTGTGATGGATAAATTGTGGCTTCAGAGCACAGTCGTTACTGTCAATGCAATGAAGAATGACGACATGGTTAGGATTTCAAAAGCCAATAGTGTCCATTCCGCCAGTGCAAAACGGAGCCGTAAAAGTGTAAGCACAGCCAAAAAAGTTAAAAGACACCAGCAGGAGATGGAGGAGGGCCCTACATATGGTGCTGGCATGGATGTGTAGTATGTAAATTAACTTGGGGGAACTAGGTGTAATGGTTGTGTTCTGTCAGTGTGAGGTTTATGTAATGTCTTCAGTTGAAGGCCATGTTGATGTGTTAATCCAAACAAGTTCATTTAGCCTACTATTTGTATTTATAAGTGATTATTTCTTATACGATAGGTTTAAAGTTAAATGTCATACCTTGACAGTTTCGACTGCTGACTCTGCAGTCATCTTCAGAAGCGTAACGTGATGTTTCTGTGACGTCAACAATAGGTGTGATATATTTAGTTTTTGTCATTCCACCTGTGATGGACTGTTGATGTGTTGTTTTGGATGTTATGATCAGTGATGGATGAAGCAGTAATGAGTTTTGGATGTTAAACAGTGTGATACATGGATTTTACTTGGACCTAAAGCATATTTTGTCTGTAATTCATGGCTTTCAATAGAAAATAGTTGAATTTTGCCATAAAAATCTTTAAAGGCCGTTTTCTCAAAATGAGTTTTTTCTCACACTCCTAGTGACGATTTTCCACTTCTGTAGCACCTACATACACCAAACTTTACAGCTGTATTCCTAACTATATTGCGAATGTTTGTTCAGAGGGATTTGTTGATATATCATTCTTGGCCTGATTTATATGACATTTTATGGCTAAAAATAGGGCGGAAATAATTTTTTTAAGGCTATTGGCAGTATTTTCTGATTTACAGGGTAACAAAAGGAGATATTCATAATCCCCTCTGAAAATGTCTTTTCATTGAATATATCAACAAAATGAAAACAGAATTGAATTTCTCATTCATTTCATCAAATTGCAAATGTCTAAGTACATGTCTCAATGTCTCATTACATCTTTGCAAATGATTAAGTAGGCCTACATGTAGCCATTTAGCACAACTCCTGCTTGACGCTCACGCGCTGCTCCTGCTCGCGGTGTGAACGCACTCATTGGCTGCGTTCGGAATCGCATACTCAATGAGTAGGTACTTAATTTCAATAAGTACTTACTTAACGAGCGCAAAAAGAGTAGGTACTTTATAGCCAAATCTCGTTGAGTATGAATGCGATCCGGACATCATCGCCATGTTGACGTTATCATGTTACCTACGACGCGTTATCACAAGCGCAACAACTGATATGAGCGACAGGTTTTTTCATCTATCTGTAAATATCTTGATATTGATGAAAGTTGCTCATTTTGTGGTATTGTTGAAGAAACAGCTGCCCATTTATTTTGTGAATACATTTAGGGTTGATTTAAAGGTGCCATATGTAAAAATTGAGGTAACAATATCCAAAAAATTAGCTACACGTATCAAAAGAATGAGAAGAAATAAATGCAATGATGTCATTAAAAAAATGACAAGTTATAGTGCTGCCGAGATATAAACCTGAATTAGCATGCTAACTTACTAGCCGGTGACATAATACCAGTTTCGGCCATGGGAGGCGGTATGCGGGCAACATGCATAACCACCAGCCAAACTGCAGTACACGAATAACTCGCACGGCTTGTGGGCGGACTTGAACCTGATGTCAATCGCGTCTATTTGAGACCGGCCTTTATAATTTAGTGTTGAGATGTTGTTCATTGAGTCTCTAATCTCTAAAAATCTCCAAATGAACTGCGGTCTTACTATCGTGTCAATTGATTTGATTAATATGCGCGAGGGAGAGAGAGAGCAGGAGGACTGCGCTCGTGTTGTTTGAAGACGTGAGAGTGCGCGCGCGCGGCCGGAGCGCTCTCTCTCTCTCTGCTCGTTATAAGCCCTGTCAAGCGCAGCAGTCATTATATTCTACATCACTCGCCGATCAAAATAGGCTTTGGCGGGACAAAGCGGACGATTTGACGGTTTTAGAAGATTAACAACCCGAAACTAAAAAACAGACTAGAGTAGGCCAACTTTCTGGAGGTATACTGCCCCCATCTGGTATGTAATTTTACACCCAAAAAGTTTCTCCTTCAAGTTTTCTCTTTTTCTTTATGAATTTACCTCTTAATTCATCCCTGAGACTTCTAACAAAATATTTTTTATGTATTATGAAGAACTATTTAAAGATATTTAGCCTTGTTATTGTTCTTTTTTGTATATAAATATCATATTATGATGTACACAAACCAACGATCTTTATGTTTTCTGCTTTGTCATTATGATTGTTCATTGTTAGATACAACTTTGGTATATTTCCATGATCTTGTAGGTAATAAGTTTATTAAGTGTAAATGATATATGAGCGACAGGTAGGCCAACTACTTCATAACATCAGTAACTCGACAGCACAAACTAGAACAGTTTTCCTCAGCGTTTGTAATGTCTGCACAAAGGAGACGTGCAGCTGCTCGAAGATCTCTCCTTTGGAGAAAACTGTTGATTTTATACTCGAAAAATGTAAGTAGGCTATCGCTCCTTAAAAATTAATATGACCTCAGAATGAATTGCATTATTAGCCCACCCCAAAACTTAAACAAAATAATAATATTAAATGCTGACCAATACTTAATTATATAACTTTTTTATATACTAAAAATTATATAATTTAATAAAACAAGCAAAATGTAATTTGTTTTGTCATATGACTTATGCATGAATACACACTAAATGCAGTGAAACATCGCAATTGTCAGTCAAGCAATGAATTAATGCATACATTAATTCAATAATTATATTTTATATCCTGACAACAATAAGAAACATGAATAAATGAGTAAAATAACAAATAAAAGTAACCATCACAATAAACAAATGCATATACAAGACAACAACACATGAAACGAAGCTTTATTCAAACTACAAGCATGTATTTACAGGCGGTGAACCGCACATCATAACATCTCAACACAGCGGTTCCCATTCTGGGCTTTATCCTGACGCAGTCACCAGAGCTGAGCCGTGCCTTCGTGCCGGTGTTGTGCCGAATTTCGACCCCCGCCAAATTATTACCCGCCTAGCATTGGTATTTAGGATTAGTTGTGGGGAAGGGGCTAGGATTAGGGGTGGGGTTAGGATTAGATCAGTACCTGATACTGACTTCAACGAGGGGGGTAATAATTTGGCAGGGGGTCGAAATTCGGCACAACGCCTGTGCTTGTTACTGCGCTTCACAATCTGAGGCAATAAGGGCAGATGGAGTGATGGAGCATCTCATCCACGGCACCGTCTCCAGGATTCAGCTCTGGGCTCCTCATCCTCAGTGCTCACAGCCTCACACCAGTCTGCAGACATTTCAGATCCTACAAAAATGCACAAACATTATACAAAATTATTTACAGCACATTTGTCTAATGTCAACATTGTTGACAACAGTGAATTGTCCTGCAAAATAGCACACATTCATCACTCAGATGTCTTTTTCATGTTGTGCTTTGCTCATCTGCAATACTTATACAATATTTTCCTTACAGATGTAAATAGACATTTTAAATAAGCGTGTTTAAGATGTATATGGTTATGTAAATCCCCTTTAGAGACGTAACGTTACGTGTGCTTACTGGAGCTCCCCTGTTAGTTAGCTATACATGATAAAACATGTTTTTACAGCAAAATCACAACTATAACTCCTTTACACCTTGAACAGTTAAAACGTTTAGTTTAACACATACGATTTAAATACCTTTACGTGTTTACTCACCTTTGAAAACCCCCGCGTCGCTGATCTCTGTGATGTTTGATAATGACGTATGCTCTCGCGTGGCCTCATGGGATAGATGAGTATCAAGAGTACCCATCGGACAAGCACTCAAAAATCTGTGCTGAAGCAGTAGATCATCCGGGAACTTCTCGCCTACTCTTTTATGAATACTGATGTTTCGAACGTACTGCTTCTTTCACGTACTGTTTTCGCCTACTATATAGGAAAGTAGGGATATTCGAACGCACTATCGTCCAAATCTCGCGATAGGCTAATTAGTACGTCACCCAGGTAATTCTCGCCTACTCTTTTATGAATACTGAGGATTCGAACGTACTTTTTCGCTCGCCTACTCTTTTCCCCTACTATATAGTAGATAAGTATGCGATTCCGAACGCAGCCATTGATTAACATGCAGCCGAAAAAAATACGCGCTGCTCACGCGCCGCTGACGCTTGCGGTGTGAAACGGCCGTAAGGGTGCATGGTCTACATACCAAAACAGGTATGTAGACAGTCAAGGATGGAATTATATGTTGTAAGTTATAGGACAGGACACTGTGCATAGAGCAAGAAATATATTTATTTACACGTTTACCTATTCATTTAGTGTGAGTGTGTGTGTGTGTGTGTGTGTGTGTGTGTGTGTGTGTGTGTGTGTGTGTGTGTGTGTGTGATAGGCCTACAGTAATATCTTACCTCAATGGGATGTCATGATACTAAAAAGGACAAGAAAAACATTGGAGAAAATAAACTATGGAATAGTTTATTTTCTACAGTATTGATGATACAGTTTACAGTAGTATTCCAGTCACTGTGCAGTGATGCATTAGAATTGTGGTAAAGTTACTGTAACTGTAAATAACTCTACAAATACATAACTTATTCTGTAAGGAATACATAAGGTATACATTACAAATGGAGTGTTGTCCTTTGAATTCTATGTCTAGAATCTGTGGACAGACAGCAGCGTGTGGATGGACAGGAGGGTGAGGACGGTGGCCAGTGAAGAACTGTTAGTTGTGAAACTCCAGCTTTATTTACAGCACTGTAGGCTGCATATCATTTTCATTGTTTTTTGTTTGTGTGTTTATATTACAGTATATTATGCTGTATACATTTTCTTTGTACTCTGATGTATTGAAGTTACTTTATGTGTGTGAATGATATTTCCTTGGCAGTGAGTGCAACGTGTGATGTCAAACCTTGGAGGCTAATCTTACCCTAAAATCCTATTTCTTTTTTCAGTTTTATACACAATTGTATTCTGTTAGCTAGACAAAAAACAGTACAGTAACCATTGTCAATGAAGGACTGGGCTAAGACTGAAAGGTGGACATGAGGGATATTTCAATGGTCCTCTGCCATAGTGACAAAACGGTAACACTTTATTTCGATAGTCCACTTTAGACATTCTACTAACTATAAGTAATTTTTCAACTACATGTCAACTAACTGTCATTAGAGTATTAGTAGACTGTCAGCTTAATATCTGCTAACACTTTATTTTGTTGGTCCCCCAACAGACATTCAACTGACTATAAGTAACTTGGCGACTACAAGTCAACTTATTCTCCTAACCCGAACCCTAACACCTAACCATAACCTACCAGTCTACTGACAGTCTACTATAATATACTAATACTCTAATGAAAGTTAGTTGACATGTAGTTACTTATAGTTGGTAGAACGTCTAAAGTGGACTATCGAAATAAAGTGTAACCGACAAAACACCTAAACATTTTGACTTGCAGTGCTTACACAATGCCAAAGGGACGAAGCATTTTGGGGTCTGTTTCAAGAAATGAGCCAAAGCAATTGAGAAGGATCTTTTCCATTTTGGTGGCACTGACTCTTTACATGGGAAAGGAATTTAGATTTGAAGCATGAGTGAACAGATTTGGGAGAGATATGAGCTTTTGCAAGTGCAAAATGATCTTGGCACTGTTTTGCCAAATGATCTTAGAGTTTTGAGAATGTAATTTCTGTTTCAAGAAATGAGCCAAACCAATGGAGAAAAACTGTAATAAACTAATAGCCCCTGTTGTGGTTTCAATCATTTCGGGACAATGATGTCTCAGAGATCTTTGATAACAGAAAATAATTAGACTTTATTCAACGAACAAAGCCGAGTGACACTTGCATGAGAATCACTCCCGAAGAGTCCTCAGCTCCACACACATATACCTTCAACCCTTCCAAAAAAGGTCATACATACATATAGATAATTTGGGTGAAGGTCTTTGTACCATGTGACATCTCAGAATAGAGTTTTCTGCTTCCTCAACATTCAAGGTCTTGTTACAGCACACACAGAGAGGAAATCCAAAGTCACACACAGAGGAAATAATTGTGTATTCTTATATAGCTAAATTACTTGTTTTCTAAATAATAAAATCTTCAACATTCCTCCCTCTGGGGCTTATCTAAGCCCCACATTCACTATCCTTTTCCAGAGTGTAGTTTCAAAATCCAGCCCCCTCAGTTATGCTATCTAGTGACTCAAGCAAGTCACCATCCTTTACAATGACTAGATTATGCCACCATACTCCGGAGGAGCATAAGAACCAAACATCTTTCTCCATACATTTTTCTTTCTTTCAGTTGTTTTGCTTTTCTTTCAATGGAAAAAGTAAAAGATTCTTTGCTCCCTAATCAAACAACAATTTAAACATTGTTACAAGTGTGAGGATGAAATTGGTTCAGCATTGTCGGTTATTGTCACAGTTATGTAGAATGTCAAACATAAATATTCATTATACAATTAAAAGTTTTCTTGCGGTGTAGTCTTTTTCACTTCCTTCGACCCAGACACTTTACATGTCGTAGAGGGTCACCACTGGGGAGAGGGCAGGCTAGTACATACACCCAGGGTCTGGCTCATCAATCATCTTCTTCGTCCTCCTTTTTGAGGTACTTGAATCAACATCCAATGTTTGAAATATCAATTTGGTTGCCCTCTCAAATTAGTTTTCATTATCTTTTTCCCGCATTTCCATTCGTTTAACCGTGGTTTTTCAACTAGTGATCTTAATATGCAAAGTACACAACAGAATAATAACCCACTTTCAATATCGCATCACCAAAAAACATTTCTAATTTTGTAAACCATGACTCAATTCTCTAAACCCAAAATCAAGCTTTCCTTAACTTGTGCTTTAAGCTTTTTTACTCAATCGTATTTGCTAAACTTTCCTCCTTGCACAGTATTATTTGGTAAAAGTGCAACCCCAATCTCTAAATAGAAGTCATTCTACTTTTTCATGTAATTGTTTTCTTCATAATGCAGGCAAAGCATTTTCAATAAATCTCTGCTGATTATAGTCGTAGTTGATTCATTTTGTGTTTTTGTTTTGCGTGATCCTTATGACTTTTAATTCAGAATAGGACTGGATAAATTCTTAAATTCAAAAATCAATCTATTAGTCAGTCTTTTTTAGTTGATGAACAAACATAACATTTTAGTGCACCTTCTACTCATTAAATCTCAATATGCTTCGTTATAAAGTTTTACATTTCAAATTCTGTCTACTTTATTACCAAATTTAAACAATAAATACCATTTTTAAAATGTTTAATCTCACGTGTTGCAGCTCCTTCTCATTATAGCTCCTCAGTTCAAGCCTAACTGAATACCTTTCTTCTACTAATTTCTAAATGAACTATCATGAATAAACTTAATTATGTCTCATGTAATCACTCAAACTAAGAAAGCTTTAAGAGCAATGTTACATTTACTTCATAAAAGTCATTCAATAAACTCAGACACTTAGAAAAGAGAACTCTTTACCTATTCATTGTACATTTATTTTCCTGCATACCTAAATAAATCTAACAATCTCAACGTTTTTATATCAACCATTTCAAACATAAAGCTTTATAACTTATTATTACTAAGACTTCCTTGTATTCGTATACAATTTATATTTAGTCTTCAGTGCTTCTGTTTAGCTGACCCATACTTCTCTGTTAGAGATTTAATTTCTGTTCCTGACCCTCCTCTGTTGATTTCATTGCTTTTACCCATCTATATCATGTCCACATATTCCTTACCAAATGTTTTAATAGTTCTTCTGATACTGACATATGGCCTATTTTTATCGCTGTTCTTTTCTTAACTTTGTTTTTGCCACAAATTTCACAAAAACTTTGCAAAAATGCCTTTTAATTTTAACTTAATTTTAATTTAATTTCCTTATTCTTAATTAATTTTGCCTTCATTTTAATAATAATTTCCTTATCTTAACTCCCCCCTTTGCGCACTGGTTTAGAACCATTGCGCATTTGGATTGAGTATAATCAAAAGTATTGTTGGTTCAACAATCTATGCTTCATGTGAATGCCAAATATTCATTTTTTACCCCCCTTTGGTACCATTTAGATTATTCAGAAGGGCCTGTTTGTTATTACATTTTAATAACTTCCAACTGAGGTTGTCATTCAATTAACACTATTTGATATATATTTAATTAGTCAATAGCATATTGAATCAATTCATAATCTTTAAAATCTAATATTTGTTAATACCCAATGTTAATACTTGGTTCAATTTCAACTGTAGCCTTAAATGAATTTTGTATACCCTTGTATTGACAAATTTCATCTGAGTAACCATTATGATTTATTTTAAAAGTTATTTTTTAGTTTTAATTTTTCCTTCATGAATTGTCTTAATTCCCACTATGCTATATCAATTTCTTAAATTATTTGTTATAATTTATTATTATTATTATTATTATTCTCTTTATCATCATTTCTACATTGCTTTGATTTATTTTTCTTCTATCAATTTTTGTTCTGTTGGGGTTATTATTAAGTTGCTACTGAATCTATTCAAGGGCTTTTAGGAAATTTGGTTGAAGTTAACTGTTTGAGCTTGTACTCATCTCTGTTGAGTGTCTTTTTTGCACAGCTCCTTGTGAGCTTTCCACACTTCTCAGAGTTTCTGGTCAAGCTTGTCTCCTTTTTCAATTCTTATTTTGATCTTTGTGAGCGTTGCAATGGGCCTTTATCTCTCGTTGGCCAGAGAAAATCCTGTTGTCAGGGGTTGAGTTGGTTGGTGCAGAAGTTGAGAGGTATGGACTCAAATATCACTTCGCTGATCCATGCTGACCTCCTCTGAGATCACAAAGCACAGTCACTGGATATTTTTGTCAGAATTGTTCCAGAAACCTTCCTGGAATTTCTGGAGATTCCTGGAGCTTCTGTCATCTGTGAATGAAACCTTCATAAGTTCTGTTAGTTCTGTTAGTGACAACAACATGTATTAAATCATCTGCTGATCTGGCCCATTGTCCTCCTTGGTGGCACCTGTACAAAAGTTACATTATTACAAAGAATCAGCTCCATCACCATATGCTGAAAAGAAACTCAGATGGTCCTTCATTATATTCTGAAAGGAAAGTCAGATGTGTTAAGCGCTTCGCAAATGTGGCACTGTTTTGTACCATTTTCTTTTCCTATTGCCACTACAGTTTTGACCAGGAAATTAACCAAATTTATCCATGGTCATTATTTTATTGGGCAGAATATACCCTGTGGGCCACCCAATATTAAATTTAGGATACAGCTGTATTGGCAAAATAATTGATTTGCCTTAGTGTTTCTTCAAACACCATTTCTCACTCCATTCATACTCAGTCACTCTCACACACACTGGCCAGCACACATTCTTGCAGGTTGTGCTCTAAATGCGGCACTGATCATTTTAGCCACAAGGTCTGAACAGGTCAACACAACTATGTCAAACACTATTGAGAAGTGTCAATGGTCGTAAGGTTCAGTTTAAGTCCGCTGTTATAAACCCTTTTTTCTTTTTACAAATTCTAATAAGTAATTTAGAGTAATAGGCCTGTCAATTGTAATTTTTCAAATGCATTTTTTTCCTCATTTTTTGTTCAGATTTTTCCTATTGTTTTTGGTTTTTGCTCATGAGCTGTTTTAAAAATAAACTTAGAGATCTCTGCATAATCTTGGATCCATGGCCAATAACATTTCCATCTCATTATCCCAGTTTTTACAACGTTTGTGATTTCATAATTTTTACTTTTGGAGTATTTATATTTATTTTTTCCTCCAATCTATCTCTAGAAAATTACCGAAACAAGATGGAGTGACCAGTGTATCTGTTTTGTCAACAATCTTTTAGCCCTATCTTTGTTTAATCTAATAGCCCTCACTATACCAAATCCAGCCTCTGCATTACTTGTTCAATTATTTGAGCACACACTTCTCTCTTTCAGTATGCTTTCTCTTTCTTAAATGGCTGGACTTGTACCTACTGAAAGAGCAGAGAGGGTTAGTTTAGCAGAGAATATAAAAGAATTGCTTTGAGACCAGTGAATAATCAAAATGAATAAAGTTAACATAATAATACACTAAATTTGAAGCAGTCTTTAGAGTGATCATAAGGTTTTCAGACCTGTGGTGGGGTGTCAGTTCTTCTGTTTTTAGATAACCTTCTTGGCTGTCGCTCTGCATGTGTCGTCAG
Source organism: Semotilus atromaculatus (assembly GCA_031834385.1). Taxonomy (NCBI): domain Eukaryota; kingdom Metazoa; phylum Chordata; class Actinopteri; order Cypriniformes; family Leuciscidae; genus Semotilus; species Semotilus atromaculatus. Next base: position 20,299,580 of record JAULUF010000038.1, on the reverse strand, counting down.
CCTATAATGTCATTCAAGGCCTGGTGTTCAGGCTCCGTTGTTGTTCTGCCTCTTCTCAGTTTAGGCATTGAAAGATTCTGCCACAGTTTAGCATCTCAGAAGTTTCTCTTTGTCCTCAGGAAAAGTCTCAAATGAACATTTCACCTTTTTCAGCATTAAATCAGTCTTTCTCCATGCTGAGCTTTCAGAAAGTGATCAACTTCAGGAGGGGAGCTGAAATCCCCTCACCCACTCCTGTTCTCTCTGCAGTCTTCTTTCTGCAGTCGTGTCTCTGACCTTTGCCCTCTTGTTGCTTCCATTCGACACTGTCAGTGAAGCCATCTGTAATTTGAACACTCAGAGATCTGCATGAATCAAATTGGACTTTTACAAATACTAATTCAAACTGTCCTTGAGCTATTAGCCCTTTATCTATATTCCCAAAAATTATCCAAAGATTTAACCATCTTTTTCACTAGTTCTTTAATATAAACATCTCACTGGTTGACAACAGCAGCTCTTCCATTCTATTTTTAGTAAAGCAAGTTCTTCGTTGCAGGAAAAAGCAAGCTATTTCTTCTTTGCAATATCAGCAATAATCTAACTTTGATTATCTGAGTATAATCCAATTAAATAATTTCTCATATCATAAAATCAGACTTCATTCTTTCTTCTATATTTGCATGCTGTGTTCAAAATAATCATGTATGGTGAATGAAATGTTCCTCAGCCAACATCAAGGAATTCCTCTTATTTTGAATCAACAATTCCTATTTAATACGATTCTAAAATAGATTGTTTAACCGTGGTCACCCAATCTCGCTAACGTTCAACACATTGCACAGGTCATTTCTTCTTAACACCCACTTAATTATCTGCAATGGGATACTTTTTCCCCATTCTGTTTTCAGGGATAATGAGATACAAATTTTAGACGTCTTCTGATATAAGATATAATATATTAAGCACGTGCATTTTTATTTATCTTTATCTATTAATATCTTCCATTATATTTCTTAATTAAATATATATTTTATAACTTATTTCATACTACAATAATCTCATAGTTAATATCTTGAAACAATTGTTTTCCTTTACTATTTCCTTTACTTTTAATACTCATTTATACATTACTTGTCTCTCAAGCTCATACACACATTCCTTGTCACCTATTTTTAACCACAGTCACAGTCAAGCAGACACAGGATCCCAGACACACACATAAAAGCTATATTCTACTTACAGTGTTACTCACTGTCTTTATAACAATACATCACTGATACACTAACTAACACAGTGAAACTATATAAACCTAACTACTTGCTTATTCACTTCCCCAACACAGCAAAAAACAATAACTTTAAAGCTATTCCATCCATAGATTTCTGCTGATTCACTTCCCCAACACAGCAAAATCATATGAATTAGCCTACCTGAGCAGACCTGTCCATCTTGAACAGCGGTAACCGCAGGCTAAACATCTGTGTGCATGCTTTACCTGTCATCCATCAAGGCCCTCTTGACAAGGTAAACACAAATCAATAACTGATATCCTTATCAGTAAGTATATATCCTGTGTGCATGCTTTTGCTTATTATCCATCTAGGCCCACTTAATAAGCAAACACAGATCCTTAGCAGTACCAGTAGTTCAAACAATCCACACAGGATTATTTAAGCACTGGCAAAGACTATTGGGAGCTCCCCTCCTATTACAAACTAGACATACAAAGACAATGCATACAATTATTTCTGTTAATCACAGACCCCTTTTCATTTTCTTAGTTCTTTGAATTTGGAGAAGCTTTTCTTACCATTTCTGGGCGACCGGTGACCCGCACAAACTTGAAGAAAAAGCAAAAAACTGCTCACCTCTAAGTACAGTGGCCACTGTTGTTTGTACCAGTCAACGGTGACGCCCATCATGGTTTCTTCAGCTCCTTCCGTGTCCTGCCGGGGTCGCCAAATGTTGTGGTTTCAATCATTTCGGGACAATGATGTCTCAGAGATCTTTGATAACAGAAAATAATTAGACTTTATTCAACGAACAAAGCCGAGTGACACTTGCATGAGAATCACTCCCGAAGAGTCCTCAGCTCCACACACATATACCTTCAACCCTTCCAAAAAAGGTCATACATACATATAGATAATTTGGGTGAAGGTCTTTGTACCATGTGACATCTCAGAATAGAGTTTTCTGCTTCCTCAACATTCAAGGTCTTGTTACAGCACACACAGAGAGGAAATCCAAAGTCACACACAGAGGAAATAATTGTGTATTCTTATATAGCTAAATTACTTGTTTTCTAAATAATAAAATCTTCAACACCCCATGCATAGTATTCCACTATTAAAAACAGCAATGCCCCTTAAATTACTGCATAATAACGGTCAAGCTCTAACTAAACCAATCACAGTATGAATTTTTGGTACCTAATAAATTATAATACAAAAACAACAACAAGATTTTAGTAAACTGTTTAATGATGTATACTAATAATATTCACACCACTTTCTGGACAATAACTAAGCAACTACAATCATGACAACAATGCAATATGATGTCTCATTAAAACTATTCGCCTCTACAAACACAGGAATTATTTATTATTAGTTAGTAATTTATTTATTATTCAGGTCAATTCACTCACTCTTAAACTCTCAATTGTGACAAATACTAAACCATATTTTATTTATAAAGGTCCTGGATAAAATCAGGGTCACTTCACTGAGGGTAATACAATGCCAATGTAAATCCCAGCCTGAGGCAGAGACTGAGATTGGGTTAAGTAATCTTCAGTCGAGTCTCAAGAAGCTTTGCGGCTGGATCCACAATGGAGGAAGAAGAGGAGAGAGAAAATTGAGAGTGGTGAGGAGCAGACTGCGGTGGGAGCAAGCAGGCGGAGAGACTGATGGGTTTCCTCTGATACTGTGGGGGAAGAGGTGGCATGAAAAAGCTCTGTGAATCTAGACCTGTGGTTTTTTTCAATGGAACATAAGAAGCAGAGGCCACTGGGAGAAGCTGCTGCTGGCTCTGATGGCGTTGAAAGGGAACCATCCTAAAATACAAAAATAAAGAGGCTTATTTGATTTCAGCTGTTTGAAATTTACACATAAATTTGTAATGCCTTCTATGAGGTAATGGCTGAAAGTACCCTTGTGAAAAAGAAATACACCTATTGAAAGAGAAGTTACTTATTACAGAAGTAATGTACTTTAAAACTTAAGTGCAAACTGAATGTAATGTTTTTGGACACTTCATTTCATATTCCCAATTAAATTAAAATATATTATAGTTTACATTTATATTAAATGCACTTAAGGATGCTTTTGTGACTCACTTAAGAAATACTTTAGTACATCTTTACAGTTTTTCTTTTCATAATTACTTCTATCGTCTTTTAAATAAAAAGTGTACTGCTGAATGTACTGACAATGTATTTATGAATGTAAATATGGCAATGAATGTATATGAATGTATTTATGGTACTAAACTAAAATATAATTAAAATTTCTACTGAAACTTGTATTTCATGCATTTGAAAATGTTTGTAATTACACATTGCTAATGATACAGTTGCAATTAAGTATAATTTAAATATATTAACTTCAAATGTAATATTGAATAACTACAGGTAAAATTAGAATCAATTATTTTACAGGTGCACGCTTTGTTAGTCAACACATCATAAGTGTAATTCTTTAAAGCATGACAAAAGATTTTTAAAACAGTGATTTAAAATGTACTTTAAAGTAAAACTTTTAACTTGGCATTAGTACAAAAGTGTACTTAAGTGTGTTAAGAACCATAGTCATAAAAGGGGCTAATTTTATTTCATTAATATTATATTATCTGCAAGTAGAGGTTTTTAAAAATATACTTTTTAATACATAAGTGCACATCCAATACAATTAAGCCCTTTGGTCTTCTTATCTTTTTTAACAAGGGTAAAACATCAATCACTGAATTATTTTCACCTTTTAATTTTTAAAACATTCTCCTGGACACCACTGTGGAGCGCCACTGGAGAGCATGGAGGGCTTGTTAAAACTGCAGATGTACTACCGCTTTGGGGACTGCCATCTAGGATCCATGTGTGTCGCACAGGCACCTTAGGTTTATTCCAACTCAGCTGGCCCTTAATCCAGGCATTCTTTCTCAAATAAGTTGGGAAAGCCTTCACACCTAACAAAAAAAGAGGAAATATTGTTTAATTCATATTGTTTACTGTAACAAGGATATAATTTGCTCTGTGTAGTGTACGGTTTCCCTGACCTTGTATAAGAGAGGTATCTGAGGATCTCCTTCCGTCTGGAAAGCTGGGTAAGGGCAGACAACTCTGGTGCCCGAGGGAGGATGAGTGAGTGCCGGAATTCCCTAGTAATATCTGTGAACACGGACGTAATCCCTGAGTCATGCGGCCATTGGTGTCAGTGCCCATCTCTAATGGGGTGCAGAGAGTGGTGAAAGAAGAACTAGTAGAAGCAGAGGGAGTGGACCTGAGGCCGCAGTTTGAGGTGGCACCATCTACACGATCTATGACTATACCTGAAGCAAGGGACAGGGAATACTAATAAACTAGAGTCAGACAAACTCTGCAACACTTTAATATCAATGTGTCACAGTACTTTTAGCCAGTAATCATAATGAATGAAATATCTATAGAGATTCCTTCAAACTTACTTGGTAAGCAGGAAAAGTTTTGGGAGGCACAAGCATTTGAGGGCGAATGTCTCTGTGATTTTCTGAACCTCACAGAAGGATTGATCGTGGACTGAGCGTCCTCCTCCCTCTTTTTTAGATCCCCAGGCTGTGACTTTTGATATCCTGCAGTCTCCAGCTGGCAGGTAGCAGAAGCAGAGCATGTGTACTCTAGTGTGCTAAGATCGTCCTCCAAAGGCAGCATTATTGCTGAAGGGTTGTGACCCGGCACTTTCAGCCAGCCAGTTCCCAGTTTGTTTTGTTGAAGTGCTTGACGCTTCATCACTCTTTCTAACAGCAGGCAGTAGATGGCAGAAAAGTGGTTGAAGCTACTGTTCTGAAGAGACTGAATACAGAGGCATGTTTTTAGTCAATAAAGTGATGTCAATATACATGTTATAATCAAGCTACTGTATAGTGTTGAGCTACTAGTCTTCATCTGTCTGTCACAGTACACATGATGCAATGAATGTGTAACCCAATATTTGAAGGATTAAATACTTATATCATGTTACATCTGTCTTCAGAGCAAACGCACAATGCCAAGGTATTTTAGTCAAATTAATGTATATGCATCCAGGACAAAGCCAAGCTTAACCAAGGTCTATGAGTCTGACTTCACAAAAATCAGACTGGTACTACAAGCATTACATGATACAGGTATAAATTCCTTTTTAATTGATTCTTAAATTGTTTAATTAAGGTTTATGCTAGTTTCCATGACAGAGTTTAAGATAAATATTTTCATTACTACTAGAACTGTCAGTTTGCTTAGTTTCAAAAGATTATTAAACAGCAAGCCCAAATTATGCAAAAGTTGCAGCCCTTCCAGCACACTCATTGTCCGAATTTGCTCACTCGTTCACTGCTTCATTGGGACTATATGTGGAGAAATGTAGGGAATAGTGAATGAGGGAATAGGGGGCGATTTCAAACACACCCGGTAGCTCTACAGGAGAAGGGTTGGAGACCCCTGATTTAGACAAGGTTCCCACACCTTGGTTAACTTTAAATTCAAGGACTTTACAGGTCCAATACCCTCAAATTCAAGGTTGTGGGGACACATTTGTTGTGTCCAACAACAAACGCTGAGGTACCGTCGTAGTAGTTTTGTGTGCACGTGAACGTCATGGCAACGAACAACACAAAGTACCTCACGCAGGAAACACTTAAAGGGTAGCTATTATGGCATTTAAAATGTTCCTAATATTGTTCTGGGAGTCCCCAACAACAGTTTTACAAGCATGAAATGACAAAAAAAAAACACTTTTGTTGTCTTATAATATGCATTTATTTTGACCTGATTTGCTCACCGACTCCCATATGAATCGTTTAGCGAGTCATTTTTCCAAACCCCGCCTTTGCGTGACGCTAATCTGCGGTGATATGTTAGCTACCATAGCCCAAAGGAGTGACACCGAGCCGACGGGGTGTCATTGGTTGTTGCGATAAATCTTACCCAGATACAATAGTGCTATTTTCTGATTGGCTAACAACACCAGACGAACAACACCAGAGGAGACGCGCTTCATTCCTGCCGGTTCCACAGTGAGAGCGGGAGAGGACTTGAGAGCCCTGTACTTCACATATTTCAATACAATTGACATTGAAGACCTAGAAGCTGCGCTGTGCGTACACAACACACAAAATAATTATTGAGCATGCTACATAAAACATAAAAGCAACAATTTATAATATTAATAATACTTACAGGTTGTGATTCGGAGGAGGAAGCTGATCCAAATAGACTTGGTACTGAGCCTTCCTTCAATATCAGCCGGCTCGCGAATCCATATTTGAAAGCATTTATGTTTGTGAAGCAATCATCTTCAAAATGACGCGAACACAGCAATAACGTCGGGCTATACATCTGTGGTATACCGGTAGTTGTATATATGAACTGTAGCCACTGATTCTTCAAATGCTCGTCTCTGGGCAGATGAAAAAATCTCGCTTTTGCGTCGCACTTCAGAACACATCGTCTCGTCGCCATGATGTTTTCAAGTTTCCCTGGCTTCTACGAGTACGAGCGCAATGAGTGGGCGTATCTTATTCAAATAACTTGTACAAGTGACGTCATAAATTTAGAGAAAATGCATCGTTCGTCGAACGATTCATATCAGCGACTCAGAGTCGACTCTTACTTTTGAGAGACAATAACTTTGTATACGGTGAACTTTCATGTTTAAAACTTTGCAGAATGTTTTCGTTCACTTAGATCTATGTTACACACTACATGAAGGGCAATTTTCAAAAATCCATAATAGGTACCCTTTAACGTAACGGGTAAATGCGCGTAACTAACGTAAATCAAGAAAGCTAGTATGCATGATAGGCCATGAAGTGTTGCAAAATATTAATACAAATATTTATATTATAATATAAATAATCTAATATAAATATTTATAAAATACAAATATGGATTTTTTTTCAGAAAACTTCTAGCACAAAATAAATTCAAGCACTTTCAGGGCCTTGAATTTTTTTTTCTTCAGATTCACAAACTTTCAAGGGTTTCAAGGACCCGTGGGAACCCTGTTTAGACTTGAAGGAATGGCCAATTCTGTCATAATCTAATGACCCTCATGTCATTTCTAACATGTCTAACTTTTTTCTGTGGAACATAAAATACATTTTTGAGAAAGGTCTCAGTGTGTTTTTTCACCATATAATAGAAGTCAATAGTACTTCCATTTGGTTACCAGCATTCCTCAAAATATTTTTTTTTTTGTTTCTTAGAACGACATGAGGGTGAGTAAATAATGACAGATTTTTTAAAGGTGAACTAAGGTGTCTTTTTCCCACACAGACCTTGATCTCTGGGCTCCTCACCTCTATGGTTCTCTTCTTGTCGATGCCCACTGTCTGCATAATACTCAGAACTGCTTCATTGTAAGTCCCTTGTTGGAGATGAGTCTCCAGACTGGAAAAGTGTAAAGGGGAATGGCATATAGCGGAGGGATCAGCCTGCATCCAACGATGCTGTTTGATTTGTGCCACACTGAATCTTTTGTTAGGTTCAACAGCCAACATCCTCCGTATAAGGCTTTCACAGTCTGTGGAACGATGGAAACAGCAAGGATGAAAGAAGGGCTAAAGACACCAGATTTCAGCACACCACTCCATGAGAAAAGAGTCCAACTAAAATATTGAAAATTAATGCACATTTAAGAGGACCGCGAGAATGGTGCTGGAACTATATATATAAATGTTGTATGCCCCTCTATATCCACAACTTTCCCGAACTTTGACCTTTCCATGAATCGCTATGGTAACATAGAATGCTTAGAACAAGCCGGTAACAAACTTCCTGTTTACATTAGCCTGTAGCTGCTGCTATCAGCTAAACGCTATTAGTATTTAGGAGTAGAAGTGCTATAACTTACTCTTACAACAACGCCGCTGGCAAAATGAGCACATCTCACAGATGGTCCCATGGACCTGACTATCTTACGAGAACTGGCGATAGAACAGTTAAAGTGCCCCATCCGTCTACCTTAACGGAATGGGTAGACGATATGAAATTGTGGCCAGACGTTAGCTATGTGGATATCGTTAACTATTTCGTGCTTAGTGAGGGTGTTGATGGTGAGACACTACGAAATTATAAGAGCACAGAGGCTTACAACTATCTACACAGCAACAAAATTGGAAAAATACTGTGTACAAAATACAACGAGTTCATCTTCCTTAAGGCTGAGGTCGAGCCGAGTCAGAGCATCAACAAGCCCAAACAACTTGCTTGGATAATGACGAGGCCGATTGGTATAATCGAAACAGTCGGCTGTTCATGCATTGCAGGGCTAGGAAAATCTTGTAGCCATGCAGCAGCTGTCATTTGGAAGGTAGGTATAGGCTGTTAGAGCGATCTTGCTACACATTAAATCTGTAAATTATTGAAACCAATAAAGAATACCCCTTACAAAAACAGCTTAACTGCAGTTTTTATTCTAAGTAAAGTGCAGGACAATGTCTGTGTCCGAAATATTGAATTTATGCAGTAGCCTACTGTAGTGTGCAATGCCGTTAATGTACAAAAATGTCATCAACATTATGTTATGGCTGATTCAGGTCCAGAATGCAGTGGTTAGTGGAAAGACAGGGCTTGCATGTACTGACACACAGCGGAGATGGAATGAAGGAACATCCAAGAACCTTCAGCCCAAGCGTCTGAGCCAGATTCATTTTAGGCACCACAAGGCAGAGGATGAGTATGAGGAAGAGACTAGGGTAGTCGGTGGATTTTTTAGCTTTAGGGCCGCTAACCATTCTCTTGTTTTTGTCTCGTCCTTCGGCATTGAATGGAGTGCGTAGGGTGCTGGGCAACAGGTCAAGCGGGTCCGTTTATGTTGGAAACAGATCCCGTTCATAAAGTCCTTCAGTTTTCGCGTGTTGTTTGTGCACCCGACAACGGCACACGTTGAGCCACAAGGAGCCATTGCGTAGTCTGTCACAATTAATATTTATAAGTAATCAGTTTTCCTCCTTTTGTTTGTGCCGCGAGTAGTGTCCCTTGTTTGCTAGCTTCATTGCTGTCGTCTGTCTCCCTGCTAAGGCTAAACCGGAACTTAGATACCGGCAACAGGAAGTATCGTGTGTCATGGCGACGCCCAATAAGACTCGCAGGAAAGTTGTGAATACAGTATAAGAGGAACTTTCTATAATGAGGCATACCCTGTGACATGAAGAAGGGCACTCTGAAGCGTCCGTCAGTGACTCTTCTTCTTAAGGCAAGGAGAGTGGTGCCATCAAAAGGTAGTGTGCCACAAACCAATACATACAACAATACTCCCAGACTCTAAGAAGCAGTCAGAGACACATTTCAGATGTTTCCTTAATGTCAAAGAGGACATTCTGGAAATTTTCAAAATGTTCAGTTATACAAAAGCTGAAGATCTTACCCAGATATCCAAGGGTGGTCCCTCATATTCCTTCCCCTCAAAGACTTCTGGGGCGGCATAGGGTGGACTCCCACACCAGGTGGACAAAGAATTACCAGGCTGATAGAAGTTCCCAAAACCAAAGTCTGAAGACATTCAAAGAGATACTGTACATTAGCCACTAGATGTCTCTAAATTAGGTTTAATAACAATAAGGTCTCTTACAACACTTTCCCACTCTCATTATTGCAGTGCTTCTCAATCCCGCTCTGCATATATTGTGTCCTACATGATACACAACAACGTGTAAATTTCCCACTCCATTTCTAATGAAGTGATGTATCGATCTTCCCTTGTTCCCAATGGTGTTAGCAGTGCTCTTTGAACTGAACATGTACCTTTCAGATTGAAATCTCACTTATGATGTTGGAATACCCAGTGAAGTTCAATTTGCAGGGCACTTACAGTCGAACTAAACAAAGCTCTGAACTGATAAGAGATGCATACAAAATGTGTGTGTGTGGGGGGGCACAAGGAATGGGGAGAACTATACTGCATTTGGAAATGGATATAAATATGGCAATGGTCAATGGATTCATTTAATTTTTGTTTGACTGTCATACTTTTTTACATGCAATCATATTTTTACGGTTCACAAACTTACAGAGGATAAGTGGTTTGGAAAATGGGTGGATGGATGGATGGATGGATGGATGGATGAAAATAAAGGTACGCTACATGATCTTTCTTACCTGCCAGTTTTATATTCGAGTTACTGTCCAGGAGTACATTTTCTGATTTTAGGTCTCTGTGTACAATGTGATGCTTGTGACAATACTCTACAGCATCAAGGAGTTGCCAGAACTTCCTACGAGCTTCCGCTTCACTTAGATGACCAACTGAAGTAAGATAATCTTTAAGAAAGAAAGATAATAGCAGTATTAGTTACCAGCATGAGAGACAATGACATAAAAGTAAAAAAAAAAGAATACAGATTTGTAGGTAATTAAACAATTGGCTCACCAAACATCTCTCCATTATTGGCATACTCTGTCACAATATACAGCATGTCTTTGGTCTCCATAACCTACATGATACAAACAAATTCTTCATAGTAGTGACAAGCAGTCCTTAAAAAAAGTTAATTAATTGCATTTTTTATATAGATCTTGTAACGACTCAGGGGTGGATCTGATTACGGGGAATTTGCATATCATAATTCATAATTCATAATTAATAATTATTCATACAGGTTTGTATCAGATCAGTCTTACATGTTAATACATCTCCCGATAAGGGATGATACGTTACTTTACCTGCATACAAGACTGCATGCTTGCATGTGTATGGCAGCCAACTGCAAGTTGATTGCGATTAGCTACACAGATCACGTTTTACAAATAGGTAACATTAATTAGCTCAATTAATTTATAGAGTTTAGGAAAATCAATTCTGTGGCCACAAGAATTAGTCTTCCCGCCCTATAAACCATACTCTTTAAAGTATCTTTAATTTGTAAAGCTCGTAGCTTTTGGATAGGCATTTCAGGGACCCGAAGTATGAGCAGACAGTCAATCCATCAAATGAGTATCATGAAATTTAATAAGAAATAACTAGCCTATGCATTTACTAAAATTACATGGGATATATGTATTTACAAACATAAACAATGAAACACACAAACGTTACAAACATAATAAACGACAAAACACAATAAGGCATCGATGAACGAGAAATGCATAGAGACAGAGAGAGAATTTTTAGCAAGGTGCAGTTATGCACGAGGGAGTTTTATAAAGACCCGAAGATCTTACTAAATAGCAAATTCGCATAGACACGGGACTTTGAGAGACAACAAGACTTCAACACATCTTAAAAGCGTGATCAAACACGGATACTTGCACAGGTAGGTAAACTCTTTGCATGGCTGGTGAAAAAGCCTGTGTGTCTCTCTCGGCCCTGCGCATCATGCGGTCACCTGCGCGCGTTTCTCCTTCAAAGTGAGCGCGCGCTCGTTTAAATGTCTCTTGTTAGATGGATTTGCTGAAAAGACATGTTCCGCGCTGTTCTTTTCGATCGTCGATTGGAATTACACGGAGACTTATCTAAGACTGAAAAACATAACCTAAACTAGAAGCAAAACAAAAGAAAGAGATCCCCAAAGGGATCTCCCGAAGAAATCACATTCTGGCGAGAGTGAGATAGTAAGACAAGAGAGAGAGATAGAGGGAGAGAGAGAGAGAGAGAGCGCATTGGAAATCTTCACCCAGACAATAACCTCTCTGAAACAACACGAAAAAACATCATCTTAATGCTTCCTAGAAGCTGAAAGATACTTGCAAAGTTTCGGTCTCTCCTTGCGTGTTCCTAAAACGGCCTGTCCAGGCCGCGTGCAGGAGCGGACGTTCTTTGTTCCGTGTGCGCGCGTCACGTGGCGTTCGGCGCGCGCGCGCTGAATAGAGGATTAACGTCTTTAATGTAGCATTACCAAATTCGGCTGAATTCATCTCCTCTCCTGTGAGATGAATTAGGTTGGAAACTTAAAGAAAACAAAACTTTTAAACAAACAAAAGAAAGAAAGGATTTCCCGAGGGGAAAATCGTATCGGGGATTACATGACTAAACAGACATAGGTAAGCAAGTTCAGAGCGCGAAAAAGAGAGAGCCCCTTGGAGCTCAGAAGCGCCATTTATCACCTTGGCGAAATCCAGCCTCTTCCTTTGGGCTTGTCCAATGAGAGGGTTGGAATTCACAGGCGGGATTTTGGTTTTTATTGCTCTTTGTCTGCAAAGAGGGAGCTCCTGCATGCATGCTGGGGGGGGGGATTGGGTTTGTCAATCCCTGAAGAACCATGAACTATTCTTTTAATACTAATATGTTGTATCATATTTCATATCTACCAACATATCATATACACAGTCTGTTAAATCTTCAAAGTACCAATTTAGCAAAACCAAACACGCTATAGGTGAGATTTGGTTAACCCTACTTGGCAGAGTTTGAAACATTAAGTATTAGCGCTTACATGAAACAAACCACCTAAAAGGAAAAATCATGTGATGGAACATTAGGTGCATGTTAATACGTTTATCACATGGTTATATATATATATATATATATATATACACACACACACATGGAACATATAGGATTGAACGGGTTTCATTTCTCCTTCTCCAGGACTCGAGTCCCTGGACATTCCTTTGGGGTCGTAAACCTGTAAGCGGACACTTTCAGCCAGTGTTAGCTGGATTTGGGGGGGGAAGTTCACAGACTTGTTAGGAGTGAAAATGCTGGATTATTCATTAAAATGCATAATACAAGCATTTATCGTTCGTTTAGAACTACCATGCAGTCAGGTATCTTCTGGGCACTCAGACCCACATAACAACATATAACATATATCTCATTAAGATGTCCTTAATGGGGAAATTCGTACCAGTTTGTGTATGTGCGTGTGTGTTGAAGTCCCAGGGTTGATGGGAAGAAATACATTTAGTTATTTAGATGATTCGTCGTTCCGCTCAGTCCTTACAGTCCCCCTTTTTGTCTGATGAAGTCCCTGTGTGGACATCATCGGACAATAATCATCACAATTGACGGATGACAGGTGAATCATGATGCTCGGGTAGCAGGTGGCTGCTAGTGCTGAGGCTGAGGGCTCAGCTTGATGAGGTTCGACGCAGCCTCCGGCGTGGTACCCTCTTCCTGAGGGTCCCGTGAGCTTGGCTGTAGATTTTCGCATCTCGTTGAGCCTCCTGATTGAAAGTCAAGTGTCAGGGTGTGGTTGATTACCGTAGAGGTACCCAGCGCAGGATCAGCTGCAGTCCAGGATTGGACAACAGGTGAGGCAGTTATGTCTCGTATACAGGTGACGGGCTATGTCGATGGGAACAAGGTCAGTTCTGATTGGTGCTCTTCGCTTGGAAGAGGATACGATGCCAGGTCGTCGAGGTGAAGGATGGCACCTTTGATGCTTGGATTACATGCTCTGGTCGAGCAAGGTGACACAGGTGTCAGTGTCATTTTGGTCGTCAGTGAGTGCAGCTGTGCGCACAGGAGTGTTAAGGAGTCCCCCTTTCACCTACAATCTCTGCGTGGGTCTCGATGACCTGAGTGCGAGGCTTGGCTTTAGCAGGGCAGCGTGTGCCGCTGATCTGCAGCCCGCAGATTCCGTCAGTGTTGTCTCTGAGGAAAGGTTTGTTAGGGGCAGAGATACTGAACGTCTTTGGTCAATGTGCACATGTGCGGATTCGGAGCTGGGGCAGCTTTGTGTCGCTGTCGTGTGAGGCATCCACGTCCAGCGTGCATCTCTTGAAGTGAGTGTTGCTTTTCAAAATCTGACATTGACAATGTTCTTGAGCTTCGGCTTGACTCTAGGATGGGCAAGTTCAAGAGAAAGCCCCCCCTTTTCTCTGCTTGTGGTCGACGCAGAGTGGGATGGCACTACCCAGAGAGTAGGCAAGGTGTATTTGTAAGGAGTCAGTTGGCGTGGTGATGGCGGACACCACCACGGTTTGCATGAGGCCTAAGGGTATCAGGTGCGGTGGAATTCTACCCATGGCGAGGCTGTCGATGGAGGGGTTCACCCCCCCCGCAGCAGGTTTGTCATCAGGGCTGTTACCAGCTGAGTTTGAGCAACGTCCTTCTGGAAGGCAGTAAACAGCTGTTTCGTGGAGTTCACTGTCGGGGTCGGCAGAACGTTGTGAGTGTTGAAAGTTACCACAGTTCCCTTTAGCGTCTTGTCGATGGTCTGCAGGGATGCACTCTGTTGTGAGTGGCTCTGTTATCTGTGGAATCTCAGTCTGAATTTCGGCTGCATGCCGTCCAACGTTGGCGAGGTTTACTGCATTCATGCTGGACATACAAGTGTTAAACAGGGTTCTGACGGCAGTGCGGCGGCGGTTGTGGCCACCTGGCTCCGCTAGCGTGACAGTCATTTTCTCAAGTTGGTTGAGCATGTGTTCGACCTCGGCCTCAGTGTGTGTGAGGGCATCCTCTGTCCGTCGGCACCTACCCAGCTGTATTGTGTCGTTACGCCGGGGTAGTGCGTTCTGTAGGCGTTGCGAGGATCAGGTGGCACAGACACTTTCTGAGTGCGGGTCCGGCAGAAAAGGAGTCCTGGTGGTTCCCTCAGGACGATGCTTAGTGCCGGACCTGGTGAGATGTCCGATTGCGGCTGCCCTCTGGTTGGCTGGAGGCACAGCAGCATCCTGGTAAAAGTGAAAGGGAGAGAGAAAAAGAGAAAGGGAGGAAAAATTTCAGCGAATGTCGTCCTTGGTTGGCTAGGACAGTCTTTTCGCTTTGAGGACGCCAGTATGCCACTTGCTTCGGTGTCTTGCAAGTGTCTCTGATGCTGCGGTGGCAGCACATGGTGCGTCATGGGCATAGGGCATACATTGTGGCATTACCCCCCTTTTGCACTGTGTCAGAACAAGCTGTGGCGCGGTGATGGCGCAGGTGCAGAACGCTGAATGTTGTCCAGTGCACGCAGCATGTGCTTGATGACGTAGGTTGTCTGGGGCACCGGTTGTCGGTTGGTTCAGACGCCAGTCGTGGGTGGCTGGAGGGGTATGAGAGGTGGTTTCTCATAGTGTCCATAGTTTTGGCATAGCCTTTGTTAAGTTGGAAGGTTAAGGTCAGGTGAAGCAGGGGCTCTGTGACATTTAGTCAGACTTGTGGTGAGAGCCTAATGCATGACCCTAAAAGTTCAGAACCATGGTTTAATTGGTTTGCTAGGTATGTAGCATAAAGCTAGGTGTTCATGTTTAGCTAGCTAGTGAAGTGTGTCTTGTACCTTATCTTAGCTGTGGATATTAGGAGGCTAAGAGTTATGTGGTTCCAAGATTATTCCCTGGAAAGGGCATAGCCGAGATGAAATAAATGACTGAAGATGGTTCTTATGACCAAATTATTTCTCTGGACTTAACTAGTGGTTCACTACGGCTTAACGAAGTGAATGATAGGGGAAAAAGGACAGCTTTCCTATTCAAATTATGCTTATTGTCAATCCTCTGGACTATAGTTGTGCCCTAGTAAATTGTTGAAGTTACTTGTGTTGCAGGGTCACAAAAATGAGTACACTCGTTGAAAATAAACAAAATCACAAATAAAGGTGTCTCTGTTTCCTTTCTGGGCCCTATGGGAGAATGGAACCACGATTGAACAAGAGAGGAAATAAAATAAAATTAAATCATAGAGATGACCGAAAAGCAAAGGGAATAGCTGAGTGCTATTATTATCAAGGTCAAAGAAATTAAAGAAAATTAAAGAAAAGCAAAAAGGGAAAAAAAATTTAAATTAAAAGCAAAAAGGAATAAACGTGATCAAAACCACGAGAATGATCTGAAGGCGAGAATAATCAGTGGCATTAGTGACTAAGCTTTAGATTTGCCTGGGCCAACACTTTATAGTGGGTTACAACGGTTGCGTGTTCAGGGCCACATCGTGTGTGTCCCATCAAAGGATTAGTCACCTGCCGATGAAGATTCCTATCGCTATATGAATTCTTCTCTAGCTACACAGTTTTACTTGTAGTTAACTTAAGTTTAATTAACAGGGTATCTTTAAAGTTAGCCTTTGACGGTTAGCAAGGGCTATGCCTCAACTAGTGAAGGTGAACTTTAGTTAAGAAGAATTGCAAACACAGAACGTGAATAATTAGAAACCCTTATCTGGTGTTAAGGAAAGTATTTTAGAATACTGTGCACTGTGTAAACACAAGCGGTGATTAAGGGCTCAAGTAAATTATGCTAGCTGCTAATTGTAGAAGTTATTATTTAGCTTCAGCTAAGCTGGATGGACGCTAGGTTAGCTTAGCGTAGCGTAAGCTAGCTGGATGCTATGTTGGTTTAGCCTAGCATAAGCTGGAAGGATGCTAGGTTAGTTTAGCGTAAGCTGGAAGGATGCTAGGTTAGCGTAGCCACCTAGGCTGGTTTGTTTACAAAGTGACATCACAAGTTAACACTTCCTGTGACAAGTCGTTGTCATGGAAACTAGAGCATGTCAGACAATTCAACAGTCCCTAAAGGCTGTCTGTAGATTTTACATGAATTATGCATGTTTAAACGGGTTAACAGGATGCTCCTTTATTTTAAGTCTTTCTAGGACTCTGTGTTACATTAAGTAAAATGCAGATGTGTTTTGGCATTAGCTAATTTTACTCATGGCACTCTTCTCTTTATTTTACGCAACTTATTCTATTTGTTTACAGAGTAAGGAAATAGATTTGCTGTAAGTCAAAGCTTGTCTAAGCATATATATAGTTACATCCCTCTCGTGCACGATTGCTGACTTTTCAGCGATTAAACAGTTTTGATCGCTAGGTAGTTCTTTGCTTGTAGATGCAGCTAGAATTTAGGTGAATTATATCAATCTAACAATAATTTGTAAGGCCTTTACCTTTGTAGAAAGGGGAGCCTCGCCCAGGTCTACCTAGATATAACTTTGTCCTGAGCTTTCTTTGTTAGACACAGGTTTAGTCATACTACAATTTGGATTTCTTTTAAGCAAAGCAGAATATACATCGGTACAGTTTACAAGCTGCTGAGATGAGGTTTCTTCGTCAAACAGACTTACGCTTTACTGCTGAACATGCTAATTTTAGTTGGAAATCTAAGGCTATTTTACTTAAAGTAGAGATGTCAATTTCAGCTATCGTTTTATCTGCATTTAGACAAGCCAGCGATCAAAAATGCGTATTGCACGTTGTGTTTTAGGTGGATCGCAACGCTTAAATGCACGCCCTTTTAGGATGACAGTAGTTTAAACGAAGGGGCTCTCGGTCATGCTAGTTTACCCAGCTCAGGGGGGGGTTTGCTTACTATCTGGCGTCAGGGTGATGACTGCCCTATTTGGAGTTAGTATTTCCTGTAACAAGTCATTGTCATAGAAGCTAAGGTTTAGCTGTGTCATTTCAACCAGCATGTAGCAAGTGCTTGGTTCGAAAGAATCGTGCGTAGTCTGTTGGCCAGTGAGGCTTACAGGTGAGCCATTCCAGATTTTCTTTAAATCAGTAAAGTTCTAATTTTTCTACTGCAGAGTCTTGCGTCTCTTTGAGCACAACTTTTCATCTACTTTTAAAAGTTCTATGTCCTATGCTGATCAGGGACCCTTTTAGCAGAGTCTTGCACTGTGTTCGTGCAGTGTCTTCTGGTTTACAGTTCAAAGTCAGTGGGGTTTTTAGGAGTTCTTCGGGGTGTGAGATCTTTGCTCTTAGCTTTAGCACTGAGTCTTTCAACGAGTTGGGCTGACATTAAAGTGAAGTCTGAGCCGGTGTCTACCAGGGTTTCAAGGCTCACCTCATTGTCTAGAGTGATGGGTAGGTAGAGTTTCTGGGCCCACCCCCCTTTTGGTCTTTTGGGGTTTTGGACCCAGTTGTGGGAAACTGTGCTTCCTCGCTCAGGCTGTGCTGCTGTCACTTTGTGACAGTTTGCTCTGTGTGCCTGTTGTAGGTCTTACGCTCAGGCATAGGATGTCAGGAAAGTCTTTGTGCAGAAGCTTTTCAGCGACTCCAGGGTCTCGGCTGGTGATGTTTTGAACAGTGTTCAGAGACCGAGTATATCGTGGGGGTTGTCAAAGTCTTTTCGGATACAGTCTTTTACTTGTTGTAAGCTTCTCATAGCCGTTGAGTAGTCATGCTATGTGGGCAGGCCAGGATGCCTAGGTGATGACTCACTGTGGGGTGCAGATTTCGGATAATCTGTCCCACGCGGTGACGTTGGTAACAGTTTTTAAGTGAAAGTCAATGTCTTGTAGGTAGGCGTGCACGTTGTGGCCTCCTGAAGGGTTCGGAGTGAACGTAGGGAGGTTTCTCGCCAGCTTGTTAAGTCTTTTGGGAGCCCCGCCGTTGTAAGTAGCAGGGGCTCTCCTGGAAAGGCTCTTCTCCCCTCGCTGCTGACGGGGGTTCTTGTGGGCTGGCTGGTGGTGTTTTGAACAGTGGGCTTTCACCCCACCTTTTTAGCTCTGGGTTGTAGACTGACAGGTGCGGACCAGCTGGTCAGGGAAACTTTGTGGTGTGTGTTTCCCCTTCCCGGTCATTCTGCAGTCTATAAGAGTGTTTCACTCTGTGTGAAGAGTGTCAAGTTAGTCTTTGAGATCGTCTCTCTGCTGTACGATCTTGTGGATGGTAGCATGGGCCGCTTGCGAGTTTCTTTCGCAGGCCGTGCTTTCGAGTCTCTTTAAGTTCAGTCTCTGCTCTTTGCAAAAGGCTTCACTTTTGTCGGAGTTTCTCATTGAGTTCCTCTCTGGTTCTTTTCTCTGAATGCTCTCTTCGGTCTGTGTGCCGATGAAGATCAGGCAGGGCAGTTTGAAGTCTTTCCACTTCCTTCTGTAGCTCGGGGTCGTTGTCGTCCTCGGCTTGCATCCTTAGCGTTGCAACTTCGTGCTCCAGGGCGAGGCGGCTCCTTTCACGGAGACGTGCTTGTGCGATGAGCTGGCAAGCGAGGTTTTGGACGTGTCTGGCCCGGCCTTGTCGTGGGTGCTTAGGCTTAGTTTGTGCGCCGTCAAGCTGGTCCACGTCTGCGTCCAGCTGCTCTTGGCTCGAGGCTCTGAGTCACTGGTGACTGGCTTCCCTGTGGGCGAAAGGAACACAACACACACGAAAAGACCAGTGCAAGTTCTTTCTACGTTTAACGAGCTATAATACTATGCGGCTATGTGAGCCGTAATTTGGCTAACTGATGCAGACAGTTAGATGATTAGGTGGGTCAATTTTGCGTGGATCTAAATAAAGAATTTGGCAGGCAGTAGCCTTATGGGGTCATGTGATGACGCCAGCTGCTTGGTCGTCGTTCTGTTATCTAGCTTTCCTTGGTGTCTCTCGTAGGTTCTGTCTCTGGGTGAACTGAAAGGAACAAATCACAACAGAACAGAGAAATAGCAAGATAGAAAAGATTAGAGTAAAATAAAATTGAATAGGTCTAATGAAGATGGAGCAAATAATGACACAAGGGAGTGTTAAAGAGAGTAAGGTCGTCTAAGCCGGCTGTCGGCGGCAAACCTAGGAAAGGGGGTGTGTGGCTTGGAGAAGGGAAGGTGGGCCACACCCCTTAAATGGCCGGGGATATATGTAATATCCTGGGGCCTATACTAAGTAGATGTTTTTTATTTTTTTATTATTACCTCATTTTTAGTCTGCCCAGGTTGGAACTGAAATCACTCCGGTTGGAATCAGCACGTGATTGGTCTTTCCAGCGTTTCCGAACACTTGGTCGCAGAGTCGCCGGGCTCCACACTCCGTACCACGGGCGCCCTCTCAAACAATTGCGACCTTTGGAGTGCCAAATTGTGTGCTGCCCGTGTATAGAGACAGTGGAGTCCGCGACTCACGCATGGCCTGTGTCATTCAACGCTGGTCAGACAATCCGCAGCTGGAAGCCAAGTAGATGTGACTGTCAACTCGCCACCGCGCGCTAGGGATTTCTACACCATAAACACAGAAGAGGAGAAACAGATGAAACTTAAGGTGAATTAAGGTTTCCTTGTTTAAACCAAATTGAGTAATTATGCATGCAGAGATACCAAGGCAAGAGGCTTCACTAAACACTGATAAAAATAAAAATAAAAGGGATTTATGACAATGTAATTGTCAAATCAACTTTAAAAAAAAAAAATTCAAAAATAAATTTAAAATAATTTTTTATTTATTTTATTTATTATTACTTTCATTATTAATAAAAATTAACAATCAAAGTAATAAAGTAGGATGAAACCCTGGAGAAGACAGGCTGTAGTGGCTGGTTTGTGCCACAAGGGGGGGCGTACTTTCTCCAGTGGTTAACCTTTTTGGTTGGATAAGCACTTAATTCAAATTTCAATTCAAACTGGTTTAAATTCAATTTAAATAAGTGTAAGGAAATCAAAGATCAGAACTATATCTCATGCGACTCATGATTGCTGTAATGTTATCAGTGATAACAAAATAAATAAATTAAAAAAAAAAAGATGGAAATAGACCAATTCACAGAATGAAAGGAGTAAAAGAATAAGCTGACTTTAGCATGTCTGCCACAAGGGGCGTTTTCCCTCTAAGTGGATATCAATGACTAAACTGAAACTTAACTTTAAATTTCTTAATTCAAATCTAGTTTGAAACAAACTCAAAGTAAGCATAAAACAGTCAGCAGGAGAATTGTCTAACGTCAAACAAATGCCAGCACAAGCAAGGCTTTAACTGGAATATGTATTGAAAGTTAGACAATTCAGAATTCATAATCGCAGGGAAAATGAAAAAGAACAAAAAAAAAACAGAAAAGAGGTAGTTGAGAATGACGATCTACAAAACGTCCACAGGGTGGCGTAATTGCGTTCACGCTGAATGACGTCAGAGGCTGGTATGATTTGGACACCGCAACACATGTAGGTTGCCCTCTCGTGTTTTGTCAGCGGAATTACAACCTCTGTTTTAGTATGTACTTCAGTTTTAAAACGGTTCCATACGTTAATTTTCTGCAAAAATCACAATTATAAATTTTAAACCTCGGCGGGTTTTGTGCCAGTTTACTGCATATAAACACACACAAACAACGTGTGGCAGGATTTCTTTCGCTACACACAAATAGGGCAACAGGAATTAGGCATCTGTTTTTCGATTCCCACATAAAACAATTATTACCATGATTCACATGTGTTTGCTTATAAATTTTACACCTCGGAGGGTTTGTTTGTGCCAGTTTACTGCATATAAACACACAAAGACAACGTGTGGCGGGATTTCTTTCGCTACACACATAAATATGGACACAGGAATTATACGTCTGTTTTTCGGATCCAAATAACATTTATCAAATAGCATTTTATGGTTAAAATGTTTTTAGGTTTTGGATTTTTCTTTTGGTGCTATATTTTAACAAACACGTCTTGCAGGAATTTTTTTCTGCGCTGTGTAGAAGGAAACAGGAATTATACGTCTGTCAGTTGGATCCAAATAACATTTATCAAATAGCACTTATGATTAAAATGTTTTTAGGTTTTGGATTGTTTCTGTGCTATATTCTAACAAACACGTTTGGCAGGATTGCTTCGCTGCGCTGTGCGTGAATAAAACAGGGATTATTCGTCTGTTTTTTCGACTCCCATAACATATTATCAAATAGCACTTATGATCAAATATGCGTTAGGTTTTACAATTGAGTAGCTACGTCAATGTTTTAACCAGGAGTTATCGATAATCTAACGATTATAATTAATATCAGGCCTGTTTAAGAATAGTGAAAGAGCATCGTTTCACTAAATCTTGTCTTCACCGTGGCCGAAGAATCTCGTTCCGCCAGGGGAGTTTAACATTAAAAGTGTCATAATTCAAAAGAGGCTTCTTCATCTTTTGTAGGACAAATTTTAATACAATGAAACCGCAGTTTCTTTTTTAGTTGTGCTGAACTGAGACGGCTTGTGCCTTTAGTCAGTCAGGCAGTGAGTTCACTCACTCTTCGAGGTGCGCGCGTCTGCGGCTTGTCTTACAATTTCAACATCCGCGCGCATAAATATTAAATAACAATACTCATACACAGATTGACTGGAATGCTCGTAAAACAAGTTTGAAATGTGCCCGCATTCTCCACCAATATTATGTAACGACTCAGGGGTGGATCTGATTACGGGGAATTTGCATATCATAATTCATAATTCATAATTAATAATTATTCATACAGGTTTGTATCAGATCAGTCTTACATGTTAATACATCTCCCGATAAGGGATGATACGTTACTTTACCTGCATACAAGACTGCATGCTTGCATGTGTATGGCAGCCAACTGCAAGTTGATTGCGATTAGCTACACAGATCACGTTTTACAAATAGGTAACATTAATTAGCTCAATTAATTTATAGAGTTTAGGAAAATCAATTCTGTGGCCACAAGAATTAGTCTTCCCGCCCTATAAACCATACTCTTTAAAGTATCTTTAATTTGTAAAGCTCGTAGCTTTTGGATAGGCATTTCAGGGACCCGAAGTATGAGCAGACAGTCAATCCATCAAATGAGTATCATGAAATTTAATAAGAAATAACTAGCCTATGCATTTACTAAAATTACATGGGATATATGTATTTACAAACATAAACAATGAAACACACAAACGTTACAAACATAATAAACGACAAAACACAATAAGGCATCGATGAACGAGAAATGCATAGAGACAGAGAGAGAATTTTTAGCAAGGTGCAGTTATGCACGAGGGAGTTTTATAAAGACCCGAAGATCTTACTAAATAGCAAATTCGCATAGACACGGGACTTTGAGAGACAACAAGACTTCAACACATCTTAAAAGCGTGATCAAACACGGATACTTGCACAGGTAGGTAAACTCTTTGCATGGCTGGTGAAAAAGCCTGTGTGTCTCTCTCGGCCCTGCGCATCATGCGGTCACCTGCGCGCGTTTCTCCTTCAAAGTGAGCGCGCGCTCGTTTAAATGTCTCTTGTTAGATGGATTTGCTGAAAAGACATGTTCCGCGCTGTTCTTTTCGATCGTCGATTGGAATTACACGGAGACTTATCTAAGACTGAAAAACATAACCTAAACTAGAAGCAAAACAAAAGAAAGAGATCCCCAAAGGGATCTCCCGAAGAAATCACATTCTGGCGAGAGTGAGATAGTAAGACAAGAGAGAGAGATAGAGGGAGAGAGAGAGAGAGAGAGCGCATTGGAAATCTTCACCCAGACAATAACCTCTCTGAAACAACACGAAAAAACATCATCTTAATGCTTCCTAGAAGCTGAAAGATACTTGCAAAGTTTCGGTCTCTCCTTGCGTGTTCCTAAAACGGCCTGTCCAGGCCGCGTGCAGGAGCGGACGTTCTTTGTTCCGTGTGCGCGCGTCACGTGGCGTTCGGCGCGCGCGCGCTGAATAGAGGATTAACGTCTTTAATGTAGCATTACCAAATTCGGCTGAATTCATCTCCTCTCCTGTGAGATGAATTAGGTTGGAAACTTAAAGAAAACAAAACTTTTAAACAAACAAAAGAAAGAAAGGATTTCCCGAGGGGAAAATCGTATCGGGGATTACATGACTAAACAGACATAGGTAAGCAAGTTCAGAGCGCGAAAAAGAGAGAGCCCCTTGGAGCTCAGAAGCGCCATTTATCACCTTGGCGAAATCCAGCCTCTTCCTTTGGGCTTGTCCAATGAGAGGGTTGGAATTCACAGGCGGGATTTTGGTTTTTATTGCTCTTTGTCTGCAAAGAGGGAGCTCCTGCATGCATGCTGGGGGGGGGGATTGGGTTTGTCAATCCCTGAAGAACCATGAACTATTCTTTTAATACTAATATGTTGTATCATATTTCATATCTACCAACATATCATATACACAGTCTGTTAAATCTTCAAAGTACCAATTTAGCAAAACCAAACACGCTATAGGTGAGATTTGGTTAACCCTACTTGGCAGAGTTTGAAACATTAAGTATTAGCGCTTACATGAAACAAACCACCTAAAAGGAAAAATCATGTGATGGAACATTAGGTGCATGTTAATACGTTTATCACATGGTTATATATATATATATATATATATATACACACACACACATGGAACATATAGGATTGAACGGGTTTCATTTCTCCTTCTCCAGGACTCGAGTCCCTGGACATTCCTTTGGGGTCGTAAACCTGTAAGCGGACACTTTCAGCCAGTGTTAGCTGGATTTGGGGGGGGAAGTTCACAGACTTGTTAGGAGTGAAAATGCTGGATTATTCATTAAAATGCATAATACAAGCATTTATCGTTCGTTTAGAACTACCATGCAGTCAGGTATCTTCTGGGCACTCAGACCCACATAACAACATATAACATATATCTCATTAAGATGTCCTTAATGGGGAAATTCGTACCAGTTTGTGTATGTGCGTGTGTGTTGAAGTCCCAGGGTTGATGGGAAGAAATACATTTAGTTATTTAGATGATTCGTCGTTCCGCTCAGTCCTTACAATCTTTATAAGTAAAGAGATGAATCAAAATTAAAGTTACATCTTATTGGAATCATGGAACAATAGGTAGTGCGTGCATGACACTCAGCTTCTCAGGGGAACACAAATTGGAATCCTGCTTGATTAAAAAGGCTTACATGTCCAAACAAGTGATATATCAAAATCAAATTACATGTTAATTTTGTGTCTAATTTAATTTCAACTCTCTTTTTCTAGAACATGGCTCATTGTTTAATGGTCTGCCCTTCCACAGCTGGATCAGTACCTGAAAACCATACAGTCTGTCTTAATTAAATGTGCTGTAGATTTATTTTATAGCCTAGTAAAAGTACGCATGGCTACTGAAATAAAAGTGTTTAACATGTGCGTCACACAACCTAAACGGACAAATATAGCTACTTTTAAAATGTGCATTTCAATACTATTTGCAGATAATAATAATAATAAAAAAATATATAATCAAAAATAATAATTGTGATTTTCATATTACAGCCAGAAAGAAAAACGTGATTCTTTTTGCACGAATTAAATATCTAGGCTACGTTACCTCCGGAGCGCCTAATAATTTTTTATCTCTCCCATGTGCTAAAAAAAAAAAATATATAAATAAAGCCAGTAAACCTTTTTATTAAATCATCAATCCAATAATTTTCTTGTTTAACTCACGAGCAGTCAGTTAGAGTAGCCTAGTCGTCTCGCGCTGGGCTGTCATCTCTCCAAAAACCGGTAACGTTACACGTTTCAGACATGCATACCCCCAGAGTTCGGGCGATGAAGTCAGTAGATCGGTTCAGCCTCCGCCTCATGATAACAAACTCATTCTTACTTTATTAACGTCACTTTTGCGTCAGATACGAAATGTCATGTTGCCCAGCAACTTAACACAGCACTTACACTGGATTGCAAAAGTTGCCAGACAGTTACTTCGATTACGGGGTGTGTAACACTAGAATAATTGGACAGATAATTAGCCTCCTCCCTAATATGTCCTATTTACTAAGAGTTTCAGATACGCCCTTACAAAAAAAAAAAAACAACAAAAAAAAATCAGCGTCATTCATCTTTCAAACTAAAAGTAAGAGAGTATAGGCTACTTTTTATGTACTACTTAGAAGTATTGATGTACTTATACGTAAAATTACACAGGCTACATCAGTTTTTTGCAAATCAGTTTCCCTTTCGAGAGGTCTCTCCTATTGCGTAAGTAGCTTACGCTATGGGAAAACTCCTTTTCTCGAGAATATTGAAGTCTTTATGTAAAACGCATTGCAGCTGCACAGCCTACAGCAGTGAACGAGGCAGCTCGGTCATTGGCTGCGCTGCGGCAACTGCACGAACCTATGACGGGGCGACTCTGAACGCGCCGACCAATGAGCGCGCTTCGCGCCCACGCGCGCCAGAGCCCGCCAAAATGGGCGTGGCCAAAGGCACTATATTGGGCGCCCCATCATATGAGTTCTTTAGATTTAATCTCCTTCAGCGAAGACCTTCTCTTCACTGAATCCTCCGGAATTTGGAGTCTTTTCGCCGCCGTCGAACAGCACAACAGCGGGACTGCTACGAGGACGCCGGCGCCTTCAGCCGCCTTCAAAGCCTTCCGCTGAGCCATCCGGCGACCATCTGAAAACATATCCTTTTACTGCAAGTCGCCGCTGCGACTTTTTCTTCCACAGTAAAAGAGCAAATTCAAGGCGTTGTTGCAAATGCCTTCCTGTAACTCGTGTAGTGGCCCTCTCCCGGACGGGGATCGTCACATCATCTGCGCGCGCTGCCTGGGCCAGGACCACGCAGAAGCTGCACTGACGCGGGGCGGATGCCCCGAATGTGACGCGCTGGGCCTCACCGAGCTGCGCGCTCGCTTCGCCGCGAGCGAGCCCGCCACCTCCGCGCTTCCGTCTCCTCTTTTCGAGCCGCGCAAGAAGAAGCGCCGCTCAAGGAGGCTGCCGGAGCGCTCCGAGAACAGTGACGTCACGCCGGGCCAGTCCCCGCGTGCTTCTCTGTCTCTAGAGGATTGTCCCTCATCAGCCCAGCTCACTCAGGCGGACCAGCGCCCCTCTATGCGAGCGGCAGGTCGGATGACGATGAGAACAAATATTCAGCGCCCGCGGCTAGTTTTCTTTACGTTACAAGAAAGCTACCCCGCCCTCGCGCCCCATTCACATGCGCTGTCAGCTTTCTTACGTTACAGAAAGCGAACGCGCCCTCGCGCCCTCCCGTTCAAATGGCGGGGCTCGAGTATTCATGAGCGTTGTTGAACATATGAGCCCACGGCGGCCCCCGCCCCCCGCGTGACTCACTCTTAAAACATGACGCTCTCTTATCTGCTCACGCTTCTGAAAAGCTTATGTATTTTCTCCCTGTGACGAAATCTAAGGCTTTTGCCAGAGACCCGTGTTCAAAACCTGGTTCTGGCGGCAGATATAAATTATAATGAGCTCTTCCATGAGCTCGCGGCCAGCTTCTTAAGCCTCTTCCGTGGCTCAGTGGTGGAATCTGAGACACTCACACCAGAGACCCGAGTTCGAATCTCGGCTTCGCTGAAACTTTTCACCTACGTGAACAAGCTCACGCCGGCCCGCCCCCGCGTGACTCACTCTCTTTGGCTGCGTATGAAGACGTGGTTGGTCGGGCTCAACTTGACCCCGCCTCCCATGTAATCTCAGCGATATATGCTCCTCTGCAAATATGAGCTGTGCCACATTTCACAGTACTCGTCTATCAGGTGGCTGGAAATGTTAATGTTGCAGTCAATGGGCCTGTTACAAAGCACGCTCACCTGCAAACAGACGCTGGTTTTTACGGTGAGTCAAACAAAGGTAAAAGTGCTTCTCTGCCTGTGTCACTAGTAGGAACATGTGCCCACGTCAGAGTGCACACTCCTACATACTGATACTGTCCAAACAGTGTCAAACTTTTTCCCCGGCTCAGGCTGGATGCACTATAAAGGTAGCACGCGTGCCTACTGCAATGTATGCACCACTACACATAAGCACTGTTCACACAGTTATAAATGCCTCCCCAGTGCAAGCGGGAAGCTCTATAAAGGTAGCGCGCGTGCCTGCTGTCATGCATGCACCCCTACACATAAGCACTGTTCCCACAGTCGAAAACTCTCCCCCAGCGCAAGCTGGAAGCTTTACAAAGGTGACGCACACGCCTACTACTCTGCCTGTGTCACTAATAGGTCACGTGCCCACGTCAAAGTTCGCACTCCTACATACCATACTGTCCAAACAGTGTCTAACATTTCCCCAGCTCAGGCTGGATGCACTATAAAAGTAGCTCGTGTGCCTACTGCCATGTATGCACCACTACACACAAACACTGTTCATACAGTTATCTGCCTGTGTCACTAGTAGATCACGTGCCCACATCAAAGCGCGCACGCCTACATGCCAATACTGTCCGAACAGTGTCAACATTTCCCCAGCTCAGGCTGGATGCACTAAAGGTAGCGCACGTGCCTACTGCCATGTATGCACCACTACACACAAACACTGTTCACTCAGTTATAAAAAGCTCTCCCCCAGCGCAAGCTGGAAGCTTCATAGGGGTGGTGCCCATGCCTACTACAGTTTAGGCACCCCCACATGAAAGCACTGTCCACAGTCTCAGACAATTTTCCAGCCCATGCTGCGACTATTACTGTAGAGCGCGTGCCTACTATGTTACACGCACCCCTACACTCAGAGCTCAGCTCAGCTGCTCAGCGCACGCCCGCGCCTCTGAGAGCTGCAGGCTCAGCGATACTGTCACAGAGCGATTGGGTGACCGGGTCCCTACGTCACAACGGCCCGCCCCCAAACCGGATTCAGCCCATAACTGTGCAGGCGAAAGCTTGGGAAATGATCCTCGATATGCCAAAATGGGTATTGAACATAATAAAACACAGCTGCTCACTACAATTCGCTCGCAGACCACCCCGCTTTATAGCCGTGGTTGAGACGGAAGTGAGAAAAGATGTTTCACATGTTCTACGAAGTGCTCAAACTAATAGAGAAAGGCGCTGTCGAAAAAGTTCCCCCCCCTTAACCAAGGCGGATTTTTACAGCCGCTATTTTCTCGTCCTGAAAAAGGATGGCGGTCTCCGCCCCATCCTGGATCTCAGACACCTGAACAAAGCTTTAATGATTCGCTCGTTCAGAATGTTAACAACCAAACATATCCTCGCGCAAGTTCGCCCGGGGGATTGGTTTCTCTCAGTGGATCTGAAAGATGCTTACTTTCACATTCCCATAGCGCCTCATCACTGGCCATTTCTGAGGTCCACTTTCGAGGGACATTCATACCAGTACACAGTACTACCATTCGGTCTGTCATTAGCTCCCCGTACATTCATGAAATGTATGGATGCAGCACTTTCCCCCCTGAGACAGCGGGGAGTGCGAATTCTGAATTATCTCGACGATTGGCTCGCACTAGCACAATCAGAGGATCAGTTAATAATGCACAGATCTTGGATTATCAGCCATCTGGAATGCCTGGGTCTGAGAATCAATGACTGCGTTTACATGCAGCCAATAACCCGTTCAAAACCGGGATATTAGCAATAACCCGGTCGCGAACGGCCATGTAAACACCGCCAAAAACCCGAATATGCTCATATCCCGAATTTTAAAAACCGGGATATTATACCTGGGGTACCCCTTTTCTAACCCGAATGTTTGGTCATGTAAACGCGTATCGGGATATCCCCATAGTGATTGTCCCCACTGCGCATGTTCTATTCGCAAGGAATCTTGGTCTTTTGAGTAGAGGAACTTCTCAGTGCATACAAAAACCCGCGTGCAGTATACCGGAAGTAAACATGGCGAGACGCAGCACAGCATACGTTTGGAGCGAGGTCAGTAACGTTACCAGCATCAAAGCGCAAACAAAGGCGATCGCTATCTGCCCCGAACTATTCATTATCCGCATGCTGCTGTTGTTGTCGTCTTTGGATACAGGAAGAAGAATCAGAAATGACGCATACTGCGTCTTAAGGTTGTCCGTACGTCCAGGCGCTAACCGTGCGTCGCTGTTTACATCGGGATATTGTAATTCCATGTATACAGGAGAAACTCTCTCTGCTCACGCATGTAAACGGGTTATTCCTAATGTTTCAGAAACCCGAATAGTGACCTTAACCCGACCATAACCCGAAAATTGGCTGCATGTAAACGTAGTCATAGTGGAAGAGCATACTATCACCCAGCCAGACTATTTAGTTTCTGGGGATAGTGTTAGACTCAGTACAGATGACGGCTCACTATCCGGCGCTTAGCAGCATCGTTCAAAGCGGGCGTGCGCGCCCCCGTCAAACGATTTCAGAGGATGCTCGGTCTCATGGTCTCTGCAGCAGCAGTGCTGCAGCTCGGATTGCTGCACATGTGCCCTCTCCAACGCTGGCTCAGGACCCGTGTTCCAGCTCACGCGTGGCGCTCAGGCCACTTTTTAATGAGAGCGAACCATGGCTGTATAAAAGCTCTGACGCCCTGGAAAGCTTCCGACTGGTACAGTCCGGTGTGAGTTTGGGCGTGAGCACAAGGAGAAAAATTATTATGACAGATGCATCCAAGAAAAGGATGGGGAGCCCTCTACGAGGGCAGGCCTGTCTCCGGTTTGTGGTCACACCCGGAAAAGCGCTTACACACAAACTGTCTAGAGATGAAAGCGGTCGCTTTGGCACTCAAAGCCCTGCTCCCATACCTCAAAGACGAACATGTCCTGGTCCAAACGGACAATATGACAGTGGTGTCTTACATAAATCGCCAGGGTGGACTCCGATCGAGCTCCTTGCACGCAATGGCCAGGAGACTCATCTAATGGTCCCAGCACAACTTGCGCTCACTGAGAGCAGCGCATGTGCCAGGCGTTCTAAACCAGGGGGCGGACATGCTGTCCAGAGACAAAGTTCTCCCAGGGGAATGGTCTCTCCACCCTCTGGCGATTCAGTGGTTATGGCAAACCTTTGGCGAGGCAGAGGTCGACCTCTTTGTCTCCAAGGAGAATGCACACTGCCCTCTTCTCGAAAAGCATGGACGCGCTCGCCCAGGACTGGCCGAGCCGACCCTTATTTGCTTTCCCCCCGATC
Source organism: Semotilus atromaculatus (assembly GCA_031834385.1). Lineage (NCBI taxonomy): Eukaryota > Metazoa > Chordata > Actinopteri > Cypriniformes > Leuciscidae > Semotilus > Semotilus atromaculatus. The sequence goes on along the minus strand of JAULUF010000038.1, from coordinate 20,269,011 downwards.
GCGATGCTACCTCAGGTCATCAGTCGGGTGAAAGAGGAGAAATGCGCGGTGCTCTTGGTAGCCCCGCTCTGGAAGACACAGACGTGGTTCCCGGAACTGATGCAGATGCTGCAATCAGCCCCACGGCCGATTCCACTGAGGTTAGACCTCCTCAGTCAGGCCAACGAGATGATACTTCATCCCCGTCCCGATCTGTGGGCCCTCCATGCATGGCCCCTCAACGGGTTCCCAGGGACCCGAGGGCGCCCTCAACGAGGCGCTTATATGCCCGGGAATGGAAGGTGTTCAGTGACTGGTGTAATACCAAAGGCCTGAACCCTGAATCATGTGAGATACCGAGTATACTCGCCTTTTTATAAGAGCTTTTGGAGGCGGGCCACACCCCCTCCACGCTCAAAGTATATGTGGCAGCCATAACAGCATCACACGATCCTGTGAATGGGTCCTCACTAAAAAAAAAAAAGAAAAAAAAAAGACCTAATTATTCGTTTCCTGAGAGGCGCTAGGAGAATGAATCCTCCACGCCCCCCCTCAGTGCCGATCTGGGACCTGGCAACGGTCCTGGATGCACTTAAGGGCGCCCCGTTCGAACCGCTCCGAACCGTGCACCTTAAACAGCCCTCGCTCAAAACTACGCTATTGCTGGCACTCGCCTCAGTCAAGAGAGTGGGAGACCTGCACGCGCTGTCGTCAAGTGCTGCCTGCCTGGAATTTGGACCTAACGACTGCAGAGTTGTCCTTAGGCCAAAACACGGGTATATTCCTAAAGTGCTCTCCACACCCTTCAGAGCACAGGTTATCTCTCTGGCGGCGATATCGTCTCCAGCAGACGAAAACGACGCTAATTTACTCTGCCCGGTCAGGGCTCTCAGAGTATATTTGGAGCGTTCTGCCCTGTTCAGACAGACAGAACAGCTATTTGTATGCTTTGGTGGCCATACTAAAGGTCTCGCTGTTTCAAAGCAGAGATTATCGCGCTGGATAGTTGACGCTATAGCGCTGGCTTATGAAGCCAAAGGGCCTCCAATGCCCCTTAGGCATCAGAGCTCACTACACGAGGGATATGGCCTCTTCATGGGCATGGTCGAGTGGGATACCAATCGAAGATATCTGTGCGGCGGCAGGCTGGGCCTCACCGTCCACATTTATCAGGTTTTACAACCTGCAGGTCCCCTCATTGCATTCCAATATACTATCAGCCTGACGCTTCTTAGTGTACTACGAGTTCACAAGACCGGGTTGTATATATGCTGAGCATTATCTCCTTCCCTATGAAGCCCGTTTTCTGACTGGCTTAGAGGTCACTACATATTAGTACTACATATGTGCTTATGTTACCACTGGGCGCCCTTCGGGCTGCTCTATTTTCTCCCATTATAAAGCTCGCTTATGGCCAGCTCGTTGGGTGATTACTTTGCTCTTACGGCTCAGGCACCTGCCTCTGGCTATTATAGAGCGAAGTCAGCACGCACAGCGTTTTACATGGTGTTCCCATAGCGTAAGCTACTTACGCAATAGGAGAGACCTCTCGAAAGGGAACGACTCGGTTACTAACGTAACCTCGGTTCCCTGAGAGGAGGGAACGAGTATTGCGTAAGCTGCCGTGCTTGTGCTTGGTCAGTTCGCTTCAGTCGATTGAACCTAAAGAACTCATATGACGGGGCGCCCAATATATTGCCTTTGGCCACGCCCATTTTGGCGGGCTCTGGCGCGCGTGGGCGCGAAGCGCGCTCATTGGTCGGCGCGTTCAGAGTCGCCCCGTCATAGGTTCGTGCAGTTGTCGCAGCGCAGCCAATGACCGAGCTGCCTCGTTCACTGCTGTAGGCTGTGCAGCTGCAATGCGTTTTACATAAAGACTTCAATATTCTCGAGAAAAGGAGTTTTCCCATAGCGTAAGCTACTTACGCAATACTCGTTCCCTCCTCTCAGGGAACCGAGGTTACGTTAGTAACCGAGTCGTTTTTGGTCATAAAATATAATGTTGCTCACAAAAATGTTGCTTTTTTTTAACTTAGTTCGTTATTTATTTAAGGGGCCACCGGAGGGGTTTTGAGATCTGTAGTCAAAAAAGACTTGACCCTCCCTTCCCCGGTAATAATTTTTTCTATGACCCTCCAAAATGATTGTGAAAAAAGGCATGACCCTCCCCGATAATTTATTGATTAGCCAATGTTTTTTTTTTTATGGTTTCGGTGCTGATGCTGTGGTGACACGCTCATGTAACATAAGGGTGGCACTGCCAATAAAGCACCTACAAGCTGTCACAAAGAACCGGTAAAATGATTATGAATATGCCAAATATAGCAAGGAGACATTTTAATTGTTTATTAATAAACAAGGGTTTTCTGTGTCAGTCTGTCGGCTGCTAAGATGAAGTTGACGATGCTGACTCGCGATCTTCGCAGTGAACGCGCCAGAGAGAAATGCAGCTTTCATACGGAGAGAGCAGTCTATTTTCTTTCCTTTTGAAATGTTCTGTTTAAAAGTAGACATAAAGCTTTCTATATATTTCTCAGGTCTATGAGGCAAGTATTAGGCTATAGCCTACGCTGAGTTTCGGTTCATTTATGAGACGATCGAGAGTCCAGTTCACAGCGCCGGCGCCTCCGTGATCTATTTTCTACTATATTTAATTACTTCTTATTTATTAAATCCGGGCAATTGGTTGATGAAACATTGATTAAAATTAAGATACAATTAATAAAAAAACGAAATTCACTTTACAGAAAGTCTTTGTTCTTTCTGTTTGAGGTCTCTGTGAAAGTTTTAAAGTCGCTTTCCGAGCGGTCATGACATGTCCGTAACGGAGAACTGTCATAACATTGTTTTTTTCCTCATAAATGCGAACACGAAAAATAAAATAAAAATTAGGCTACTAAAAATATTTTTCCACCTAAAAGTTAAAGATTGTTTGTGTCATGTCACATGTGTATTTCGCTAATTTTAAATATAAAACGCATGTGTAGACAGACTGATAATTTTCTAATGTCTAGACTCCTTTATTAAGCGGAGACGTTTCAGTATTAAATGCATTTTCTGAGAATTTATATTTCAAGTTTTGACTGCAAATGTCACGTCCATAACGCTGGAATTGCCCAATTTTAAAGAATGTATCCTCAACTAGTTTTTTTTTTTTTTGGGGTGTAGGTCTACGTATTTTATTATGTTAACTTCAAATAATAGCCTAATAGTAATTTTTAAATGTAACCCACGTCTTACACATCACACTTCACTGTTATGGTGGCAATTTCAGTAGATTTACTCACTAACATTGTTGTGGAAACACAATATAATATATACGAAATATAATAATATACGAAAATAATATAATGGTAGGCTAGTAGCCTATCGTGCTACAGCGCACATTCTATCAGCTGCAGTTCTGGCGCCTTAGTCCCAATAGCCTACTGTAAAACTCGACGTATTTTTACATCACATGTTAATGCAGCGGTAGAGTTACTCTCACGACTCACAGGACACTGCACTAATTCGCAATCACAAAACTTCATTATTTGCTCGTGCTTTAAAGCTTTGCCGGGTAAACATTTCATTGGCGTTCTGTTCTGACATGATGCATGCACTTTTTCTGAGCGCGTACTGAAGCGCGCGCGCACTGTCAAACAGCGCCAAACTGGATTTGTGTTGGGTCAGAACCATCTGATAGCAATGGGGGGCCGAGACCGAGAGATCTACATGGAAAACAATATGCACCAAACAAGTCACTTTGAAATTTTATTGTTTTCATGAATACAAAAGTTGGGTGACCCTCCCCCTAGACAAAAAAATGTTGGATGACCCTCCCCTCAACAAAGAATAAAAAGACATGACCCTCCCCTATTTTCCTCCGGTGGCCCTTTCCATAAATACCGAACAGTCCCTTAAAAAAAGTTATTGGAGTGTATGATATCATCACCACCGCTCAGGACTGCCAAAAATCAGCCCTGGCATTTTGGCCCAGATCTGTCACTACGATCATAAAGACACCGAACTGTGCACGCCCTTGAATATGTATACCAGCTCCTATTAAAACCATTAATGCCATGTGATGAGTGAGTAGGAATGAGTAAGCGTTAACACTAACAGATGAAATAACTACTAAGTGTAAAATACAATTCTCCAGTGATGAATCCTAAAACAAGCTATAAGCTGCATTGGCATGTGAGTGGACCTCTGTCCCTCTAGGGAGGTTCGGGGACATGCTCCCCCGTAAGAAAATGTTGTGCTTTTTAATGTTAAATTCATCAATCTGGTGCACTTTGAGAGTTCAAAATTAAGAGCTCCAACCAATATTCAGTGTGCAAATTGATCAAAGAAAAACTCAAAAACTATTTTAGTTGTGATAGTGTCTGTCTGTCTACGTTACACTACTTATGATATTAATCCCATGACAGTAATGATATTGTAAAACATGCACTGAAAAACAAAAGCAACTTTCATAATTAGTTTTGAACATTTATATACTTGAAAGAGATAAGCACGTGCTTTTTTATTTTGACGGAAACTGCATCGAGCTTTTATTTAGGCGGAAAACATAGGCCTACAAACGCGTCTCATTACTATAGTCATTAATGCTTAATCGTCAAATATGCAGATGTGGAAATAACGCGTAACTGTGTTCATACATTCATAGCCTAAGGCCATCCTTAAAAATATTTTGGTTTGCAGTAACAGCAATGTAAAATAAAAATGTAAAATTTTGCCCATGGTATGAATTTAAACAAATTTGCATATCGTGACGTCACTGACTGTGTCTTCAAACCGTGCCTTCTGGCGCACCTTTGCAAACCTCATTCTGATGCAGGTTATATAGATAGGCTATGTCAAAAACATTTTTATTACATTAATTCCAGCTGCATTTATTAGATTTTTTTGTGGCAAAATCAAGAAAAAAAGAAGCCACTAGAGTTTAATGAAAGTGGATTTTCAGGGGTAAACAAATAGATTAAAATGACTTTAGAATTCACAAAATAACAGTTAATTAGATTAACATGCAATGTAATGTAAAATGTAAGATGAATCTGTTACATTTAGGATGTTTACATCCATAAAACATAATTTCAATTGTGTTACTGGTTACTAGTTTACTAAGTTACTGTTTTACTTGCATCCACCGCTAGGTGTCAAGGCAACCTACAAATCAGAGACCAGTTACGCTGCTTTCGGTTGTCACTTTTGTGAAAAAAATCCTGTTTGTTTTTTGAGACAAAAGTGTTCATTTAAATCGATTGTAAAATCAAGTTTTCATGTCTAAAGACGTTTCCATTTTCAACGCCACATATAGGCAAATCCACGGACAACTAACAGGCATTAAGCCCCGTTCACACTACAAGCGACAAAGCGACACGTTACCATTCATTTCAATGGGGCGCAGGCGGCGAATTTCTTTTTTGCAGGATGGTAGGGGAAGAATCATGAATATTCATTTCCTAACTGGGGGTCTGATGACCTACCCCTAACCCCGCCCCTAAACCTACCCGTCACTGGGGTCTGACGATGACCTAGCCCTAACCCCGCCCCTAAACCTACCCGTCACCGTCACTAAACTCATTTCCGGCAACACGTGCGACAGCGACCGTTGGCGACCAGATGGGGCGTGTCTAGCGACGCGACAAAGTAGTATGGAACGCGATCGGGGCCAAAAGTCTGTTTACGAAACGCGTGAAATTTGACCGCGTCAACACGCGCTGTTTGTTCGCGTTAAGTTAACGCGTCAAAAAGCACAGTAGCCAATGAAATTGCTGTATTTGAGACTATATTTGCATATTGTGACGCGATGGTACGTATCTCTCTCATTTGTATGTACGTATAGAAACATCAGAAGTCATGTTTATTAATGAATGATGTCGTAATGGTACACACATGCAAACATCAGACGTTATAATAGGCTTGTTTGAGATGAGCAAAATCTGCGCAGAACCGATCACCGGTGATCATGGCCTTCCGTGCTGATGGCCTTCACCCCAGCAGAGTCGGAGCGGCTGTTCTGTCGGACAACATCTCCAAGACGCTACACACCATATGACTAGTAAGTCAAAGTCCAAATCACAGTCTTTGCTGTCCCAACTTAATTGATATAAGCACCAATGTAGAACATTATATAGAAACTGTGTCTATTCCTCGTTTAGTAAGGCCAAATAATATATATAATGTAGGATCTAGGAAAAATTTAATTGTAATTAAACCAGAAAATCTCAATATCAGTGATAAACAATTTCTAAAGCTAGGTCTTCTAAACATTAGATCGCTCACACCTAAGGCGGTTATTGTAAATGAAATGGTCACAGATAATAGTTTCGATGTACTGTGCCTTACTGAAACCTGGCTTAAACCAAATGATTATTTCGGTCTAAATGAGTCTACTCCGCCAGGATACTGTTATAAGCATGAGCCCCGTCTGATTGGTCGTGGCGGCGGTGTTGCAACAATCTATAGAGATATTCTTAATGTTACTCAGAAAACAGGTCATAGGTTTAATTCGTTTGAGGTACTTGTGCTAAATGTTACACTATTAGATTTAAGAAAGAAATCCCTATTATCTCTAGCCTTGGCTACTGTATATAGACCTCCAGGGCCTTACGCCGATTTCCTAAAAGAGTTTGCAGACTTTCTATCAAATCTATTGGTCAATGTCGATAAAGCAATAATTGTTGGAGATTTTAACATACACGTAGATAACACAAATGATGCGTTAGGGACTGCGTTTACAGATTTATTAAACTCCTTCGGGGTCACGCAAAACGTCAGTGGTCCCACTCATCGCCTAAATCATACACTAGATTTAATTATATCATATGGAACCAATCCAACCGATATAGATATTGTACCGCAAAGCGATGATGTAACTGATCATTACATGGTAACTTGCATGTTACGTACTGCTGAAATTTGTTATGTTGCGCCACGTTATCGACCAGGCAGAACAATCCTTCCAAACACTATAGATAGATTCTCAAATAGCTTACCTGATCTATCTCAGCTGCTCAGTGAACCCAAACAAACAGATGAACTAGAGGAAATGACTAGCAGTTTGAGCACCATTTTCTCTAGTACATTAGAAATTGTTGCACCAATTAGATTAAAAAAGGTTAGAGAGAAAACTAGAGCACCGTGGTACAACAATGCTACGCATGCTATCAAGAGAGAAACTCGTAACTTAGAGCGTAAATGGAAACAAACAAATTTAGAGGTCTTTAGAATCGCGTGGAAAGACAGTATGTCACGTTACAAAAAGGCTCTTAAATCAGCCAGGGCTGAGCATCTCCGCAGACTAATAGAAAATAACCAAAATAATCCAAGGTTCTTATTTAACACCGTGGCCAGACTAACAAATAAACAGGCATCACCTGAGCAAAATATTCCGTTACAATGTAGTAGTAATGACTTTATGAATTTCTTCACTGAGAAAATAGAAAACATCAGAAACACAATTGTAAATATACAATCTACTATGGTGTCTTATGATTCAGCCTCAATTATCGCCCCTCAAGAACAACTACACCGCTTTACAACTATAGGACAGGAAGAGCTAAATAAACTTATTATTGCATCTAAACCAACAACTTGTTTATTAGATCCAATACCCACTAAATTACTTAAAGAAGTGTTACCTGTAGTGGAAGAGCCTCTTCTCAATATTATTAATTCATCTTTATTTTTAGGTCACGTTCCAAGAATATTCAAGCTGGCAGTAATAAAACCTCTTATTAAGAAACCACAATTAGATCCAGATAACCTAGCAAATTACAGACCCATTTCAAATCTTCCATTTATGTCTAAAATACTAGAAAAAGTTGTGTCCGCTCAATTGTGCTCTTTCTTGCAAGAAAATGATATCTATGAAAAATTTCAGTCAGGATTCAGACCGTATCATAGCACAGAAACTGCGCTAGTTAAAATTACAAATGATTTACTTTTAGCTTCTGACCAAGGCTGCATCTCAATACTAGTTCTACTCGATCTTAGCGCTGCATTTGATACTATAGATCATAAAATACTCCTGGATCGACTACAAAACTACACTGGTGTTCAGGGACAGGCATTAAGCTGGTTTAGATCGTACTTATCAGACCGTTACCACTTTGTCTGCTTAAATGGGGAAAAATCAAAGATAACGTCAGTAAACTATGGAGTACCGCAAGGATCTGTGTTAGGCCCTCTACTATTCTCAATATATATGCTGCCACTTGGTAATATTATAAGAAAACATGGAATTAATTTTCACTGTTATGCTGATGACACTCAATTATATATTTCATCACGGCCAGATGAAACCACTAACTTATCTAACTTGACAGAATGTCTTAAAGATATAAAATACTGGATGACGTGTAATTTCCTGCTATTAAATTCAGATAAAACAGAGGTATTACTTATTGGTCCAAAAAACTACCCACAAAATCCCTTACAATACAACTTTAATTTAGAAGGATGCCCTGTTACTTTATCCACTACAGTAAAAGACCTGGGTGTCATACTTGACCGCAACTTGACTTTCGAAAATCATATTTCATATGTTACAAGAACAGCCTTTTTCCACCTTAGAAACATTGCTAAGCTACGTAACATGCTATCCGTTTCTGATGCAGAAAAGTTAGTTCATGCATTCATGACCTCGAGACTAGATTACTGTAATGCTTTATTAGCTGGTTGTCCTGTATCCTCAATAAACAAGCTACAGTTAGTCCAAAATGCAGCCGCTAGAGTTCTTACTAGATCAAGAAAATATGATCATATAACACAAATTTTATCATCTCTACATTGGTTACCTATTAAGTTCCGTATCAATTACAAGGTATTGCTACTGACCTATAAAGCCCTAAATGGTTTAGCTCCAGTCTATTTAACGGACCTTCTATCGCCCTACAATCCGTCGCGCTCTTTAAGATCACTAAATTCGAGGCTTCTGGTCATTCCTAGGATACCAAAGTCCACCAAAGGAGGGAGGGCGTTCTCACATTTAGCTCCTAAACTCTGGAATAGCCTTCCTGATATTGTTCGAGGCTCAGACTTGCTGTCCCAGTTTAAAACCAGATTAAAGACGCATCTCTTTAACCAAGCATTCACATAATGCTTACCTTTTATACTACTGCCGAATCAGATCGAATGCATTAATATTATGAACATCAGCTACGCTAATTATTTCTCATCTGCCTTTCTGCTGTTATCTCGGGACGCAAGTCCCGAGGTAAATAGCGTTCGTCAGCTCCAGTTTGTATCCAGCCTCTCACGGAGACTTCGGATGATCCAACACCTGTGATGAGACGACTAAACGCCTGTGGAGAGACGACTCGACGCCTGTGAAGAGACGACTCAACGCCGGTGATATGTTATGCCCTAAATTAATACATGATGAACTAACTGTATTTTCTATGTACATTTTTAATGCACTTTCTGTAAAGCTGCTTTGAAACAATGTGTATTGTGAAAAGCGCTATACAAATAAATTTGAATTGAATTGAATTGAAATCAGCGCGAGATGCATGCCGGTTAGAAATGTGTCCGAGGGCAGTCCGCCTTGCTCTGATGTCATGCAGACGTATGTCAAAAAACTCTCGCGAGCGCAAGGCGCACGTGTCGGATTTAGCAGTCGAGCGCAGTTGCTCTCCACCGACTGCGCTGATCAAAAGCATGATGGGAAACGACTTTGCTGACGACACAGCTTAATGCTCATTGGTTTAAACAACCGTGATGTATTGTTCTCTTTTTAAAAAAATGTATTTTAAAACTCTGGTATCATGTTTTATGTGTATACGTACGTTATGTGTGAATAAACTCTCTGACAGTGCGATATGGGTTATGTGATGTCATTTTTATAGAAAATAAAATAATAAAAACACATGTCTGTATTAAATAAAAAAATATTGATAAACGCGTATTTGGAATGGAATTAAATAACAAGTACTTTGGGTGTCTTGTTCATTATATTTATTTTCATATAAAAGCAACAGAACTTAAATTACATCCAGTTTATTAGCAACACCTGCAGGAGCGTGAATCCCGTGTATCCCGCGATATCTGCCTTTGATCTCGCAGGTGTCTGATCCACCGTGAGAAGAGAGATCTGTCCGTCTTGCCTGCGCTTTTTTCACTCCTCCCCTCACTGCAGCCGCCTACTCTCGACTACAATTCAGGCGAGGCAAGGCGCATCTCAAACAAGCCTAATTGTTCATGAGGGATAATGCATTGGTACGTAGTGTGTGATGTCAGCCTTATGTCATGATTTGTCATGCCTTACGTTCTTTCTCAGTATGAAACGCGATCAGGTAGAAAAGTAAGCAGCTGAAACCATAACCATGGCTCTTAGAAATGTTTATGATGTGTGTAATGTAGAGAAATGTGTTTTGAGTTTTGCAAAAAGTTTGTTTTTCAAATGCAGACTCAGTGCAAAGCAATAATGTCCTTGTATTTTTGCAGACTTGTTCTAAAGATTGGGTACATGAGTGAATGGTTTCACCGAGTGAGCCTCAGATTCCACTTTTAGCGTTTTAGCAATTTGAAAAAACTGTAAAACAAACTGTGACAGAGGTCGCCTATGGAATGAACCAATAAAATCTTAAAATTGCATGGAACTGAGAAGCAACAAAAAAGACTGCAATTAAAAAAAACAAGAGACAATTATTTTAATGCAAGCAATTTTTTTTTGCACACATCAGCTTTGGAATAAAAGAAAAGAAATCTGTAAATCTGTTTGTTAGTAATCTGTACTTAACCCTTTGATGCGCAAGCTATGGAAACCCCTTCTAATGCGCAACATGGGTCTAAAAAGACCAGTATTCATTTCCTATGTTATTTCATGCATGGCTGGACTTTTTTTTTTTTTTATCTTTTGAGATCAATTTATTTAAGCATTTAATATTCCATGATCTATAAATTCCATGATTTATAAATATTAAAAATGTCTTGTTTTCAATTTCGAAAAATTCTAAATTTTTATTTTATTTATTTAATTTTTTCTAGGTTTTGTGTTACTATATCAAATTTACTTATCAAGCATGATAAAACAAAAGAATAAAGACAACATTTTGTCAAATTAATCCTTTTAGCAGTCATTTAGACAACACATTTAACACTTAAAATGTTTATTTGCCACTTTGTCTCACATAGCATTCACATATCACAGATCACTGATAACACTGAAATTAAACTATGTAACTGGATTGAATTGTGGTGAATGTGATTTAATAAAAGAAAATACAAAACAAACAAAATAAAATCACACTGGTACAGCGGCATCTGTACTATTAGGCCTTCTACATGTAAATAAGCTTTAAAATACAATCTTTTTTTAGCTAACATTAGCTAGCTAGAATATGTCACCAGCTAGCTATAGTTAATAGTGTTGGACATGTTTCTCCTCCTCACAAGTAATTTCTTTCTAGGATTACAAGGTCAAGGTAACCATAGCTTAATATTCAAATATTATGTCCATCTTTTACAAAATATAAAATATTTTCTGTGGTTAAAATAAAATAAGACTTGCATCAAATATACAAAAGCAGCCGTATTGAGTTGTGAAATGTGTGGCAGGTGAATAGTATTCTGCAGTAAATGTTCCTACTTGCAACAATGTGCAAATATCAAAGGTTTCTATATGGGTCATTTTTGACCCATGTATGTAAAATTGATGTAGAAATAAAAAATAAAAAAAACGGTTTGTTTATAAAGTAAGAAAGGAAACATTAACACAATGCTTTGTGGAAATCAAAAACAAAATATTTAATGAATACCTGGAATAAAAAAAAAAAAAATAAAAAAAAACGTTTTCACTTTATTTTGATGGTCCCTTTAACACATTCTGTTGACTATAAGTAACTTTGCACCTACATGTCTACTAACTCTCAGTAGAGTGTTAGTAGAGTATTAATAGACTGGTAGGGTTATAGGGTTAGAATAAGTTGACATGTAGTTGCAAAGTTACTTATAGTCATGTAATGAGAGTTAGTTGACATGTAGTTGCAAAGTTACAATCAACAGACTATTCAAAAGGGACCATCAAAATAAAGTGTTACCAAAAAAAAACACATATATTTTAAAGATTCAGCAAAGAAATACTCAGCCATCACTGAAATAACATAGGAAATGAATACGAGTCTTTTTAGACCCATGTATGTAAAAAAAATGTAGAAATACAAAAACTGTGTTTGTTTATAAAGTAAGAAAGAAAACAAAAACATAATGATTTGTGGAAATCAAAAACAAGATATTTAATGAATACCTGGAATAACAAATTATAAAATAGATATATTTTAAAGATTCAGCAAAAAAAAAAAACACTCAGCCATGCATGAAATAACATAGGAAATGAATACGGGTCTTTTTAGACCCATGTTGCGCATTAGAATGGTTGCAATACAAAAACGATTTTTATTCGAAAAGTAAGAAATGAAAAATTTCAATTAGGATTTTTAATGATCTAAAACAAGTTAATTGAGGAATACCTGGAATGCTGAATGATTAAATTAATTTCTTGCAAAGATATAGAAAATGAAAACTCAGTCGGGTCTTTTTAGACCCATGTTGTGCATCAAAGGGTTAATCTGTGTTTTAAAAACATGAATTACATGAATTAAACATGAATTAAACTCCTGTCTTAATATAAACCCGTCTGGGAAACCGCCCCTAAATATTTACCTAAGTTATTCTTGCCACTATAACTTATGGATCCCTAAAGACAAGTGTATGGGTAAATAACATATTCATAATAAAAATATATAATGAATATCAAAACCCATGTTAAATATAATGTAGTAATTTTATTGTAGCACTCATCAGCCTGCAGCAGCCAAGATGATGTTGCTGCAATACAGACAGAACAGCAGAAACTATACAACCAATTAAATACCAAATTACAAAACATTATTAGGCTATGTGAAAGTGAATAAATGTATGTGTGTGTGTGTTTAGTTATAAATGTGTGCTGTGTAAGTTAGCCTAATACTTTTGGAAATGATAACTTAAAACAAAAACAAATAATAACCCATAAAGATTAGAATAATTGTATTATATGGATAATTAGCATTACTTAATATACAATGTAACATTAGGCTACTTTACTCTAGCACAGTAGTCAGTAAAGCAATGCCACAATAAACTGAATGATTAATATGTAGGAAGGCTACATCTTAAGGTAAGTCTGTTTTTCTAAAATATTACACTTCAATACGTACAGAATGTGCGCGTTAAGAAACACGTTCAAATTGGTCGTCTTAACATGGTAAAACTGTGCGTCTTTACACGCACTAAAGTAACGCGACGAAAACTGACGCCTTAACACGACCAGAATGAGCGTGTCTGCACGTTCAAAAGAAACACGTAAAAAATTGCCGCGTTAACGCGAACAAACAGTGCGTGTTGACGCGGTCAAATTTCACGCGTTCCGTAAACAGACTATTGGCCCCGATCGCGTTCCATAATGTTGAGATCTGTTTAACTTTATGCAAATGAAGAGCGACTTTTGGGAGTGACAACCAATAGGAGTGAAGTCAGTGGAGCGCGCGTGAACCGTCACTCTTCAGTGCTGAGTCTGACCGAGGCAAGTTGAACGAGAAGCTAATTTTAGCAGTTAGAAACTGTCCTATAATTTATGATATATCTCCGTGTACATAGTGGTATTCGTCGTGCTGACTCCGAGCCTGAATGGTTTCGTGAGCCCAGATAGACCGGTATTTACCCGTTTGCTGCAATAAATAGTCGCGATGGCAAAGAGCACTCGCTGTTTCTCGTTCATCTTTAATATTATGCATTTTATCTACCGATTCCATTTATATTTAGACTTTTACTTCCAAAATATTTGTTTGTAGCAGCAAGAAAACTTATTTGTTGTCTACAACATGGAGTAACATCCATGAATGTCACTCACAAACATTACTAGGCAACCAGTAGTGAGAACGCCCACTAGCGACCTCATCGCCAGCCACTGGCGACCTGTGAACGGGGCTTTAGGACGAACGTAAAGAGAGCGCGTGAGACGCGCACAAGTCAGCAATATTTCTGATGATTTATTGGCGTGAAGTTTCGTGCACAATGACAAACAGGACTACAAAATTCTCGAAAAACAACACCCGCTGCCATTACCAAGCGCGAACCATTGACAGTGAATTGACAGCGAGGTCTGCCTCGCTGCCTGCTGTGTGTGAGTGTGTTTGCTCCGGGGCTGTAAGCTCCATCTAAACTCTCGTATTTCTCTCTGTTTTGAACCATACATTTACGATCATTTCTAGTGTTTATACTACTAAAACAGTTTACCTAACATCTCAGACTAACCTAACATCGCTAGCTTCCGTTATTGTTAACACAACACGCTTGTATCTCGTTAGCCTGTTAACGCGCCGCCCTTGCGCTCAGTTATTTATTTTTCTCGTGCGCGCCCGCGCCTCTGAGTTCATAAAAAGCCTAGGTGAGTAAGAATCAGTCAACAAACACGGTGAGTAATGTCTTGTCCTGTTATTGTCACCTGCACCTCATGCCACATGTTTACCATAGCCTTCCCCGTCGGCAATATAGGGTTTATATGTGATAAATGCAAGGAGACAGTCAGGCTGACGGAGAAGATTTCAGAATTAGAGACACGCATCCAAACTTTAATCGAGGATAGTAAGTGTGCTCGAGCCTTAGATACTACTTTGGATGCGCCTAGCATAGTGAACCATTTACATGATTCGGTTCCGGCTGAGTTATTGCCTGTGCAGCCAGGCAGATGGGTAACTGTGAGAGATCGCTCTAGTCGCGGATCAAAAAACCACTCTTCTGTTCCGATGACCATAACAAATCGATTTGCCCCACTCAGTGAAACACCCACTGAGAATTATGTTGATTGTGCCCTGGTAATTGGCGATTCTATTACACGGAACGTGAAAATAGAGACACCAGCCACCATAGTCACATGTTTGCCGGGAGCCAGAGCGCCTGACATCAAAGCAAATTTAAAAGTGCTGGCTAATGCTAATCGTAAATTCTCTAAGATTGTTATTCACGTCGGCACAAATGATGTTCGACTTCGCCAGTCGGAGATCACCAAAATTAATATTAAAGAGGTGTTTGAACTCGCAAGTACGATGTCAGGCACTGTAATTTGCTCTGGCCCCCTTCCTGTTCGAAGGAGTGATGAGATAGTTAGTAGACTGTGTTCACTCAATGGCTGGTTGTCTAATTGGTGTCCGCAAAATAATATAGAATTCATAGACAATTGGAAAAGTTTTTGGGGCAAACCTGACCTGTTGAAAAGAGATGGTATTCATCCCTCCTGGGATGGTGCTGCTCTTCTCTCTAGTAATTTGGCTCATAGTCTTAGAGATAAAACATGACAACCTGGGGCTCAGGTCAGGAAGCAGACAGACTGGCTTAACCGACCGTCTGCTAGCGGCCTCACGTCACCAAGGTCAGATAAATCCCATCACATAGAGGCTCTTTCACCTAGATATCATCATATAGAGACTGTGTCTGTTCCCCGAATTTGGAAATCCAAAAAACTGCCAAACCTTTCTAAGGTTAAAAGTTTAATTGATGTTCAACAAATAAAAAACAGATATAATACAGATGAGCAAACGATAAAGCTTGGGTTGTTGAATATTCGATCCCTTAATTCAAAAGCGCTCATAGTTAATGATAAGATTAAAGACTATAACCTAGATGTGCTGTGTTTGACAGAAACCTGGCTAAAACCAAACGATTACATTACTTTAAATGAGTCCACTCCGCAAGATTACTGTTATAAACATGAGCCTCGTCCGAAAGGCAAAGGGGGAGGTGTTGCTGTAATTTATAGTAATATTTTCAAAACCACTAATAAATCTAGTTTTAAATATACTTCTTTTGAAGTGTTGGTGCTTAATGTAAAAATATATAGTGTAAACAATAAATCACGTTTGAGAATTCTGCTGGCTACTGTATACAGGCCACCAGGGCACCATAAAGATTTTATCAAAGAATTTGCTGACTTTCTATCAGAATTAGTATTGGCTGCCGATAAAGTCCTAATTGTTGGTGATTTTAATATACATGTAGATAATGAAAAAGATGCATTGGGATTGGCATTTAAAGACATTATAAACTCAATTGGAGTGAGACAACACGTGTCAGAACCTACTCATTGTCGTAACCATACTCTAGATCTAATATTATCTCATGGAATAGATGTTGATGCCGTTGAAATTCTGCAGCAGAGCGACGACATCTCAGATCATTATCTAGTCTTGTGTAAATTACATTTAGCCAAGGCTGCAAAGCCGACTCCGTGTTATAAATATGTTAGACCTATCACTTCTGCCACTAAAGATGGCTTTATTAATAATCTTCCTAATCAGTTTCATCATCTCAGCATCCCGGATAGCTTAGAAGAACTTGATATTGCAACAGAAACGTTTGAATCTCTATTTTCCAGCACTTTAGACATAGTTGCTCCGTTGCGCTTAAAGAAGATTAAAGAAAATAGTCCAACGCCGTGGTACAACGAGCACACCCGGGCCCTTAAGAGAGCAGCCAGAAAAATGGAGCGAAACTGGAAGAAAACAAAACTAGAGGTATTTCGGATTTCATGGAAGGAGAGCTCGATTGTTTACAAAGAGGCATTAAAAGATGCTAGAACGGATTATTTTTCAACCCTATTAGAAGAAAATAAACATAATCCTAGGTATTTATTTGAACAAGTGGCTAAACTAACGAAAAAGAAAGCTTCAAGCCCAGAAGTGTCCAAGAAACACAGCAGTAATGACTTTATGAACTTCTTCACTTATAAGATCTATAATATCAGGGACAAAATTATAACTATGCAACCGTCTACTACAGTAGCGCATCAGGGAGTGCATTGTAGTCTCCGTGAGGAACATTTTGATTCATTTGTTGCTATAGGAGAGGAAGAATTTTGCAAACTTGTTAATTCATCTAAATCGACAACTTGTATGCTAGACCCTATACCGACTAAGCTACTGAAGGAGATGCTTCCAGAGGTCATAGATCCTCTTCTAAATATCATTAATTCATCTTTGTCTCTAGGATACGTACCAAAAACCTTTAAGTTGGCTATGATTAAACCGCTTGTTAAAAAACCGCAACTTGATCCGACAGAATTAGTCAATTATAGGCCAATCTCGAATCTGCCTTTTCTGTCAAAGATACTAGAAAAAGCAGTTTCATCACAACTTTGTTCCTTTTTAGAAAGAAATAATATCTGCGAGGATTTTCAGTCCGGATTTAGACCGTACCATAGTACTGAGACTGCTCTCATTAAAGTCACAAATGATTTGCTCTTATCATCCGATCGTGGTTGTATCTCTCTATTAGTGTTACTTGATCTTAGTGCTGCATTTGATACTATCGACCACAACATTCTTTTAAATAGACTAGAAAACTATGTTGGCATTAGTGGAATTGCACTAGCATGGTTTAAATCATACTTATCTGACCGTTTTCAGTTTGTAGCAGTAAATGAAGAGATGTCTTATCGATCACAAGTTCAGTATGGCGTACCACAAGGCTCAGTACTAGGACCGCTGCTGTTCACTCTGTACATGCTACCATTAGGATATATCATTAGGAAATATGGAATTAGCTTCCACTGTTATGCTGATGATACTCAGCTGTATATTTCTTCAAAACCTAACGAAACTTACCAATTCTCAAAATTAACGGAATGCATAGCTGATATAAAAAATTGGATGACCAGTAATTTCCTATTACTAAATTCTGAAAAAACAGAGATTCTAAACATTGGACAAAAAACTGCCACACGTAATAACCCAGAATACTGTCTAACAATCGATGGCTGCTCTGTTAAGTCTTCGTCGTCAGTTAGGAACCTGGGTGTGCTCTTTGATACCAATCTTTCATTTGAAAGTCACGTGTCTAGTATCTGTAAAACTGCATTTTTCCATCTTAAAAATATATCTAAATTACGTCATATGCTCTCACTGACAAATGCGGAACAATTAGTTCATGCATTCATGACATCAAGGCTAGATTATTGTAATGCTCTACTGGGTGGTTGCCCTGCACGCTTAATAAACAAACTACAGCTAGTTCAAAACGCAGCCGCTAGAGTTCTTACCAGAACCAGGAAGTATGACCATATTAGCCCGGTTCTGTCAACACTGCATTGGCTGCCTATTAAACATCGTATACATTTTAAAATATTGCTGATTACTTACAAAGCACTAAATGGTTTAGCTCCCCAGTACTTGAGCGAGCTCTTAACGCATTATAGTCCTTCACGTCTATTGCGATCTCAAAATTCTGGCCAGTTGATAATACCTAGAATATCAAAATCGACTGCTGGCGGTAGATCCTTTTCCTATTTAGCACCAAAACTTTGGAACAATCTTCCTAACACAGTCCGGGAAGCAGATACAGTCTGTCAGTTTAAATCTAGACTAAAAACACATCTCTTTGGCTTAGCATACACATAACACATTATAGATTTCTATAATTCAATGTTAGGCTGCATAGTTTAGATCAGCCGGAACCGGGAACACTTCCCATAATTCCTGATGTACTTTGTACATCATAAGAAGGATGGCGTCTACGCTAATATTAGTCTCTCTGTTTATCCCGAGGTTTACCGCGAACCGCCGGATCCAGGCCATATCCAGATCTGAGGAAGGACCATCACATGGACACGACGACAACGCATCCCTGATGAGCCGGCCCCATCAACACTGTGAAGGCCCATGAACACCTCAACACAGTCATCTCCTCACCGGCCGGATGACCCAACCCTATGGAAGCCCGTTTCCGCCACGTTGAGTAAAAAAATATAATTCTGTAAGTCATAATAATGAGAAAGTTTCTCATAATAATGACTTAATATCTCATTATATTGAGAAAGTTTCTCATAATAATGACTTAATATCTCATTATATTGAGAAAGTTTCTCATAATAATGAGAAAGTTTCTCATAATAATGACTTAGTATCTCATTATAATGAGAAAGTTTCTCATAATTATGACTTAATATCTCATTATATTGAGAAACTTTCTCATAATAATGACTTAAGTATCTCATAATAATGAGAAACTTTCTCGTAATTATGACTTAGCATCTCGTAATAATGAGAAACTTTCTCATAATAATGACTTAACATCTCATAATAATGAGAAACTTTCTCGTAATAATGACTTAACATCTCGTAATAATGAGAAACTTTCTCGTAATAATGACTTAACATCTCGTAATAATGAGAAACTTTCTCGTAATAATGAGAAACTTTCTCGTAATAATGACTTATTTTTCGCACTTCTACGCATGCGCAAAGCAGTGGAGCAGAAGGGAGTGCCATGCTAGCGACATCCGCTGGTCAAAGCCGTGTAAATGCATCACAGCAAACATGGCACGCTCTGCATTGAATAACAATAATGATAATGATATATGAGATGGGCTTCCATACTAGATAGTCTTTTAATCATTTGTATTATTCATTTGTATGTTTGTGTTTGTGTATGAACAAGCAGCAACACAAAATGGTGATCCGTGGATTTCAAATAGACGGAGGAATGATAATACAGGCAGCACAGCTTTCCAAATCTGTTAAAGAACGCTTTATCTGGAAATCTGTGTTCACCATATTTTCAAGCAGTTTTGTTTTTCCATAAGGGTCCGTTCATACAGAACGCGCCTTTTCATTGCGTTTCTAGGCAAACGCGCACTAGACGGACGTCACGCTCGCGTCTCGCGCATGACATGTCGTTCTAAAAACGGGGCGCTCAAATTGAAGAGAGGTTCAGCTTTTAAAAACAGGCCTCTCAAGACCTTGCGTTTTCCCCCCATTCCTCTGCCTAATGTGTAAATGTCCCAAAAGTCATAAAAGTACGGTATTGATATCTCTTCCAGGTGAACCTGCACATCCCACACGCATCCGCAAAATAGCCTACGTGTTATATTAACACAATATACCCATATATTTTATGAAGATGTCACACTTAAACTTAACGAATAAATGTAATATTAAATTTTTAATCTGATAGTTTTGTAAGTTAAAGTAACCCAATTTCCACCGGTGTGAACGAGCAGGCGTCCTTCGTTACCATGGTAACCGCCCTGCTTCTGCATTCCGCTTTCACACTTTTTGTGCGCATGGAAAAGTATGGAAGATATACTGATGATATTCAATTGGTGTTATTTAATGATACTACAGATTGCACTTCGTAGATCACACTGACTTTAATGAAAACAACTGTTTCGCAGAGCGTGCCATGTTTGCTGTGATGCATTTACACGGCTTTGACCAGCGGATGTCGCTAGCGTGGCACTCCCTTCTGCTCCACTGCTGTGCGCATGCGTAGAAGTACGATAAATAAGTCATTATTACGAGAAAGTTTCTCATTATTACGAGATACTAAGTCATTATTACGAGATACTAAGTCATTATTACGAGAAAGTTTCTCATTATTATGAGATGTTAAGTCATTATTACGAGAAAGTTTCTCATTATTATGAGATGCTAAGTCATTATTACGAGAAAGTTTCTCATTATTATGAGATGTTAAGTCATTATTACGAGAAAGTTTCTCATTATTACGAGATGCTAAGTCATTATTACGAGAAAGTTTCTCATTATTATGAGATACTTAAGTAATTATTATGAGAAAGTTTCTCAATATAATGAGATATTAAGTCATAATTATGAGAAACTTTCTCATTATAATGAAATACTAAGTCATTATTATGAGAAACTTTCTCAATATAATGAGATATTAAGTCATTATTATGAGAAACTTTCTCATTATTATGACTTACAGAATTGTTTTTTTTTTACTCAACGTGGCGGAAACGGGCTTCCATACAACCCAACCAGATGAACTGGATAAATATCGTGAAAGTTCTGATCACATCTGACTCCTGACATTATGCTGCCTAACTCATAATCATACACTGTTCGTTCATTGGCCAAAGGAGGACTGGCCCCCTGACTGAGCCTGGGTTCTCCCAAGGTTTTTTTCTCCATTCTGTCATCTGATGGAGTTTTGGTTCCTTGCCACTGTTGCCTTTTTCGCCTCTCTTCGCTTTTGTCGCCATTGGCTTTTGGCTTGCTTAGTTGGGGACATTTAACATTTAATTTTGAATTTAACAATACTATTACAACATTGTTTTCCTGTTATCTCTGTAAAGCTGCTTTGAAACAATTTGTATTGTAAAAAGCGCTATATAAATAAAGGTGACTTGACTTGAATGAAACGAAGCGAACGTGTCTAGGCCATATGTGACATGCGTATACCATGGTGTAAACATAATCATAGACGCCGCGGGTTTAAATCTAAAAGAAAGAACGTAGCCTATGTAGGCTTTTTATATTCACAATACTTACTAAAATATGATTAATATTATATTATTGCATTTGTATTAGTAGTTTGAAGAGTAAAAATAAATAAATTGGTCGGTCTTAACACAACCGGCAAATCGGTCGGACTAAAAGGGAAAATAAATAAATAATTGGGTCGGTCCTAAATTGACAGGGTCGGTCGAGTTACGGCAAACAAGAATATTTTTAAGGATGGCCTAAATGTTCTGAAAGTAGCCTATTTCTGCTTACCACAGTTCTCTATACTCACTCATTTCTCTCCTGATCCTCCTCACTCCTCATCAAGCCACTTGAAGGGCCTGTTTCATTTTTTTTCCCCACACAATGTTTCTGCACATTGACACTGCACAAGCAATGTCTCTGCACATGATTAAAGGGCACCTATTATGGCATTTAAAATGTTCCTAAAATTGTTTTGGGAGTCCCCAACAACAGTTTTACAAGCATGCAATGACAAAAAACACTTTTGTTGTTTTATAATTATGCATTTATTTTTACCTGATTTGCTTAGTGACTCCCATATGAATCGTTCTACGACAAATTTTTCCAAACCCCGCCTTTGCGTGACGCTAATATGCGGTGATTGGTCAGATTCAATTCAATTCAAATTTATTTGTATAGCGCTTTTCACAATACACATTGTTTCAAAGCAGCTTTACAGAAAGTGCATTAAAAATGTACATAGAAAATACAGTTAGTTCATCATGTATTAATTTAGGGCATAACATATCGCCGGCGTTGAGTCGTCTCTTCACAGGCGTCGAGTCGTCTCTCCACAGGCGTTTAGTCGTCTCATCACAGGTGTTGGATCATCCGAAGTCTCCGTGAGAGGCTGGATACAAACTGGAGCTGACGAACGCTATTTACCTCGGGACGTAACAGCAGAAAGGCAGATGAGAAATAATTAGCGTAGCTGATGTTCATAATATTAATGCATTCGATCTGATTCGGCAGTAGTATAAAAGGTAAACATTATGTGAATGCTTGGTTAAAGAGATGCGTCTTTAATCTGGTTATAAACTGGGACAGCGAGTCTGAGCCTCGAACAATATCAGGAAGGCTATTCCAGAGTTTAGGAGCTAAATGTGAGAACGCCCTCCCTCCTTTGGTGGATCTGGATATCCTAGGAATGACCAGAAGCCTCGAATTTAGTGATCTTAAAGAGCGCGACGGATTGTAGGGCGATAGAAGGTCCGTTAAATAGACTGGAGCTAAACCATTTAGGGCTTTATAGGTCAGTAGCAATACCTTGTAATTGATACGGAACATAATAGGTAACCAATGTAGAGATGATAAAATTGGTGTTATATGATCATATTTTCTTGATCTAGTAAGAACTCTAGCGGCTGCATTTTGGACTAACTGTAGCTTGTTTATTGAGGATACAGGACAACCAGCTAATAAAGCATTCCAGTAATCTAGTCTCGAGGTCATGAATGCATGAACTAACTTTTCTGCATCAGAAACGGATAGCATGTTACGTAGCTTAGCAATGTTTCTAAGGTGGAAAAAGGCTGTTCTTGTAACATATGAAATATGATTTTCGAAAGTCAAGTTGCGGTCAAGTATGACACCCAGGTCTTTTACTGTAGTGGATAAAGTAACAGGGCATCCTTCTAAATTAAAGTTGTATTGTAAGGGATTTTGTGGGTAGTTTTTTGGACCAATAAGTAATACCTCTGTTTTATCTGAATTTAATAGCAGGAAATTACACGTCATCCAGTATTTTATATCTTTAAGACATTCTGTCAAGTTAGATAAGTTAGTGGTTTCATCTGGCCGTGATGAAATATATAATTGAGTGTCATCAGCATAACAGTGAAAATTAATTCCATGTTTTCTTATAATATTACCAAGTGGCAGCATATATATTGAGAATAGTAGAGGGCCTAACACAGATCCTTGCGGTACTCCATAGTTTACTGACGTTATCTTTGATTTTTCCCCCCCCCCCCATTTAAGCAGACAAAGTGGTAACGGTCTGATAAGTACGATCTAAACCAGCTTAATGCCTGTCCCTGAACACCAGTGTAGTTTTGTAGTCGATCCAGGAGTATTTTATGATCTATAGTATCAAATGCAGCGCTTAGATCCAGTAGAACAAGTATTGAGATGCAGCCTTGGTCAGAAGCTAAAAGTAAATCATTTGTAATTTTAACTAGCGCAGTTTCTGTGCTATGATACTGTCTGAATCCTGACTGAAATTTTTCATAGATATCATTTTCTTGCAAGAAAGAGCACAATTGAGCGGACACAACTTTTTCTAGTATTTTAGACATAAATGGAAGATTTGAAATGGGTCTGTAATTTGCTAGGTTATTTGGATCTAATTGTGGTTTCTTAATAAGAGGTTTTATTACTGCCAGCTTGAATATTCTTGGAACGTGACCTAAAAATAAAGATGAATTAATAATATTGAGAAGAGGCTCTTCCACTACAGGTAACACTTCTTTAAGTAATTTAGTGGGTATTGGATCTAATAAACAAGTTGTTGGTTTAGATGCAAT
Organism: Semotilus atromaculatus; assembly: GCA_031834385.1. Taxonomy (NCBI): domain Eukaryota; kingdom Metazoa; phylum Chordata; class Actinopteri; order Cypriniformes; family Leuciscidae; genus Semotilus; species Semotilus atromaculatus. The sequence goes on along the minus strand of JAULUF010000038.1, from coordinate 20,245,217 downwards.
AATAAGTTTATTTAGCTCTTCCTGTCCTATAGTTGTAAAGCGGTGTAGTTGTTCTTGAGGGGCTATAATTGAGGCTGAATCATAAGACACCATAATAGATTGTATATTTACAATTGTGTTTCTGATGTTTTCTATTTTCTCAGTGAAGAAATTCATAAAGTCATTACTACTACATTGTAACGGAATATTTTGCTCAGGTGATGCCTGTTTATTTGTTAGTCTGGCCACGGTGTTAAATAAGAACCTTGGATTATTTTGGTTATTTTCTATTAGTCTGCGGAGATGCTCAGCCCTGGCTGATTTAAGAGCCTTTTTGTAATGTGACATACTGTCTTTCCACGCGATTCTAAAGACCTCTAAATTGGTTTGTTTCCATTTACGCTCTAAGTTACGAGTTTCTCTCTTGATAGCATGCGTAGCATTGTTGTACCATGGTGCTCTAGTTTTCTCTCTAACCTTTTTTAATCTAATTGGTGCAACAATTTCTAATGTACTAGAGAAAATGGTGCTCAAACTGCTAGTCATTTCCTCTAGTTCATCTGTTTGTTTGGGTTCACTGAGCAGCTGAGATAGATCAGGTAAGCTATTTGAGAATCTATCTATAGTGTTTGGAAGGATTGTTCTGCCTGGTCGATAACGTGGCGCAACATGACAAATTTCAGCAGTACGTAACATGCAAGTTACCATGTAATGATCAGTTACATCATCGCTTTGCGGTACAATATCTATATCGGTTGGATTGGTTCCATATGATATAATTAAATCTAGTGTATGATTTAGGCGATGAGTGGGACCACTGACGTTTTGCGTGACCCCGAAGGAGTTTAATAAATCTGTAAACACAGTCCCTAACGCATCATTTGTGTTATCTACGTGTATGTTAAAATCTCCAACAATTATTGCTTTATCGACATTGACCAATAGATTTGATAGAAAGTCTGCAAACTCTTTTAGGAAATCGGCGTAAGGCCCTGGAGGTCTATATACAGTAGCCAAGGCTAGAGATAATAGGGATTTCTTTCTTAAATCTAATAGTGTAACATTTAGCACAAGTACCTCAAACGAATTAAACCTATGACCTGTTTTCTGAGTAACATTAAGAATATCTCTATAGATTGTTGCAACACCGCCGCCACGACCAATCAGACGGGGCTCATGCTTATAACAGTATCCTGGCGGAGTAGACTCATTTAGACCGAAATAATCATTTGGTTTAAGCCAGGTTTCAGTAAGGCACAGTACATCGAAACTATTATCTGTGACCATTTCATTTACAATAACCGCCTTAGGTGTGAGCGATCTAATGTTTAGAAGACCTAGCTTTAGAAATTGTTTATCACTGATATTGAGATTTTCTGGTTTAATTACAATTAAATTTTTCCTAGATCCTACATTATATATATTATTTGGCCTTACTAAACGAGGAATAGACACAGTTTCTATATAATGTTCTACATTGGTGCTTATATCAATTAAGTTGGGACAGCAAAGACTGTGATTTGGACAGATGACCCAGTCAGTTGTGATTGACAATGTGTTTACAGAGATAATACTTCTATTGGTTAACACGGAGTACAGTGTACAATGCTTTTATAAATGATTGTGTTATAATAATGATTATAGTGCACCGCTTTGTAGTAAAAAATTCAAAATAAGAGAAGGAATTTAAGTTGAGTTATGTTAGCGATCATGTCCCAAAGTTCAGTGGTAAAAGCACATTCAGTCTTTGTTTGCGTTAGCCCAACGCATAAACATATTGATAATGCAGTACTACGAGGTATTGCTCTATTTACGACAACTCCAATAACAACGACAAACACTTCACATATTTCAATACAATTGACATTGAAGACTAATAGTCTTAGACTATTGAAGCTGTGCTGTGCGTACACAACACACAAAATAATTATTGAGCATGCTACATAAAACATAAAAGAAACTATTATTAATATTAATAATACTTACATGTTTTGTGGAATGGAAAGGACTGTATAATTTAATGGGTCTTTTAAAAGGTTGTGGCCACCAAGGAGCATAGATTAGAATGCAGACAAGATAATGTTCCGTTTAGGTGTTTTATTGAGATAAAAGGTTTAAATGCGTGTGGTTCTGAAACAGAGATACAGGCATACATCAGTAAATGTAGTCTCTCTATATCAGTGTTTCTCAACCTCTCCTGCAGGGACCCCCTGACAGGCCATGTTTCTGTTTTACAGTTTTTCTCCATTGGTTTGGCTCATTTCTTGAAACAGAAATTACATTCTCAAAACACTAAGATCATTTGGCAAAACAGTCTTACAGTTCAGCACTATAGCGCACTTGCAAAAGCTCATATCTCTCCCAAAACTGTTCACTCATGCTTCAAATCTAAATTACTTTCCCATGTAAAGAGTCAGTGCCACCAAAATGGAAAAGATCCTTCTCAATTGCTTTGGCTCATTTCTTGAAACAGACCGGACGTTCTCAACACTGTTGGTGCTTTTGCCAAAATAACGTGGATGGTTCAGCACAACACCATGGTTCACCTGCAAAAGCTCATACCTCTCCCAAAACAGTTCACTCATGTGTCAAAACTAAATTTCCTTCTCATTTAAACAGCCAGTGCCCCCAAAATGCTTCGTCCCTTTGGCATTGTGTAAGCACTGCAAGTCAAAATGTTTAGATGTTTTGTCACTATGGCAGAGGACCATTGAAATATCCCTCATGTCCACCTTTCAGTCTTAGCCCAGTCCTTCATTGACAATGGTTACTGTACTGTTTTTTGTCTAGCTAACAGAATACAATTGTGTATAAAACTGAAAAAAGAAATAGGATTTTAGGGTAAGATTAGCCTCCAAGGTTTGACATCACACGTTGCACTCACTGCCAAGGAAATATCATTCACACACATAAAGTAACTTCAATACATCAGAGTACAAAGAAAATGTATACAGCATAATATACTGTAATATAAACACACAAACAAAAAACAATGAAAATGATATGCAGCCTACAGTGCTGTAAATAAAGCTTGAGTTTCACAACTAACAGTTCTTCACTGGCCACCGTCCTCACCCTCCTGTCCATCCACACGCTGCTGTCTGTCCACAGATTCTAGACATAGAATTCAAAGGACAACACTCCATTTGTAATGTATACCTTATGTATTTGTAACCCGCAGCTACCCGTTTTATGGCGTAATAACTTGGGTACATATGATCTATTCTAGGACCAGATTACAGAAGGTGGGTTCGACTCACTGGAGTAACTAAAGAAAGAAAGCAACTCAGACTCAAAGGTAAATGTTAATTACTAGGAAATTAAATGTATTGTTGTTAAGAAAAATAAGTCAATGAATTGAATCTTTTGACAAATAAAATATGAATAAACAAATAAACAGCAGTAATAAACAGTAGTTCAGTTCACAATTGACACTTCAGTTCAATTTGTAAATGTAGATTTCAAGATTTAAAACCAGAATTCACAATTCAAAATCAGTGTCCAGAGTAACAAAAGAAAAAAAAACAACTTCAGGAATCAGATTCAATGTGCAGATGTCACTGAATATTTTTAGTTCAGTTCCAGTTCAATAGGAAAAATTCAACGACTGATCCGGGGGAAATCCAGAAGAAAAACAATAAAAGAAAAAAAATATCACAGTTCAGGGTGAATATATTTTGTCCTACCAGTTCAGCAAAATGATAGTGGTTTTAATTTCCAGGTACGATCAAGCAGATGGTTGGCTCGCCGTGTCCGAACCACAGACAGAGCATCCACGGCAGGGACAGATCGGGATTCAATAGGCAATGAATTCGATGAAATCAGAAATAGAAGAGAAACAAAACAAAAAAACCCGGCCTTGCAGAAACAAAGCCAAAATAATTATTAAACAGCTAATAAACTGTTCAATAAACTGTTTAAATTAAATACATTGTCTGGTTTTATCACTCAATTTCCTATGCACTTAACATGCATGCTAATCAACCACATGTTCACTCTTAGTACATTGAAACCTATGCACACAGCTAGCTTCACATGTAACATTTTTCATAGGCCTAAATAAAGCAACTACTTCAACAAAAACACATATTCAGCCCATTAAACATTATTTACACAGTCATCATGAAAATAGATTAAATTACCGTTTTTAGATTCATGTCTATCACATTACATTTCAAATGATAACTTTCCATATTTCAAAACCACTTAATACATATATTATAGCAAAAATGGTACTCACCAAGGAAAAAAGTAAGTGAAAGAGAAAAATAAAATAAAGTTTTCTTTTGGTTTGGCCTCAATCTAGATGGTGTCACTGTCAGTCTTCTTTTTGAATGTGCGTTTCTAACTCTTTTCCGTTCGTCTCAATCTTTTCTTCTGTCGTCCTCCTTTACATTTAAAGTGTGACTTCTAATGATACTTTTCACTAAAATAATCTAAAAATAGATTATTACAATTCACTTTTAAGAGTTAGGAATACAATGTACTGACTAACGTCAAATCTGCGCTTTTCTCCTTCGTCACACTCTCTGCTCTGCTGCTCTCGTCTCATTTCTTCGCGCTGCAATCTGAACTCACTTCCCGGAGGCGGGGCTCCGACCTCCGACCTCATCCAATCGAAACTTTCTTTAGCCAATTTCTTTTCCTAGATTTATTTTTGTAATATAAAATAAAACTTAAATTAACTTATCTGTATTCTTTTGATACATTGTAAAATAAAATTATTATAATTACTATTGATCTAGTCAGTGACCTGGGTTACATATTCCTTACAGAATAAGTTATGTATTTGTAGAGTTATTTACAGTTACAGTAACTTTACCACAATTCTAATGCATCACTGCACAGTGACTGGAATACTACTGTAAACTGTATCATCAATACTGTAGAAAATAAACTATTCCATAGTTTATTTTCTCCAATGTTTTTCTTGTCCTTTTTAGTATCATGACATCCCATTGAGGTAAGATATTACTGTAGGCCTATCACTCACACACACACACACACACACACACACACACACACACACACACACACACACACACACACATGTCTGGTTCGCTATCTTTGTGGGGACTCTCCATAGGCGTAATGGTTTTTATACTGTACAAACTGTATATTCTGTCCCCTTACACTGCCCCTGTCCCTAAACCTACCCATCACAGGAGACATTCTGCATTTTTACATTTTCAAAAAACATTACTTAGTGTGATTTATACGCTGTTCTCCTCATGGGGACCGCTGACTGGTCCCCACAATGTAGGTGATCTCAGGTTTTACTATACTTGTGGGGACATTTGGTCCCCACAATGTAATATAAACATGAGCACACATACACACACACACACACACACTAAATGAATAGGTAAACGTGTAAATAAATATATTTCTTGCTCTATGCACAGTGTCCTGTCCTATAACTTACAACATATAATTCCATCCTTGACTGTCTACATACCTGTTTTGGTATGTAGACCATGCACCCTTACTCCTCTTCTTCTTATTCTTCACTAAACATACTGTTTGATTAGTCATCTAAGATGTGTGAAACTCCACCTTCGTCAATTGCTGTAATAAATGTATCAAATGTTCCAAGGGATTCATATATGGTATTCATGGTATTATGTTCTTGACTAATTTTGACAATTGAACAGACTATTGTGCATGTGATGACTTATACAATGAAATGACGCTGACACGTTTTGGAGTGAACGACCATTAGACTGAGAATCAAGAATCAGTTTAGATCAACAAGATCTTTTCACTTGGAAATTGTGCTAAATGTAGGCTACATGTACTTAATCATTTGCAAATATGTACTGAGACATTGAGACATGTACTTAGACATTTGCAATTTGATGAAATGAATGAGAAATTCAATTATGTTGTGAACAACTGCCAAGTGGTTTGGAGGTTTGTCCATATTGTTTTGAGAATGTAATTTCTGTTTCAAGAAATGAGCCAAACCAATGGAGAAAAACTGTAACCCTGAAATGGCACACCTGATTCAATAAATTAAAAACTTAATGAGTAGTTGACTAATTGATTAATTGACTAATTCCTACTCTTCCTACTCTAATAACTACTCATTAAGCCTTCAATGAATTGAAACAGGTGTGCCATTTCAGGGTTAAAACAGAAACATGGCCTGTCAGGGGGGTCCCTGCAGCAGAGGTTGAGAAACACTGCTCTATATAAATGTCAAATAGTTATTACATGCCTAGCAGATATATAATAAAAACAAACACAATCAGGATATTAAATTATAATTTAGTTATGTATAACTTAAATGCAGCGTTATAATAAATGCTTATCACTAAGCAAATACAAACTTAGAAATGCATTAGTACACTATATCCCTGTTCAAAGATTAATTGCTGCACATTAACTCCAACAATAGACAGCATACTAAATTTAGCTACATATAATAATTATGAACTGCAGAGTTACTCTTTAACATAAACAACGTTACACATTGTGCAACATTATTTCAAATTGAGACACGCAAGGCTCGCAAAGCAACACCTCTATTAATTAACAGCGTTCTCAACAATTAAACACAGGCAGTGAGAAGCTCCGCCATTATCTGACAACGAGCAGCAATGTGCCACGACATTAATGTGAGGTAAAACTAACAACAAACATCAGTATACTTACTGGTAGTTGCACGCACACAATTCTAGGAACTTATAATTAGTACAACCACTATCTTATATTATATTATCTATACAAATATAGATTGCACAGTCTCTCAACACCAGCACACTCTTCCAGACTTTCCCGAAACTGAAACTTAAACTGTGTTCTTCCGCGAGCCGCAAAGTGCAGTGCCGCTCCTGATTGGCTGATTCCCAAGCAGCCAGTTTTAGCTGTCTGAAGAGGTAATCCTTCGTCACACTTACAGGTTGTGATTCGGAGGAGGAAGCTGATCCAAATACACTTAACCTTCCTTCAATATCAGCCGGCTCGCGAATCCACATTTTACAGCATTTATGTTTGTGAAGCAATCTTCAAAATGACGCGAACAAAGCACAAGGTCCGGGCTAACATATACTTCTGTGGTATAGTTGTACACTCACCGGCCACTTTATTAGGTACACCTGTCCAACTGCTCCTTAACACTTAATTTCTAAGCAGCCAATCACATGGCGGCAACTCAGTGCATTTAGGCATGTAGACATGGTCAAGACAATCTCCTGCAGTTCAAACCGAGCATCAGTATGGGGAAGAAAGGTGATTTGAGTGACTTTGAATGTGGCATGATTGTTGGTGCCAGAAGGGCTGGTCTGAGTATTTCAGAAACTGCTAATCTACTGGGATTTTCACGCACAACCATCTCTAGGGTTTACAGAGAATGGTCCGAAAAAGAAAAAACATCCAGTGAGCGGCAGTTCTGTGGGCGGAAATGCCTTGTTGATGCCAGAGGTCAGAGGAGAATGGCCAGACTGGTTCGAGCTGATAGAAGGGCAACAGTGACTCAAATAACCACCCGTTACAACCAAGGTAGGCAGAAGAGCATCTCTGAACGCACAGTACGTCGAACTTTGAGGCAGATGGGCTACAGCAGCAGAAGACCACACCGGGTGCCACTCCTTTCAGCTAAGAACAGGAAACTGAGGCTACAATTTGCACAAGCTCATCGAAATTGGACAATAGAAGATTGGAAAAACGTTGCCTGGTCTGATGAGTCTCGATTTCTGCTGCGACATTCGGATGGTAGGGTCAGAATTTGGCGTCTACAACATGAAAGCATGGATCCATCCTGCCTTGTATCAACGGTTCAGGCTGGTGGTGGTGGTGTCATGGTGTGGGGAATATTTTCTTGGCACTCTTTGGGCCCCTTGGTACCAATTGAGCATCGTTGCAACGCCACAGCCTACCTGAGTATTGTTGCTGACCATGTCCATCCCTTTATGACCACAATGTACCCAACTTCTGATGGCTACTTTCAGCAGGATAATGCGCCATGTCATAAAGCTGGAATCATCTCAGACTGGTTTCTTGAACATGACAATGAGTTCGCTGTACTCAAATGGCCTCCACAGTCACCAGATCTCAATCCAATAGAGCATCTTTGGGATGTGGTGGAACGGGAGATTCGCATCATGGATGTGCAGCCGACAAATCTGCGGCAACTGTGTGATGCCATCATGTCAATATGGACCAAACTCCCTGAGGAATGCTTCCAGCACCTTGTTGAATCTATGCCACGAAGAATTGAGGCAGTTCTGAAGGCAAAAGGGGGTCCAACCCGTTACTAGCATGGGGTACCTAATAAAGTGGCCGGTGAGTGTATATATGAACTGTAGCCACTTAGTCTTCAAATGCTCCTCCCTGGGCAGAAAAGTTCGCTTTTGCGTCACACTTCATGAACACAGCGTCTCGTCGACATGATGGCCCTGTCCCAATATCCGCACTTCTGCCCTTGTGCCCCTCAAATGCGCGTTCTCGCTAAGGGGTGCAAGACCGTAGGGTGTCCCGATCCTCTAATGGTGTTCTCCAGGGGTGATCGTAAGTGCACTTAATGCACCCCTTTCGCAAGTGCGCATCAGACCGCACTTTGCTATGGGCTATTACCCAGAATCCTTGTAGTGTCGTGACGTTTCGAACAGCTAACCAATGCCAAACGGTTGCTATGGTGCTGGTCGGCAGCGGGAAAAAGAAAAAAAGAAAAGGGAAACCAGTGTGGTGAAGAGATGAGTCCCACCGATAAAATAAAATGACAACCTTGTCTCTTTTTGTTAAATTTCAGTTTTATTGATTAATAATAGCCATTATATCTCATGTTTAACCACTAGACTCGAGACATCAGAGCCAGCGGCACACGTCAGAAACACTAGCCGAGGTGAGGCTGTTCCAGGCGGGGTACATGAGCGCTGAGCATTCGGTGATTACCTGGATCTCACAACTCCGAAAACGTCAGATCAAATTTTTAAATAGGCGCTATTATAAATAAACCACATTGTACATTTCGTGTACAATAAAAGTAGTATTTTAAAATTTCGCGGCCTTTCTCCTCTGCTATTTTCGCAACCTACTATGAAAAGCGCTATACAAAAACTTAAAATAACTCCTGTTCAATTACACTCGGACACGCACAGTGTTTACACGATAATTCATTGAACAGACACAAACAGATAAGCATATAAACTGCGAATACCGCAACTGCGTCCAGCACCATGTTTGCTCTCCTGATCAAAACAGAAGTGACGTGTGGAAAACTGTCCCAATTCTGCTCTTCTCAAGCTTCGGGCCCTTGCGCACTTACTCTGCTAAGTGCACTTTCAACAAGTGTCCACTTCGAGGAAGGCCTTAGGGCTTAGTGTGAGTATTGGGACAGGGCCGATGTTTTCAGGTTTTCCCCTGGCGTCTACGAGCGTAATAAATGGGCGTATCTTATTCAAATAACTTGTCAAGATGACGTCATCTAGACAGAGAAAAAGCATCGGTCGTCTATCGATTCATATCAGCGACTGAGAGTCGACTCTTACATTTGAGAGACAATAACTTTGTATACGGTGAACATTCATATTTAAAACTTTGCAGGATGTTTTTGTTCACTTAGATCTATGTTACACACTACATGAAAGGTAATTTTCAAAAATCCATAATAGGTGCCCTTTAAAGATGTGATTGGACAACATTGGATACAGGCTATATAAATATATATATATATATATATATTTTTTTTTAATATGAGATGTATCGGCCCAAAAAGCGTCGGCCCACCGCCAACCGGGAAAATGCACGGTATGGCCAGTCCGCCCCTGTGGCACAGCTCTTTTCTGACTAATCAAAAAGACAAATGCCCCTTTATTACAATCAACATCCCGGTCTCCCCAATATGGGAAATTTTGTGAAGACAACTGGTAGTGTACATAGGAATTTACTACAAATCTGTAAGGTATATTTCAAGTATAAAAATGTATAACTAAATAGGAACATAGTAATAGACTTAAAGTGCAAAAATACTATATATAGTACAGTGATGTTGTTCACCTAAAGAAAACTTACAAGTAGCTATACTTAGTTTACTGAGAGTATACTTTCATAAACTAAAAAAATGTGCTTCAAGTATTTCATTTCACTAAACTATAGTACAGTATAGTTGTATACAAGTTCACTTGCAGTATGGTTGCTGCACAAACGAAAAACGTAGTGGTAAACTAGTTGTGTATACTCAGCTACTGATAGTGTTAAAAATGTGCTACAAGTATTTAACTAGTAAACTATAGTACAGTAAATATAGTTGTATACAAGTTCACTTGTGGTAGTTGCTGTACAAATGAAAGCAGTTGTAAAGTTGTGAACTCAAAGTTTACTATTACACTTAAAGTATACTCAAAAGTATACTTTTATTCATTAAAAGTGGGGCAATTTAGCTCCAAGTAGTAAAATACATAAATAGTAAAATTGTTTAAAAAAAAGTAGTAAAATTGAAATAGTACACGTAGTACACAAGTATGCACATTGATATTAGTATAAGGTATACTTAAAAATATATTTGGACTTTACTTAAGTATAATAAAAACTTGAAGTATACTTTTTGTTGTTGTTGTAAGGGCAGCTCTACAATTTGCATTATATAGTGCTATTAATATTGACAATTCTGTAAATGCATAAACAATACCATACTAACACAGAAAACAAAGTTCCCTGCTAAAGGGGTTGTCACTATTCTCTGAATGAGTAATGGGTGTGTTTTGGGCTTTACGTTCAATAAACCAATCAGAGTCTCATCTCCCATTCCCTTTAAAAGCCAGTTGCACTCGTGCCAAGACGGATTTGCTATTTACATGGTGGAATTTGATAGTAGAAAGACTGAACACGTCTCCAGAGAGAAAACGGATCTGCTCGTGCGCGATGTTAAAGCACAAGCAGACCATCTACGGGACAAGCTGGATTCCACCATATCTTTATGTACACAATAATAATCTTTTACATTTTAATCCTTTCATTTGTAATATTTGGCATGTTTGTGTGCTGCTGCGTGTTTAATAAGCAGAGTATACATGCATTGTGGATCCGCCTATAGGCGACAATACTAACGCGCTCTTTAAATAACAAAAAAAATATTGCGCCATTGACTTTAGACCAGGTTTCAGTTGGTCAATAGCGCAGTCTATTTTAGTTGCCTCAAAATAGCAACACGCCAACAATGCGCCCGAACACACCTCGTAATGGGCACAAATGCATTTGCTTTTTAAACAACGTGGCGCAGGATGTGAAAAAGATAACTGCGTCGGGCTGAAACTGGAAAAAAATACTTGCGTTGTGCCTGGCGCTGTATTGCGCTGGGTGTATGATAGGGCCCTTAGAGATGACTCTGGGGGTAATGAGGAAACCGAGGATTGGGATGATTTAGCAGAGGAAGATAACATTGAGAGTGGCATGCTTCCTTGCAAAGCTTAAAGCCAAATCAAATCAAACCTACTCTGCAATTAATTACATGGTGAAGCATCTTCTTTTATCACTGATATTGTAACTTGGCTCTTTTCTTTTGCATCGACTTGGTCACTCAGATAACTCTGATGTCAGTACCTTAAAGAATCTCTTTGAGAGTGCTGCTGAACCATTGATGGATTCGGATTCAGACTTTAAACAGATAAAATATTTTTTATCTAACAGGTTTTTTCAGTAAGCCAGAGACTAAGCAGTTTCCAGGTGTTTCATATGTCCAGCAATTGGATGCACTGACTGGCAGCTTGAGACAGATAGCAGTCCAGGACACCTTTCAATTTGTTCCTTTGCAGCCTGTCCTTAAAAAAAAATCTAGAAAGTCCACTTATAATGGAAAAAATCCTTTCTCAACTTAAAGATGGTGTCCACATTGATTACATTGATGGTGAGCAGTACAAAATCAGCCACCTGTTTTCGAAACATCATTCCATTCCTCTGTCCCTGTAAAATTATGATTGTGAAATTGTAAATACAATCGGTTCCAATATTTCAATTCACAAAATGGGGCTAATTTACTTCTGTAGCCAGTGGTAAACTTGGCTATTATCTTGTAATGGGAACCGGGTGGGTTATGATTAATCTCTCTTACTCTCAAAAACGAGTCACATGACTATTCAAAAAGTAAACGTTTATTTACTTTGAAATAAATAATAGGAGACGCCTGATTTCTAAATAAGGAAATATCAATTAATTTTACATAATTAAAAGGAGATAGATATTTGGTTATTTTATTTCATGACAGTAATTATATAGATATAAAATACTGGATGACGTGTAATTTCCTGCTATTAAATTCAGATAAAACAGAGGTATTACTTATTGGTCCAAAAAACTACCCACAAAATCCCTTACAATACAACTTTAATTTAGAAGGATGCCCTGTTACTTTATCCACTACAGTAAAAGACCTGGGTGTCATACTTGACCGCAACTTGACTTTCGAAAATCATATTTCATATGTTACAAGAACAGCCTTTTTCCACCTCAGAAACATTGCTAAGCTACGTAACATGCTATCCGTTTCTGATGCAGAAAAGTTAGTTCATGCATTCATGACCTCGAGACTAGATTACTGTAATGCTTTATTAGCTGGTTGTCCTGTATCCTCAATAAACAAGCTACAGTTAGTCCAAAATGCAGCCGCTAGAGTTCTTACTAGATCAAGAAAATATGATCATATAACACCAATTTTATCATCTCTACATTGGTTACCTATTAAGTTCCGTATCAATTACAAGGTATTGCTACTGACCTATAAAGCCCTAAATGGTTTAGCTCCAGTCTATTTAACGGACCTTCTATCGCCCTACAATCCGTCGCGCTCTTTAAGATCACTAAATTCGAGGCTTCTGGTCATTCCTAGGATATCTAAGTCCACTAAAGGAGGGAGGGCATTCTCACATTTAGCTCCTAAACTCTGGAATAGCCTTCCTGATATTGTTCGAGGCTCAGACTCGCTGTCCCAGTTTAAAACCAGATTAAAGACGCATCTCTTTAACCACGCATTCACATAATGCTTACCTTTTATACTACTGCCGAATCAGATCGAATGCATTAATATTATGAACATCAGCTACGCTAATTATTTCTCATCTGCCTTTCTGCTGTTATCTCGGGACGCAAGTCCCGAGGTAAATAGCGTTCGTCAGCTCCAGTTTGTATCCAGCCTCTCACGGAGACTTCGGATGATCCAACACCTGTGATGAGACGACTAAACGCCTGTGGAGAGACGACTCGACGCCTGTGAAGAGACGACTCAACGCCGGCGATATGTTATGCCCTAAATTAATACATGATGAACTAACTGTATTTTCTATGTACATTTTTAATGCACTTTCTGTAAAGCTGCTTTGAAACAATGTGTATTGTGAAAAGCGCTATACAAATAAATTTGAATTGAATTGATTAAAACTAAAGTTTAAAGTTTATATTATTTAGCTAAATAATATTACCAGAGGTTTTATGCAGTTAGCCTTTTATTACTTTATTCTTATTGTTTTTATGTTACTAATTTTAGTGGTCATTTGGGTATTTCCGCTGTATAGTCAATAGTGTTTGGCTGCAGAGAGACACGTGACCTGGGGAGAGACATGTGTGAGGAAGTGCTGGAAGTTTCTCTCTCTCGCTCCCCGCTGGACTAGTGTGGAGCACGAGACGCTAGCACGTGGAGAAGGGAAAAATAACACGCTAGAAAGAGTGAGTAAATGCGATGAAACTGAACTGGGTGTTCAGTTATGGGGATCGCGGACTCGGGGTGTTGTTGAGCGAGCGACTGAGTGATAAACGTGATGGAGACCCGTCTGACGGAGTGTCACGATCCACACTCACAGAGACACAGAAGATCCAATGATGCAGTACAAGATTTATTTAGGGAAATCCGTACTCAAAACACAGTCCAGGCAGGGGTCAATATCCATATAAACAATCCAAGAAAACAAGAAACAAAGAACAGACCTTAGAAGTGGTGTGATAATCGACAAGGACTCCATGACAAACACTAACACAGACAGGGTTATATACACACACAGAACTAACAAGGTGACGGGAAACAGCTGTGTGCAATGATAAGATGAGTGGCAGAACAGAATGCTGGGAAATGTAGTTAATCAAGAATGACACCGTGGAAACGAGGACCTCTAGTGATAACCCAGGGAAACACAACCAGACACTGTGACACAACCCTCCTTCTACGGAGCGGCTACCAGACGCTCCTCGACAGAAAACACTCGAAAAAAAACAAGTCCAGGAGGGGGGGTGGAGCTGTGGGGAATCAGAGGGAGGGACGGGGGCCCGGGTCCATGAAGGGGAACAGGAGGTAACGAATTAGTCGGTGGCCGGGGCAAAGCAGACGACAGTCCTTCGGGTGGCCAGGATGGTGAAGACCCCTCGGGCGGCCAGGGCGGTGAAGACCCCTCGGGGGGCCAGGGCGGTGAAGACCCCTCGGGGGGCCAGGGCGGTGAAGACCCCTCGGGGGGCCAGGGCGGTGAAGACCCCTCGGGGGGCCAGGGCGGTGAAGACCCCTCGGGCGGCCAGGGCGGTGAAGACCAGGGTGGAGACGACCACTCGGGCGGCCAGGGCGGAGGCTCTGGAACAGCAGACACAGACACCGGCTCAGGAACAGCGACAGACACCGGCTCAGGAACAGCGACAGACACCGGCTCAGGAACAGCGACAGACACCGGCTCAGGAACAGCGACAGACACCGGCTCAGGAACAGCGACAGACACCGGCTCAGGAACAGCCACAAGAACTGTAACAGTCACAAGAACAGACACAAACACAGAAACAAACACTGGCTCTGGCGCTGGAACAGGCACCGGCTCTGGAACAAACATTGGCTCCATTTCTGGGACGTGCACTGGCTCTGCCTCCGGCTCAGGAACGGGCACTGGCTCTGCCTCCGGCTCTGGAACGGGCAATGGCTCTGCCTCCGGCTCTGGAACAGCAGCCACTGCCTCCGGCTCAGGAACAACAGACACTGCCTCCGGCTCAGGAACAGCAGACACTGCCTCCGGCTCAGGAACAGCAGACACTGCCTCCGGCTCAGGAACAGCAGATACCGACATGTCCAGGATCCGAGCCAGACGTTCCAAATAGTCCATAAGTATACCCCCGGCTGCGAGAATGGGTCTCTCCTGATCCGTCTCTGACTGGGCATACGGGACGTGAACAGTTTCTGGCTGGGCAGACGTGACGTGAACAGTCTCTGACTGGGCAGGCGTGACGTGAACAGTCTCTGACTGGGCAGACGGGACGTGAACAGTCTCTGGCTGGGCAGACGGGACGTGAACAGTCTCTGGCTGGGTCTCTGGCTGGGCAGACGGGACGTGAACAGTCTCTGGCTGGGCAGACGGGACGTGAAGCATCTCTGGCTCGTCATGACTGATGTGAAGTGCAGGCTCAGTAGAGCTGGCGTGGAACTCGGGTTCGGCAGACGGACCAGGTCGCTGGGGTGGCGTCGGCATGGCGAGCAGCTTGGACACAACCTCCGGGTTCTTGGGGAGACTGGAGTTCCTCCCTCTCCTCCGCCGTCTCTGATGGTGAGGTGCAGACTCTGTGCTGGCCGGGAGCTGCGGTGAACAGAGCTCTGGGCCGGGTTGAATCAGCGGCAAATGGAGCTCTGGGCTGTACCTCACCAGCCCAGGGTCAAGGTGGGACCCAAGTGGAGAATGATGTCGGGACTCACCTCCTCTCCTGCGACCTCCGCGGGTCCCAGAAAATCTGGCCAGACGGGTTCCCTCAAACGAGTCCTTGGGTCCGGTGAAAAGGGGCGCGGGAGATTCTGCCGGTGAAACTTTCTCCGTCCTCCGAGCCCACAATGCAAAACATTGAAAAATGTTCATACGTGGTGCCTCCTCCTTGACTTGAGAAGTCCCGCTCGAAGTTGCACCCTTCTTCCCATTAGTCTGGGAGGGAACACGGAACCCTGTACTGCTGGATCTTGACATGATGGAGTCCTTCTGTCACGATCCACACTCACAGAGACACAGAAGATCCAATGATGCAGTACAAGATTTATTTAGGGAAATCCGTACTCAAAACACAGTCCAGGCAGGGGTCAATATCCATATAAACAATCCAAGAAAACAAGAAACAAAGAACAGACCTTAGAAGTGGTGTGATAATCGACAAGGACTCCATGACAAACACTAACACAGACAGGGTTATATACACACACAGAACTAACAAGGTGACGGGAAACAGCTGTGTGCAATGATAAGATGAGTGGCAGAACAGAATGCTGGGAAATGTAGTTAATCAAGAATGACACCGTGGAAACGAGGACTTCTAGTGATAACCCAGGGAAACACAACCAGACACTGTGACACGGAGTGGGAAAGAAGGAGCAGATCGGAGGGGGCCGTGATGGCTAGCTACGGTGGGCTTACGTTGGCGGACCTGGTGGTGGATCGCGCTGCACGTGAGCATCCGGACCGAATTATTTCCACGCTCTCAATGTTTTGCAAGTGTTCGTTCAGCGCACTTACTGTTTTGCAAGACCAAAACAGGCCTGCAACATATTTTTCTTCTTTGTTCAACACGTTGCCGTAAGTACACTGGACGAGTGTGAATGTGTGTGTGAGTGGGCCCACCACTGCATTTGCTCAAACTTGTTTCAGGACACTTTGCGCGGTTTTCTTTTGTTTATTGTAAATTTCTCTGTATATTCTCGAGTGTTAGGAAAGAGATAAGGGACTTAAAGACTTTTAGACCATTTATTTTGGTTTAACAAGTGTGATTGAAACTATTGGGGTTTCAAGCTAAATTTACAGGGGCTATTATTTAAGTGTTTGGGGGATATTTTGGTTATTTATTTGGTATATTCGTTGAGATTTTGTTTTGGGGAAAGCTTCTATATTCTATTTGCCAAATTCTTTTGTTTAAATAAACCAGGGCATTAACCCTTTCTTTTTGTTAAACTAAAAACTATCTCTGGGTCTCATTATTTTAAAATATTTTATTGTCAAAAGTTTTACAACTTATTAACTTATTAGGTGCACCTTCGTGGTATTCACCTGAGCTACACCGAACCCAAGCACCCACCATTCTCACGTAAATAACTCACAGAGTCGTTGTACGGGTGCTACACTTCTAAATTAGATGTTTAGTATCTGAGCTGCTGTCTTCCTTGTCAGCATGCTTTCTGTTGGCTTTGTACAAGTCAGACAACATCAAGACATATGGCATGGACTTCTTGAATGCATAGTTAAAAGGTTAGTTCACCCCAAAATGAAAATTCTGTCAGTAATTACTCACCCTCATGTTGTTCCAACCCCGTAAGACTTTCGTTCATCTTCGGAACACGAATTAAGATATTTTTGATTAAATCTGGATCACTCCTCCATAGGCTTCTAAGGGACTGAAACTTGGTCCGCCGAAAAGTTATTAAAGACAACGTTAAAATAGTCCAAGTGACTACAGTGGCTCAATCTTAAGTTTATCAAGCGACGAGAATACTTTCTGTGCGCAAAACAAACAAAAATAATGACTTTCTTTCAACGATTAATTTCCTTCTCTGTGGGCCTCTAGTCAGTTAACGTAGTGTGAAAGCGTAGTGCTACGTCACACATAGGCTCACTATTGGCCGACGCTGGTCATGTGTGTGATGCGTGTGACATACAACACAGAAGCGCTATGCAGTTTTACTACGTGAACTCATTCGAGGCCCACCGAGAATACTTTTGGTTTAATTGCCAAGAAGTCATATCACTTTAAAACAAAAGACCAAATTAGTGGCATGCATTCCTGCAGGACTACTGCGGGACTGTCAGAGTACAACAAAGGGATCCAAATGCAAAGGTACATGTAACTCAAAAGAAAGTTTTTAATGTTCAACAACACAGGCGGTCTGTAGTAGATTACACAGAACTGGAACTCAAAAGAGGCTCTCCAGGAAGACAGCTTAAAAGAAGATACTTGTCAGGAGAGAAAACGTGGAGCAGAGAATTCTCTTGGTCAGTAGGAAAGATAGCAGTAGATAGTAGATAGCAGCTCGAGCAGGATTGTGTAGTCGAGGCTCACCACAGCAGACGACAGGATACAGGTAGCACAAAGACGAACACTGCTTCACAAGGACGCGGTGAGAATAAGACGACAAGACTAGAGAGCATAACGCAGAGCGTAACACACACAATAATCCGACACAGAACAGAGAAAGCAAACACCAGAAGTAGACAGAGTAATCAGACAAGACTAGAAACAGGTGTCACTGCAACTCAGCAAGATTGAGATGATCAACAGGTGATGACAGAGTGCAAACATGTAAGTGTGTGTGTTGGTGTGTGAGTGAGATGAGTGTGTCAATGAGTGTGTGTGATAGTGTGAGAGAGAAGAGAGAAGCAACCCAGATCCTGACAGTACCCCTCCCTCAACGAGCCCGGTAGAAATCCTCGATGAGCGAGCGGTCCAAGACGTCCCGGGATCCACCGCCTCTCCTCAGGAGCGTAGCCCTCCCAGTCCACCAAGAACTGGTGGCCACGCCCCCGAGGGCAAACATCAAGTAGCTTGCAAACTCTGTAAATGGAAGCCTCTTCGTCAAGAGGTGGATGAGGAAGGGTGGGACGGGTGGGAGCGCGAATGACAGGCTTAATACGAGACACATGAAATACAGGGTGTACCCTGCATAACTTACGAGATAATCTTAGCTTGACAGCTACCGGATTAAGAACCTTCACAATAGCAAAGGGACCGACAAAACGGGGCACAAGCTTACGAGAGCCCTCGTGTATAGGTAGATCTCTCTGCCCACACATGTATCTAGGGGCTTTAAAGGATTAGTTCACTTTAAAAAAAACGTTTGCTGATAATTTACTCACCCAGTTAGCGAGCTCTGGCTTTTAACGGACATAAAGCGGCAAAGTGCCCAGCCATGCCGCAGTAAAGACACAGTCTGTTGGTGATGCGGCGCTGTTTCTTTTCAGCCTGGAGGCGAATGCTACCCAACTGCATGGGCTCAGGATCTGGTTTGGAAGCAGCAGAAGTAGATGGCTCACTAGGTGTAGCGGTAGCTGCTCGAACATGTCGCCGTTGCTCAAAACTGACGAATCGCCAGCTGGTCGAGCTGGTCAGGTGAACCGCAAGCATAAATCCTCATTCAAATTAACATTCAGACCCTTCAGGAAACAAGGCAGGTTCATTCCACTCGCATGTGATGGACAGGGTGCAAACCTCAATGGCGAAATCGGCTACAGTTCTTCTCCCCTGATGAATGGTGGTCAGAAGACGCGAAGCCTCGCGACCAAAAACCGACTGGTCAAAGACCTTAATCATCTCCTCCTTGAAGAGATCAAAGCAACTGCAGTAGGGTGTCCCAGCTTCCCAAGCGGAGGTTCCCCACTCATGCGCACGCCCAGTCAGTAACGAAATCACAAAGGCGTATCGGGCGCGATCACTTGCATAAGTCTGAGGCTGCAGGGAAAATGCCACTTCACACTGAGTCAAAAAGGCTCGACACTCAGTCAACTCACCGGCATAGCATGGGGGATTGTTCACACGAGGTTCAGGAGAAGGATGACTCTGAACTGCAGGTGACTCTTGGTGCACATGAAGAAGACAAGCAGACAAATCATTCACCTGTGCAACCAAACTCTCCACCGCATGTCTGGCAGCAGATCATTCCTCCTTGTGTCGACCCAGCATGACTCCTTGAATCTCTACCGCAGAGAAAAAATGATTCTGTCAGAGTGCAACAAAGGGATCCAAATGCAGAGGTAACCCAAATGAAAGTTTTTATGCAGTCTACAGTAGATTACACAGAACTGGAACTCAAAAGAGACTCTCCAGGAAGACAGCTTAACAGAAGATACTTGTTAGGAGAGAAAACGTGGAGCAGAGAATTATCTTGGACAGTAGGAAACTCGTCCTTGTAGATAGCAGCTCGAGCAGGATTGTGTAGTCAAGGATACTACACAAGATACAGGTCACAAGATATATGATTTGAAGATACTATGACAGGATACAGGTAGCACAAAGGCGAACGCTGATTCACAAGACAGGACACGGTAAGAATAAGACGACAAGACTAGAGAGCATAACGCAGTACGTAACACACACAAGAATCCGACACAGAACAGAGAGAGCAAATACAAGAAGTAGACAGAGTAATCAGATGAGACTAGAAACAGGTGTCACACAGGTGAAACCTTTTAATTGTATAACCTGAAACATAACATTGGAAAATAAATATACATATGAACAGTGCAAAGGAAAAGGAGAAAGACCACAATCAAAGCAATAAATCAAAACGAGAACATTCTAATAGTCAAACAATTGGGAAAGCTCTACATTTAACTTTTTAGATAGACTGGGCACCATTATGTCTAACATTTTTGCTGCTGACTTCCAAAAGGCCGTAGTTCAATTGGTTCTGTGACATATAACTCCTATCTGCTGATTATTCTGCTGCTGTCCTAACAGTGATACTAAGTTTAGAATTCCACGTATGTTGGACAACAGAGATGGCTGTTGTTGTGGGTGTGCTAGAAAGGGCAGCACACATATTGATTTGATGATAATCATTGTATAAAGTAATGTAAAGGGCACACAGAGTATGTAAGAATGTGGTACAGCCTCTGTGTCATTTTATAAAAGACATGCATCTATAGTGGTGGTCAGCATTTACGTCACAATTTGTTTTGTTTTTACATCTCCAGGGCCACAGTAAAAAGATGAAACCTTTTTTTTTTTTTGTGATTTTTTTTTTGTGTGTGTACAAAAAAGGTAAGCACTTGCTTCAGCATTACTTACAATTGGAACTCTCCTTTTAGGTTTTTTTAGATGATTATGCCTGTAACATGGCCAAGTCTCAGAACTAGTATGTGGTTTGGTGGACAACCTCTAATTTTTAAGTGAGTATGAAAACCTGGGCCTCATTGCTCCTTCTCTGCAACTTTAGTGTTGGTAAAGCTAGCCAGATCTTCCAGTGTTTCCTGGGCTGTTTGTTTGAGAGCGGGGTGGCGGCTTGAAGCTAGATGGTGGATACGATTGAGTGGGAAAGAGCTGAGAAAATCAGTGGTCATGTGTGACATGACATCTCTCTCTAGCAGTAAAGACTGAAGGAGCCTCAATGACTGCAGGCACACTTCTGGGTCAGGGTCTGTGGGAGAGGGGGAGAGGGAGAGAGTGTGTTTCTTTGTTTGTCATGGGGTTAGAGAAACGTCTGTAATCCACTACACCAGGGGATTCCCAAACTTTTTTTGTCAGCTTGAACACTTTAGACTCAAAATACACTATATGGACAAAAGTATTGGGACACCTCACCTTTAGCCCAACAGGGATTTAAGGACATTACTGTAGCGTATGGACAGAATCACAATGACTTACTTATTCTAAAATTGGGAAAGCTTTTAACCCATTGGCTTTTATCTTGTAAATTACAGGTCCAGCGCCAAAAAATTTGCATCAAATTGCTCCATTGACACTTTGTGGCATGGGAGAGTGTAAACAGAAACACTCCCAAACTCAAACTTGTGAGCTTCAAAAAGATCGTAATCACCCCAACTCCCCTTTCTGTTTAAGCAAGAAGTCCAGGTGGCCGGAAAAGCCTTCTCCGACGCCCCAACACACACACACAAACATTCTTTGCATCTAACCCAGAATATAAGTCATTCTTAAATGTATATGATATATTCCTGTATGCCTGTATGTTTCCCCCCTTATATTAGCCTAGTTATGGCTTTCTAGTTGTATTAGTTGAACTCCGAGCCTAAATATATATATATATATATATATATATATATATATATATATATATATATATACATACAGTACTGTGCAAAAGTTTTAGATCGGTAAGATTTTTTTATGTTTTTAAAAGAAGTCTCTTCTGCTCACCAAGGCTGCAATTATTTGATAAAAAATACAAAAAAAACAGTAATATTGTGAAATATTATTACAATTTAAAACAGCTGTTTTCTATGTGAATATACAGTAAAGTGTAATTTATTCCTGTGATCAAAGCTGAATTTTCATCATCATTACTCCAGTCTTCAGTGTCACATGATCCTTCAGAAATCATTCTAATATGATGATTTGTTGCTCAAAAAACATTCATTATTATTTTCAATGTTACTGTAAGTAACATATACTAAGTACTGTATATACTTTTGTATTTGCCAAACATATCTTTCTTGGTACCGAATTAAACCTCTCGATTTGCCTTAGCTAAACATATATAGTAGGTTACAATTTAATGTATTATACTATGTTTTCCCCCTTTTGGAGTAGAACTGACGAATCCTGACACCCTCATAAAACATGCAAATTAGGCTGTCAGAAGGAAAGAAAGAAATGCTCTCCCGCCAAAGTTTGCTGAGTGTTATTGGTCAGTTCACCCAGAATAGGTGTGGTGCTTCCTTAAAAGACAAGGATGATGGCTCATAATTGTTTTTTTGTGCTTTTTGTTTGTCTTACGTTTTTCTTTGTCTTTTCTTAATGCTTAGTTTTGTTTTCGGACAAAGCTTAGTATTACTTTTTGTTCTAGTTTGCTTGCTTTTTCTTTTTTCGGATCAGTCCTATCCTCCAATGAAACGAACTCTTCCTTATTTTTCGGCAACTTTACTTTCAAGTAAACCTTTTAAACTTCCCGCGAACGACACTCGCTCCGGAAGAACCGAAAGAACGCTTCAAACTCACGGACACACCGAGGACCGACACTCACACACACGCATTCTCGATCGGCAACACAAAGACCAATGCAAGTATTATTTCTATAGAGATTTAAATGCGTTTAAGATTGTTTGCCCCTGCTTTAAGGTGATTTGATTCTTTGCTGGCTCTCAGAGGTTAACTGTTTGTGACATTTGCCACTTCTGCGATCTGCTCTCTTTCTTCCTTTCTTTATTTTCATTATTCTGTATATATATTTGTTGTTAAATGTAGTTGTATGTTATAGTTTCATTTATTAAAAACCCATTATATGCTTGATTGTCTCTGCTACAAGCTTGATATTAAGTACTTTAGTTAGTGATCTTATAGAACAGAAAGTTATTCTTCATAACCAGAAGAATAGCCTTTCTTGAAAGTGATAGGAAGAATAATCCTTCTTGAGAGTTGATAAAAGGATTGTACGGTCGGTTAAAGGTTATTCTGAAAATTGATATAGCCTATCTGTATATTATATATATGTATATACATATATATTCATAATTGATTATAATTCATTGTGGTTAATTATCTATATATAGAGATTAGAGATACAGATACATGGACTATATATTCCCTTTTTGGGCGATTTAAAATGGTAGGTAATAATGGCTCATAACTAGTAGGGATGGGACGATACACTTAAACTCACGATACGATGCACCTCGATATGCCAGGGTCACGATACGATACGTCACGATACGATATCAAAAAAGGAAAAAATATTACTGTATAACAACAACTACCTAGTCTAGAGCGAGGACTTTTTTAGTTCCCTTTCCCTAGGTCTAATGCTGCGTTCCAGGCAACCTGTAACCCGTGTTTTTCCAACCTTAAACCCGTGAAAGTGCACTGGAACGGCGGTCAAACCCGTGACTCCCACCCGTGAACTCGTACTAGATCGATGTAATTTACTCCCAGTTACGAGCTCTGACGTCACGGGTATAAGGTTGGAAAAACACGGGTTACAGGTTGACTGGAACGCGGCATAAGTTCAACTTATAACTAAGTCACGCCCACTGTCAACACATTTTATTCACTGTCTGTTGCAATTCGCCTATGTAGGCTATGCTAACTCATAACTTAAGACAAACATAACGCATTCAACCAGCTTAATGCTTGCTAAACTTACCCGTCGTTTTGTTTGCCTCCTGCGCTCTGCTCTTCTATCTTCTTCCATCATTTTACGTAAGATCATATTACGCTGGAGCCTTCGTCTTCTGTGTTTCTCTGTACAGAACTCAAGAATAGTCTTTAAACGCCACCGCTCGTACTCCGTTATTAAGGTCCCGGCAAGGCAGTACAGGAACATTGCGATAGCCTCCTCCATGCTGGTTTGTTGTTGTTGTATGTGGCGCCGCCGCCGCCGTGCTTGTGTCACTCCCTTAGCCCTCCTACCAGTTCCTATGGCCACTTGGCCAGTGCGAACGCAAACAGCAAAACCGAGTTTGGGGGAGAGTAGTTTTTAGAACTGTTTAGAAGTGGACAGTTCCTATAACTAAGTTCCTGTAACTACTTGGTCGGAAAGCGGCTTATCTTTATTTCGCAATCCATTTTTTTCGACCTCGATGCGTTTCGTCACGTTTTGTATCGCGATATTTTGTCAAAAGATATTTCGTCCCATCCCTAATAACTAGTATGATTAATTATTAATTACATTAATACATTACATTAATACATAATACATTCCCCTCATTTGAGCTTACGCTACATTGCATTCTAATCACATAGACATTAATATGTGTTTTGCAGCTATAACAGCTTCCACTCTTTTGGAAAGGCTTTCCACAAAATGTTGGAGTGTTTCTGTAGGAATTTTTACCCATTCATTTGTGAGGTCAGGGATTGATGTTGGACGAGAAGGCCTGGCCCACAATCTCCGTTCCAGTTCATCCCAAAGATGGGGTTGAGGTCAGGCTCTGTGCTTCTTCAGTTAATTTCTTCCACACCAAACTCATCCAACCATGTCTTTATGGACCTTGCTTTGTGCACTGGGTCACAGTCATGCTGGAACACAAAAGGACCTCCCCAATTTGTTCCCACAAAGTTGGAAGCATAGCATTCTCCAAAATGTCTTGGTATGCTGAAGCATTAAGTTTTCCCTTTACTGACGTAAGGGGCCAAGCCCAACCCCTGAAAACCCAAGGGGGTAATCCACCAGCCGGAAACTGAAGTCTGCCAGGGGGCCGCCATTGGCTAACAAGACTTCACCTACTGTTAGCATCCCATTGACTTCCATAAATTTTTGCGTCACTTTGACAGTGAATAACTTTGCCTCTGAGGCGTTTAAAGACTCCATTTGTCCATTGTTTATTTCTAAAGAAACACAGCAATGTATAAAGGGCTCCATTACCTTGTATCTTACGTTATGGCCTCGTAGAAGCAGTTTTTGTAAAAATAGGCTAACGATTGCGTCATAACATGCGACTCTCTGTCGCACAGTTGAGAAATTACCGTACAGATTCTTTTTTTATTCATTTTATTTAAATAGGGACAAGCTTGCGAATTAAGCTCGCGGGCAATCTTTTACTGTCTATGAGGCAATTGGGGGGACGAGGATGCATAAAGTCCGATAAAGTCAAGGGAGAAGCCCATAGAGAGTCCATAAAAGCAACGGGACAAAATATTTTCAACAACGTTTTGAGGAATTCAGATTTCTCTTGGCACAGCTAGTAGAAGACTTACCACTGTCAGACAGGTTGCTTACGTCACATCTACGTCATCAAGCTCAGTTTGAGCCTGCGCAGTACGCTTGGCAATCAGGAAGGGATTGCTTCTAATTGACTTCACTTTTCTCCTTTGAAGTCTATGGGTCCATTTCTTTTACTGTCTATGTGAAAACCAGCCACATTCCATTATCTCTCCTCCATCAAACTTTTTTTTTTGGCACAATGCAGTCAGGCAGGTAAGATTCTCCAGGTATCCGCAAAACCCAGACTCATCCATCAGACAGAAGTAGAGAAGTGTAAATCATCACTTCACAGAACACATTTCCACTACTCCAGAGTCCAGTGGCTACTTGCTTTACACCACTCTATCCAACGCTTGGCATTGTGCATGCATCAGTCAAGTGAGGCTGCCCAGCCATGGAAACCCATTCCATAAAGCTCCCGCCGCACAGTGCTGATATTAATACCAGTGAAAGTTTGGAACTCTTCAGCTATGGAATCAGCAGAGTGTTGGCGACTTTTACACACCATGCGCCTCAGCACTCTGTTACCCTACTTTGTGACTTTATGTGGTCTTCTGCTTCGTTGAGTTAATGCTGTTCCTAAACGCTTCCACAAACTGACTTATTGCAAAGGTGAATAGAGCGACCCATTTTTTTCTAATGTTTACAAATGCTTCTAAATGCAGACTGCATGGCAATGTGCTTGATTTTATACACCTGTGGCAGCAATGGATCTGATTGAAACACCTGAATTCAAGAATTAATACTTTTGTCCATCTAAGGGCTTTTCACACTTAAAATAGATAACCCTTGGGTCATTCAAAACCCCGGGTAAACGGAATCCTGGATTATCTTTATTCACGTCTCACTGCTCATACTATACCCAGGGTTGACAATTAATTCTGGGTATTCATAAGCTGCCATTTCACACATCACATTCCTAAACCCCAGGTTAAAGTCCTCATTTGCATATTTGCAGTGTCAGTGTTGACTGGACAAACGCAACACGTGGCCTGTTTACTTAAGGGGTGCGTCCATGGTGCGTCCACCTATACCATGGTGCGTCCTCATATTACACATTGCTGACTGTAATATCAAGTTTTTTCTGAGTGAACTTTTCAAACTATAAAGGCAAGAATGAAACAATCTGTTCTTCACTCCAATAGACACGTTTTCCATTGTCGTTTGACAATTTCCTATAATACGCCAGACTGATCTCATGAAATAGCGTATGTATGACACGCCAATTCGTATTTCCATTTTTGGCGTGCTATCAACACGCATAATCGCTTTTCAGCGTGTTTATCAACGCCATTGACTTAACGTTACATTACTATATATAAATATATGACCTACCCCAACGACGTCCCTAAACCTACCCGTCACTTGGGTTATTAGCATTTATGACTCTTCCCCTACCATCCTAGGGAAGAAAATATCGCTCCCCAGATGTAGATATTCATTTAGCTTAGTTTCGCTCGGAAATTTAACGGCGTACACATACACGCGGCGTGGACATACACGCGGCGTACACATACACGCGGCGTGGACATACACGCAGCGTAGACATACACGCGGCGTGGACATACACGCGGATAGCTGAAAATGCGTATAGATAACACGCCACTTGATTTGAAAGTGGCGTGTATGTTTACGCAAAGTCATGATGTCATGTTGAATACGCAAAAACAACTGTTTATATACATCGAGTGGTTTTTCCATGATTGCCAAAAGCGTGTGAATATAAGCCACGCGATTGGTTGTCGGTTGCTAAGCATCTAGTTGTAACATTCTAACACTGCATCGTTTCACACTGTACAAGTTTGGCACCGCAGTGCGGAGTTAACACCAAAAGCTGTGCAGAGTTTCATAGTTAACCCCACATCTAAATTACAAGTGTGAAACGCTCCTTTATTATAGACCTAATGATTATTTTATTTTATACTGCAAGTTAATAATAATATTAAGAAGTATTTATGTCTTAAATTCTTCACTTTTTTAAAAGAAAAAGTATTTTAAAGTCTCTTAAAGTCTCTTAAAAGTTCAAATCTGCAAGCTTTTATTTTGGCGGAATACTGGTGAAATGTAAAGTTCTATCCAAAATAATTGTGGAGATGTGTAAATAAAGTGAACTTAGCACACATCGTTTTGCCAAAATGCACGTTAAACTCATTTTACATACAGAGATGCCGTTTGTGAGAAGGCAAGGTACTCTGATGCTGAAAACACTGTAAGCTACATGTGTGTAAGTCAACAGACAACACGATTATTTAATTCAATCACAGCATTTGATCTGATAACACACTAAGGTATATCTTGATTTCAGTTTTATTTTGTCTAATTGTGCAATTATTTATTTCGTCAACTCCCAAACCCCCTGCAGTTCCCTCGCAAACACCGATTTGGGAAACCCTGCTCTACATGAACAGCGTTGTGATGCTGTCTGACTGGGATTATATGAACTCTAAAGCTTTGAGAAGCTCTCTCAGAAACTCACAAACATATACATACACACCTTCCAGAAGTGTGCACAGAAGAGGTAGAAGTCCAGGACTCTCGCTTATAAGCTTCAGTCCATTCACACTGATAGTGATGTTATATAAAGCCATTAGCATCAATCTGCAAACAAAAATATAAAGTTACATACTTCAGAAAGAAGCAAATACATCAACTTACAATAAACATTATATGCAATAACTCAATTTCAATTTTAAAAAAAAATGGTCAAAGACTGCATATTGAGTCAATCACATAAGTGTCCCCGGGTAAAAGGAAAAATCTTTTTAAAAATCTAGTTAAACCATTTTATTCATGACTCAAAAAATGGCATGTGGTGTAAACATTATGTAACAAAAAAATAATTACATGTTTTCCTTACACCCTGAAAACCCCACATCTTGTTTATTATTTTCACAAATAAATCATTTAAATCTCAAATATCAGTTATTTTCAGATGTGTACTTTTAAGTTGTGACATACACTTTGAGTTTTGGAAATACTCCTGGTTTCATTAGTCCCAGTAGCCGCATCAGAGTACCCAATAGGATGTGGGCAGAAGAGGACAGGAAGTCTCGTCCACAAGACACAGCAGCTACATCTAAAACAAGTGAATAGATGAAATGACCATTTTACATGTTCTTGAGATGTATATAATATATAAATAAGTCATGACCGTTAGATGGAACTAGTATTTAAAACAAACTCAGTGCCCTCACTGGTAACAACGCCAGCCAGCGCCAGAACGAAATGATGCTCATGCGAGTTGTAACTCTGTTGTGGCTTTGCATCGTCATCCAGAAACTTGATGAACGACTCCAAGGTTTGACCTGCTATGCTCAGGAAAGGCTCCAGTTTACCCTGTGGACACACGTGTGCAGAGTAAACCTACTCGGTTGAGGTAAGACAAATGTATCATCTTTTTTCTTTTTTTCAAAACAACCCAGGTTTCACTTAAACTGGAAGTCACCGCTTAATAGTGTCCACTCTCAAAATGGTACAAACTTACATCAGCCAATATGTCTTTGATCGCTTCCTCCCTTTGAGATGCACTCCAGAGCAGGGTGCAAGACGCAGAGCCCAGCTCAGTGCAAAAGTCTTTCTGTTGCTGCAGCTGCTCTCTGCACTCCCATAACTGCTGCTTTAGAACCAGCTTCTCCTACAAATGTAGGAGATACTTACATAACAACCTTCTTGACTCCTAAGCCCTTCATTGTCAAAGATAATAATCAAAGGTCCCCAAAATATTTTTGGTAAATTTTTTAACTTTTAGCAATATATAACAAATGAATATATTAAAATGTGTATATTAATATGATTAAATAAAATTAATATAAATAATTGAACTAAACTTCAGCAATTTCTACCTGATAAGATATTTTAGAGCTTGACATGTAGGCCTATATTGGTTAGGGTTTCCAGTTCCAATTGTTCTGTTTAATTTTTTTTGTTTGTTTATACTTTTTTAAAGCTAATTTTAAATCATTTGAGCAGATGCTTTCTAAGAATCTTTCTATAAATGAATATGATGTTTCTTTTCTTTTTTCTTTTCTTTGAAAAGTTTCTTTTCAGTGTGGTCTCATCCTTTCTTTACTCTACCTGTTTCTCTCTTTGACAGTCGCTCAGTGCAGCATCTAGTCTGGAATGGATGTGCAGACAATCGTCTCTCTGTTGCTGCTGCTCACGGTCACTGCGTTCTTTAACTATATAACAATCAAGAATTTTTTGACAAGTCAACAGTCAGAATTAACAGATTAAGATTTATCATTTAGTATTGTTACAAATGCTGTTAAACAGGGTTGTGCACCATTCAGAACCAAATTGAGACGGTCTTTTAAATTTTGGTTTGTCTGAATTTAAATTGATCTAGGGAACAGGATGCTAAATTGCAATTTGAATGCAAGTAGTAGAAATGAATGGAACAACTGGAACTGTTAACTAGAAGAGTTAAAAATTAGTATAGTTTGCCTTTGCAAAGACAAACTTGGATTGTTGGGCTTCAGCTATGTTTTGAACAAGCTATATTGAAAAATATTGTATAAGTACTGTCAATTTTGAAAACCATTGACCTTATTCACAGCAGCATTGTTAACGGGATTGAAAGCGTAACTGTGAGGGATTTATAGTGGATTGTACTGTCATTTAATGTGTTTTTGAATTGCTCTACTGACAAAATGTCAGTAGACAAAAAGAAAAAAATCCAGACAACATGAGCTGTGGAAAATTATAAGTGATCTAGGAGCTTTTTACAGCAGATGCCATTGAAAACAGCAGTAGCAGTATTAACATTAAGTGACATGGCACTGCTCTGAATGAGGTCTATAGTGGAAAAATGCTTTTTTTCCCCAGAATGCATTAACCGGGTTGGTTTCTTTTAAATTGCAGTAGATTCCCCTTCCTGTTATTCCAATTCAACTTCCTGTGAGGTGTGGCCAGTTTAATTCAAATTGCTCCTGAATTAAAATCTTCAGTTCAGCTTTATCTATCAAATCTAGGTGTATTGCATGTACAAAGCACATATTGTTTTCATATTTTTGTGTCATAACTGTGCGCTATTACTATAAAATAGTTTTGCTTACATGCGTCCAGAGACCGTCCTTTATGGATAGTATCAATAAAGTCATTATTGATTACTTTTGGGATCAACTCTCGTAGTGTTCTGACTTCTGCCTCCAGTTTCTCCAAGTCTCGCTTTCTGACTCGAACGAAGCAATCTGATCCCACATCCTTTAAACACACAGGATCATTTCTGTTTACTGTTAGAGGTAGACAAACGTTACAGTGTAAATCTGACATTGGACAGGGCCATCTGCTGTACGGTACAAAATTCCCCCTGAAGTGTATTGTGTATTATTGAACGTGTGTTAGTGGTGGAACAATGACATCTTGTGGTAATGCTGGTGGTTGCGTTAGTCTTGATACAAAACCTAGTTTAAAACGTCGTTATAACTGAGAGTTGGTCTTGGAAAACGATTAAAATGCTTTTGTGCTGACAAAGTCTATTTAAAAAGTCTTGATATGGTTAAAGGGGCATATACATATTAAACAAACATTTAATTAGCTCACTAGCTTGCTAAACACTAAAAGCTGCCATCCACTTAACTGAACGAATTTCTCAACAACAAACTTGAACTGGTAAAAATAGTAAAGTTACCTCTCCTGCAGATGACAGAGACGAAACATTAGCTGTTTTGGTTGTTTTCATTTTAAAAAAGTGCAAATTTGATTAAGACCTCTGGATTAGGACGAAAGACCTCTGACCTATTAAAATGTTTCACCGATATGTCTTTCTTTAGCGCCCTCCACTGTTCGGCGCAAAACATGTCATCTTCCTGCTGTCACCACCCATCCCCCAAACCGAGAACAGACAAGGGCGCCTCCGGGAAGTTTTTAATGTGGATGCCAGAGGGGCAGGGTAAAAGTCGGTCACCGTGATTTTGTCAAGACATGTTCCCGGATCAACCTATTTTGAACAACATTCCCGTCCAAAAATATCCTTCGTTCTAACTCTATCCCCACCCCTGAACCTAACGTCATCCCTACCCTAAAGTTATCCCTAAAATCAAAGGTAAATGACAGGCGAATAATACTGATGCAAAGCACCTAAACCTGGTTATAAGCCTAAATTTGTTGATCCAGGAAAACGTTGTACTTGGTGAAAACAAAAAGAATAGGCTAATCATAAGTCGGACCTGCAACGGTTACTTCAAGGATTTAAAATGTTACTCATTTTAAATTATATTTATACCTGTCTTGCATGAAACCAATTACTTTAAATGTTACCACATATAATGCACACTATCTAGTTTACATTTAGACAGCCTCGCATTAATATATTAATTTTAATAATTACCACGCATTCATTCAATGTTCTTTGAAACGCGTATTTTGGTTTCAAACCGAGATCCTGAACACGCCTGGTGAGAATCCATGACGGGTTTTTCCATACGTCATTAAGTTGTCTGGGACCGGGTCAACCTGATCCCTAGCCCCAGAAGAACTCCAGCACGGGGTTTTCAAACAGCCACTCAAGATACTTTTTGAGAGAGTGAGCGCCGTTCACTCGCAGGTCAGTCTCACTACCTCCTTTGTGTGTGGTGTGGACGGTGCTGCAATCTCTGAGCACAGCGCCTTGCTTACCCCTAAGGCGTTCATAAGCCACATAATTCGGGTTTTCCGCGTCACAGCAGAACTATGTCTGTAGAGCTGGAGCCCGGTTTCTCCAACGACGAGGTGCTGAATATACGTTACCCGCTTCACCGCGCATGCAGGGATGGAGACGTCGGCGTTCTGTGCTCGTTGCTTCAGCGCTCCGCCTACCAGGCGGACCTGGTTGCCGAAGACTCGTTTTACGGCTGGACCCCCATTCATTGGGCAGCACACTTCGGGAAGGTAACAGAAAACATTAATCGCATAGATGTAACGTTATATGCTCTAACGTTGATGCTGTTCTTTTCCAAGTAACGTTGGCTTCCGGAGACGCGATGATTTAGTGAATAAGGAGGGTGTAACATCATTAGTCAGGCGTGGCGTGCTGTCATCAACTGAACCACAACATGTGCATACAAACAAAACTCATATATGTTAACAAATCTCATCAATAAGAAATGGGTTGCCGTATTGCATGGACAATAAGTCCATCGGCAGAAAACAGGTCATATTTGCAGCGGCTGCGTGCAAACTCGCTTGCTAGGTATGAGCAGAGATTAGTCACTTAATACATGTTTGAACTGCGAGTGAGAGCACTATACATTTCTATCTGAGATGAAGACTATAGCGTCAGTGGCAGCTAAAGTGCGTAACGAGTTTGTTGTTACGGATAAACCTGGCTAGTTATGTTGAATAGAAGAAATCAAGCAGAGTATAGACATTACTGGTTGTTTATTTGTTTCTGGATCACATTACTTGGACAAATCAACTTGCATGGACCGTAGCCAGGAAGGCTGCAACATCAGGCGCCAGTACGCACAGGCGCGAGCTCTCACTGATTCATTCATTGGCTGAGAGAAGACCAATAAAACACCACGCGCCAAAAACGCGAATTTAAAATTAAAACTTTTTTTTTGCTAGTTTTTATTGTTGTCCTTTTTTTTAAAAATGGATTTATGAATTAAAACGTATTGCATCGAACTCTTCAACAACAAAAAAACAAAAAAATATATATAATAATTTAATTCATTTAAACTTTATTATTAAGCCTGCACAACTGTAACTCGGTGGTTTTTTTATTTTTTATTTTTATTTTTATTTTTTACGGTGTTATGTTATATTATGCCTAAATAGTCTAGTTTACAAATGCAAACCACAGTGACTACAAATTCACTACAGAGTGGAAGAGTTTACTGACACTGTTGACTACCTCTTATGTTCACATTTTATGATACTATTGATTTCAGTTTGTATGATCTTAGGCCAATGATGTGATGTAACATGAGATTATTGACAGTTTTGTTGTTGTAGTGCTTAGAAGGCTTTTGCTTGTGTGCTGATGAAAATGTCTACAATTAATATTTATGTTATTTCAAATTCAAATTCATCACCTCTATTTTTCAATGCCAACATTCATTATGGAAAAAAAGGATACGCCTTAGTGGTGTGTAACAATTTTTAGCATTATTCTGGCTCAAATTCCCCAGCTTTAGTACAATTACATTTTTTTTGTGTGTGTGTGTGTTATGACCATTATACACTTCTGTACACCTCTGAGTTTTTTTTACTATTCTTCACATTTTACCAGTGATGTGTTGCCATACATTTTAGCCGCTTTATCCTCTCCCTCCTCCTTTTCTAAGTTCCCAAATATTAGATGAGGAGAGGAGTGTAAGTGTTTCTGCTCCT
Organism: Semotilus atromaculatus; assembly: GCA_031834385.1. Taxonomy (NCBI): domain Eukaryota; kingdom Metazoa; phylum Chordata; class Actinopteri; order Cypriniformes; family Leuciscidae; genus Semotilus; species Semotilus atromaculatus. The sequence continues at coordinate 20,211,631 of JAULUF010000038.1, read as the reverse complement.
AACGTCTGCTGATTTTGCACATTTCACAGATGTTTTGGCCATGAAGCAGTTTCAAACTGCCAACAAACAGAGGTGGTAGGACTTCAACATGTTTAAAGGATTTACTCCACAATTTTTCCATGTTTTGGAGAGTTTGATTAATGTCAAGAAGGGAGAACAGCCAGAGAACAGGGTAATAAGTTGCCCCATTGTAATTTAGGTTGTCTTGTAGTGTAATAGATGGGCATCAGCTGATAAAAGATAAAGCAGTCTTTTACAGTGAGTTCACCCTTTACATTTCTCTCCCAATCTCATACATAATGCAGAAAAGGAAAGGAAACATACAGGGGATACATTTACAAAGAATTAACAAGGTGAATGACACACACCTGATAAAAGATAAAAGTATTTTACAATGTGAATTCGCCCTTTACATTTCTGTGAAATAAATGTTCATTTACTAGAATTTAAACTAAGCAAAACCTTAATGTGAAAATACACATAATACACACTTTTCCCATACAGACACAATGCAAATCGCTTTGCAGGACCAGGAGGACCAAAGATAGGAAATTATCAAGATTTACGCGGTCAGAAAATTAAAGGGAAAGATGCACACATATGCAGAGTCAGACATGCATATCAGGTGCATTTGAACATTTTGTGTTATTCTTAATATACGATTACGTGTAGGCTATAATAAAGTAAACTTCCTTTACACCATGGTGTCTCATGTTGAAACTGCAACACAGCTGCTGGTCTCTGACAGCAGAGCAGTGAACATGAGCTTCAAATACCTAATCAGAGAGATCAGCAGTCAGTCTGTCTCAATCTATTTGATTTCTGAAGCCCTATTCAGACGGGACTAGTTTTCATGTAGGGCAGAGGTTCTCAAACTTTTTACACCAAGTACCACCTCAGAAAATATTTGGCTAGCTATTCAGCTACAGTTATGCACAGCTAAAAAATGAGGCGGTTTAATCTCTAATAAGAATATTTATTATTGTCAGCCACTTTAAACATTGTAAAAACACAGTTTTAACATTAACACTGCACTGTGCAGCTTACATACAGGTAAATAAAAAACTTAAATACTGATTCAATTCAAATGTATTGCACCTAGCCTACTGTGCTTAAAATATTAAGTAAAAAAATAAAATACTGTACTTAATTTAAAAAAAAAACAGGCTGTGTACTTCATATTTAACCTTTTTAAACGTACATTTAAAAGATTCTGGCTGACCCTCGTGAGTTTTTCATGGCGACCATTATTTTTAGAACGTACCACTTTATTGATTCCATGGTGACGCGTCATTGTTTGTCACGTGACACACCGCAGCCACAATAGCGCTGAATGAATGACTGATGGCTGATCTGCTTTTATTTCCTTTTTTTATTCAAAATATTCACAAATTTACTAGCTATGGCATGAAATATCTGATATTCCGATTGTCAAATATATGCAAGTGGAAGTGATCGCGTTAGTTGTTAGTCCCGTCATGTTTGTGCCACTGTTCAGAGAATCGGATCTGTTGGATTTACAGGACGTGAATTCATCCTTTCTCCCGAAATACATGAAAGTAAACGGCCGGTGAACTGGGAGAAGAATAGAGTTAACTTTAAAGTTACTTACACAATGTGTATCTGATTATAAAACGTGTCGTAATTATAATGGAAATTATTATTATTTCCACTTCCATAGACATCAGTGTGTATTTTACAAATTCTAAATGTATTGTTTTTTTTTTAAGTACTTATGTGAATTTAAATGTCTGAAACCTAAAATAAACATTATGTGGTTAAAAACACTGAATAATTGTGATATTTGACAGCGTCTGAGTGGCGTGTCCTCAAGGCCTCATTATGCTTCTGCGTCAACTCCACGGCGTAGCTACGCCGTCACTCCTACGGCATTGTGGCCGTTTTATGGTTCTGCCTCAGATTGCGTTGCATCCCGTTGAATCTGACCAATCACACCCCTTGCGGTTTGCGGCGACGCAGAGGGCTCTGCGTTGGTACGCCGTCGATTCGACGCAGAAGCATAAAACAGGCTTCAGCACCAGCCAGCCAACTGCGCGAAAGCACATTTGTATATAGCAGTTGATCACGTGATGCACTGGCTGTTCTACTCACACCGGTGTAATCGTATCGTATGCTCCAGAGTCCAGGGACCAGCCAAGACTGATCACACCGGTTTGATCTTACGATAGACTGGGATCTTACGTGCGAAATTCAGTGATTCCTCTGCGTACCACACTTTGAGAACCACTGATGTAGGGCGTTAGAGAAATGTGTATTTCACAGGCGTACTTTCTTTCCGAACCGGCCATGTCTGTGCTTTTCTCGCAAAACCTCAGTAAAAATTCCAGGGCAAATTACCTAGTGTTTTTCGGCAAACTCTGAGAAATCTAATCCTGTCCGCATGTGAATGTCTGTGATTGCCGATATTGTATTATACTAAGGCTTCTCCTCATATGTGGTTTGAACTACCTGAGCTACCGTTTGAACACCAACCTTTGCATACTTTCATTTCAATATGGAGGGTATCCGGCGAAAAAATAGAATCATGAAATTAATAAATAGAACCAAATCGTGGAAACTGCGAAGACTGCCCATGTTAAAGGTTGTATCAGTGATTTCAGGCCCAAAAATAAATGATCACATTCATCTAATCTTTCCTAACGATCCGCTAGCTGCCCGCCCCATAAGCAGGCTGTCAAAAAAATGCGTCTCTGTAGGCAGCCTAATAATAATAATAAATAATAATAATAATCCGTTACATTTATATAGCGCTTTATCTGGGACCTCAAAGCGCTTTACATAGAAGGTGGGAATCTCCTCAACCACCACCAATGTGCAGCATCCACCTGGATGATGCGACGGCAGCCATATCGCGCCAGTACGCTCACCACACACCAGCTTACTGGTGGAGAGGAGACAGAGTGATGAAGCCAATCAGTATATGGGGATGATTAGGAGGCCATGATGGACAGAGGCCAATGAGCCTAGGCTCTGAGATCTGCACACAAAAACAAATGGGTACAACCACCACTCAAAACCAAAATAAACAGTGTTCCAACCAATCACCGACAGGGGCGGGTTTTGCTCCGACTTCGTGTCCAGCCTTTTGGGCCTGAAATCACTGATACAACCTTTTAATATCAGTGTCAGGTAAGATACTTGTCTAGATGTCTCTGCTTACTCATGTGTGTTTATAATAAACAGCCACTTCTAAAAAAGGTGAGAATATTTAACTCTGTTAACCACTGTGAAGTCTGTTGATATAAACTGCAGCTTGAGCTAAAGGCTCACTCCTTATCACATAAAATGTTCTGGAATTATTGATGGTCATGTGTTGAAAGTCATTTCAATAGTTTGTTGATTTTTTTTTTTGTTGTTGTTGTTTTTTTTTGTCACAAACAGCTGGAGTGTGTTATGAGGCTGGTGCAGGTGGGATGTGAAGTTAATGCACTGACAACACAGTTCGCCCAGACCCCGGCTCACATTGCTGCATTTGGAGGAAATCCAGAATGCCTGCTGTGGCTCTTACACACTGGGGCTGAAATAAACAGACAGGTTGGTCCATGTACAATAATAGCTGGCATTAGTGATGAGGGTAGTACTATACTATACTGGTATGACACTATATAGTACTTGTGATGTCCTATATGTGACTTGAACTTGATAAATGAGTTAATAGATAAATAATAGATTTTATTATTTTGGGTGATATCAGCCTTATGCATTTTTTTCCCAAAGTTGGCAAATCCAAACAGCTTGTAAACCGTATTTCATGTAATGTTACATTTATTTCTGTTAAATGTCCATAGGTCATTGGTCAGCTAGAAAAAAAATTGCCTAGAGAGGAGCAATTTGAAAATATATGCATACTATTGCATATTCATTATATTTTTCGTTTTTTACTTAACCAGTTGTCTTCATTATTGTATGTTTGAATAAATCTTTAATGAAAATAAGTTGTTATAGCCACTTTAATTTTTTTATATTTAAAGATCAAATTGGAGTAGAAACAATTATAACAATAAAATGTTGATATACAACTGCCTTGTGTTGTGTGCAGTATAAATTATTATATACAGTAATTATTAACTAAACTTGCGGTTTTCAGCTAAATTAAAACTAATTTAAGTTTCAGTGTTTTGGTAAAATGTTGGTATTGTTGAATTATTAGTTACTGTCTTCCTTCAATATCTTTGAGGAAGTGCCTTAAAGTGCCTTGCCTAACTTATCATCCCTGCTTCCAGTTCCTTAATTTCTCTATCCTCTCTCCGGTGTCCTGGTGCACAAATCTCTGCCAAACTGATCCTATTGCTAGGGATGATCCTCTTTGTGATAGACAGATCTTTGAATGGTGACGTCTTTCCCCAAGGGTTGAGCACTGTAGTCTGTGAATTAGCCTAAAGGGCATTAGAGGTTACTCACCCCTTAACAACAGATGAAGACAAGTAGACTAAGAAATAGGTGACATGCATGACAGAATGTAATTTTCGGTAACAATTTACAAGTTTTTGTTTGTTAACATTAGTTGACTAGATTTGTTAAAGCTGCAGTCCGTAACTTTATTTTTTTAAGTAAAAAATAATCAAAAATAATTATAAAAAAAAAAACATTCAGTTTTTGCGTCATTACGTCACATCCGTACACATAAAAAAGGAGTTTCGGCTAGCTGGCTATACTGCGCGTGAGGATGTTGACGGTGGGGAGATGTAGCCTATAGCCTTTTCTCGCAGCACTTTACATAATTAAACTTATGGCAATCCAGAAAGATCCAAACGATAATCATCAGTGTCAACTGGAGATTCACCAGTTATAAAACCCAAAAGACTTCATACTTCGGATTTAAAAAGGCTAGAGAAAAAGCAACCGTCTCATGTGAACACAAGGATAAACATCGGCGGGGCTTTTGAAAGGTGCGTGAACTCCGTGTTTTGAAGGGGTTCGAAACGGAAGAAGAGATGGCTTTTTTCTGCTGAACAAGTATGACATTTCAATAGTTCAATGTTGTAACAGTACCACAATTGTTTTCTTAATTCACACAGTTATGGAGTTTCCTTTTGTTGTGCCTTTCTCGTTTAGCTATTATGGAGAATATGAATTCTGAACTACACGGGTAACCATAAAACACATTAAATGTAGTCACGCAATGCTGATGTTGTTAACATTAACAATTTGAGAACAAATTATAATTTGCACGGTTCGACATGATAAACGGTCGTTAGATTTAATCAGCGCGATTTACAGCAATGCCTTTTCCCCCTTAGTTGATCAGAACAAAAATGGATGTTACTTACTTGTTCAGATTACATTGTCCGGTGACAATTCTTATGTTGATCAAACTTTCAAAAAGTGAATCTGTGATTCTGAATGGCAGTAACTTATCCACACAGCGCGGTGATTGACAGCAGCACTCTCCTCAAAACACTGTCAGGGTTTGTACGGGTGCTTGAAATCTTTGAAAATGCTTGAATTTTGATGTTGTGTTTTCAAGGCTTGAAAGTGCTTGAAATTGTAACGGTTTCTTTCACAACAAATACCTATCTGACTGAATATTTCGTTTATTAAATGGTGAAATAAATCGTTTGCTACGGCCGGAGCGCGCTTGTTCCCGGCACCCCCCGCAGCGTTGGCCTGGTTTCACACTCAACTTGATTCTATCGAATCTGCGAATCGTGCGTCTGCGTGCATCTTGTTACGTCATCACAAACGTGCACGACGCATGATAGAAAGCAGAACGCGGGTCAATATATTGTGTTTTTTATTAATTTGGTGTTATTATGCGCAGCTGAGTGAACAACACAGGTTTACTGTGTGTCGCATTTGGCTTTCTGCTGATTGAAAACGCAGGAGACAGTGGATTTCCAATAATTTGTTGGCCGGAGTCCACGCGCTATGTGTGTGCGAATACACTGCAGACTCACACTCTCGCTCGTATCCAAGGTAAATCATCAACACTATCATCCCTTACATGTGTTTTATTTAACTTAATACATCATCATCAGCTAAAACGCATGCGCAGGTCACTTTACTAAGTGCGCACCCGAGTCCGTGATTCTTTCACATTAACGCGAACCGCGGCTCGGTTCGGGAGTAGCCGAACTCAGCATCTCCTCCAGGTAGTCTTGGATTCGGTACCTGAGGCAAAATTACTAAATAAGCAGCGCGAATTATATATTTCTAACTCCAAACAATTGGCAACTGAACCAGCTGATAAAATCTTCATTTGATTCGATCCGTGAACTTGACACTCAAATGAACCGATCGCATTTTACTGATGCAAAAGACGCGCGCGCGCACACACTGACTGAGGGAGCGCGTTGTGTCAGTGTGTAAAATAATGACGCAGTTACAAGGTGTGTATAATTTAAACTACTTAGTCAACATTAACAGTAGCTGCTGTTCGGTTTTCATACTGCTGCTCTCCTTCTAGTCATTATGAACGTCTCTTGATTAAAGCTCCAGGTGACGGGTTGCCAGATATCACAAAAAGAGCAAAACAAGCCCCTTAAAACCGCAGTATAATAAGCAGACATGGCAAAAATGTACCGGGGAACACATTTAAACATAATAGTATTGCTAATATTATCCTACCAAATTAAAAGGTAGTAACTAATTTATTATGAAAAGAATAGTTCAATATAAAATATTTAGATATTATAAACTGATTAATGAGGTAAAGCAATAACATGAGATAAAAAAATTATTCAGCAACACTTTATTTAAAGTTTAATTGCACCTCTGAGTTGTATTTAATATCAGTCAGTTGGGGGAAGTTCTTCTAAAAGTTGATGAGTGTGTTTTGTTCACTATATTTAGCTATCAAAATAGTTTACCAAATAAATTATTTGCCAAATAAAAGAAAGTCAAACAAGGAGAAGAACTTTTAATTTCTAAAGTATTTGGGTTTATTTAGTATACATCGTGTTTTTGACCGTTAAAGCGATATAATCCACGAAAAATAACTTTTGTTACTGGCTGAGCTGTTTGTGAGGCGGATTTTGACTTTACTGTATGTGCACACAGTGAAAAACATCTCTGAGAGCGCGTGGGCACTGGATAGTTTAAAATCGCTTGAATGTTTAAACTGGTAAAACTTAAAAAGACGTGAAAATGATAAACGATGCATGCAATGCTGGCCCGATTGTGCAAGTGAATATTCCGTCATGACGTCCCGACTCGTAAACGCAAGTGTGTATCGACGCCTGCAGCGCTTGCCTTGTGCAGAGAGAGAAGACGCAGCACCGCTGAACACACACACGGTTTGTGAAATTGCGTCTCTTTTTTTTTACTGATTTGATTGTATAATTTGTGTGGATACAATTTACTCATACAAACTAATAAATGTTTGCGTGAATTTCCCACATTATAAATGGGAGACCTGCGGGAATTAATAAAATTGTGAGCAATACCCGGCTGGGCCGAAATTTGAGCCCTGAATATGGAAAAAATCTATTCTTGGCCGTTGAGAATCGATTTTGAATCGACAACATTTTTAAAAACGATTAATCGAAAAATCTATTTTTTTGCCCAGCCCTAAAATGTATGTTAAATTGATATATCTAAACATTCTATATTTAATTATTGAACGTGCAGACTGAACAGGTGGAACTGTTAAGGCCATTTGCTCAGGACAGGAGTTGTTTAAAAATTCCAACATACTTTGACAATCCTTTCAGAATGTGTCCTGTTTTAACTGTTGGATTAGGATTTTGTCTTTCAAATTTTGTTTGTGTTCCCCCATGCTCTTTTGAATTTTTATTTCTCCACAGTTGTAGTTGCAACTGATATGAAAGTGATGCTGAAGTCTTAAAGTATAGGCTCACCCCAGCGCCCAAACACCCCAGCGATCCTATTACTAAATGACAACTATTTGGCTATGTATTTGAACACCCTGCTATTTTTCAAGTTCTCCCACTTAGAAATCATGGAGGGGTCTGAAATTGTCGTCGTAGGTGCATGTCCACTGTGAGAGACATAATAAAAATAAAAAAAATCCAGAAATCACAATGTATGATTTTTTAACTATTTATTTATAAGATACAGCTGCAAATAAGTATTTGAACACCTGTCTATCAGCTAGAATTCTGACCCTCAAAGACCTTTTAGTCTGCCTTTAAAATGTCCACCTCCACTCCATTTATTATCCTAAATTAAAATGCTCCTGTTTAAGGTCGTTAGCTGCATAAAGACCCCTGTCCACCCCATACAATCAGTAAGAATCCAACTACTAACATGGCCAAGACCAAAGAGCTGTCCAAAGACACTAGAGACAAAATTGTACACCTCCACAAGGCTGGAAAGGGCTACGGGGAAATTGCCAAGCAGCTTGGTGAAAAAAGGTCCACTGTTGGAGCAATCATTAGAAAATGGAAGAAGCTAAACATGACTGTCAATCTCCCTCGGACTGGGGCTCCATGCAAGATTTCACCTCGTGGGGTCTCAATGATGCTAAGAAAGGTGAGAAATCAGCCCAGAACTACACGGGAGGAGCTGGTCAATGACCTGAAAAGAGCTGGGACCACCGTTTGCAAGGTTACTGTTGGTAATACACGAAGACGTCATGGTTTGAAATCATGCATGGCACGGAAGGTTCCCCTGCTTAAACCAGCACATGTCAAGGCCCGTCTTAAGTTTGCCAATGACCATTTGGATGATCCAGAGGAGTCATGGGAGAAAGTCATGTGGTCAGATGAGACCAAAATAGAACTTTTTGGTCATAATTCCTCTAACCGTGTTTGGAGGAAGAAGAATGATGAGTACCATCCCAAGAACACCATCCCTACTGTGAAGCATGGGGGTGGTAGCATCATGCTTTGGGGGTGTTTTTCTGCATATGGGACAGGGCGACTGCACTGTATTAAGGAGAGGATGACCGGGGCCATGTATTGCGAGATTTTGGGGAACAACCTCCTTCCCTCAGTTAGAGCATTGAAGATGGGTCGAGGCTGGGTCTTCCAACATGACAATGACCCGAAGCACACAGCCAGGATAACCAAGGAGTGGCTCTGTAAGAAGCATATCAAGGTTCTGGCGTGGCCTAGCCAGTCTCCAGACCTAAACCCAATAGAGAATCTTTGGAGGGAGCTCAAACTCCGTGTTTCTCAGCGACAGCCCAGAAACCTGACTGATCTAGAGAAGATCTGTGTGGAGGAGTGGGCCAAAATCCCTCCTGCAGTGTGTGCAAACCTGGTGAAAAACTACAGGAAACGTTTGACCTCTGTAATTGCAAACAAAGGCTACTGTACCAAATATTAACATTGATTTTCTCAGGTGTTCAAATACTTATTTGCAGCTGTATCTTACAAATAAATAGTTAAAAAATCATACATTGTGATTTCTGGATTTTTTTTAGATTGTCTCTCACAGTGGACATGCACCTACGATGACAATTTCAGACCCCTCCATGATTTCTAAGTGGGAGAACTTGCAAAATAGCAGGGTGTTCAAATACTTATTTTCTTCACTGTATATTGAACCTTTGAGTATAATCATAGCGAAACATTCAAATCTGCGTTTGCACTGCCGCTGACCCAGAGATAACAGTTGTCATGATAAAAACATATAAAGGATAAGGATATAAAGGATATAAACACTGAACAATCAAAATAGAGTAATCCACCTTTTGAAAGTAACTTGACTCTTCAAATAAAGATTGTATCATTTACATTGTTACATCAGTAAGTGGCAAAGTGTCTGTTAAATGCATTTGTCATTGAATCAGTCATTCAGGAGATTTGTTCCAAAATTCTGATTCATCCAGTAATGAATCAAGTGAAGTCTTTGAGTGAGTCATTGAATCATCATTCATTCAAACCCTTTTTTTTCTTTTCTTTTTTATAACATAAATTTAAAAAAAAATAAAAAACAATTTTAAATAGACTGCAGCAACTAACATTTTATCAGAACCTCTAGTAAATAATATTATTTTGTATAGTTGTCTATTCAGAATTAAGGCAGAATTGTGATCTTTTTTTATTTATTTATTTTTATTTATCCAGAATCGTGCAGCTTTTAAAGTGATTACTTGACCATTTAAATAAGCAGCCGATCAATCGGGCTTTCCAAGTCAGACTCACCTTGCCTCTGCTTGACTTGCATTTTTCTGTAATATTGTTTAATAGTGACATCACTTAACATCACTAACAAGTCAAACATGCACAGAGACTGATGATGCTGTCCATCCTGTATTATTGTTGGTTCAAGAGGAAGTGAATGAGAGCAATTCCTGTTGCATTACTGTTTCTGCAGTAATTGTGTGGTTTGACCTACATTTTGTGGTATTATCTGGGTTATTTGGGAGCAAATTATTGTCTGTGCTTCAGTTTACAGCCTTTAGGGGGAGCTGTTGTGTTAGGGTGAAGAGTTTAATGTCTGTCTTATGACTCACTGGCTGAGTGTTCTGTTAGATTCTCTTCTTCAGAGTGATATCTACCAGAGGTGCAGACATGGACCTTTTAAACAGCATTTTAGATCCACATTGGTTTCAACCATGCTGATGTGCCCATTAAAGCTTTTGAATTATAGAAATAATTTGATGTACAGAATGTTGTCAGCCTGTCTGTTGCATGGTAAGTTTGAAGAACTGTTCAATTAATGTTGTGAAAGCCTGTCAAAATGTTGCATTTACCATATGGTTTCAGGATTATGTGGGTGAAACACCCATTCACAAAGCAGTACGGGCCGGTAACATGGAGTGCATTAATGCCTTGTTGGTCCAGGGAGCCAAACCGGAGTAAGTCACTGTCTTATTGTTTTGTTTAGTTTTTAAATGCTTTGTCGTGTGATTTCATGAAATGCTTTTTGTTACACCACAGTGTGAAAGGGAATCTCCATAAATCAATAAAAAAGCTCTGCCATAGCGCCTGCATTTTGATTTTGACCATGTCATGAAACCAGATGAAATGCAACTAGAAAGCCTTGATACATAATTTACATTTATACCTGATCGGCTCAAGAAAGCTTTAAAATTCTTAGACAATTCTATTAATTGAGTCCTGAAAAATCATTTGACTTTATGCCACAATCAGAAGAACATAAATGCAAATATTATTGCAAGAATTAATTTGCATATAATTGGTAATTGTCACCCTTGTAGTACAATGACTATTAGGGCTGTCAAAATTGCTCAAATGACGTTCGAATATTCCCTCTAAAAAAAAAACACACATATTCGAACATCTGGTTTCGCATTTTGTCAATGTGATCAAATTCATCTAATCTTTCCTAACGATCCGCTGGGTGCCCGCCCCATAAGCAGGCTGTGGCGGATTTTGCTCCAACTTCGCGTCCAGCCATGCACGAGCGCAAAACCTCACAACACCCGCCCCTGTCGGTGATTGGTTGGAACACGGTTTATTTTGGTTTTGAGTGGTGGTTGTACCCATTTGTTTTGTGTGCAGATCTCTAGGCTGCCTACAGAGACGCGTTTTTTTGACAGCCTGCTTATGGGGCGGGCAGCTAGCGGATCGTTAGGAAAGATTAGATGAATTTGATCATTTATTTTTGGGCCTGAAATCACTGATACAACCTTTAACGTTAAATAAAATGAGGCACACAATTCCGAGAAATGTGACAACAAAGACCCCTCAGGCAGGGCGCCCACTCGCAAAGCAGACAGCCGCACCTCTGCTACCGCGGGCGTGTTTTTCCACATTTTAAAATTAATTTTCACCTTCGAAATTCAGTTTTTTAAAACTATTCGAATATATATTCAAATTTAGAATATTTGTTGACAGCCCTAATGACTATAGTTATAACATTTGCTAAATAAATGTCATTATTTACATTTTCCACATAACACAGGGAAACATTTCCCTAGATTCCTAGATTTTTCTTTCAAAACATTTCAATTCTAAAAACAGCTGCAAATGTACAACCACTTAAATTGTATTATTACAATTAAAGGTTAGTCCCAATGATGAAGGTAGTATTATTATTATTATTATTATTATTATTATTCTTTAATCATTTTTGTCCATCCATAGAAAGTCTACTCAACCAAAACTTTACAATATCTTTTTGTGCTTCTTGATGTGTCAAAGTAGTCCATGTGATGGAGAGGTTTAATTAGGGGCCAAGCACCGAAGGCATTCTTATTATTATTATTATTATTATTATTATTATTATTATTATCTCGCTCTGGAAGTCTATGGCAACCCATAGACCCACTTGTGGGAAAGGTATGAAATTTGGCACACTGATAGAGGACAGTCTGATCTGTCACCACCATAGCAAATTTCTCTAACTCAAAATCCCTCTAGCACCACCAACTGTCTAAAATTTCACTCATGTTTATGCTAATAACTTTTGAACCGTAAACAAAATTATTTTTTTCTCTGATTCCTTAGCTCAATCCGATTGCACCCTACGATGCCAGGTGCGGTTGTGTTGCGTTGTGATTTGGCGCTTAAAAACATTTGCCAATATCTTTGAAACCGTTAGAACCGTTAGTGATTTTATTCCCGCTGCTAGGCTGCCTGGATTCCATGGACCAGATTTGCGCCTCAGATAGGGAACCAATCACAGAACGGGTAGGGAGCAGCAAGACTATGACGACATCTATGCGACACACTGAAGCAGTTTGTTTATATCTATGGATCCAACATGGCAGCAGACGTGAAGTTACCTTTCGATGCAGCCTTAGAAATTGTTCTAAGTAGTTTAGAACGCAAGTTTATTTTGAAAAAAGAGCCACTTTTCTGTCGCTCTACATATGTCATCTGGTAAAATTGAAACGATTGGCTATGAGCTATGTACAGGCGCATTTGATAGACATTCGTAGCACCCAATAAACGGCTCTGGGCATTCGTAAACCACACCTCAAATACGAGAAAATGAACATGTGGTTCCCAGACCCACGTCTCAATGAGACTAGGTCTGACGTTAGCCAGGCTCACCTTGTGGTAAAGTTATAACAAATTTCCAAAAATGCTAATTTTTACAGGTGCTGTATTTGATACGCCAGAACAAACCTCATTAGTTCTCGTGGAAGCTTGAATGTGCTTGTGTGACACTTAAGAACAAGCCTTGTTGGTTTTAGTGCTTTAAAGAAAATAGAAGCTCAACCGTGCTTGCTTAATCAATGTTTAAATGTTAATTAAAGCCTAAATCATATCTGTTGGTAATATTAAGTGATTGTCTCTTCAGAAGACTTGAATTAAATTTGTAGATTCATAAGGATACTTTTTGTTCTTCTTGATGAGTCAAAGTTTTGGTTGCGATGGATGGACAAAAATTATGAGAGAATATAAAAGTATCTTCATTTGTGTTCTGAAGATGGGTGGCAGTCTTATAGGTTTGGAATGACATGAATGGCAGAATTTTCACTTTTGGGTGAACTAATCCTTTAAATGTACTGCTGTTTTATTGGATGCAGCTACAGTCAGCATTAGGCCAGCAGAGCTTTTTTTTGTGGAGTTTTTCTTTAATATGTCTGTCTAAACTTGTCCTCATTTAGCTTAAAAGGTGTGTTTAGTGATTCAGTTTGAGGTTAAAGGTTGTATCAGTGATTTCAGGCCCAAAAACAATTACCTAATCTTTCCTAACGATCCGCTAGCTGTCCGCCCCATAAGCATGCCATCCAAAAACCGCGTCTCTGTAGGCAGCCTAGGCTCTGAGATCTGCACACAAAACAAATGGGTACTACAACCACCACTCAAAACCAAAACAAACAGTGTTTCAACCAATAACAGACAGGGGCGGGTGTTGCTCCGACTTCGCATCCAGCCATGAACGAGCTCAAAACCTCACAACACCCGCCCCTGTCTGTGATTGTGAGATCGTTAGGAAAGATTAGGTGAATGTGATAATTTATGTTTTGGCCTTTTTTGGGCCTGAAATGACTGATACAACCTTTAAGATGAAAATCACACAAAACAAATGCACATTTTCTCATTTTTTTTTTTTAATGGTACTCGTAATGGAGGGTTGAAAGATGGGTGGATGTTTGACTAATTGTGCATTTGTTTTTGTTTAAGTATGTCTGTAGCTAACCTTAAAAGCATGATGCCTTGTGTTTGTGTGTTTAATGACATAAAATGTTTATTATATTGTCTTAAAGAAAAGACTTCTTTCCAGATTAGCTTAAAACTAAAATTTTATTGTTCTCTTTAAATCATACAGAAATGTCTTATGAGTTAATGGCACATTCAAACTGCTACTGTTCATAGATACATCAGTCAGTGTACACCAGCACATGCCCCAGAAAGATCACAAACTTGCATTAAAGCCGTGTGTCCACCAAAGCTTTTTTCCTCCAGCTAGCGTATTTTTCCAATTGTTTTCAATGGGAGCACCACGTTTTTAAAACTCCAGGAGTGTAACGAGGCACTGTTTCTCTATTTTAACACTAAGCGCTCAGTCACTTTTTACCCAACCGTCTAATCACAGTGGAGGAGGGGCGGGACAAATACCAAGCTGACCAACCGCCACACTCTGCTTGTACAACGTCAACAGATGACAAGCATAATAATGGATCTAAATAATTTAAAACAAGAGCCAGAGCAAATACTTCACATTGTATCAACATTTTTATGTGGAAACAAAACGGAAACAAACTATCCGTGAAATGAGATACTAGTAACACTTCCGCGGATATTACGTATAATAGCAAGCAAACCGTCTCAACTGAAAAACGCTACACGTTTGGCGTTTTCTGCAGAGCGCCTAGAGTTTTCAGCTGGCTAAAAATGCTTTGGTGGAAACGGGGCCTAACAATCTGGCAAACATTAGTAATAAACAGACAAATATCTCTCTCTCTATTGTGAAGTAAGTTCTTATGTTTTCTAGTTTGGCTGTTTTTTTCCCATTGAAATCATTTTCTCTTGAGTTCACTTTTTTGCAGTGGTTTAAGTCTGTATTTAGCATTATACTGTATTTAGCATCAAGGACCTTCTGTAGACCAGACTGAGTAAATTTAGCTGGTTCCAGGTTAGATATCCTTGGCAAGTTGGTGTGTACTGGTTTGGCACGTGTTGGAAAGTTTTGTCATTTTTCAAATGAGACCACAACCACAAAATTATACAGTTGTGTAGTTTGTGGCAAAATTGAAGCACTGCTTTTAGTATAAGTATACACATAACACTCTCTAATAACAATCTCTGAATTTAACATGATGTGATGAACCTACTTGTAAAGCTGACTTATTAAATGATTCCCAGGTTATTCATCGACTTTTTCTTCAAAACATCTGTATGTAACATCATGTTTATGCATGTTTTTGAAAAACATAAACCCCAAATAATCCTAATTCTTAAAATATCTATTAAATTTGTAGACACATTTGCTAACATACCAAAAAGCATTATTTTTTCGAATACAGCATTGTCTGTAACTTATTTTGTTTGCTTGTATATTTTAATTGGCCAAGTTCTGCAAAACTTAGTTTCAATTGAAACACTTTTTTATATATAACACAATTGTCATTTATAACCGTAAATGAAATAATTGTCCATATAATTGTCTATACTATCAATATGTTGCATAGCAGTGCTTCTTTTTTTGTAATTTAAGTTAACACTTTCTTACTATACAGAGTCAAGTGAGTGACACCATTATTTACCAAAGAAAAAGCTTTCAAGCTGATACATCAAAATATGTAATCACTAAGCCTGTCAAAGTCAATGTGTTGAAAGATTAAGTCTAAAGAGATCATTTGTTAAATTGAATTTGGCAAAAATAAAATAAATAATTCCAAATTTGATCTTAATTTTTTTATTCTGTTCTGCTTGACTTCTACAGTTGAAGTCTATGTATTTTTCAAAAAGCATTGCTGTAGGTTTTAATACTAAAACATCAAAATTCCATAGTTGGGATCATGTTTATTAGAAAATGGTTTATTAGTAAATTCAGAGACTCAACAGTAAACTAATTTATGAATTAAATACAAACTTGGAATAAAAGTTAAATTAGTAAAAAGTAAAATTAATTTGCTGCCACTGCAAGGTGTAATACAGTTGTGTACTGTTGTACTGTTTAGTTCAGTAAGCCAGAAAGATGAACTGAATGCATTAACTTAATCTTTGACAGCTTTAGTTGTCCCATCTGACTTTAATAAATAGGCCTTGACTTTTGTTTTTTATGTTTGTGTCCATCTTTCTAATAAGATTTTTATAACCTCAGAAAATGCAAATAGGAAGTGGAACTTCCAATCTGATCTGCACAAAATCTGTCCTTAAGAAAGATGGTCTAGACCAGTGATTCCCAACCCTGCTCCTGAAGGACTCCCAACACTGCACATTTTCTTTGTCTCCCTAATCAAAAACACCTGATTCAGCTCATTATCACATATATCCCCATGTGATAATGAGCTGATGAGTTGAATCAGGTGTGTTTGATTGGGGAGACAAAGAAACCGTGAAGTGTTGGGAGTCCTTCAGGAGCAGGGTTGGGAATCACTGGTCTAGGGTATACAGTAGCTAGTGCAGCAGAACACAGCATACTTAAATCAAGGATGTGTCAATACTTTATATAGATAAGTCTCATGAATGTCTGCTTGTTTTATGCCTCTTAGATGTGTACTATATCTGTTACCTTTCTGATTAAAGTAGCATGTTTGCAAAAAAGTATTGAAGATCCATTGTGAACCGTTACAGAGAAGGAAAATCCCTACACATCTCAATGTTTTGCAGCGGTTGAATTTGAACATGACTTGATTTTCTCAAGTAAAGCCCAGAAAAGGGGGGAAGCAATCCAAAAACAACTGCCACACGTTCTTCAGCGAACACCCTTACATTGAGTGTTCACACTATCGCTCCCTTCAGTATCTACACACTGGCAATCTGTCGAGGTATTTCTTGTGGTGATTGGTTTTGTTTCTAGGAGAACAGTCATGATAGCATTTAGACCTGCATGCTTTGCCTAGACAGCAATGTCTTGTTACTTATTCTGCAAGATTTGTTTACTACTTATCTATTTGTTCTCAACTAACAAGAATAAGAGGAGGCTCAATAATACATGTCAATCATACAGCAATAAGCTTGAATTTAGCTTGAATAGGAGTACACTTGTAAGCAAAAGTAGAAAGCTATGTTAAGATTACAAAGCAAATAATGTTTTAAAACATTAAATGCTTCCTTGATCAAATATACTCAAATGTAGGACCTCTTCATTTTCAGTGCCAGACAATTAATTGTAGCAATATGTCTTTCATGCCAAACCAGTTTTTATTAAAGGGATACTTCAGGATTTAGCATTAAGTTTTGTATTAGTAGAAAGCCTGTAGTATTTTCAAATTACCGTGCTTTCCACTCTCATATCCCCCTGAGATGAGAAATATATGTATTTTTTAATACATTCTGAAAAATCCTTAGATGACGCAAAAATCGTCATTTTGCATCATTGGAGGATTTTTTGGCCAGAGGCTAAAGACTACAGCCAGTAGTAGGGGCTGTCCTGCATGTTCTCAACCCGCCCACAGAGGGTTGGATCTCACTCACAGAATGTACATATAGTGTCAGCCATCTTTTTTTGGAAGCTAAGCTAGCAGGCTCTTGTTCTGTGGAGAAAGCTGAGTAGTAGGGGTTACCATCCTCTTTTTCCCAGAGAGGTCCAGCCGTAGACATCGTCCAAAATGTAAGGGATTCAGCTTTTGCTTTCTGCAATCGCCATTCATTGTTTACATGCTTTTGTTTCAATCTAACTGAATTCATTCCGACTGGTGAATCTGAATTGAGTGTTTACATGAACGCTAAACAAGTGATCAGTTGATTTGCACTTTAACATTGCTAAGAAAATTCCCGCTCCTCCGTGAGAGATACGAGACCGGTGCATCTCACAGGTGTTGCTCGCCACAGTAAACATGATGAATGGCGACCGTAGAACGCAAAAGCCGAATCCCAGACAGACTCCTCACGGAGACTCACTAGTAGCCTAGACTTGTTGTTTAACTACTGCGCTCTGTTACCGGTAGGCGTGGCCTCCTAGGGCAGCGAAGCAAGTGCATTCTGGGGGTTGTTGTCTTTCATCCACATAAGCCAAAAAATTATTTCTGGCTTTTCTCAGTCTAGAAAGCTCCAAATAAATAAATGACCCATTTTAAATACACATTCATCTTTCCAGAGGTGATGTATCCCTTTAAGAACTTTATTCTATGTGCAGACCACCTTCTTTTTGACCAATAGAGGGTATAGCATAAAGTCATCTGTATTTGCAAGTAAATGCATGACTTAAACCCCTTAACTGTCACCCCATCCCATCCCATCCCATATAGCAAATTACAATTTTACAATGAATTACAACCAAGTTTGGTCTTGTTTTAAAGACACTCAGCAGATTATTGCAGGCGTGAAAGCACTTGAAAAATGAAAGTATGGAAGTTTAAGTTTTCTGTAAATCAAATGTACTGTACTAAATTTATATTTTATATTTTTACTCTAAAATTACTGTAAGATCAAAGCCTAATGTCTAACCAAGTTGTGTGCTATTTTACGTTGATATCACAAAAACTGACGTTCCTAGGTTTTGTTTAGATGCTGTACCAAAAAATAGCCACTGGTTATCATCCACATTCCATAAAAAAAATTATGCATTTTCCTATAACAAATTAATACATTTGTCAAAATATCACACTTCTATCTCAAAATATGGAACGTTCAGACTCGGCCCTTTATGACGATAGGGCTTCTTTTTGTCAAGATTAGAAAAGTTTTTGATCGTAAAGTAGTTAAAATAAATGTTGTAATATGAAACCTGACACCGCCCATTAGGGGAGGAGCCCAAAAAGTTCACGGTTCATAAGGTTTTGATTGATACCTAATTTATGATTTGACAACTTTTGGATTACATTGATCTAAATCGTTAGATAAAGATCACAATGATTTAACAAATGATGATGATGATAATAAAATGTATTATAAATGAACAAGTAGGTTTTTGGCAATCAGCTTCTGCGCATGAGTGAAATGAAGAGTAACGATTAAAAGCAAACCGTATTAAATTGTTTAAGAAATAACATGATCGTGAAAAAATAGTTTTTCTCTAGTGTCACAACTCCAACATTTTAGTATAATAGCAAATATTCAATAGGAAAAGCTAATTTCTTGAACACTCCTTTTTTTTAAGTGTTTATTTTTATTTAACAATTTCAATTTTACATTTATTATAATTAATAATTGTAAATAAATGCATTAAAACAATAAAAATAGTAGTCAAAGGCTACATCGCATTAAATATTGCCTTCAAAAAAAGTAAACGGCCAGTAATACATTGAATATCAGACATGGACACTCATCTGAAAGAACATGCACAAATATCTGCATGTAAGCAGTTCTGTAAGCAGCCCTCTGTCGGCCTAGTGTACAACATTAAGTCTGTACTACTGCAGAAAGTTTGTTATTTGTTACTGTAGTTTGGTTACTGAAGTACCAGTACTTTTGACATTTTTACTTGGGCATATAAATGGTTCTTAACTCCAGTTCAGGGAATTCCCAGGCTTAAAAATTGTCTGGCATTGTCTGAGGTTTTGATTGAATGTTTCTAGAAGATCAAAAGATTCAATCTGGCATACTTGGAAGCATTTAATATTTTATTTGACAGTAAAGGGATGTTTAAGCAGGAATGTGTGAATGCAAACCAATCATATAACTTTTTTTGAAAAACTGTTTAACTTGTCTTCCTTTACATTCTGAGGCATTGTCACCATATGTTTTTTTTTATTTTTTTTATGTAAAACCCTTTTAAAATACAAAGGGAGAGACAGATAGGTAAAACAGAATTCATAAATGAACCAACTGTGGACCCAAATGTTATTCCTTATCACTTTGTGCAGACATTACAACAAAAAAAAAGTTAGATTGTTACATTTGGGGCTGGTTTTCCAAATGCAAATTAAAACATGTTCAAGACAAAAAGGAATTCAAAGGATCATTTTTAACAAGTCACCATTAAAAGGCCAGGATAAATCTGTATCATATATATATATATATCAATGTCACAAAGACTGGGCTTAAAGGAATAGTTCACTTCAAAATTAAAATTGTCATTTACTCACCCAAGTTGTTTGAAAACAAAATATCTTCTTTTGTTTAGCAGAAAAATGAAATTCATTTCAGTTTAAAACAATTTGATGGTGAGCAAATGACAGAATTTTCATCTTTAAGTGACCTTCCTTTTAATCTTATGTCCATTTTTGCAAAATGGGAAACATTTACTTTTATACCATATAGAATTTAATCTGATTAAAATTACTGTCTAAACATCTTTTATTAATTTAACATGTTGGTTCATGCCTGAATTCTCATTTAAGTGCACGCACTGCATTTGGAGATAAATATGTTTTGAACGTTTCTGTAACTTTCTAATGAACTAAGGTCAGTTTGTTCTGGTTTTAGAAACCTCTTGAAACAAAGATCAACTGCCTTCGGTAGCCTACTTTTAAAATTACAATTCTCCAAATCATCATGTTAGTATTAAACTTGTATCAGATTGTTATACAGGTCCTTCTAAAAAAATTAGCATATTGTGATAGTTAATTATTTTCCATGATGTAATGATAAAAATTTAACTTTCATATATTTTAGATTCATTGCACACCAACTGAAATATTTCAGGTCTTTTATTGTTTTAATACTGATGATTTTGGCATACAGCTCATGAAAACCCCAAATTCCTGCCTCAATAAATTAGCATATCATGAAAAGGTTCTCTAAACGAGCTATTAACCTAATCATCTGAATCAACTAATTAACTCTAAACACCTGCAAAAGATTCCTGAGGCTTTTAAAAACTCCCAGCCTGTTTCATTACTCAAAACCACAATCATGGGTAAGACTGCCGACCTGACTGCTGTCCAGAAGGCCATCATTGACACCCTCAAGCAAGAGGGTAAAAGACAGAGAAATTTCTGAACAAATAGGCTGTTCCCAGAGTCCTGTATCAAGGCACCTCAGTGGGAAGTCTGTGGGAAGGAAAAAGTGTGGCTACAGAGAAGCAGCACTGGACTGTTGCTCAGTGGTCCAAAGTACTTTTTTCGGATGAAAGCCAATTTTGCATGTCATTCAGAAATCAAGGTGCCAGAGTCTGGAGGAAGACTGGGGAGAAGGAAATGCCAAAATGCCTGAAGTCCAGTGCTGCTTCTCTGTAGCCCAGGTCAGGCGCTTCTGCCACTGTTTCTGGTTCAAAAGTGGCTTGACCTGGGGAATGCGGCACCTGTAGCCCATTTCCTGCACACGCCTGTGCACGGTGGCTCTGGATGTTTCTACTCCAGACTCAGTCCACTGCTTCCGCAGGTCCCCCAAGGTCTGGAATCGGTCCTTCTCCACAATCTTCCTCGGGGTCCGGTCACCTCTTCTCGTTGTGCAGTGTTTTTTGCCACACTTTTTCCTTCCCACAGACTTCCCACTGAGGTGCCTTGATACAGCACTCTGGGAACAGCTTATTTGTTCAGAAATTTCTTTCTGTGTCTTACCCTCTTGCTTGAGGGTGTCAATGATGGCCTTCTGGACAGCAGTCAGGTCGGCAGTCTTACCCATGATTGCGGTTTTGAGTAATGAAACATGCTGGGAGTTTTTAAAAGCCTCAGGAATCTTTTGCAGGTGTTTAGAGTTAATTAGTTGATTCAGATGATTAGGTTAATAGCTCGTTTAGAGAACCTTTTCATGATATGCTAATTTATTGAGATAGGAATTTTGGGTTTTCATGAGCTGTATGCCAAAATCACCAGTATTAAAACAATAAAACACCTGAAATATTTCAGTTGGTGTGCAATGAATCTAAAATATATGAAAGTTTAATTTTTATCATTACATTATGGAAAATAATTAATTAACTATCACAATATGCTAATTTTTTTAGAAGGATCTGTATTTTAATCACACAAATTATGTAAGAGAGAAAGTATTTTGGCATATATTTTAAAACAAAAAAAATGGTTTCAGAACAATATTATTTCCTGCTGCAGTGTGTGAATAAATACCTTTTTGGGCCTTTCCAAAAACTAGCTTATAGAATAAAAGGGAAAGTCTTTGCAGCCTTAAATGGTAGCATAACATTAGCATAACTGTGCTAATCCGATAATTCCAGATCCAACTAATAATCTTTTTTTTTTTTTACTCACTGCAGCTTGAGGAATGCAAATGGTTTGACAGCAGCCGACCTGGCCCATGCTCAAGGCTTCCATGATTGTGCTCAGCTCCTCTCTAACGCACAAAACCAGCTAAATAAGCTAAATGGATTTGCTCATAATGGGACTGACCACACGCACATCCAGGGCCGCAGTCTTCTGAATGGGACAGCCATTAGGAAAAGATTTCTCGATTGCACTGAGCCAAACCATGTGAAAAAAGCAAGAACTGAGAGTATGTAAATAGTCTGTGCAAAACAACTATTTTAAACCAAGGAAAAACATATTTTTCTGACAATATTGTATGTTTTCCATTCAGGCATGAATTTCTCAGTGATGACAAACAATGGAATTGGAGAGGAGCTTGATAGTATGACTGTGGAGTCAACTGCTGAAAACCAATCAGGTGGGACTGGACCTTCTCCACCAATCTCTATTGACTTTGAACATCATGAAGATAATGTTTCTTTGAGGAACTCTTCTCCCACCCTAAAAATGTTGGAGCCCACATCCATGACTTCTGTTCCTGGCCCCTGGCTATGGACAAATTCTTATGCTTATTTATGATGGCCAGGTTATCAACCAGTCTCCCCAGTCTTATCAACAAGCTGTCAGATCAAAAGGCTGGGATAAAATATTCTTCAATATATCTGCAATATAATATTATTTGGCATGAAACGTAATTTTTTTTTTCCTAATCTAAAAGCGTTTAATTTAAAGCTGCCGTCGGCAACTCTGGCAGATTGAGTGGACTTAGGCAAAATTTTGAATGTTTACAACTCTCATGCCCCTCCCCCACTATCAACGGATACCCTCCCACAGAGTTCATGCTCGTCAGTGCGCCATCGCTCTTCGCTACTGCGTGAACTTCAGGCGTGTGCATGTGATTGACGTGTGCATGCACGACTTGTGATTGACAGTCATATCTCACACCCCCCTGCGCTGATTGGACACAATGAACCGGGAGCGGTGGATTTTTGCAAAACAAATAACACGCTCCAGGTGGAGTTAGAAGCTCGGGTTTTTTTCTAAAACCACTTTATTTATGTTGTTCTGTCGGAATATAGTGTCGAATTCGCTGAATATGATAAAAAAAAAGTTGCCGACGGCAGCTTTAAGTATGCACACACAGGGAATTTAAGACAAAACAGCTACAATACAGAAAGACACGTACATAAGAGTTGATCGTTTTATTGGCTTTATGAACTTTTGCCATATATTCTGTATATGGTAATTCTAAATACATTTTGTAAAAGTATATTAGCTTACTATTACCTTAAATACAGGCTTGTATTGAATAACTTCCAGCAATAATTTCACAATGAAAGCATTTACTGATTTTTAGGATATTTCATGTAGATGATGTGTCTTGTTTACAAATTAATAAATGCATAGGGTAATATTTTACTACATTAAGATTTCAAATGTAATCTGCTTGAATTCTTAAAATGGTACATAGGTTTATTTGAAACATTTAAGGCACTTTTTTTTTCTTTCTTTTTTTTTGTTGCTTAGTTATGCTTTCTCAGAGTAAAAGGAAAAAACATTCTAGATTTTTTCACTGCTGACTTTGAGTTAGGTGTTTCAGTGCACTCCACACAAAACAAGCTCCCCTTTTCCGCTTGTGATCATTTGGAAGAGAGCAGTCGGCTTGATGACTTCATCTGATATCTGCAGATAAAACCTGTCTTACAGCTGACGTAAAATAAAGGATCAGGCTTAGGATAGCCAATACTGATCAGTTAAGAAAATACTTAATCAGCCCCGATACCGATCCTTGAGATCAGCTCAGGACATCCATAATTATTATTTACTGTCCACTTGAAATGAGCAAAAAAGTGCTTGTACTGAAAATGAAATGTTTTGGTAAATTTGTTTTTGTTTCTCTGTTCTGACTCAAGTTCATATGTAATCAAGGCCATTTGTTCATCATCACTTTCTGACGCATGTCTTGTTTTAAATGACAGATGAAGCCATAGCCACAGGTTTGAGGAATGGTCATGGGCAGCAGAACAGTTTCACTGTCAACAGCGTCACCACAAACGGGCAATACTATCAGTCCCCTTTCATTCCAGCTGAATCGAGAAATGACATGTGTGGCTCACTGCACCTCAATGGTAGCCCAAGCAGCTGCATATCTCACCGGCCTGCATGGGGTGCTTTTCTGCCTGATTCCGGTGAACATCTCCACTATGGACACTACCATGGTTTTGGAGATACGGCAGAAGACCTGGAAGATGCAAGCAGCAGTCACGAGCACACTACAACCGTGAAAGTAGAGCAGCACTATGACCAAGAGGTTCTCAGTGCCGTCCAGCTGTTCCATGGATCATAAAAGTGAAAATTTAATTTTCCATTTATTTAGAAGTGGTCACGTTGTTGGCAGCACTATCCGCCTTAAACTAATTAAATATTGCACCTTAATGCAGGCTATAATAAAAATAATTTGATTTTGATAAAGGGGAAAATCTTTCTACCAAAGGGGAGACATTGTATTGCATTTTGTATCTGACCTAAGGAATTTATTTTATTATATGTATGTGTTTGAGCTCAACCTAGCTATCTGGGTGCATTTCTTTTTTCCCTTTAATGTAAGTTAAGAATGTACAAGGAGGTTTTTTTTGTTTGTTTGTTTTTTTTATAAATGTGGATTAATTGTTGTAGTTTTTTGCCAATGAAAACCAGCTTTTTGGAAAATGAGAATTTTGTATATAATTATTGTTGTTGTATGCTTATCAGTTTTTTTCCCCAGAGAAGCAAAGCTGACGTGCTGACTGTAAAACGGTGTTGTTTTTTTGAAAAAGAAAGCTGAAAGATGTATGACATTCCTTTGTTTATATTTCTACCTTGTGTTCTGATTTTTTATTTTTTTTTAAGAAGTAAAACACAAAAGAAGCCCCTTTCATTGCCACATGAACACAGTTCTTCTATTAAATTGCAGAAAATGTATTTTATTTTAAGGTTGGCCCATAGAAGAGAGGCTCACCTTGCCATATTTGGATTATTTTCTTGTAAGAGAAAAGTTTCCAATATTTTCTTACATCTACTTCAAGACACTTTGCCCTTAAACCTCGTTTTATTTCTGACATGCATTTTGTACATGAATTTTTTTTCTATGTGAAAGCCAATTAAGTTAATTTTAAAAAAGTACTGTAAATCCACTACTAGCAAAATAAAATGGAACCTTATTCCTTAAGTAAACATTTACACTATATATTTAAAATATTGTTTTGTTTTTAAATACATCGTTCGTGCCGTATCTGAAATAAAGACTGCTAGTGGTGAATAACAAAAGGTGAAATTTGATTAGCAAACTGTTCCCGTGGGAAGTTGATACACGATACACCCACCTCGGTTTCCTGCATCACGTGTTTGGACACACGGGTGTCACCTGTCTTCTGCGTCGACCTTTACTAGTGTAGTAGTACTTTACTACAACGTCATTAGCGCTCCGACTTCAACAGATGGATCTTCGATTTTATTCTTTGTAAAAGGGGGAAACATTTGTAATACATGGGACTGGTCTTCTATATTGAATATAACAGCGTAAATATGTCATATTAAATTGTACATTTGTAGATTATTTAAATGGTACAGGTGAACAATACAATCTCTACATTATTAACAAAGTTATATAGACTGTTAATAATGTACCACTCCCCCACAGGAAAGTGGTATCGTCTGTAATTCCGTGTTGAAATCCTCCAAGCTGACCCGAAAAGAGAATTTGAGTCGATGACCTTTCAAGTGGAGAAAAGGCACATATTATTGGAACAGTTATATCACAAACAATTGTATCTGACAATTGTACGGTTTAAACAATGTCTACTCCAGCACGAAGGCGACTTATGAGGGATTTTAAAAGGTGAATAATAAAAGAAAACTATAAGAGGAGCTGTTGTTTACTGCTCCCGGATGTAAGTTAACGTTACCGGGTAATAACATAGACAGTAAAAGGGGTAACGTTAGTAATAAGAAATATTTAGACGGGACCATTTTTTTATTTATTTTTATTTTTTAAGAAAGGTTATTTTTCGAATCCGACATATTCAAATACAAATAAATATCTTTTAAATGTTAAAAAAGAAAGTAATTTGTTTTGTGTTTATTTTGACGTTAGTTTCCTAAAACTGACCTGACTCCCTTGTTTGTTTTGACACAAACCAAACAGACTTCAAGAGGATCCTCCAGCCGGTGTTAGCGGTGCACCGTCAGAAAACAATATCATGGTATGGAATGCAGTGATATTTGGGTACGTACTTCTTGTGAAAATATTTGTGCTGTGGACTAAAACAAGTTTATTTGTCAGATTCACGTTTCTGAAACCCGAGCATTTATATGTCGTTAATGAACACCTGCGAATTGCATAAACCAAGACCGTCTTTTATAAAGTTCTCAAATTTGGTGTTTGTCACTCGAGCATGTGTTATCCATAAATGGCGTATCAAATTTTTTTTGATTTTGTTATCAAAAAATACCGTCGTTGCATTATTGTGGTTATCCAAATGTTACCAATTTAAATGTTTCTTTTTTTTTTTTTTCACAGACCAGAAGGAACTCCATTTGAAGATGGTAAATATAAACATGCACTTCTTGAAATGCATAATTTCTTGTCATTCAAGGCATACGATGCTATGTATTTTGTATTCATGCTTTTTGTTGTTGTTTCAGGTACATTCAAATTGACAGTAGAATTCACAGAAGAATACCCAAACAAACCACCCACAGTTAGATTCATCTCAAAAATGTTTCATCCTAATGGTAAGATTTTTGTAATTTCTTTCATTTATTCGGAATCACAAATATAGTATGAAAGCTTGTTTCTACCACGGAATAAATAACAACAATTGCAACTTATCTTACAGTTCTTACTTTTTTTGAAGTATATGTCTTCCAATTTGGACTTCACAATTACAAGTTTATATCTTGCATGTCGGCCTTTAATAACTTAAAATGTAGACTTTCTTTTCCTCAGATTTGTGAGATATGAACTCGCAATTTTTTTTTTTTTTTAAAGTTGCAATTACCATCATTTATTCAGTGGCGGCAACAAGCTTCCATAATATGGCAGTTTAATTCCGCTGCCCATTAATTAATTGCCCTACGAAGGCTACTGCCTCTTTGACGTGTTATAACCACCCCTTTCTCTTTCAATTATACCTTAGTATATGCAGATGGAAGTATATGTCTTGACATCCTACAAAACCGTTGGAGTCCAACTTACGACGTGTCATCAATTCTTACCTCAATCCAGGTAAAACATTGCAGTAGTGTGTGATGCTTTTTACCATTATGAGTATCAATGCAAATCAAACCACAGCTTGATCAGCTTTTTTTCCTCTGTTGATTATCTTCAGTCTTTGCTTGATGAACCAAATCCAAACAGTCCAGCTAACAGCCAAGCAGCTCAACTTTACCAGGAAAACAAACGGGAGTATGAGAAGCGCGTGTCAGCTATTGTCGAGCAGAGCTGGAGGGACAGCTGACCCTACACTGCAGAACACAGAACTTTCTGTGGTTAGAGTTTAGTTGAGTGAACTGTGAAGAAGTTTCCTTTTTCTTTCTTTTTCCTCTCTGTCTCACACGATTTTCATACTGTTATGATGCACTTTACCCAAAATCCATCCCTTTTTCCCCCTGGAGTAATTGTGCTCAGCCAATATCACTTGGTCATTTTCTAACCAAAAAGTGACTATACATTGTGTTAGCCTGGACTATATGAGGATATATGCAGGGGCCATTTTTTCAAGAAGAGGAACCAAACTCCTCTGAACGGACACATGCCGGCCTACCATCACTGAATTGGTCTTGACTCAATGGGAACTGACCTTCAAGTGATCCTGCTATGCTATTTTTGTGTGTTCTGTTACATGCCTGGAAGTGTGCGTTTTTCTTATTCCACGTATTATTGAATGCCTCTTATGTACTATAATAATACACTTTGAATTTTGTGTACAGGATCTGTGTATGATCAGTGTCTGTATTGATTCATTTTTTTGTTTTTAATATGGTAAAAAGAAAAACGAATCACCATGAAATATTAGTATGAATACATTAGTATAATGAGTAAGGGATAGCAAGGGATATTTTCAATGTCTAAAGACAGGAAATAGTAAATTATTCAAACACGTTTATTGTATGTGAAAGCTTTTTATAACTAGCCACAACAAAGAATGGGTTTTCACAAAAACAATACAACCTACCACATGATTAAAGATTCATTTAGTTTTCAAATTAAATATTTCAAATAAATGCTTTTTGAAAAAAGTATTTCTGCCTCTGAGAGAGGAGATTTCAACCACTTGGATGATACTTCCTGAGTGATTATCTGATACCTGCCTCCAGATGAAACAGAAAATAAAGCATAAGAGATCAGCCAATATAGGATTGCCTATTATATGCCCTCACCTTTTTTGATTTTTCCCAGGCTTTGTCCATGATTTTCTCTGTGTCTCCCCTACATTTTGGACAATACCACTTTCCTTTAGGTTTGTGACTAAGCTCAACACAGGAAAAATGGAACCATTCATTTGGACATTCATCATTATCACAACCAATCATCTCTCCAAATGACACCTGCTCACACAAGCAGTAAGTAGGCTCATTTGGATCAATGGGTAGATCTGTAGGTCAAGGCTCTTTGTCAGCTTGGGCTTTGGACCTCTTTTTCGTCTTTGAGGTTTTGTTCCGCTTCTCCCTGGCAGTGCCACCGCTGATCCCTTCATCATGGTGAAGTATGGCGATGTTCTCAAGAGTGTCATTATTATTTTTCTGACGTCTGGAGCACTTGTTAGCCACAGAATGTCTATCTATGGAACCAAGGGATTCCTCTCTTTGTTTCTCCTCCTCCCTTCTCTTACTGGGAATAATGGAAGATGTGGTAGTAGCTGTCACGCTTTCATGGGGTTCATGTCGAAGTCCAGCAAGATTGTCAACTTGTCGGCTACGATTCTCCAGCATCTCCACCATCTGACTAGCGAGTTGGATCTTCTCATCGCCCAGTTCCTGACTTTGGATAAGGGCTCTTTGGATAAAGTGCAGCAAACGCCTTCGCTGGATGGGGTCCCCTTCCTGTCCGTGTTTCTCATAGGCCTCATCTAACTCTTTGAGGAGCTCTGAGAAATTATACAAAATATTTATTGTGAATCCATTATGTGGTCATTAGTGAAATTTCACAGGCAAAAATGGTCTATTGTTTAGACCCCGTTAAAGGGGTCATGACATGAAAAACCAAATTTGCCTTGATCTTTTTGTATTTAAGAGGTCTTTGTACCATTAAAACTTCCTGCAAGTTTCATAGCTTAAGACGTCCTCCCTATTATAAACGAACAATTTATTTAATCAAGCTCTAAATACAGCTCGTTGTGGATCCATGGTGTGACGTCACGGTACGAAGTGACGTACCAGTTGTTTGCATATGACCGCCTCAAGCGCAGGACAACTATGCCTCATCGCATCGTTGTTGCGCGGCTCGCTCCCACGTGTTCAGTCGACGTGCAGCGAGTGGGTCTGTTTACAAGAAGATTGCGATGCCACGCAGATGTGCTGTTCCTGGCTGTGGACAAACAACATGTTTGAATACGCTGACGGCAGGGAAAAATGGATGCAGTTTATTTTTTGTGGACGTCCCAGTCACGGCAAGGGTCATAAAAAAAAAAAGAAAGGGTCATAAATCACTAAATTTTAAAAGGTTTTTGTCCAAAAAACTATAGTAATACTATAACAAAAAACAAAAACCATGTCATGACCCCTTTAAACAAAATGAACGTGCACAATCGAGGCAAATTATGCATAGCATTTACAGAGCATCACAGTCCCGCGCACAGCCCGAGAGAGCTTTGGTGCCGGAAGTACATTTCCCATTCATTTCTCCCATTGACGTTTTGGAAAATCTGTATCTAAAGAGTTTTAGAGCATGTCTGAGGATAACCAGCTACGGCTGAACTCATAAGCATATACAACATATAATTTCGAGTGAAAAAACGAATAGAAAATCCAAAAAAAGTCAAAGTACAACACTGTGTACATATTTTCATTCCGAGCGAAGGAACTACTCATACCAAAACCCACCGCGCCTCACTGAATTCGACTGAAACCACAACCGCGAAAGAGCCTTTTGAGCGACTTCCAAATCTGACGACGGCCACGTAAACTTTTTCCTCCAGTGAATTTTATATAGTGAATGTGCAGTTAATAGCAGTTCTTTCAGTAGTAAATGTGTAAATAATAGTGTTTTACAGTGAGAAAAATAAGTATTTGAACACCCTGCTATTTTGCAAGTTCTCCCACTTAGAAATCATGGAGGGGTCTGAAATTGTCACTGTAGGTGCATGTCCACTGTGAGAGACATAATATAAATAAAAAAATTCAGAAATCACAATGTATGATTTTTTAACTATTTATTTGTAAGATACAGCTGCAAATAAGTATTTGAACACCTGAGAAAATCAATGTTAATATTTGGTACAGTAGCCTTTGTTTGCAATTGACCTATGGCTAAGCCACGCCCCAAAACGCGATGAGCCAATCACAGTGCTGCAGCTTACCCAATACACTCTGACATTCTTTGCTTCCACGTCCATTGAAATGCATTGCATTTAGTCAGTTTTCACTCGTTTTTATATGTTTTTTCTTGTAATTTTAAGTTTAAAATGGTCAAACGGTGTGCATGGGGTACATGCAACTCCGACACCAGTATCCCGAGAGGCTGGGTGACGGTGTGTATTATTTACCCTTTCCCAAGCCACATCTCAACCGCGATAAGGATAAGTGTCTGCTGTGGTAAAAGTTCTGCGGTAACTTAGACAAGGATGTCTACATATCTCTTCTAATGTAAGTCAACAACGTATTTGAACGTTATCTTTAACATCTCTAACGTTAGCCTAACATTATAAAACATTAACGTTAGCTTCTAGCTGCATTGTACATCATGTCACTTAGCTTCATTAACGTATCTGTAAATAACCGAGATAATAAATGTTAGCAAAGTTGTGCTGAATGATTCATGTAAATACTGTAGCACCAAACTAACAGAGAGGTCCTCTTGGTAAATATGGTAAAAAGGCTTGTCCTGGAAACGTAACGTTATGCAACTTAGACCTGTACATATTTAATTTGATCATGAACCATTAATTACATATTGAAGCACAATATTTTATACAACTTTATACCAAAACAACTGGGGAACTTAGTGTTTTTTTTTTTAGCAAAACACAGCCTTTTCACTCCTCTTCCACATATTCAAACTATTTACATAGAGTGTCAATAGACAAGAGGTCATGATATTCAAAAGGTTATTGATTTGTGTTGATTTAGTGTGAGTAATAACTCCTAATAAAATGCTACATAAAAATCATCAATTGCCTCCTGTGAAATGTCTAACTGTGAAATCTGCCATAGCGCCGTCACCGAATGTTGACTGTTTGTCCGAGTGAGTGGAGGGGGCGTGGCTTAGCCATAGGTCAATTACAGAGGTCAACCTTTCCTGTAGTTTTTCACCAAGTTTGCACACACTGCAGGAGGGATTTTGGCCCACTCCTCCACACAGATCTTCTCTAGATCAGTCAGGTTTCTGGGCTGTCGATGAGAAACACGGAGTTTGAGCTCCCTCCAAAGATTCTCTATTGGGTTTAGGTCTGGAGACTGGCTAGGCCACGCCAGAACCTTGATATACTTCTTACAGAGCCACTCCTTGGTTATCCTGGCTGTGTGCTTCGGGTCATTGTCATGTTGGAAGACCCAGCCTCGACCCATCTTCAATGCTCTAACTGAGGGATGGAGGTTGTTCCCCAAAATCTCGCAATACATGGTAGAGCTCTGCATTTCAGCCCGAGCCCGACGGGCCCCGACTTATTTACGCCCATAGGGCCGGGCTTCGGGCCAATTTTCACATCATAGTTCACACGCGGGCCGGGCCGGGCCTCTGGCCTGTTTTAGGCTTATCTTTTTTATAGCCTATTTTAGACATTAATTAAAATAAAAAATGACAATGACGATTGAAAAGCAAACATAGAAAGACGTTTTATAACCTGACACATGACAGTCTGCTCACGCACACAGGTTTCCCGGCGGCGCGATCCGAGATTCGCGCGACCGGCTCGTTCTGTGTTTAGTGTCTGCCAGCAGCAGAAGTAGCGAGCGTGACTTCAGCGCAGCTGGGAAAAGTGCGACTGGATTAAAACCTTCCACTGTGCGGATGCTGTGCTTTTTCTTCACGATGCTCTGTAAGAGACTTCTTATGTTAGGAGGCTGTCTTGTTGGTTTGATTGGACTTTATTTGTAGGCTAGTCTGTTGGAAACTATTGGAAATAAGAATGGCCATGTTCTTTAATGAAGACTTGATTTGACTTGACTTTGAGGTAAGATAACCTGCATGTTTGTTTTTAATCTAATTTAATGTAATTTATTTGATGTGTTTATTGTATTTAGCTAATTTAGTTTGCGAACGCTGTTGCGACTGAGCAGCAGAGAAGTTTGCCTCAGCTTTTCAAAAATGATAATAAACGTTTAAACTAACGTTAACTGTCTGTGTGATATGCTTAAATTGTTTTATATCTATGGATGTTATTGTAGCCAAGTAAAGTGTTGATTTGAAATTGAGAGGCTAAATGGATCAAACATGTTTAACTCGCTGTCGGCTGCTTGGTCGTTATATATAGGCTAATATATATAAATAAATAAAAACATTTGTCCAAATAAACTTAATAAAGAAATGAAAAACTTACCGGTAACTACTTTGCCATTATTGAGAACATAACAGATCTGTTTTAATGACTGCAACATAGTCAGGCTGTGACATGTTACGCAGGCTGTTTTTTATTTATTTTTTATTATTTATTTTTTTACGGGCTCGGGTCGGACTCGGGCTGATCATTCTGATGAGCTGTCGGACACGGGCCGGGCTAGGGCCTGAGCGTCTCGGGCCAGGGCCGGGCTAGGGCCTAGATTTGAGGCCCGTGCAGGGCTCTAATACACGGCCCCGGTCATCCTCTCCTTAATACAGTGCAGTCGCCCTGTCCCATGTGCAGAAAAACACCCCCAAAGCATGATGCTACCACCCCCATGCTTCAGAGTAGGGATGGTGTTCTTGGGATGGTACTCATCATTCTTCTTCCTCCAAACACGGTTAGTGGAATTATGACCAAAAAGTTCTATTTTGGTCTCATCTGACCACATGACTTTCTCCCATGACTCCTCTGGATCATCCAAATGGTCATTGGCAAACTTAAGACGGGCCTTGATATGTGCTGGTTTAAGCAGGGGACCCTTCCGTGCCATGCATGATTTCAAACCATGACGTCTTAGTGTATTTCCAACAGTAACCTTGGAAACGGTGGTCCCAGCTCTTTCCAGGTCATTGACCAGCTCCTCCCGTGTAGTTCTGGGCTGATTTCTCATCTTTCTTAGGATCATTGAGACCCCACGAGGTGAGATCTTGCATGGAGCCCCAGTCCGAGGGAGATTGACAGTCATGTTTAGCTTCTTCCATTTTCTAATGATTGCTCCAACAGTGGACCTTTTTTCACCAAGCTGCCTGGCAATTTCCCTGTAGCCCTTTCAAGCCTTGTGGAGGTGTACAATTTTGGAGGTGTACCAAACTCTAGTGTCTTTGGACAGCGCTTTGGTCTTGGCCATGTTAGTAGTTGGATTCTTACTGATTGTATGGGGTGGACAGGGGTCTTTATGCAGCTAACGACCTCAAACAGGTGCATCTAATTTAGGATAATAAATGTGTGGAGGTGGACATTTTAAAGGCAGACTAACAGGTCTTTGAGGGTCAAAATTCTAGCTGATAGACAGGTGTTCAAATACTTATTTGCAGCTGTATCTTACAAATAAATAGTTAAAAAATCATACATTGTGATTTCTGGATTTTTTTTATTTATATTATGTCTCTCACAGTGGACATACACCTACGATGACAATTTCAGACCCCTCCATGATTTCTAAGTGGGAGAACTTGCAAAATAGCAGGGTGTTCAAATACTTATTTTCTTCACTGTATATAGGTATTGTATATTGAATTTGATATTTATCATCATGTATTTTATATTGTGTGCGTTAGAAAGCGGTTAACAATAACGTGCTCATTTTATTCATGAAATTATATTTCATCCTTAATTTTAATAACATTTAATGTATTTTCTTAATATCCACAACAAGTGAAAATTAAAAAGTGATGGTCAGCAAACCAGAAAGTGCACCACACCACCGGTCTGATGCATGGACCGGTGCATGGTCTGTTCTTGGACCACCATCAGTTTATTAACTTGCCATGAATTATTACACAAATGTTCAGTAAATGCATGAAGACTGAAGAGGTATGCCTAGGCTAAATATTGTTTTGACAGTGGCATCATAAAATGTTTGATATGACTCATACCATATGAAGGCTACAGTAGCCTAGCTAAAGTGAACGATAATGCTAACTAATGTTACCAACCTCCCTGCAAAACCTCTTGTGCAAAACTCACCACAACTTTGTAGCTCTTGTCCCTCATGCTGGCCCTTACAAAACCCACAAGCTGACCCTTGGACAAGCTACACTCAACTAACTTAAAGGCCATGTTGCAGGTTAGAGTACACAGTGAGCCAATGTATAGAAAATAATGATTTAAACTAGATTTAAATATAAACATATACTTATAAAACGCTATTTAGGCTTCTAGAGTAATTTTTGTGTGAAAATTTTATTTCCACATTTGAAAACCGCCAAGCCGGAAGTGACGTAACGGCAGGGAGCGCGGTCTTAAAGTAAACAATAGAAAGCAATGGATCGCAATGACAGTTCGGACGCTGTGGAAATTGTAGCCTAAATATTTACTCGTATGACGGCCCTCAGCTATATAATTATGAGCCTGCTATGCGGCCAAGAGAGCAGGACAGGCCAGGCCAGGGTTAGACAGAACGGTCAGAGGAGCGTTGGTGAGAGACCAGTGTTAGCTTATAGATATATCCACGTTAGCCGACTGTGGTGAGCAGGGCGGCCGAGGGACGTGAGAGAACGTCGCGAGGCCGGTGGTGCGATTGCTAATGAGCAGCACCTGTGAAGCACACCGGTCTCGATCATCCACTCCGTCGCTCCCCCTTTATGCTTCCGCTCCTCCGTGAGAGATGCGAGACCGGTGTGCTTCACAGGTGCTGCTCATTAGCAATCGCACCACCGGCCTCGCGACGTTCTCTCACGTCCCTCGGCCGCCCTGCTCACCACATAGACGATAGCCTAGTATGTATAACACTGTGCTCAGATCATAATATTGTACAGATTATTATCATGTATCGGGCAATAACAAAGCTAGTAGACCGGCTTTAACTGCATGTGTTGTGTATGTAAGTCATTAGGAGACAGTTTCCAGAGGAAGAGGGACCTCATATTTAAAGGTTTTGAATAAATGAATACAAAAATAATCACAATCACAACTGTCTTACTGTATCAAAACGTAATATGTAAACAGCCAACACAAACATTAAAGTGGTTTTGTACAGATTGAAAATGAATTATATAACATAATATATTATATTTAACGTTATAATAATAATAACATATGATAGCCTAGTATATCATAAGTTTCGGCTGCAGACTAATAACAAACACATAAATGCATTACATTACAAGTTTATGTAGGATGTGTTCATGAATTAAATTAAGACAAGGCACATTTGTAAAACATATGTACAATAAGTGATCTCTGACGGATCCGTGAGCGTCATGTTTCCCACCGCTGGCCGAACCACATGTTGACGAACCGGTGGACCCGATGAAGGAGCTGTGTGGGGAGGGCACCGAAGGAGGCTCACTTGGTTCTTGCTTCGGCATCCCATGTTGAACTCCATCATATCGCCGGGATTATAATCATCCGGTCTAAAGTGAACGCTACACACGACCGCGTGTTTCGAAGCAGATGCAGAAGTGAAGTCCGTCTCTTCACCCGCACAAAATGCACCGTCCTTTTTTCGTTCGGAAATCTGTGGACTCGATGTCCTGACAGTCCATAATTCACAATAATTACCACAACGATAATTAATTGAAATACAACAACCACAGAAAACACACTGAATCCCGACCGCTCCTACTGAATCACAGCATACTCTCCATTGAGTAAACGCAGAGCCGGCGAATGACTACCTGCCGTGACGTAATATGACGCAATGCTGAAAAAAAATGGGTTTTTAACACGGTCAAGGAAAACTGTTACGTTTTCTACTAAATTTGTGCCCTTATGTCTCGCAAAACAATTTTAAATCCTGCATTAACTTTTCATATGATATTTTCATACATGGTTATATATTAATAAAAATTTTTAAAAAACCTGCAACATGGCCTTTAACTTACATGACCTGATTTGAACTGGTTTTCACCCCTTTGAACACTTTTGTTTTCCTCCTTGAAAAAAGACATCATGGCAGCCAAGAGATCATGGTTGCACTGATAAGTGCACCATACAAAAACGCAACACAGTTTTTAAAAAAAAAATTATAAAATAAATAAATCTCTTAAGTCTTCGCGGGGTTTAACCAGACAGTTACACTACTTCCACCAATCAATCAAATGCATAACGTTACACGACATCCACCAATCAGATGCATCACTGTGGGATTGTGGGATTGTTCGTTCTCATTCGCTCATTCTGGGTAATGAAGTACTTATCCAAGACATCGCGAATAAAAGGCATTTATCGCAAAACAAGGTTAGTGCCCCATGAACTTTTGGCGTTTATATGAGCATATACAATCGCTTAGTACAGCCGTAGCTGTTTTTAAGTCTACCATGTATGGTTACGTTTTTATGGCTTATACAACTGTCAATTATAGAAGACGTTTGTACTACGGTATAACGAGTCATTAATGTATTTAATGTATTTTAAATTATACGTTTCATATACTAGTATTTAACCGAAGCTATATATTGTGAAATTAAACATTTCTCGTTGTTAGTGTGTTTTTTAGTTAGCTTAGATAGTAACATAGCATACAGCTAACGTTATCCGATGATCGTGCTGTGAGCTTTACCTGAGCTTATACTGCACTGATACTGCCTTACCGTATTCACAGCAGTTTATTAGTGCAATTATAATTGTCATTATTTTTTTTATCGCAATAATCAGCACAATATGTTACAGGTACACTTTTATTTATTAAAAGAGCCATAACATAATGTTTATTTGTGTATATTACTTTTTTCTTATTAACAGTTTAGACATTTAAATAAATTACAGAATGCTAGCTATGTTTTGTGGGTATAAATATTTAATTGGTTGTCAAGCCTTGACTAAAGAACAGTATAATAACATGGAATCACAAATCTTAATGTAATCAAACCCCTTAATTCATATAATAATCTTTTATTTTAAAGAAATACCATTTTTAAGTATGTTTTGTGACAAAGTTATTTGTTATTAAGCAATAGGGCATAATATGCTTTTACGTTAGTAATTCATTAAGTTAACTATAAAGTGTTGCTGTGTTGTGATAAGGTACTCCTTTGCAGAGATCCCAAACCTAACTAAGCATTTAACAAACAGAAAAGTCGTCGTGACATCCCATTGCCAGATTTTCTCCAGTCCTAAAAGTAAAACAAAAAACACAAACAATCTGTTTTTAAAAGATTGTTTAGAAAGTCATGGTCTCTTTTGAGCCTTTGTCAGTGATGCTTGATTTCTTTCAAGACAACATACAGCCAAAACGATTTACCAGGGAACAAATTATAGATTAATGAGATCAAAGATCGTACGTTAAAGATAGCCTTCACAAAACGAATTATATCTCATGTTTAACCACTAGACTAGAGACATTGGTTCACTCCTGTAGTGAACCACCTGACTGCTTTGACAGCTTAATCCAGTGTTGACAGGTTTGAAACCTGGTGGACGTATTTCTTATTAAAGTGAAGCCAAACCATGGCAACACCGTGGGTTGTAGTAGTCGGTGTTTGGATTGACGTTATTGTTGAGGAGAGTGGATTTTTTTATTTTTATTAATTAGAGAACATATGAACATTGTTACATAAAA
Organism: Semotilus atromaculatus; assembly: GCA_031834385.1. Lineage (NCBI taxonomy): Eukaryota > Metazoa > Chordata > Actinopteri > Cypriniformes > Leuciscidae > Semotilus > Semotilus atromaculatus. The sequence continues at coordinate 20,173,569 of JAULUF010000038.1, read as the reverse complement.
ACATGCATCAAAGACAGAAACTTCAAAAACCCTCTGCTCTGCTACATTAAGTACAACCAGTTACACAAGCACATCCTTTTCAACATACAAACATATCAGTCCCACCAGTTAACAAGTTATTGAGTTCTGCTTCCCACAGCTAAACAAGATAAAGCTTTCACACATGATACTGCCCTGCTAAAAAAAAACATTACAGAAATTCTATTGGATTTAATGGTTTTCATGGGAATGTTATTGGCTGTAAGGGGAATTATAGTGGTCTCTGTGGGTCTCTACTGATGTGTGTTGAGTTCTATTGGTGGGGGCATTAAATCCTAATGGAATATGTCCCAAACACACTACAAAAAATAATTCTGTAGTGGTTTAAGTGGTAAAAGCCAATGGTTCCTATTGGTATTTTAATAGAAACCATTAGAATTTCTTTGATGGTTTCCAACTTTTTTTTAAGATGGCCTGATCTTCTGTCCTTGTCTAAAGAAATAATTACACACACACATCATGCTTTATGTTTTATTATCAAGGTGAACACATGAAATTCATCAGTATCTGTAAAATTCACCTATATTAATTCATCAAAAATGTATCAAAAATTAACTGTTTTAATTATTCTTATTTCTTTTGATTATTTTAATTTATTCTATGTAAAGCACTTTGAATTACCATTGTGTATGAAATGTGCTAATAAATAAACTTGCCTTGCCTACATAAATGAGTTTCACGTTTCAGCTTTGATCGCCTCGGTAAACGTAATAAACGGGGCGTTAACATATAAGCCAACTTGCATTTTATGGTTGTCAGCTTTGTTGCATTACATTTACTTCACCAGGAGATGGTGCTGCAATGTCTATCTGAATGAAGCTTCGAGTAATGAACCATTTTCGACACGATTGTATTGGAAAGCAATAATGCTTCGAAACGCTTCATTTGGCCATCACTAGCGATTTGTACAGCCCCAAGCTCCACACGAAACAGGCATTTTCTCAATTCCCGGTATGAGAGGTAAGGGAAAGTTGCCATCCCCAATATATAGAGCTGGTAAGTCCCGCCCATCCGTACAACTCCAAGTGGACCTCTAGGTTGAAAAAGCGTCAATGCAAGTGAATGAGAGAAAATAATTATTTTCTGATCCCGTTTGAATTGTGCCATGAATGTGAACATATGTTGTCTGTGAATTTTTTATATAATTTCTCATGTAACGAGTTTGACAGTATATTGTATGATTCTTTGGCTAGCAGTTGTGGAATAGACATAACGAGAAAGACTACATATGGGGGTAGAATTGTTGCAATATTCCAAATAAATAGATTATGATCCACAAATAAATGTAAAGAGATTCACAAAAATATATCAAATTCACAAATAAATAGATTAAGATCCACAAATAAATGTAAAGAGTTTCACAAATAATTATAAAACTCACAAATAAATAGAACGAGATTTGCAAATAAAAAAATATATTTACAAATGTTTTTTATACCACAAACACAACTCTGCCTGGCATTTATTTGTGAACCGTTTTTTGTGCATTTGTAAATCCCCTCACGCATTTGTGAATCGTTTCCTGTGCATTTGTAAATCCCCTCACGCATTTGTGGATTTTGAAACACTTCTAGCGTCGACGTAGCCTGGCTGCGCCCTCCTACGCACTTCCGCTCAATTTCATTTTCCTTCAGTACTACGTCTGGGATTCTGCTGTAAACTTTAGGCTTGTTCGACTTCATGCAGCTCTGCGCAGAACGATCGGCGGCTGACTTGAAGCAGTGCATGCCGGTTAGAAATTTTGTCCGACTTGATACAGCGCCGACGCCACGTGACTGTGACGTATGCCATCAAAGTAACGCGAGAGCGATTCGAGAGTAGCCGGAGAACTCAGCTTCTGAAGAGCGGCTGCTCTGGGCTGCACGAGCGCTGATGACGACATGGCAGTTCCACGATTGGCCGGATTCACCGCATGACAACGATCACGTGTGTTTCGTGTTTATTCGACCACCTTTAGTTCCTCTACAGCTCACAAATAATTTTTTATAACAGTAACCACTCTTTTCATGTAGTCACAATGTTATATTGTGTCATGTTTATCCAAATAAAACTGATTAAAAAACGTGGATTCCTCTTCATTGATAGTAGGCTAGCTGTAGGCTTATGGTGAACTTTATTCTTGTTCAAACAGACGCTGTATGAAGCAGTACATAAAGTATTGAATGAAAATGCCTCTAAACATCTGTGTATTTAGCAAATATTGCATTTATTTCACTTCAGCTGTGATAAAGTATGCAAACACCACGTGAGCGGTCACTACGGGAACCAGAAGTGTCCGACTTCACGTCTCCGTTTGCAGCTCCTCCCCGGCTGCACGCGGCTACTCTCGCCGATCGCTTACATCCAGCCGCAGCCGATAGGCTTGTTCGACTTCATGCAGCTCTGCGCAGACCGATCGGCGGCTGACTTGAAGCAGTGCATGCCGGTAAGAAATTTTGTCCGACTTGATACAGCGCCGACGCCACGTGACTGTGACGTATGCCATCAAAGTAACGCGAGAGCGATTCGAGAGTAGCCGGAGAACTCAGCTTCTGAAGAGCGGCTGCTCTGGGCTGCACGAGCGCTGATGACGACACGGCAGTTCCACGATTGGCCGGATTCACCGCATGACAACGATCACGTGTGTTTCGTGTTTATTCAACCACCTTTAGTTCCTCTACAGCTCACAAATCATTTTTTTATAACAGTAAGCACTCTTTTCATGTAGTCGCAATGTTATATTGTGTCATGTTTATCCAAATAAAACTGATTAAAAAACGTTGATTCCACTTCATTGAAAGTAGGCTAGCTGTAGGCTTATGGTGAACTTTATTCTTGTTCAAACAGACGCTGTATGAAGCAGTACATAAAGTATTGAATGAAAATGCCTCTGAAACATCTGTGTATTTAGCAAATATTGCATTTATTTCACTTCAGCTGTGATAAAGTATGCAAACACCACGTGAGCGGTCACTACGGGAACCATAAAGTGTCCGACTTCACGTCTCCGTTTGCAGCTCCTCCCCGCCTGCACGCGGCTACTCTCGCCGATCGCTTACATCCAGCCGCAGCCGATGTCGAACACACCTTTTAGACGTGAAGTCGGACACCTCTGGTTCCCGTAGTGACCGCTCACGTGGTGTTTGCATACTTTATCACAGCTGAAGTGAAATAAATGCAATATTTGCAAAATACACAGATGTTTCAGAGACATTTTCATTCAATACTTTATGTACTTCATACAGCGTCTGTTTGAACAAGAATAAAGTTCACCATAAGCCTACAGCTAGCCTACTATCAATAAAGTGGAATCGACGTTTTTTAATCAGTTTTATTTGGATAAACATGACACAATATAACATTGCGACTACATGAAAAGAGTGCTTACTGTTATAAAAAATGATTTGTGAGCTGTAGAGGAACTAAAGGTGGTCGAATAAATCAATAGTATCCAGCTGCAGACCCGCAGCACCACCAGCACCAGCGCCAGGACCGCCAGCGCCAGGACCCACCAGCGCCAGGACCGGAAGTGAGGGGCGGAGTTTACAGTTAAGATTTTAATCTGGAACATGTTTATTTTTTATGTTTTTCGGGTCATCTTCTTAAAAAGGGTCCTTACCGCAACGTTACAATGACGTTAATTTTATACATTTTCCTTTAGTAATTTCTATTAAAAATGTAATATATTTTAAAAACAGCTTTTTAAATACTGATATAAAAAAAATAATATACAAAATTGGGAATTTCATGGGGTTTTTTTCTATGCCATGTAAAACATTTACAGTAACCTTAGCTGTCAATTGTTTCCATACAAACAAAAGATAACGAATTAACTTTTTATGACAGATGTTGCCATTTCAATTTGTTAATGATCTCAATTTAAGTGTATTATTTATTATCAGTAAATAATACAAAGAATTTTAAGATGCTGTAAATGAATCTATATATTAAACAATTCCATTTGAAATAATGTCATATTGTAAAAGAATGAGCTAATTTTAAGTATCTCAACATTGAAACCATGGGTGTGGGACATGAGCAAAAATGGTGTTTGGACATAAATGCTTCATAATTTTACATTAAGAAGATGACCCGAAAAACATAAAAAATAAACATGTTCCAGATTAAAATCTTAACAACTACATTCTATTTTGTGTAAATTTTTATGTTTTGCAGACTGTAAATTATAAATTAGGCTACATTACACATTAAAAGAATCGTTGGCTTCTTTTTTTTTATTTAGTTTTTTTAAATAAAAAATGCATGCTGCACATGTTCTTGTAAAATAAAAGATATTTTATATAAAGTGCCCATAAGTTTCAAGCATTATTTTTCAACAGCGTGATCAGGAAGTAACTCTCATAATACAATGAAACGAATAACTATACAATTACATTACACAAGATTAACGTTTTAAAATGCTTATTGTACTGTAACTAATGTAACATATAAGGGTGTTTCTGCAACTACAGGCACCTTTAAGTCCCAGGAGTGATTTTTTTATATTTATGTTAACATTTGTCATTTGATGTTTCATAAATATAGACGTAGTGTCAATACACACCTTGATAATAAAAAATATGATTTAATGTAAAATTATGAAGCATTTATGTCCAAACACCATTTTTGCTCATGTCCCACACCCATGGTTTCAATGCTGAGATACTTAAAATTAGCTCATTCTTTTACAATATGACATTATTTCAAATGGAATTGTTTAATATATAGATTCATTTACAGCATCTTAAAATTCCTTTGTATTATTTACTGATAATAAATAATACACTTAAATTGAGATCATTAACAAATTGAAATGGCAACATCTGTCATAAAAAGTTAATTATGTTATCTTTTGTTTGTATGGAAACAATTGACAGCTAAGGTTACTGTAAATGTTTTACATGGCATAGAAAAAAAAACATGAAATTCCCAATTTTGTATATTATTTTTTTTATATCAGTATTTAAAAAGCTGTTTAAATATATTACATTTTTAATAGAAATTACTAAAGGAAAAATTTATAAAATTAACGTCATTGTAACGTTGCAGTAAGGACCCTTTTTAAGAAGATGACCCGAAAAACATAAAAAATAAACATGTTCCAGATTAAAATCTTAACAACTACATTCTATGTGTAAATTTTTATGTTTTGCAGAATGTAAATTATAAATTACATTACACACGTATATTATACATTTTTATTAATATACACTTATATTCATGTATAAATTTATATGAATGTATACATTTCGTGTAAAATATAAAATGCCCATAAGTTTCAAGCATTATTTTTCAACAGCGTGATCAGGAAGTAACTCACAATACAATGAAACCGATACTCGGCGGTAAACTCCGCCCCTCACTTCCGGTCCTGGCGCTGGTGGGTCCTGGCACTGGCGGTCCTGGCGCTGGTGCTGGTGGTGCTGCGGGTCTCACGTGATCGTTGTCATGCGGTGAATCCGGACAATCGTGGAACTGCCGTGTCGTCATCAGCGCTCGTGCAGCCCAGAGCAGCCGCTCTTCAGAAGCTGAGTTCTCCGGCTACTCTCGAATCGCTCTCGCGTTACTTTGATGGCATACGTCACAGTCACGTGGCGTCGGCGCTGTATCAAGTCGGACAAAATTTCTAACCAGCATGCACTGCTTCAAGTCAGCCGCCGATCGTTCTGCGCAGAGCTTTTTTTTTATTTTTATATATTTTTTTTTTTATTGAAGTGTAAAATTTACAACAATGTCTGGCTTAGACAGAATTCACATAAATATCAGTACTGACAGTAAACGGAGCACATAAAATTACAAACAACTTTAGGAAGAAAAAATAAATAAATAAATTGAAATAAAATAATAATAATTAAATTAATAAACAAAAAAACAACAAAGATAACGAAACAGTTATGAAACAGTAGTTAAGGGGCTTCAATTAGTTTTAAGGCATCAATAAAATTAAGAAGTTTTTTTGCTGTTTTCTTCTTCATGAACCACAGGGATTTGTGATACAGTACAAATTCTCTCTTGAAGACAGTAAATAGAGGCTGTGTTTTTAAACATTTACATTTGTGGATGAAAAATTTACCCAAGATAATTAAAGTGTTTAAAAGCATTTCATGGTTTTTGTCTTTCATTATAATTCCAAACGTGATGTTATCTCTAGTGAAACTGGAGAGAGACTGGAGATAAGGCTCCAGCCAGTCATACATGTCACACCAGAATGTGTTGCTGTAAGAGCAGAAGAAAAACAAATGATCCGTGGTCTCTTTGTTCGTTCTGCGCAGAGCTGCATGAAGTCGAACAAGCCTTTTAGTTTTCTCCGATAAATTTTTGTTGGGCCAATCAGCGAACAGAGGGAGTGGCTGAGAACGATGACGTCGTGCGTTATTTTGAGTTGTAGTTCAGTAATAGACCTTATTCAGACCAGTGCCATGACAGGTATGAAAGTGAGGCTGTGAGGGATAGACTTACTGTGTTTTCAATGGGATCCGCTGTAAAAAGCTCCTAGATCACTTATCATTTTTTGGTCAACTGGAATTTCTCAGAAACATATTTTTGCATGGTTTCGTCAGCAGAACAATCCACAAACACATTTAATAGCAGTACAACCCACTGAAGAGATGGAGGTCTATCCCTCACAGCCTCGCTTTCATTCCTGTTAAAAATCAAAGATGGCGCTGCTGTGAATAAGGTCTATGGCAGCAGAGAAAGATGCGAGCGAGGCCACGGTCCGTTGTAGCAACGCTGCCGAATATCAAGAAGTTAAAGCCGGAGCAAGAACAATCTTTGCTTAGTTTTGTTTTGGCCATGATGTTGTGGCCCTCCTCCCCATGGGGTTCGACATACGTCACGAGCAAACGTTTGCGATTGGTGGCAGATCCAGAGTGACTCTGGGCAGATCCAATAGTTTTAGACTTCAATAGAGTACCCGCCTTCAAGGAAGTTAACGATTGTCAATGCAGCGGTGCCAGACTCTCTGCAGTGTTGCCAGATTAGAAATGTCAAAGTATCGTACCAAAACCTAAAAATTATCGTTTTTTGAGAAAAATTATCGTACACAAACAAAACGCATAAAATAAAGCTATTTTCCAACAATTTTATTTTCCACATAAGTTTACAGCCAATTTAAACAAGCTGTGTAATACGCTCACACTATAATTGGAGGAAATCTGGCAACTTAACTTTTTTTTGCCAAAGTGCAAAAGATATGCCGACAGTCCACATTTTGAACTAGACCATAATTTAACTATGAAACAGAGAGAAAAAAAGTGCACAATCGACACTAGAAACATTCAAATTCTATCTCTAAGTCGCTGTCATCATCGGATGCCACATCCACTTGTGCTGTGTTGGGAGATGTTGTTGGTTGGGGAATCCTTTTTCGGTACAGATTGGATGACGTCATTGAGCGCAGCATCGTGTTCGTCGGTTTGAAGGCGTGACACCCACCAGCATTCTTCACACACTCCGATGTGTGCAGGAGTCCATTCAGAGTGTCTGTAATGAGTCGGTTTCGTGGTTTTGTTTTGATTAGATTTACTTTTGAAAACACTCGTTCACATGACGCATTTGAGTGGGGAAACACAAGCACATCCAGAGCAAACTTTCCCAGTTCGCTGAACACAGCTTTCCCCTGGAAATCTTCCAACGTAGAAATATGATGCCAAAATTCATCGACGTCCATTTCTTTCGTGTCTTCACTCAAGGCCATGACAGGCAATCGCCTCCACTGGTCATCAATGACTTGGAGACTGTCTGTGTCTGACATGTCAATCAACCGTGGCACTTGTTCCATGAGGGGCAGCAGAGACGGATGTTCAACTCGTGCGTTTGCATCTGTTGCAGTGGCAGGAGAAAGGCATACAAGGCGGGTCAAGAGAGCATCATCAAAATCAAATCGTTTTTTGATTTCCCCGCAGGCAACCTGTAGAAAGTTCTGACAGCGCACATAAAAATCTGTCAGATTTGCTGGCAAAATTTTTGCCTGCTGCACATGCTGCATCACCTTTATGCCCAAGTACATTGAGCTCAGTGTGACTTTTGGACCATTATTGATGTCAATGTCTTTCAGTGGAGTGCGCATTACATGGTCCCTATCCATGAACGTCAGAAGCAGATCTGTGTAAGTCTCGCAGACTTTGCTTCTCAATGATGTGATCACCACCTTTTCACTCTGAAAATACTGATTAAGATCTGTGAATTTCGGTAGGGCCCATTCAAGGAAATAATAGAAGAGGCGTAGTGACTGGTCATTGAGTGAGTGAAAAATAGTCTCCGCAGCAGTAAGTCTGGCCTCAAGCCACTGATCTGTGAAAAATAGACGGAGAGCATCCCATTGTGCAGACACACGTTTTACAACGTCGTTCAGTGACAGCCATCTAGTCTGTGAAGGCTTGAGCATTTTGTGGGGCTCAACATGGCAAAAATCTTGAAATTCGCGGAGTTGCGCGATTCGTTTTGCGCTGTTTTTGAAGTACCCATAAATGTCTCTGGCTAAATCCTCACACCTGCGAGGGAGTTGTTTGCATGCCTCGCTTGCGCAAAGGTGCAGTGAATGGCACACGCAGCGCTGCACTGTGATGCCTGGAAGATCAATCCTGAGGCGACTGGAGACAGAGTTGTGTTTCCCCATCATTGTGTTGCAGCCATCTGACCCGAACCCCACAATATTTTCGAGTGGTACACCTGCATCAGTGAATGACTTCATCATCTCGGCATAAAGTCGTTCCGCAGTGGCTCCCTCTTTAGCATGTCTGTGATCGTCTGTGTTCGAGAAGATTTGTACCAGTTTCCAAAACTTGGTCTGAATCTTCCTTGGTCCCTCATCAAAAAAACGAACAACTACACACAGCGTTTTTACATTGCCTATGTCAGTTGATTCGTCAATCAGAACACTGAATTTCTTTCTTTTAAGAATTTCTGTTAGACTTTCAGAATAACAATCCCCAATGACATGCTTGGTTATAGCAGTCGTCTTTGTGCGCCCAAGGGTCATATTTTGGGCTATTTGTGAATCGTGGAAAATATCTTTTAACACCAAGACCAAATGGTCTGACATTCTCAGAGGTACGTTGTGCTCTGCCATGAACCCTGTTAATTTGATTTCAGCATTCTTCACAGATTCATCTAACTTTTGTTTTTCAGACGGTTTCTGTAGGCATTGTGCTATGGACCTTTGTGATGGGGCTAGATTTTTCTTTTTTTCTGTATGTTTCTTGGACTTTTCATGATTTTTTAAAACCGTGATCTCTGCCACCATTTGGATGTTGCAACAACGACAGACTGCTTTAGCATCGTTTCCTGGGACCGGTTTTAGCCATCCTGCAAAAGTGGGGTCTTTTTCCCACTCTGTCCTATATGTTTGTGGCCTATGCTTACTTTTGCGGTGCTCTTCAGACTCTGCCTTTCTCTTCGCTCCTCCACTGTCCTCACCTTTCCTTTCTGAGCTCATTTTTTTATCACTTCACTGCTTCATTTTGTTTAGACTGATTTAACTGAACTGTCTTCTTCAGCAAAACTGTAGTGTAGTGTTGACGTGCGGGCGACACCGTGTGGGCGACACTGTGTGGTGTGTGTGTCTGTGTGTGTATTACGTGCTTGTGTGCGCAGGGGAGCCTGTAAAATTATTCGGGGTCAGAGAGAGAATCGGTAGGATGTGTGTTTGGACGAACGACTGAAAACTCAGAAATTATCGTACATTATGGGATTTTTTTCATTATTGATCGTACATCGTACAGAGGTCAAAATTATCGTACAAATACGATAATTATCGTACATCTGGCAACACTGACTCTCTGTACAAATGAAATGTACGAGAGTCTGGTAGAACCAGGCTAGCGTCGACGTGCAGATAAATCCACAAATAAGTGACTCCACCCACCGTTTCCTCCAGCCAATCAGATAGCGGCCACATTGAGCTGACCAATCGTAGCACGTTCTCGCTTCAACCAATCACGTTTTAGCATACAACCAGGGCGGGAACAGACACCGAACTTGAGACCAACGTCGTCAGTGACAGTCACTCTTCAACATGGCCGATCAGGAGTCGATACCCTTATACTGTCTATGGTCGATACAGGTGAGTGACGCTAAATTACCACAATAAATTAACTGTCTAGTTAAGCAAGGTTCCTGATATGTCAATATTTGTCAGAACTAATCACATCATTATTGTAATAATATCAAAAAGAAAACATGTAACGTCACGTCAGTGTTTCCTCTATCGCTACTGTGTGTGTGTGTGTGTGAGAGTGAGAGTGAGAGAGAGAGAGAATAAATAAATAAATGTGAGTCTCTGTCTGATTAAAACTGAATTAAACACGCAAAATTACATGGTCATGTCATGATGTAGCATGCTACAGTTTAAAATATTGTTGCCATATAATTAGCCATCTACTCTTCATTCAGTTTTTTCAAAATCTAAGAATATAAATTCTATACTGTGCAGTATTTACTAATTATTAGACTAATTATCCATAATGAACAAGGTTTATTGCATTGACCAAATGTTTTGTTTATGCATTATAGGACACAGTGAGGCAACAAGTCCTTCACAGACTACATTCCAGAGTGACTTATGCTCTGGAACACCCGCCTCTGGACATTGAATACTTGCAATTTGTTTGCCGTCAAGAAATGACTTTGATTGCTTCCATGTCAGCAAACATTGGGATTTCACATGACTTGGTCAGAGGTTTGATGGACTTGGATTTACTTATTCAGCAGCACAAGGAAGGTCAGCAGGTGGCAACTTTAGTGGAGATTGAAAGACCACAAGGATGTGGACGTCCAAGAATCCATTTATCAAGAGACAGACTAATCCACTTTCTGAAGCTTGGATTACCCCAGGAAACGATCAGTAAAATTTTAGGTGTCTCTCGTACAACTATCCATCGTCGGATGAGAGAATGTGATTTGTCAGTCACATACAGCAGCTGCACAGATGAAGAACTTGATTCATTGGTGTCTGAAATCAAAAGCACAATGCCAAACATAGGGTACAGGGTTGTCAGAGGCGCACTCATTGCCAAAGGGCATAGAGTACAGTGGGACAGAATCCGTGCATCTATGCATCGTGTTGATGGTCTTGGTGTTCTCTCACGGATGTCCCAGCTTGGTTGTGTTGCTCGGCGAACTTATTCTGTACCATACCCCAAGTATCTTGTACATATAGATACAAACCATAAGCTCATAAGGTAATGCAAATTTATTTTTTTAGAATGCATATTTTTATGTCAAATGTGATGTGTGAGCAAATATCATTAACATTCCGTTACCAAAATATGTAACATGCAGTTTTTAGACCTGCATTATGTGGATATACAGGTGTCTATTCTAGGGCTAAAGGGAAAGCTAATATGATGACAAATACTTCAGTGATATTATCCTTTTTTCATGCAACATGCTTTTGCTCTGATGTTTTCTCCATCAAAATAGATACAACATGGTTATCTTTGGGGGTGTGGATGGATATTCAAGAAAGGTAAGAAATTTAAACCTACTTATAGAATCCGTTTGTAAGAAGAACTGTAATATAAATTAACTGTATTATAAATATATAAACATAAATTTGGTGGAAACCAGTCACTGTAGGTAAATGAGTTGGCATCATTTTGTACATTTTGATATTCTTTAAAAAAAATGTTTGCTACAATGGGTGATAATTTGTTTTTCAGATCATGTATTTAAGCATTGCAGACAATAACCGCTCTGAAACAACTCTTAGATTTTTCGAAGAGGCAGTAGAGGAGTTTGGTTTTCCCTTAAGGTAATGTTTTATGACCCACAAATTTGACTAAATTGTAAATCTTACCAGTAACACTGTACAGTTTTGCCCCTTATAATTTTTGTTATACCAATCATGTAAAAAGCCTGTGCAATTTCATTGTGATGTTTGGGGTTACTTGAGTGGAATGTTACAAAATACTTCAACTAAATTAAATTAATATATAAATTTGTCTGTGTCATTTAATTTGAACCTGTTTGCAATTTCTAAAAATCCATTTTTAAATTGTAATTACAGAGTACGAGGAGATCATGGAGGAGAAAATGTAGGAGTGGCGCGCCTGATGTTTTTAATGCGAGGAACAGAGAATGCAAGCTTCATTGCTGGCAAGAGTGTGCACAATCAGAGGTAAATGTACCACATCCCTACTCAGCATTTATTGGGGTGATGGTTAAACTCAACATCGTTTTCAGTGTGCATGTGAATTTTTCACCATGCTCATAATGTAATAAGTATTATGTAACTAATAAGTTACTTAAATAATACTCATAAGTTCCTAATAATACTAATAAGTAATGAGTATTGTTATTGTAATAAAATGTTCATAATGTAATACTTTTCTCAAAACGTAACATCTTGACATTACAACATTATGAGTTGGTACACACCATGTCAGTCATTTTTATACGTGCTGTTTTATCAGGATTGAACGACTCTGGCGGGATGTGCGAATGTGTGTCACCACTGTGTACTACAACATTTTACATCATCTTGAGGACTGTGGCCTTCTTGATCTGAGCAACTTCACCCACCTCTTCTGCTGTCATTATGTTTTTTTACCTCGCATACAAGCTAGCCTTGATGCTTTCAGGGATGCATGGGATAACCATTCCATGAGGACAGAGGGCAACCTAACCCCAAATCAGCTATGGGAGACTGGCCAGTATCAGAATCCAATAACTAACCCAGAGGTAATTATTTCCTCTTACAGTGCATTCTTGGTTTTGATTTCTTAGTCTTTTTTTCCCCTAATAGACAGAGGGAAACCCTACAATTGTTCTGTTACTGATTTATTGTAATAGAAATGTCTTAGTTAAAAACAGGGGTGCCCAATCCTGTTCCTGGACATCTACCTTCCTGTGAGTTCCAACCCTAATTAAACACACCTGAACCGGCCAATGAAGATCTTCAGGAACACTCATAGTTACAGACAAGTGTGTTGGAATTGAACACTGCAAGAAAGTAGATCTCCAGGAATTGAACACTGCAAGAAAGTAGATCTCCAGGAACAAGACTGTGCACCCCTGGTACCAGGACCACATTTATGATTTTTCTGTTTACCTTTAGATGCAGTATTCTGATTCTGCTGCAGTTGAACAAGAGCGTGGAGATGGTGAAGAGATTCACTTTGGGGTCAACGTGCCTGCAATTCAGAGGCCGGAACTCACACACGAGCAAATTGAGCAGCTTGTGTCACAAATTGACCCACTGCAAGAGTCCGATTCATTTGGAGTTGACATATACCTCCAGACTCTCACATATGTACAGACTTTGATTGAAGAAAGGGTCAGTTGAAGGGTCTTTTTCCACAGTTGTAATTTTTGTCCACTTATGAATTGTAAAAGCAGTATCTTTTAGTTCTTTGGCCAGGATAGATTCATCAGATGACAGCAAGGTTGTAAAATGTCCTATCACCCATTGTATTTTACTACATTTGTAAATGTGTATATATATTGTTGTATAATATACCCAAAGACCTTAAGATGGGTATAAAGAATTGAGATATGTAAAATAAAGACAAAGACTTTGGAAGAACAAGAAATTTATTGTAGATTGCTATTTCTTGAAGTAGTTTATTTTAAATGACTAATGGTAGACAATGAAAATCTCAAATGTAAATGAGTCAAATTAACAACTCTGTTAATTTCTAACTCTCTGTTAGAAAAAAAAAACATTTCTAACAGGTGCCTACAAAAAGAACTGTAGATCAGTGAATGACTCCTTACGTTCAATGAAGAACATAAGAACGTGTGTCTGGACTTAACTGAGTCCAAATCCATTAGATGCTATGTTTGCACAAGATTTTAAATTGCTTATGTAAACAGCAAATTCTCAAACCTAAATTAAGCAAGCAAACTGAAAAATCCCCTATCTGAAAGGAAGCAACAGTTGTATACAAGAACTGTAGATATGCGAATCAATGAATAATGTAGCCTAAGAGACGCTGGCGTGACCACAACATTTCCCAACATCAAATGGCAAATGTAAGCGGAACGAACCTGAGCTACTCGTTATTGTGTGGTTGACGGACCGTTTATCAGTTTGGACCAATGCAGCGCGAGCCGATCTTAATTAAGCAGCACTGTTACTACACAGCCAAATCCAGTAAAGAAAACATTTGAATTCGCCACTATTTATTAAGTAATAACATTGCTGCGAGATCTAGTGAGAAACATTTACATTTCTCCGTTATTAACGGATCAAACTGCGCTGACGTGGAAACCAGGAAGAAACATTGTGCCATGAATGAACTATCCAGTGTCCACAGATCAGTAACATTCACCATGGGATTACTGTAGTAACACTCACTGTAGTAACACTAACTGTAACCATGGAGGTTTGGCAGGAATAGTAGGCTATAATGCTTTCAAGTAACATTACGTAGGTTTTATTTTGTCATTATGAATACAATTGCTGCCCTTAAATGTTAATCTGAACTAAAATAAACCTGTTTATAACTACTACAATATTACATTTCATTTTGTCAAGGAGCTGTTTTATTTTATATGCTCTTAAGAAAAGTCAAGTATAGCTCCATCATTGCTCAAAGTAAAAAAATATCATACTTTATGATGTTAGTTTTAATAAAAATATAATAAAAAAAATTAAATCAAGGAAATTTCTCTGGCATTTCTTTCTCTTTGCTGTATCGAAAACGTACCGAACCGTGACACAAGTGCATCGTATCGAACCGTGAATTTTGTGAACCGTTACACCCCTAGTCTTTACTACCTTTCTGGGCCTTGAAATTGGTTGTGTTGCCGTCTATGGAGGGATCAGAAAGCTCTCGGATTTCATCAAAAATATCTTGATTTGTGTTCCGAAGATGAAGGAAGGTCTTACGGGTTTTGAACGACATGAGGTTGAGTAATTAATGACAGAAATTAAATGTTTTGGGTGAACTAACCCTTCAAAAATAGTCTTACAATAAACAGTTTAAACAATACTTTTACAGAATTATTGTAATTAAACGAACAATTTATGATAAAGCTTAAACTAAATATGAATAATAAATGTTGCTAATTTGACTTGCAAAGTATTCAGTAACAGGAGCTAAAATAATTTTTACAAATATGTGGAAAAGGCCATTTTACCTTTCTGAACGTATTCACGTAGAAAACGTATTTGGCGAGTGACGACTTCAGGGCACAATCTGTCGTCGGCGTCATCGTTGTCATCTGATTCAGCAACAGGCCATACAATATGCTGAAGAATTACCTAAAATTAAAATGGAGCAAATCACTAAATCAAACTGCACATGAGGTCGAATTGGCATCGATTCATGTAACGGATATACCTCTGGGCCATACTCCGCATCACTTGCCCTTGGGAAGAGCACTTTAACTGCATCTTCTCTTTCAGTGATCAATGGCCAGATCTTTGTCTCTTTGATTCCACACCTTAGCTGCTTTACTTGACATTTAGTCCTATACAAAACCTGAGGAAATCAAGTACAGTAATAAAACAATATTTTAATAAAGTGTTTTCTTTACCAATCTCTGGGAATTAATGGATCTGAGGAACTCTTATTAGTCACTAAACACCTGCAGTGCAACAATCAGTGTGTCCAACATCAGAGAAGTCAAAATGAACAAGGTAAGAAATAAGATTAGATATTAAACTATTTTTTTTTTAAAACTCACAGCATGTTGCAGCATCCTATTAAAGAGCCATTTCCGGTGGTCTTCGGAAAACCCAGGAAGGTCCCACATAACAGAAAGTCTAGTGATTTCCTCCCTTTCCTCTTCTGAAATGTTACGATTCCCTTCCAGCTTATACATTTTTTTTAATTACAAGCTTGCAATTACAATACTTAATATTTATTAAAATCATACAAACCTTAGTATCAGATGATATATTCAGTATATGAGTTTACCACAGACTGGTATAAAGCATGCAGGGAAATAATTGATCATTTTCATTTCAGTATGATGATAGAAATGTTCGGCACCTACCAATTGGATAGTATGCCTCTGATCCAAATCAGGACAGTCTTTCAGATGAATCTCTGCAGTCTCAATGGAACCACCCACCAACACATGAATTATGGCAGGGCTAATCCCAGGTAGCAGAGGGCCACCGTGGAGAAATGAGTGGCCAATCATGCGACCAGCAAAAACAAATAAGTCGCTATCAAGCAGAGTTTGACTGCAGCATGGAACAAGGTGATCCTGTTCACCCTCAAACAGGAGTGTTACATCTGCTACACCTGAAAAATAATTTAATGGTACAGTATTAATATTCATGGCATTTTTTGTATAAATTAGGATGATATTGAAAAATTGCAATTTTGAGAGAAAAACCAGTCCTCAACTTCTCAATAGTCATACTCAGGAGGTTTCTATTGACCCCATCACCAATTGCAGCATCTCCTATAGAACATAAGTTATGTAAGAGAAATACTATGAAGATTTTCTGCAAATACATATTATAAAAGAATTAGGGCTGGGAAAGTTAACGCGTTAATCTCTGCGATTAATTTGACATGTTTAACGCATTAAAATAAATTAACGCAATTGACGCAAGCCAATCGCGCCAATTTTAATAACTTCCTGTTGCGACAGATGACGAGTGTGCTAACTGAGCCAAATCACACTGCACGATGGAGAGCGATAACGGTGGAGTTTTAGATGGAAAGTTTACATTTAAAAAATGTCCTAATGGTGCTTTAGACAGAAAGCTGGTGGTATGTACACTTTGCAAAGCCGAATTTAAATACCACCGAAGCAATTCGTCTTTACTATACCATTTAAACGCGAAACACCCAGGTGTTATTGCCGCAACTAGCGAGGCTACAGGAGGGTCTCGCCAATCCACCTTACTGGAGTACTGTAGGCCTAATCATGGCAGGCCGATGAACAAATCTGTAACTGAAACGTTAACCGATTCCTTAGCTAGATGGATAGCTAGAAACTGCCGGCCAGTTAACACGGTAGATGACGAGGGACTACGAGAAGTAATTCAAATTGCATCGGGAGACACTTCTTACAATCTACCCTCTAGAAGAACGATTGTGTCGAGAATACACCGTTTGTATGACAGCGAGAGGGCGCGGAGGATGGACATGCTGGAGAAAGCAACGAACGTCGCGCTCACAGGAGATCACTGGACGTCTGTGAGCAATGACAACTACTTGGGCGTCACAGCACACTTTATAGATGAGGAGTGGGGTTTCCGTTCATTTGCCCTTACTGTGAGTCAAACCACAGAGCGCCACTTTGCGGAGGCATGCGCTGAACATTTTTTGGAAGTCGCCAAATGTTGGAATGTGGAGAGTAAGTTAACAACACTTGGGACTGACAGTGCTCGGAACATGACAGCAGCTGCGAGACTACTACCATTTGAACACCTGCCCTGTACAGCCCACTGTGTGCAAAGAACTGTAACTGTTTCTCTTCACGACTGTGGATTAGATGGTCTCTTGGCCAAATGTCGCAAAATTGTTGGGCACTTTAAGCACAGTCCATCAAATGCTCAGGAATTAGGAGAACAGCAAGTTGCACATGGACAGAAGCAAGAACCGCTTGTACAGGACGTACCAACCAGGTGGAATTCTACCTTAGAGATGGTCAGGCGGATCCTGCGAAACAGATTGCCACTGTCCACTACTCTGTCTCAGCAGAACAGCAAAATTGCCATGTTGTCATCGCAGGAGCTTGCTAAACTGCAAAAAGTTGAAGAACTACTTGAACCTTGCAGGTTAGTATATTTCTCTCTCTAGTGTTTGTCTCTCTATACCTGTGTTTCCTCTCTTCATGTGTTTGTCATGCGTGTTCTGTATGTGTGTATGTGTGCATGCGTGTAGAGGTAAGTGGTGCTTTTTGTGTGTGTGTGTGTGTGTGTGTGTGTGTGTGCGTGTGTGCGTGTGTGCGTGTGTGTGTGCGTGTGCGCGCGCGCGTGTGTGTGTGTGTGTGTGTGTGTGTGTTCGAACATGACGTGAAATATCCGTAATCGAACAATAAACTATCTGGTTTTTAAAGTGCCATGTGTAGCGCGTTTTTTTACAGTCTATGAATAGACCGTTTGTTTTTTATTTTATTGTTTGCCATCTCATTCAGAAGCGGGCGCTCTAAACGTATTGTAACGTCTGCCCATGACCAAATCAAGCGAATAATAGCAATAGCCTCCCTGTTTTGAAAATGGAATTAATAGATTAAGTTGATAGTCTGCTGTTTGAAACATTAAGTCAAACATTTGTTTTTCAGACAGGCTATGGCCTGAGTCATTTTTATGACAGTCAGACTGTTAATGCATTTGTGATTGAATCTCCATTATGTTTTTTTTTTCCCGTAGATATTCGAATACATTGCTTGATATTTGATATCCGTTCAATTAGATTTTTCTCAAAAGTTTCATACCCCTCTAATTGTCTCTGTGTGTTCTGACTTTTTGTTTGTGCCACTGCATAATTAATAACAATTTACTGACATAACATTTTGTGCTTTCCTCCGCAGAAATGTGACCGAACTCCTAGGGGGCGAGCAGTACATTTCTTGTTCAGTGGTGTTACCAGCATTTTGCCACTTGTTCCGGGTTATGGAGCCATCAGACGACGATCCAGTCTATGTGGTGAGGTTCAAGAAGGTGTTTACCACAGACCTAGCTAAAAGGAAGGAAAGCACCAACCTCACATGGCTGAAGATCGCTACTGCTCTGGACCCCAGATTTAAAGACCTGAAGTGTCTTCCCAAAGACGAAAGGCATGAGGTGTGGACCTCAATAAGCAGGCTGGTAAAGGAGGAGAGGCTGGCACAACAACCGTCAACAGAGGCAACAGGAAAACAGCCACCAAAGAAGACCAGGATGTCTGAGTTCTTGCTTTGTTCATCTGATTCAGATTCAGATGATGAAGAGTCTATAGACAAATGTCTGAAACGCTACAAATCAGAGCCTAAAATCAACATGGACCAGTGTCCACTGCAGTGGTGGTCATCAAGAGAAGGAGCACATGTTCTGATGGCACGCATAGCACGCAAGTACCTGTCCACACCTGCAACCACAGTGCCTTGTGAGAGGTTGTTCTCACTCTCAGGCCACATCGTCCAAAAGAAGAGAGCTTCCTTGTCTCCTGATAACGTAAACAAACTGGTCTGTCTTAGTTGCTGGCTCAATGCAAAAGAGTAGGCAAAATGTTGTGGTAAAATATGTAACATTCTCCTTGTGTTATTCGTACTGCAAAGGCTGTTAACATATTTGGTGCATAAAAAAATGTTTTTGCTTAGATTAAGTTCTAACCATTTTGATGATCTTAGTTAGTTTAAGCGTACACTTTAACAGTTTGTTTAAATATATTGTTGGTGGATATGAAGAAATTGCTTTTGGCATATTGCCTTACTTTATAAGATGATTCAGGAGTTCTGATCAAATTCAACTTATACACTTTGTTTTATAATGTTGCACTTTATGGGAATTACCCATACTAGTTCCCAGGAGAGACTGTCTACAGTTCATAAGATCATTGTAATAAAATGTTCTGTTTAAAAATATACTTTATTGTGTAAATGTATCATTTTTTTTAACGTATAAGTATTGATAACAAGCTTTGGGGAAAAATGCGATTAATTGCGATTAATCGCAGCAAGTTGTGCGATTAATTAGTTAATTTTTTCTAATAAATTCCCAGCCCTAAAAAGAATATATATAAAAAAATATAAAAAAATACTGCAACAAACTAAAATGGAAAGCAAAGACCAGAGAAAGGCTTGGATTACAATATTCATAAATCTGCTAACAGTTACCTTCTAATATGCACTTTAGTGGAGCAGCCCAGTTCACTCCCTTTGCCTTGTAAAAAGACAATATGGATCTTTCTTGGTCCTCAGGGCTATCTTTTAAATCCAAGTAGAAACGCAGTGGCTTTGCCTGGCTCTGTTCCCTCAGCAGAGTCCTGCAGAATAATATAGACGCCATGCCTGGATCTAAAATCTTCATCCATTCTGCGATCAGACAAAAAAAAAAAAAAAGTAATTCACATCAACCATTATACTTGGTATACTATAATAAATTATACTTCACAAAGGTTACCGTTTGAATTAGCTCCTGCTTGTTCAGATGAGTTCACAGCTGAAGAAGGTCCAGGAACTTCCTCTGTCTGATGGGGACTGTTAATGGTGTCATCCGTGGGACTATTTCTTCTTTAAAAAACAAAGTGAATTTCAGGTTTTGGAGTTGTCAAATTTAACATTTTTAAAAAGTTTTGCAAAAATTCATGTGATACAACCTGTCAATGCAGAAATTTGCATGAGTTGGGAGTAAATCAGTTGGTATCAATGTCTGGCAAATGGGGCAAGTCTGCAAGTAAAACAAACATTTAAGTGATTAAAACACCTAACAATTGAACACCTAAAAAAACACCTAAAACAATTGAAGTGACAATTTCACAATATTTAGCCATATAAAAATATAGATTACCCCAAATTAATCCTCAGTGTCTGCAACCTGAAATTCTTCAGTATCATCATCCAGATCTTCCTCAGGTTCTGCTTTCTATTTCACAAGTTGTTTTCATTATTTAATGCTCTCGACTAGATGAAATTAGTGAATAAACATTTCAGCAAAATTAGAAAAAGAATGTATAAAATAACTTACTGAACACTCCTCTACATGTAAAGCCAACATCTGAAGGGGCATTTTCTGGCCACATGACACACAGTTTGCTTTGGGCAATTTACAAAATTTAGGAGCATCATAGGATAGGGGTTCTGTTGAAAGTCTCTCTTGAATTGGAACCACGTAGAGAACATTTTTGCCATTGTTGGATGCAGATTTTAGTGCACGCAAAGAGTAGCCCTCAGCATCAGTTAAAATCATGGCGAGTTTTCGGCGCCCACTTCCACCTTGTTGAATAGAATGTAAATATTTGAGTATTGTCAGTTCCAACGCTCTTCTTTTACATAGTACAGCACATCACAAGAACCCAGCAATGTTGTATTATTTACATAATTATTTTATCACCATGACAAGTCATTTGAATAATAGTTAAATATATTTACATAAAGTCATACTGCTATGTCTATAATGTCTCAATGCTTTATCATATGGCAAGTTTTAGGGCTGGCTGATATTGGCTGTAATTTAAATTTGTTACATCTCCAATTTCTGAAATATGGTCCTATCTCTACAAGATTATTTAAACAGGGAGCTGATAGAAAGTATGTAATGCTTTGGGAGCATACCCATAGGCCTGTCACGATAGTCGATAAATCAATTAATCGTACGATAAAAAAAATTAGCTCGATAATTTTTCCGGACGCGATAATTTCCCTTTGCATGCTTGTTTGTTTTCCTCGTCTCACTCTCTCTCTCTCTCTCTCTCTCTACCAAAGAGACTGGATGACAACTCTCGGTTCCTTGAACTAGTGAACTAGAGTTTAGATTATCTGCCCGAGCCCGAATTTGACCCGGGCCAGGTCCTTGATCTAGAGACGTGCACTCCCAACGCAATAGAGTGCGGCGCGGGACTAGATTTGAAGGCCGAGACGCTGGGTGCGAGCGCGGGCGGTAATGCACTCACTCTGTACGTGTGGGTTGCGGGCGGGAGAATAAAACGATTTGCGGGACTCCCGCAAACTAGAAATATCTATGAATAAAACATAAAAACTAATATATTTGTATTCATCTGTTGCAGAAAAGCAACAAGAACAACTAAAACAAAATAGAAACGATTTACAGGCCAGAGTTTCTATTCATAACATGTCTGCAGCGTTGAGCGATGTAGCCAATCACAGACATATGTGTTGATTTCTTGAACGCAATGTCCAATCAGAAGCATTTAAGAGACTCCCCTCACCGCTCAAAACTGACTTTTTGTTCAGTGGTGCTGCTGGCAAATCCTCTAATTATAACAAATAAAGTGTATATAATAATATATTATGAAAGATTCATTGTGCAGTCAGCTTTATTGATAATAACAGAGATGTGTGAGATTGCGATGAACTGTCAGCTTTTTAGGAATTATTAAGGGAGCGCACTTGGCGCATTCAGTCATGCCAAACCATGCACGCGCAACTTGCTTTTATGTTCTAACAGTGTGGTTTGTGTGTTAATGCTTTAATAACAAATCATTTATCATAGGGTAGGGTCGGGTTTTGTTTACATCCATTTTATTTGTATTGTTTTTGGTATTTATTCAAGTGCAGTTCATTGAGTCCTGCTTTTATTGTTTTTGGTTGTTTTGTTCATTTATTGTGGATATTTAAAATGTTTTCCATTTTCAGTGTTAAATAGTCTTTATAAATAAAAGTTTTGATCTTTGAAAAGGTGTACCTGCATTATTATGCCATTATCATTATTTTAGATGTAAATGGTCTCAGAACGACAATATTATCGTTTATCGCAATAATTTCTTGGACAATTTATCGTCCAGCAAAATTTGTTATCGTGACAGGCCTACATACCCATGTTCCCCATATTTATATGGCACATTAGAAACACATGAAAAAGTGAGACCTATGTTACCCAGTAAAATGATAGCCTATGTTAACACACAAAGTAAACTTTTTAAACCCTAAACAATGATAAAAAGTTTGATTTAACAAAAGCTCAACTGATACAACACAAAGAGAGACCCCTCTAATTATTAATTTGCTTGACTTGAGATTGACTGGTTAAGAAGGTATATTTTGTGGAGGACTGTCTGTAATTAAATCCAAATGAAATTTGGAAACTTGTTAGAAGTACAGTAGATGTTCAGTGCAGCAAATGAAAATTGAATCTGGGTGATTAGAACATATTTGATAGCCTGGGGAACATGGTTATGTGCTCCTTGTGTGCTATAAATCTGGGGAACATAGGACCCTGGGAAAAAAGGAATGAGAAGCAAAACTGTGGCAAAATAATGGGGGAAAAAATCCACGTTGATGGTAGCCGGGGAAAATAAAACGTCATACTACATACTGAATTCAAACTACATAGGGGAGACAATTCTCTACTGGCATCTTGTAATAACAATCACATCAAATGCAGGATAAAATTAAAAATAAAATAAATACCAGTGGCTTTGTAAAACATCCAGCTTCTTTTGAGGCATCTTAATTTTGGAAACTCATTCTCCAGTTGATCAAAAATCTAATGAAGATATAATCAATTGTTATATGGTTAGTCATATCAATATCTGCTGGCAAAATGAGAGGGAATGCACACAGGCTAATTACGAGCTACATGTAAAACAAGTGAAATTGTGTGTAACATTATATTAGATCAGTGCAGTACAATAGTTCTTAATATATAGGCTGTCTGATTCATTAAATGTTAATCAAACAATTGTGGTATCATGGAAAAAAAGTTGAATATATATTTTCCCAATAGATATTTGGTTTTGACTCCATATGTGCCAAATTTGGTTTTATTACAAGGGACTTTAAGATATGGTTGCTCTGTGATTTTGTTTTGGAACCTTAAGAAAACTGTAAATCAATTTTTTTATTTTTGTCTGATTCCAACAAATTATACGTTATTTGTACGTTTTTTTTTTTTTTTTTGATTAACTCATTTTTGAAAATTTGCTAATTGCGACTAATTTTGCCAGCACCAGTCACATATACAATAAGGTGTAAATAAGATTGGGCACAACACACATGGCCTAACTCTAATTATGAAATATTTAAGCTATTTTTGTATTCTTATTCAAAAGGGAAAAAAAAGGAAAAGAAAAGAAAATGTGTGCATCTTATGTTTTTTTCTAAAAGACACAATCATCTTACCTCATCATGTTTGGCATTCTCATTAAACGTAATGAGCCTTTTCCCCAATCCTGCATGAGCTAAAACAAGCTCTTCTGTGCTGCTTGGAGTAAGCTTTGGGGTGTTCGGAGCAGCAGGTTCAGATAAAACGTATAATTGTAGTTCAGTTGTTTTAATCGGTGGAATTGTGTGCCTTGGATGAGCCACAAAGCGTTTTTTCCCCCTTACTTGGTCGCCTTGGGAACTAAACATTGCAGGAAATTGCCTAAATGCATAAGCCAGAACAAGAATTAGTAAGTTATGAGATGGTTTGTCAAATCATCAATGAACGCGCTAGGTTTAGGTGGAAAACTGTGCATTTCAAGATCAAACAGAACAAAACTGCTTTCATAGGAGTCAAACCTTTTCAGAGCCTGGGATAGTCTAGCATCAGAAGGGACGGAGGATGAGGATGAGGGCAAAGATACAGAGGGAGAGGGGATGGGTGACTGTGGGGGGTTTGATGTGGAGCGGCCAGGCACTGGTGTCAAATCCCTGGCGATAACCTGCACTAATGCCCGAGCAGCACTTTCAACTTGTGCAGAAAGACCCTGCACAAACAGTAATTTTAACACAAACTACAGCTATAATATTTAACTGGACAGACTGTAGGCTAATGTTGCAATCGAGTAACCATTCCAGTTGCATACAAGGGATAATAATAATTAGGGCTGCCAACTTTTCACTAGTAATGGGAAGTCAGATTCTTTTCCGAGAACGGATTCTTTCTGACAGTTCATTTCAATGATCATCCATGCATAAAAAATTCCAATGTCCATACTAACCATCCAAAAATAGTATGCGAGATTATTATTACTATTTCCAGTACATTTACGAAGTGTGGATCCGTGCACACTTAAAGGTTGTATCAGTGATTTCAGGCCCAAAAATAAATGTCTAATCTTTCCTAACGATCCGCTAGCTGCCCGCCCCATAAGCATGCTGTCAAAAAACCGCGTCTCTGTAGGCAGCCTAGGCTCTGAGATCTGCACACTAAACAAATGGGTACAACCACCACTCAAAACCAAAATAAACAGTGTTCCAACCAATCACAGACAGGGGCGGGTGTTGTGAGGTTTTGAGCTCGTGCACTGTTGGACGCGAAGTCGGAGCAACACCCGCCCCTGTCTGTGATTGGTTGGAACACTGTTTATTTTGGTTTTGAGTGGTGGTGTACCCATTTGTTTTTGTGTGCAGATCTCAGAGCCTAGGCTACCTACAGAGATGCGTTTTTTTGACAGCATGCTTAAGGGGCGTGCAGCAAGCGGATCGTTAGGAAAGATTAGACATTTATTTTTGGGCCTGAAATCACTGATACAACCTTTATTCTCATATTGCCCACAACCCATTGTGCTTTGGAGGAGGACTTGGTTCAGAACCGTTAAAGACACAATTGTATGACGTGATAGAATGTCCCAAAGCTTGTCTACTCTTTTGCTACACACTCAAAAGTATATATTTTTTACTTCACAAAAACTAAAATACTTTTAGGGCATACTAGAAGTAGGCAAATTGGGCTGCAGCACATGTAATGTAATACATTGCATTACAGATAACAACTTGCATATAGCCCCCTCTTTCAAGTCCTCAGTTCACGCATGCTCGTAGTATCAGAGATCTCAGATGGGGCGCTATTTTTTTTTTATTGAATGTAAAATCTGAATAACGTTACAACAAAATGGCATAAAACCAGTCAATTAACATAAAATACTGGCACAAAAGGCTCAGTTAAGAGGGACAAGGCGTTATTTTCCTGATTCATTACGGGGAAAACCCAATATTATCTGTCTGCAGTCCCGGAGGCTGCATTTTCAGGACCCCACTTCTAGGACCGCATTTCTAGGACCCTAGTTTTTTGTGACAGCGCCACCTACCGAGTCGGAGAACCGCAGTCACAGGAACGCATTTCCAGGACCCTAGTTTTGGAGGACCGAAAAAAGTGCCACCAAGGCGGTATTTCCACCCAGTTTTAACTACATTAGAGGTTTTTTTTCAAGTTTGATTACACCCAAATACTACTTTATTTATTGCAATTAAACCAGGTTCCTAGGAATGTTGAGAAATTATTGGGTCTAAGTAGTATAGCCTACTATAATAACTCAAGTAAAATAAACAAGGAATCATGTTATAGTCTTTTCAGTCACTAGATGGGCCACATTTTCAATTACAGAGGGAAGACAAGGATGACTCTGGGGGTAGATTTAAGATTGTGTATTTTACAAAATATATAACACCTGAACTTGAACACACAAAATATTTTACAAAATAAAATATAACAACTGAAATTGAACACACAAAATATTTTACAAAATAATATATAACAACTGAACTTGAACACACACAAAAACAAATTTGATCATGGCGTGAACCACATAGACAGAACTTCAATGGATGGACAAACACATGGACAACATCATCACTGACTCCTAAGAGAGAGAAAGAGAAGTGAATTAAATAAGGAACATTTAGTTGAACATGTTCTACTCTCTAATTTTAAATTTCATATTTAAAAGATCTTAGTTACCACAGAGTAATGATAATGATAAAAATAATGATATCAATCTTCATACCAATTAATGTTCATAATACAATTATTACATACTGTTCAAAGATTTGGAAAAAAAATAATATTTTGATGTTGTGGGAACAAAGGTTCTAATAAAGCCCATCTGAACTGAGAAAAAAAAAAACAATAGAGAGAGATGCAAGAAATCTGAATAGAAATAACATTGACACGACTTGTCCTGACCATATATATATATAAGATCAGGAAAGGATCTCCCTTCTTGGATTGTTATGTGTTTCTTGAAAAACATTTTTAAGTTAATTTCATATAAATAAATAGACATAAATTAGGCCTAAGCCTAGTACTTAACCAATTTATTTATTTATCTTTTGTCATACTATTGCCTACCCTGCCTGAGCTGTGTCCTTGATAGCACTTCATATAGAGTACAGTATACAGTAAATGACACAATCTAACACGTGGGATTTTAACAGTCAATTATTATAATGGCCTCTCTGATATGTCTGACTATTAAAATGTCATATGTCTCAACCAACTTTTTAAAACCATGTCAAAATGAAGAGACGTACATATATACGTTATATATAACATGTATTGTGGGTAACGTTAAACAGGCTGACTGTGAGCACGTGACAGTGAAAACATTAAGATTATTTTAACTGAATTAAAATGGAAAAACAATGAGTAATTAACAAGCTTTCAGAACGAACATGCTACAGTTTATTGTGCTGTAAATAAGTCAACACAGGCTTATCATGCAACAGTTCCGTTAAATGAACGTGCTATCATTTTCCAGCATTAGAGGCTAATATATGATGGCTATGCATTCAAGACTGTTTAGCAAATCACCAGCACATTGGCAACGTTAACTTTCCAATTAAATGCATCACAATTGTTTTTAAAGTTAAACAAATAAAAATTGGTTCGCATTTGATACTCACACTCTGAATGTCATCCATCTTCGCTGGTCCTCTAATTCGGTGTGGCGTTGTCAATAAAACCTAGGGTCCTAGAAATGCGGTCCTAAAAGTGCGGTCCTGAAAATGCAGCCTCCGTCTCTGCAGGCAGATGCTACTCGGAAAACCGCGTCTCATAAAACATGCAGTGGATGAGCTGACCCCCTAACGTTAACGTAACTTACATAACTTAACTTAACGTTACTTAAAAGGTGATTGTATAATACGGGGCAGTTGGCAACCCTACTAGCTAGTAATTGTCAGGCCCAGTTAAAATCTACCTACAACTCTACACATTTCTTCAGAATTGGCTGGCAAAACCATCTTACAATTAATCTTGTTAACGTAAAAGTTTATTTATAAGCTAAGTCAGTAATTCTAAATGTAAAATAAATCCGGATTAGTTATGACAAATATTGACATATCAGGAACCTTGCTTAACTAGACAGTTAATTTATTGTGGTTATTTAGCGTCACTCACCTGTATCGACCATAGACAGTATAAGGGTATCGACTCCTGATCGGCCATGTTGAAGAGTGACTGACGACGTTGGTCTCAAGTTCGGTGTCTGTTCCCGCCCTGGTTGTATGCTAAAACGTGATTGGTTGTAGCGAGAACGTGCTACGATTGGTCAGCTCAATGTGGCCGCTATCTGATTGGCTGGAGGAAACGGTGGGTGGAGTCACTTATTTGTGGATTTATCTGCACGTCGACGCTAGAAGTGTTTCAAAATCCACAAATGCAAAGGAACCGATTCACAAATGCGTGAGGGGATTTACAAATGCACAAAAAACGGTTCACAAATAAATGCCAGGCAGAGTTGTGTTTGTGGTATAAAAAACATTTGTAAATATATTTTTTTATTTGCAAATCTCGTTCTATTTATTTGTGAGTTTTATAATTATTTGTGAAACTCTTTACATTTATTTGTGGATCTTAATCTATTTATTTGTGAATTTGATATATTTTTGTTAGAGGTGGGCATAGATTAATTTTTTTAATCTAGATTAATCTAGATTAATTTTAAAATTAATCTAGATTAATCTAGATTAAAATGGCTCATTTAAATTCTCCCGAAGGCATTCAGAATATGTGTGCCACCCAAATAATGACTAAAAGTAAGTCTTTGAGAATAGTTCGCCTCGCATAGGCGAACTGCCAAAATAGGATTTCGCATAGGATTTCTGCCAAAAATGCCATTCGACAATCGAGGAACAAAAGTCGAATATCGTTAAAAAAATAAAATAAAATAAAACCCAATGACAGAAAGGGAGGCCAATTTAATCTTTAGCGCTTTGTCATCAAACAAACTGTTTATTAATTGAACAAGTAACATGTTTTCTTCGGTTTGTTTAACAGTAATTGGAAGAAGAAAAAAAACAATACGCACCACAGTCCGTTTTTGCATCGCCAATGCTCGTTAGATCAAAAAATAATGTCATCATATGTCATAATGATTTATGTGAACCTGCCTTGTTACTGCAATAGCCTCCTTTTTAAACAAATTAGTTTCAATCAATGTAAACTATTCGTGTGATTATGCCACTGCGCAATGCACATACATTACCGCGGGATGGCGGTTCATTTCATAAACTGTGGACAATGGTAGCTTATTTAAACCTGTTAACCTTTGCCAGTGCGCCGACTCTCTGAGCGTTTTTTTTTTTTTTTTGTAGCCTATAAATTAATGTATGTCCAAAAACCGGATAATGTCATACTTTTTAGTAGTGCTATCGTGGCGTAATAATCTGTTTGGTTGTAAAATGTATTGAAATGAACTCGAATGTATCGTCCTGTAGAATCATTCATTCACAGACAGCATACGAAGATGTTCAACTAATAAAGATCTTCATCGCTGGCAAAGATATGATGCATTTGCAGATTTGCTTTCACTAGGCTAAACTGTAGATCCACGGCCACTTCATCCAACGCTCTTGATGTTCTTAAATCTTCCGGTTATTTACGACTCCTCGAGTGTGAATTGAAAGCGCTTCAGACGATTCAGTGCGTGGGGAACTGAACAGATCAACTGATTCGCGAACCGATTTAGACAGATTTGACAACTTGTTTGATGAAGTCTTTGAACAGAAACGACTCAAAAGAGTGATTCATTTGTAAATGAGCATCGCTCATGCCCATACAAAGGATACAGCGCGCTTGGAATAAACTCATTTAACAACGTATTGCATTAAAATAAAGTAACGAGAGGAACGTCGCCCAACATAACAAAGTAAGTACACCTTGTGTCCCTGACAGGAAAATACCCTGCTGCGCGATCTGTGACAGTAGGCGCGGCCGCGGCGTCAAGTATGTATGTCATACTACACATTAGAATTACGCGAAAATAACGATAATTGAAAAAGCTATTTATGATCCCAACCCAACAACGGCGATATATTTTTTTTATCGCGCGATAAGAGTCTCACGTTAACGCAGCACGTTAACGCCGATAACGGCCCATCACTAATTTTTGTGAATCTCTTTACATTTATTTGTGGATCATAATCTATTTATTTGGAATATTGCAACAATTCTACCCCCATAACTACACGTCGTATATGTGACGTCACCGCATAACACATTTTCCCTCCACAAATCACGGTGCGATAATCTAAGGAATTAGATCGAGATGCCTGTGTGTTTTGTACCCAAATGAAGGCGGTGAAGTGCACCAAAGCAGGGTTGCCAACTCTCACGCATCTGGCGTGACAGTCACGCATTCAGCCTCAATCTCACGCTCTCACGCTCGACAAAGAAATCTCACGCTAAATGAGACATTCTTCTGTGCTGTATTATTTTTTTTTTCTCTCATGTGCGCTAATTTCCGAATTACTAAACAAGTTCAGGCTCTTAACTACTGATTGGACCACTGCTGTGTCTAATGCCTTTCTCTGATTGTCGATTCGCTGGAAACATTTGTCGTCGTTACGTCAGTGACGTCCGTGACCGTAATTTACCCTTTTCACACACGCGTTAACGGCACACATCTTTCTCAAGCAGAGACAAATCGCGAGTCAAAGAGGACACTGACACCGACAGACAAGACAGAGAAAGTTATAGGCTACTTTTGATATGGAACAAATTCTCTGCTCTCATATTCTGTCAATATTTTTACGAGATTCAAACAATAAATACAGTTTTTGGTGCTTTTAACCCCTTAACTGTCACTCCCACTTTTTTCGCATAGACATGAAAATCACTATGCAAACTTAAATGGTTGTAATTCAAGAATGCTTTGGAATATATACCTATGGTTGGTCTTGTTTTAAAGAAGACATTTGCCAGATTGTTGTAGAAGTGAAATAAATGATGAAAGTGAAATAGAAAAAAAGTTATTTAAGTTTGAGTTTATGAAAATGAACAATGTAAAAAAATAATTATTTAAATTTTATATAAAATATATATATTACAAAATATATTTTACTCTAAAACTGCAAGAAAATTAAAGCCAAAAATCTTAAGAAGTTGTGTTCCAAATTTTAGGCTAATATCTCAAAAAATAATCTTTCAGTAATATTTTATTTGGGCGCAGTACCAATTTCTTTCACTAGGACAGCCAAGCTTCCTTACTGACCATATAAGGGCGCCTCCATGTTTGAGTGATCTGAACCATGTATTTCCATAATTTTCATACAATTTATGAAGTAGACATCCTATTTAGAAGTAGTATGGGTGGTTTGACAATATTTGATTTGAATTCAACCTCTAATAAACTCATAAAGAGAGCACACATGTGCGTTATAGCTCGCAGCCGCATCACACATCGAGAATCCATAATATTTTTCTTTATATTTGAAACATATTCAGACCTTTTTTTCTAATACAATTGAATTGGTGTTATCTTTTGAAGTCTTGGCATGAAAACAAACTGAGGTTTCTACCAATCTTTCATGATTTTTCATATTTATTGCCATTTCAAAATAAAGGTCATAACACGCCTAATGCATATGAAATATTCTTGTTGCAAATTGATAAATAACTGCTCCTATGTAATTTATTTAAAAAAAACAGCCGCCACATATGAAAACTAGAGATTGTCAGCTTTCAAATGATATATAGTTTGTCAATATTACTTTAGGATTTTACTAAGATATTATTGTTTTATTGGACGGTGACAGTTAAGGGGTTAAATGTGGCAGACTGTAGCGCTTCAGCTGAAACGGCACGTGATGCAGTACAACCCCCCCAACCCCCCCCCGGCCAACAAATCTCACTCCAAGCAAAACTCAAAAGTTGGCAACCCTGCCAAAGACAGGCATGTTTAGCGGGATCCGTGTGCTAGTGGTGGTGACGTATATCAAACGCGTCGAAAGCAGCGAAGAGTTGTAGTCCACACAAAGTGCTCTCACACTATAGTGTTCGACATCGGCTGCGGCTGGATGTAAGCGATCGGCGAGAGTAGCCGCGTGCAGCCGGGGAGGAGCTGCAAACGGAGACGTGAAGTCGGACACTTCTGGTTCCCGTAGTGACCGCTCACGTGGTGTTTGCATACTTTATCACAGCTGAAGTGAAATAAATGCAATATTTGCTAAATACACAGATGTTTAGAGGCATTTTCATTCAATACTTTATGTACTGCTTCATACAGCATCTGTTTGAACAAGAATAAAGTTCACCATAAGCCTACAGCTAGCCTACTATCAATGAAGTGGAATCCACGTTTTTTAATCAGTTTTATTTGGATAAACATGACACATATATAACATTGCGACTACACGAAAAGAGTGCTTACTGTTATAAAAAATGATTTGTGAGCTGTAGAGGAACTAAAGGTGGTCGAATAAACACGAAACACACTTGATCGTTGTCATGCGGTGAATCCGGCCAATCGTGGAACTACCGTGTCGTCATCAGAGCTCGTGCAGCCCAGAGCAGCCGCTCTTCAGAAGCTGAGTTCTCCGGCTACTCTCGAATCGCTCTCGCGTTACTTTGATGGCACATGTCACAGTCACGTGGTGTCGGCGCTGTTTCAAGTCGGACAAAATTTCTAACCGGCATGCACTGCTTCAAGTCAGCCGCCGATCGTTCTGCGCAGAGCTGCATGAAGTCGAACAAGCCTAAAGTCTAACCAGAGAATGTCTAATATAACGAGAACTGCCACTCTCAGTAAACTTCCGGGTTCTGAACTGGTTGCAGTTCCACTCAAGATTCCTAATGAGTGCGCTCACAGGACGAGTGCAGAATGTATGGAGGTCTATGGAGCTATACCCCTCAAAATCCACTTTTCTCAGGATATAATTTTTTGTCTAGTAATTTGAATATTGTTTTCGAAAGGAGATGCAAAGAAATGACAGATTGCTGGGTGTTAGATTTTTTAGAGTCACTTATTTGCTTTAAAAAGTATTTTAAAAGGTCAATGACGTCATACAATCAGCATCCATTAGCAGAATGCTAGCGTGTTATGGGCAACAACAACCCATCCTGTAAGCAATCGAAAGGACATAAGTACTCGTTTATTCAACTTTCGACCCATTTTGAACTTGCAAAACCTACATTCAAATCTGAGATTTCTCAACGGCAATTGGGTGAAAGAGACATATTTAGCCGTTTAGCTCCATAGACTCCCATTCATTCTGCACTCGGACGATCGCCCCCAGTGGAACTCTGGTGGAACTACAACCAAAATTCGATACAATAGGACTTAATAGGGAGTGGCCAGGCTTTCCGTAGACGGGCTTTGGTAATATTCACCACACCGGCACCGGCTGTGGGCGGGACTGTTGTCCATTTCGCTCTGCTCATGACGTCCAGAGAGGGGGAGTTGGACAGGTCCGGGCGTAGGACCCCATTAGTATGCCAGTAGTATGCCTGATCTGAATCTGTTCTCGCGATAACTTGTAGCTAACGTGAGCTGTTTTAGTGCTATTATGTGGTAGCTTTATGTAGAATGCTAACTCCCGTTGCTATATGCAAGGTAAGATTAAATTAAATTGCATATTGTATATGTAAATTGTGTATATTCTATAGCTAATATTTCAAATCTCAAGTTGCGTCAATAGCAGAGGAGAAAGACCGTGAAATTTAAAAATACTACTGTTATTGTGTATGAAATGTAGTTTTAAGAGTTTTTCAGTCGACAATGTAGTTGTTTCAATTTCAAATATGTTGTTTGTTTATACAGATAGCGCCTATTTAAAATTTTGATCTGATGTTTTCGGAGATGTAAGATTCAAGGGATCAGCGGACCCTCAGCGCTCATGTACCCCGCCTGGACCAGCCCACCTCGGCTAGTGCTGCTGACGTTTGCCGCTGGCTTATGTCTCTAGTCTAGTGGTTAAACATGAGATATAATTCGTTGTGTGTAGGCTATCTTTAACGGACGATCTTTGATCTCATTAATCTATCATTTGTTCCCTGGTAAATCGTTTTGGCTGTATGTTGTCTTGAAAGAAATCAAGCATCACTGACAAAGGCTCAAAAGAGACCATGACTTTCTAAACAATCTTTTGATTGTCAACAACAACTGTCGAGCCCTCTTGAGGTGTCGTGGGCTAGTCGACGAAACACTGAGGACGGAAGGTGCCCACTTGAAGACCCTAGAGATGTCCCCTACTCGGCTCAATCCAGACGGTTGTCGTGCTGGTCCACTAGGGAGACCACACTGTAGTTGCAGCCGTCGTGTGTGCTGACGCGCCAAGTACACTGCAGCCGTTAACGCCGGACAGAAGGGGAGTCACACCCTCATATGGAAAGAAGCGTAAATGGATGGAGAAGCATAGTTTACTGTAAAGCTACGTCTTAGTGTTGCTTATCTTGGCGAAAGCCGAGTACAAATCAGCATGAAGTTTTAACATCTACTCTCGTGTAATGGAAATCATGAAGATCTGGATACGTCCAGTGACTGCGGTGAATAGTGCTGCTGGCAACAAGGGAAAGTCCTTGTGACAGCCTGGAGAGACAGCTGACAGGAGGAAAGAGACCCCAATGGGGCTGGTAAGGGTTAGCTACCCTTGTCGGCAGTATCCAGCTTCGTGTTTACAGGATGCTGGAGACACCCGCCCAAGGCTTCTAAGAAATTAAAGAGAAAAATACCCCTAGAGTCTGCGAGAGCGGGGGCGGAAGATGACTCGATGTTGGACAACATGGTTAACGACTTAGGAATGGAAACGGATATGAGTATGGAGAGTAAGACTAGTTCAAGATCTGCAGTTAGTAAAGTCATTGAACTCCAAGTTTGTGTCTGTGGCTGGAGCAAGGCGACAACGGTCAGGGGTTTGAAGGTTCATCAAGGGAAAATGAAATGCTTGAGGGAGAAGGGACAAGGGCCTCGCATTGATCAGTACTTCTTACGAAGTCAGTCAAGTCAGTCGAATGAAATCCAGCGACAGGAAGCAAACCACAGCTCGCTGGATATCAGCACCCCTGTCATAGAGGAGAGGAGGGCTTGCACAGTTAGTGATGAACATATTCATACTTGTGAAACCGGTCAGACTAACCAGCATAAGAGAGAAAAGAACCTCAACGGGCATAGGCCTGGAGTTAGATGGCCAAGAGCTTGCGAGAAAACTGCATGGGATACGGTAAACACAGATCTATGCTTTGCATTGGAAAGATTAACTGGTACAGTTGAAAAGAAGTTGGATAAATTTGGGGACATCATTTACGCATATGGAAGTGAGAGGTTTGGTGTGGAAAAAAGGAAGGAAAAAGTACAAACTGCTCCTGGAATGTCTAGACGGCAGCAGAAAATTGAAGGGTTAGTTAGAGAAAGGAGACAGCTGAGGAAGCAATGGAAAAGAGCAGAACAAAGTCAGAAGGAGGGACTCAATCTCTTACAAAGGGACATAAAAGATAAGCTGGCAACATTACGCAGAGCTGAGCGTCTACGGAAACGCTACAAAAAGAAGGAACGTGCGAGGGCTAATTTCTATAAAGACCCATTCAAATTCGTAAAGAAGTTATTCACCAGTGAGAAGAATGGCACTTTAAAAGCATCTAGAGTTGAGCTAGAGAGATATTTGGAGGAAACGCATACAGATGCAAAAAGGCATGAGCATATGTCAATTCCATCAGACATACCACCTATTAACCCACCAGAATACCAAATGGAGGTCTGTGCACCTAAGTGGAAAGAGGTAGAGCAGGCTGTGAGAAAGGCAAGGGCTTCATCATCTCCAGGGCCTAATGGAGTTCCGTACAGAGTGTACAAGAGTGCTTCAGGAGTTCTGCGAATTCTGTGGAAATTGTTAAAAGTGGCATGGGAAAAACAGGTTGTACCTAGAGCATGGCGCAGAGCAGGTGGAGTCTTTATACCTAAAGAAAAAGATGCTACAAGCATCAGTCAGTTTCGTCCTATTTCACTATTAAACGTTGAAGGTAAGATTTTCTTCAGCATTATTGCCCAGAGATTGTCCACCTACCTATTAAAGAATGGCTTCATTGACACTTCAGTTCAAAAAGCGGGCATTCCAGGGTTCTCAGGATGCTTAGAACACATAAATGTTATCTGGCAACGAATTCAGTCAGCAAAAAAGGAGAGGAAGGAGCTCCATGTGACATTCCTGGATTTGGCCAATGCATATGGTTCAGTGCCACATGAGCTTCTTTGGGCAGCATTTGATTTTTTCAGAGTACCAATGTCAATAACAAATTTAGTGAAAGCCTATTTTGGAGATTTGCAATTTAGTTTCTCAACTCCAAAATTCAGCACTGCATGGCAATGCTTAGAGGTTGGAATAATGGCAGGATGCACAATTTCTCCACTGGCTTTTACCATGGCAATGGAAGTAATCATTAGGGCATCAAGATGGGTAGTAGGAGGAGAGCGCTTGGCTTCTGGGATGCGTCTACCACCAATCAGAGCATACATGGACGACATGACAACCATGACTACAACAGTAGCCTGCACTAATCGGTTATTGGGGAAGTTAACAGATAATATTGAATGGGCACGAATGCAATTTAAGCCCTCTAAATCAAGGAGCATCTCCATAGTTAAAGGAAAGGTAGTAGATAAAACATTCTTCATTAATGGTGAGGCAATACCAACAGTTTCTGAGAAGCCAGTGAAAAGTCTTGGGAGATGGTACGATGGAGATCTAAAGGACACAGTTCGAGTGGGAGAAGTTAGACGACAAGCAGTGGAAGGGTTGAAGAGCATAAACAGCTGTGCTCTACCAGGCAAACTAAAACTCTGGTGCTTTCAGTTTGGTCTACTGCCGAGGTTGCTGTGGCCACTGACTGTGTACGAGGTTTCTTTGACAACAGTGGATAAGCTGGAAGCGTTAATAAGTTCATACATCAGGAAATGGTTGGGAGTTCCTCGCTGCCTCAGCAGAGTGGGACTTTATAGTAAAGGAATATTGCAGCTGCCAGTCTCTGCTTTAACCGAGGAGTTTAAGTGTGCCAAGGTCAGACTGGAAATGACATTAGTTGAGTCACGTGACAAATGTGTAAGGGAGGCAGCCCCTGTGTTAAAAACTGGTAGAAAGTGGTCAGCAAAGAAATCTGTAGTAGAGGCAAAGGCTGACCTTCAAATAGGGGATATCGTGGGACAGGTACAGCATGGAAGAGGGGGTTTTGGGCTCAGTTTAGCTCCTCCTAAATGGCACAAGGCAGGCCCAGCTCAAAGGAGGAAGCTGGTAGTCAACGAGGTGCGAAAGCAGGAGGAGAGGATGAGGAGTATAAAGGCCATTTCCCAGGCCAAGCAGGGAGAGTGGATGAGATGGGAGAGTGTGGAACAACGCAAAATGGGCTGGCAAGACCTTTGGTCAATGGAAGAGAGTAGGATCAGTTTCCTTATTAGGTCAACATATGATGTTCTCCCATCACCGCAGAACCTAAACCTCTGGGTAGGAGAGGATCCCTCTTGTCCTTTGTGTTCATCACCTGCCACATTAAGGCACATTTTGACAGGATGTAAGGTGGCTCTTAGCCAAGGTCGGTTTACTTGGCGCCATGACCAAGTACTGAGATGTTTGGCTTTAGCATTGGAAGGCAAGCGTAGTATGACCAATAAGTTGCCGCCTGTTCTAGCAAAACATTACACGCAGAAGACAACATTCCTCCGCCCAGGCGAGCAACCACCAAGAAAAGGTGTTAACACCAATTCTCGGCCAGGACAACTGGAAGCTGCTAGGGACTGGAAGATGCTGGCTGATCTTGATCAACGGCTTATTTTTCCACCTGAGATTGCCACCACTAACCTACGACCAGACATTGTTTTGTGGTCTGGATCAGCACGCATTGTTCAACTGATAGAGTTAACAGTGCCATGGGAGGATGCTGTAGATGAGGCATATGAGAGGAAGAAACTGCGGTATGCTCATTTGGCCACTGAAGCAGAACAGCGAGGATGGAGAGTCCAGGTTTATCCAGTGGAAGTGGGTTGTCGAGGTTTTGTGGCACACTCTACAACCCGGTTCCTCAGAGACGTCGGATTCAGCGGCCAAGAGTTGCGTCGCACAGTAAAGAACTTATCTGAAGCAGCAGAAAGGAGCAGCAACTGGCTGTGGTTGAGACGGAAAGATTCTAGCTGGCAAGGTACAGGCCGCCACGCTACGGTTTCGTAGAATTCTTGAAAAACTTGAAGAGTCTGTTGGTTTATTTGTATAGGTTGTATAGTATAGGTTGTATAGTATACTATACAATTTGTATAGGTTGTATAGTATAGAATGACGGGTGGTTGGGCAGATATTGTGTTTTGCGGTAGGTGGTATGCCATACGGAACCGTTGCCACTGTAACTGCTTTAACGCACCAGTGGGGCTCGACAGCCTTAGTCAATCGGGTTGGCGCGTATGGTTGGGTTGCGGAGAGATAGTGAGATTGTGGTTAGGTCTCAGCAGCAGGAGGGATGTAGAGGTCAGTAAGCTGGGCTGAGTTGAGTGGGGGACGGAGGGGGGTGACTCTGGGACGCCAGAGTCACTGTCGAGCCCTCTTGAGGTGTCGTGGGCTAGTCGACGAAACACTGAGGACGGAAGGTGCCCACTTGAAGACCCTAGAGATGTCCCCTACTCGGCTCAATCCAGACGGTTGTCGTGCTGGTCCACTAGGGAGACCACACTGTAGTTGCAGCCGTCGTGTGTGCTGACGCGCCAAGTACACTGCAGCCGTTAACGCCGGACAGAAGGGGAGTCACACCCTCATATGGAAAGAAGCGTAAATGGATGGAGAAGCATAGTTTACTGTAAAGCTACGTCTTAGTGTTGCTTATCTTGGCGAAAGCCGAGTACAAATCAGCATGAAGTTTTAACATCTACTCTCGTGTAATGGAAATCTTAAAAACAGATTGTTTGTGTTTTTTGTTTTACTTTTAGGACTGGAGAAAATCTGGCAATGGGATGTCACGACGACTTTTCTGTTTGTTAAATGCTTAGTTAGGTTTGGGATCTCTGCAAAGGAGTACCTTATCACAACACAGCAACACTTTATAGTTAACTTAATGAATTACTAACGTAATGATAGAAGTAGCACCAAAACATACTTTGCAAGATTAAGCGAAGTTGTATATGGATCAAACCTTTCATGCATAGTGGTCACTACAGTGGACAGCTATTAAAAAAGCATTTTCTTAAATTTGCACGGGTTTTGATGGCATTGTTGCACATCTTCAGTGGACCCACCCTGGTGCATCATCCTATACATTGCAACCAAGTTGCAAGCCGTTGTGTTTCGATTTTTTCCCCTTCCAAACCAAGATGGTCAATGGTCAGTCAGAAATGCCAAGTTGCTCTGGAATTTCCAACCATTCCTTCTTTCCTAGGAGACTCTTGTAGATAAAAACATATTGCAGCATCAAGCAATATCTAATGAATCATATCACAGTTACATTTTCCAAGTTTAGATTTTAGATTGGGAGAAAAATCTGATTAATCATCTGTCCACTGTAGTGGACCTCATGCATCAATGGCTATATTTCAGCTACAGTTCATACTTATACTGTGAATATTGTTTTTGAAAATACTTAATCTGCAGTGCCATTTATGTAAATAAATGTATTTGTATTATTAAAATGTAACGTGCTTACATAATGTATGTGACTTGTATTGCATTAATTTACTCATAACATCAAAAAGTAATCTGATTATGTAATGCATGTTACTTGTAATGTATTACTTTACTTGTAAATGAGTAATAAATGAGAAGAGTTGTAAATGAGAGATAACTTCTTAATGAGTTTGTCTTATATAAAAGCCCTTAAAGTGATGAAAAAAAGAATGCAATAAATATTGTTTGCATTAAAGAAGAATACGATTTACAAAACAAAAACCCAACCAAGCCCCTTTAACCTTTCCATCTTTTTTGTTTAAAGGGGCTATATGCAGCTTTTTGGGTCGAAAAATAAAGTTTCTTGGATATTCTCGAAACCGTGGATTCTGTTAGAGGGTGCGGAGACATAGACATGAATGCATAATTGGAGAAATTTTGGGACTCAGGCGAGCCCTCCATATCCGTCCAATGGCAGCTAATTTGTATGGTCGTTTGTACACGAACCTCCTATATGTACTTCTTATATTATTCAACAAAATTTTTATTGATATCTACTATTTCTTTTAGATTCTTGACACAAGGATTGCACAGCTCTGTGAAGCACATGGTGGAACTGCTTTACAGGTGCACACGTTTGTTCTCTGGTGGCGATCCTTCACTATCAAGAAACATGTGGATGACAGTCACATTTCTTGTCTGAAGGTAAATGAAAATCTATCAAATAAATTTCATGGGGACACATTTACTTATTTACTTAAAAATATTTTTAAAGGACCTTGATGAGATTGACACAGTCCTTATTCCAGAATTGTTGGTGGACAGAGCCCCGAAAAGGGAAACCACTTCATTTTGTGGGTATGTATGGATAAAAAACAAAAAACATTTTTGCTCAACAGTTGTTACTCTGGTTACAGCGGTTTCTGTTTATGTTTTAAAGGTCTTGGATGGTTTGCTGAATCGTATTTGCGTTTACGACCCCACTGCCAACTACAAGTCAATTTCTGCGATGGACCTGGCTATACTATGGTATTATGTGCTTTGTAAATGTCAAAATTGTTATCTTTATTTACTAATGCACATTTATTAATTTCTTTTTTCTTTTGTACAAAAGCAATGCCTTCCGAAATACTTGGGACTTGGGAAAATGGACTGTTGAGTACCCAGAACAGTGGAGGCTGGCTGACTCTAACAACTGTGGGGTTTTGGTTTGTTCAGTAAGTTAAACAAATGCTTTTATTTATTTATTTTATTTTTATCTACATTACTTTAACAACTGTGTTTATTGCATTAGATGGCAGAAATGGAGATGAGGGACAAATGGACCTCTATGAAAAATGAGGTGATACAGGGAGACGATCTGTGGCATCTGAGAAGATATCACGCATCATCAATGGCAGCATATGCTGTTCAGCTTATGACGTATAAAAGGTATGTGTAAAATGTGTGTCCTCATTCAAATAAATCAACGTAAAAGTGTAATAAATCAAGTAGGTCGATGATTTTTAAAATATAGGACAGTCGAGGAGGTGGAAAAAAAGGGAATTTGTTCTCTTGTCAGTGATACTGAAATTCAGGTACATATAAGACTTTACAAAATTTAAAATGGCTAGATATTGTTTGCTATACTAAATATTTTTTCCAGGAGGTGTTTCAAGGAATTGTGAAAGGCTCACTGAAACCCACGTGGAACAAATGGTGGCAAATAAAGACTGGGAAAATGACAAAACCTAAGAGTGTGTTTTTGCAGAGTTCCCTCAAGCCAGTCCATGACACCTCCTCGCCTACCAGGTCACGACCCCACCATCTAAAGGGGAAATTGACTGACTGCATCATCTAGGCCTTAAGCCTGTTTTATACTTCTGCGTCGAATCGACGGCGTACCCCCGCAGACCCCTCTGCGTCGACGCGAACCCCTCTCCGTCCCCTCCGCCGTAGCCTGACGTGCACCTCCAAAAAATTGTAACTACGCGTCGAGGCGACGCAGACAGCAAGGGCTGTGATTGGTCAGATTATACATCATTTCCGGAGTGTAGCTTTTCCGGTTTTCCCTCCCGCTATAGCGCCATTTTTAAAGTGACCTGTTCAATGATGGATCAAGTTGAAGAACGTTTGATCGAGGAAGTACGAAAGTACGACCATCTGTACAATTCCTCTTCAGCGCACTACAAAGACTGCAAAATGTTTGGAGGTTTCACCATGAAAACAACTTCTCCTTGGTCTTTAAAAATGTCTGACATTAATTTAGTGATCAAATGTAGCATTCTTATGGAAATATGATAATATATTGTAATTATATTTAAATTGGACTACTTTTTCAAATTGTATTTCATAAAACAACATCTCAGGAAAATGTTAAGGGGTTTCAAATAAAAAAATTACTTTCTGTTACAGAACAGGGCATTGATTTCAAACGTGTCCACTGTAGAGGACATCAGGACTAAAATCATGTTTATCAGGCATTCTGGGAGGCACAACAAGTGAATATGGAAATAAATTATACATCAATATTCCTATGAAATATTAGATATTATTATTAAAATGTTGCCAATTATTACACTTCTTTTTTCATTAAATGTTGCTCCAAGAACACATTAGTGTGCAAATTAGATAGTGTATAGATACATTGCATTGAATGGGAATATTAATTTATGGCCATTTTACCCACATATTGCAAAAAGTAAAATGGTGTATCAATTCATTCCATTATTCGCTCGCCATTGTCGGAAATGAAAAAGCGGAACCGGCGCACGGAACCAAAACAAACTAGCAAAGAGATTCGCGAACCACACACCCACCTAGCGTTCTGGCGGTGAAATGCAACGCGATGCAACGCAACCTGACGCAGAACTATAAAACGGCCACGACGCCGTAGGAGTGACGGCGTAGCTACGCCGTCGATTCGACGCAGAAGTATAATGAGGCCTTTAGGATGGTTCCACAAAGAATTGACTGCATATACAACATGAATTTACTTCAAACTAAAGATTTGACTTTTCATACAGCAAAAGACACTGCATCTATTTGTCTCATTAGTTCTCAAAAAACTTTAACCTTACAGTTCATTAAATATTTAAACACAGCTAACTCAACATTAATTGTTTTTAAATCTTCACAATGTATAGCTAGAGAACTATCACAAAAGTATTTAGGAAAGTATAGGACATACAAAAGTATTTCTGTTTAAAGCTGTTGTGTATTTTAAAAAGCTCTATAAATGTCCTAGTTTTGTGTTAATAAAAATGTAATATATTACATCTCATAATTCAGTTGAATTCATTATGTATTGTATTGTGTAATTTAATTAAATTTTTATACAAGTTTTGGTTCACTAATTTTATTACATTACATGTTATTGTGTTGTATGATGTTCTGTATTAAGATTAAATTATGTCATAAATCATAATGCATTAGTACACAAATGACATGCTTGTAATAAAAAAAAGCATATTACGCCCTATTGCTTAATAACAAATAACTTTGTCACCAAACATACTTAAAAATTGTATTTCTTTAAAATAAAAGATTATTATATGAATTAAGGGGTTTGATTACATTAAGATTTGTGATTCCATGTATTATATTGTTC
This sequence comes from Semotilus atromaculatus, assembly GCA_031834385.1. Taxonomy (NCBI): domain Eukaryota; kingdom Metazoa; phylum Chordata; class Actinopteri; order Cypriniformes; family Leuciscidae; genus Semotilus; species Semotilus atromaculatus. The sequence goes on along the minus strand of JAULUF010000038.1, from coordinate 20,130,839 downwards.
TTTAGTCAAGGCTTGACAACCAATTAAATATGTATACCAACACAACATAGCTAGCATTCTGTAATTTATTTAAATGTCTAAACTGTTAATAAGAAAATAGTAATATACACAAATAAACATTATGTTATGGCTTTTAATAAATAAAAGTGTACCTGTGTTGCCATTAAGGCAAAATGTTAGGGACTTTTATTTTGATATGATGTAAACCTGGAGTTTGGGGTTAGAGGTTATTTCCTGCACAGAAGTAAGGAAGCTGACAGAATAGCCCTGTCCCAAATGGAACCCAAAGCACTCGCGGTCTTCCTCTGAGTCCGCACTTTCGCGACGTAACGCCGCTTTGAATGTCGGGAAGAAGTCTGCTGTGGAGTCAGCATCAGTGTGGGCTCGGCAAAAGTGCGCATCAAGGGCGCAAATCGACCGCAGAGGGGGCGCTCGCGAGCACCCTTCTGAGATCTAAAAATGACAAATGGGACACACTGCGGTCTCACGGACTTAACGGACACGCGCACGCGGCAGCCATTGTAAGTCCACAAGACCGAAAGTGCACATGAAGTGTGCCATTTGGGATTGGGCCAATGTGAGCACATGTAATCCATTTGTTGTTAGCACTAGAGGCAATGTCGTAAGTACAAAATTCATTTTTATGTTTATAAGTTAATGTTAAAATACTGTTTAAAAAGAAAAGACTACACATAGTTACAATATTTTTTTACATGTATATACAGTGTATTTTTATTTAGACAAGATTTATGTTAAAACAGTCAAACTTTATTTCTTTGTTACAGTTTTCACTCTGTCATGTAAGATGATGTTAAAGCCACAGTAAACAGCAAGAAATCGCTCATTACGACTTGTCGTCATTTTGTGTCAGAGTTAGCTGGTTGTATAGCTACAGTTCCTACACTGCAGTGAGGACAGCACAGTGAAAAGACAGAGAAGAGTTAGTGTTGAACATCGTGGCAAGATGGAAAGAAAACGTGCTAAGTCTTCCGTAGCAAGTGGAAGTTCTCACTCATCTGCGTCATCAAGGAGTGCAGTAATCCGTGCGCGGGCTAAAGCAGCAGCTGCTAAAGTACGTGCTGAATATGCAGAAAAAGAGGCTAAAGCTAAAATAGAAAAGGCAGCTAAAGAAGCTGAATCACAGTTGGAGAAGGTAAAAAGAGAGACTGAGCTTGAAACACTTGCCATGTGTCGTGAAGCAGCGGCTGCTGAAGCTGAAGCAGCCGTTTGGGAATCGGCTGACTCAATTGCGAAGTGTATTCTGTTGGATGAAACAGGCTCGTCAGGAGAAGATAAAATGGAGCGGACGAGCGAATACGTCCAAACTCATTTTGGCCCAACTAGCTCCCCAAAGCGAGAAGCTATGAATGCTTGCTCTCAGGATTTTCAGCCTGTTACAGATGGCACTCTCATTTTCAGTCCAAACAATCCCTTCTCTTTATACCAGCAGGTTCCTGTTTCTTCACATGAGCCACGACAGGCTAATAACGATGGCCTAGATGATGTTTATGTTCCACCGGCAGCCAAACTGTCATATGGTCAGACTTTATATGACAGAGAGGAAACTAAAGTCGATTCAAAGAAGTTTCATACTGACTTGAATATTTCTGCTCCGTGCTATTACCCCCAGCTAAAAACTGATCAGAGCGTGTCTGCAACTGAACAACTTGCGCAATATTTAGCGCGACGTGACCTGGTGAGTGCAAGCTTGTATGAGTTTGATGATAAACCAGAAAATTATCGTGCTTGGCAGTCTTCATATAAAAATGCTACACAAGGGCTGGGTCTCACTGCTACTGAGGAGCTAGACTTAATGACTCGATGGCTTGGCAGAGAATCCAGCAACCAAGTGAAACGTCTGCGTTCAGTGCACGTAGCAAGTCCAGACAAAAGCCTGGGAACGTCTTCAGGAATGTTACGCAGCACCAGAGGTAGTTGAAAAAGCCCTCTTCACTCGACTTGACAAGTTCCCCAAGGTTTTGGCGAAAGAAAATCTGAAGCTAAGGGAGTTAGCAGATCTGCTGATGGAAGTGCAGTGTGCTAAGGAAGACGGCTACTTTCCAGGTTTGTCCTACCTGGATACAGCACGAGGCATTGAACCTATAGTAGCCAAGCTGCCTTATGGACTTCAGGAAAAATGGATTTCTGCGGGTTCAAAGTATAAAGAAGAAAATGGAGGACGGTTTCCACCATTTGAATTCTTTACCAGATTCATGTGCTATGAGGCAAAGAAAAGGAATGATCCCAGTTTTGCCCTTTTAAATGCTAGCGGATCTGCTGTAAAGGCTGAAAGTCCCCAATTTAAAAGCATCAAGAGCCCTATTGCAGTTCATAAGACCAATGTCTCCCCAGCAGAGACGAGCACTTCCAGTGATCCAAATAAGAGCTGCCCAATACATGCAAAGCCACATCCACTGAAGAAGTGCAAAGCCTTTAGATTCAAAGATCTTCAAGACAGGAAAGCCTTTCTGAAGGAGAGAGGATTCTGCTTTAAATGTTGTGGCTCAAATAGTCATGTGGCGAAGGACTGCACTGCAGTAGTGAAATGTTCTGAGTGTGACAGCACCAAGCATGTCTCCGCTATGCATCCGGGCCCTCCTCCAAAGATCACTGCTCCTGTTACCTTGCCACAGAATGGCGGGGAGGGAGAAGAGGGAGAAGAGGGTAATGACAGCAGGGAAGTCATCAGCTCAAGCTGCACTGAAGTATGTGGTGCAGGTCAAGTTGGGACGTCATGTTCCAAGATATGCCTAGCAAAGGTGTATCACAAAGGCTGTCCAGATAAAGCCATCAAGGCATATGTCGTTTTAGATGACCAAAGCAACCGGTCATTGGCGAGGTCCAGTTTCTTTGACCTTTTCAACATTCAGAGTAAGCCATATCCTTACTTACTGAGAACGTGCTCCGGCACAGAGGAAACATTTGGCAGAAGGGCTGAAGATTTTATGGTCAAAGCACTTGATGGGAAAGTGACAATCCCTCTTCCTCCGCTTATTGAATGTAACGACTTACCTGACAACCGGGCTGAAATTCCCACGCCGAACGCCGCTCTTCATCAACCTCACCTCGTCAAGGTAGCAGAACACATTCCCGAGTTGGACCCTACTGCGGAGATCCTCCTGCTGCTTGGTAGAGATATAATTAGAGTGCACAAGGTAAGGGAACAAGTAAATGGCCCTCCCAATGCCTCTTTTGCTCAACGTCTTGACCTAGGTTGGGTAATGGTTGGAGAGGTCTGCCTAGGGAATGCACACAAGCCAAATGTCAGCATTTACAGGACAACAGTGCTTGATTGTCAACGGCCCTCGCTCCTCCAACCGTGCACAAGTGTTATGCATGTCAGGGATAAGCTTTATGGCAAAGAGCCCAGGATGAGTGTCTTAGGGCCCAGCGGGGCTAAAGAAGACAGGCTGGGTAAAAATGTATTTGATCGCACCGAACAGGACAACAAGCTGGCACCATCAATTGAGAATGAGACTTTCTTGAACATAATGGACAAAGAAGTCTACAGAAATGATTCACACAGTTGGGTCGCTCCACTACCGTTCAGACAGCCAACGTTTGCCTAACAACCGCAGCCAAGCACTCAAACGTTTTGAATCACTTCTACGCAGCTTGAGGAGAAAGCCAGAGATGGAACAGAAATATGTGGCATTCATGGGCAAACTGCTGGAAAATGATCATGCTGAGGTGGCACCAGAACTAAGGGAAGATGAAGAGTGTTGGTACTTACCAAGCTTTGCAGTGTTTCACCCACAAAACCCAGGTCAAATCAGGGTGGTGTTTGATTCGAGCGCCCAACACTCCGGAATCTCCTTAAATAATGTGCTTTTGACTGGCCCTGATCTTAACAACTCCCTTATGGGAGTACTCATGCGGTTCCGAAAGGAAAAGGTGGCTGTTATGGCAGACATACAGCAGATGTTTTACTGCTTCCTCGTAGAAGAAAAGCATAGGAACTATTTGAGATTCTTATGGTTCAAGAACAATGATGTGTCAAGAGAAGTTGTAGACTACAGGATGAAGGTCCATGTGTTTGGGAACAGCCCATCTCCAGCAGTGGCAATTTATGGTCTTAGAAGAGCTGTCAGAAAGGGTGCGCAAAGATATGGACAAGACACCGTCAACTTTGTCGAGCGCCACTTTTATGTTGATGACGGCCTTTGTTCTGTCCCTACTGATGCTGAAGCCATTGACTTGCTGCGTAGGACTCAGGCTTCATTGGCTGAGTCCAACCTCAGGCTCCACAAGTTTGCATCGAATAGTCCGGCTGTCTTGGCAGCCTTTCCAAGTGGGGACTGTGTGGCAGCTGGAAAAGAGGTAGACCTCTGTGGGAAGGAGTCGCACATCCAACGCAGCTTAGGCCTCCTGTGGGAGGTAGCTAGGGACACATTCACCTTCTCTGTGTCAACTGACGTAAAACCGTTTACCCGCCGAGGAGTTCTCGCAATGGTGAACAGTGTTTTTGATCCCTTGGGTTTTTTGGCTCCGGTCGTAATCCAAGGAAGAGCCTTTCTCAGAGAGCTGAATTCTGAGGCTTCAGAGTGGGACACTCCATTACCTGAAGATAAACTAGGCAAGTGGGAGGCTTGGCGAAACTCACTTCAAGAGTTGAAGCACTTCCATATACCAAGGATGTACACAGGCATCTCTCTAACCAAGGCCGAACAGATGGAACTCTGTGTGTTCTGCGATGCTTCTACAATGGCCATTGGGGCTGTAGCCTATTTGAAGACCATCCAAGAAGGCATTGTTGACATTGGATTTGTCATGGGGAAGTCTAAACTTGCTCCTCAATCAGAGCCAACCATACCGAGACTTGAGCTGTGTGCTGCGGTTTTGGCCGTGGAAATGGCCGAACTGATTCAGGAAGAACTGGACTTGAAGTTAGATTCCATTAAATTCTACACGGATAGCAGAGTGGTCCTTGGATACATTCATAACCAATCCAGACGGTTTTATGTATATGTCCACAATCGAGTTCAGCGTATTCGCCAGACCACAAATCCTGAACAGTGGCACTACGTACGCACAGGGGACAATCCGGCTGATATTGCGTCAAGGTCTGTTCCAGCATCACGTCTCACACAAACAATGTGGTTCAGCGGACCTACCTTTTTGCGTAAGCCTTCCATTCAACCAGAGCCTATTCAGTCATTCAGCTTAGTCTCACCAGAATTGGATGCTGAGATTCGTCCAGATGTGAAGAGTTATGCCACCCAGCTGCACGAGGAAGGTCTCAGCATAGAGCGTTTTGAGAGGTTCTCCACCTTTGGCACACTCCAGCGAGCTGTGGCACTCTTAATTCACATTGCAAGATCTTTCAAGTACCCTAACGCTATGGACAAGTGTAGGGGATGGCATACATGTGAGTTGCCTCATTCTCCGGATGAGCTTTCCCAAGCCAGAGAAGTCATCATTAGAGCCGTTCAGAGGAAAGCATTTGGAAAGGAATTTGAAGCTCTAGAAAGAGACAAGCCAATTCCTCTAAACAGGTGTCTACGTCGTCTCAACCCTATCTTGCAGAATGACCTGATCTGCATTGGTGGCCGTCTGAAAAACGCAGACGTAGAGATTAAGCAAAAGAACCCTGTAATTCTCCCAAAAGACAACCATGTTTCCTTACTGTTCATCAGACACTATCATACCCAAGTAAAACATCAGGGCCGCCATTTAACAGAAGGCGCTGTGAGGGCTGCAGGACTCTGGATCTTGGGAGGTAAAAGGCTCATTAACTCAACTCTTCACAAATGCGTGACCTGTCGTAGACTCAGAGGTCGAATGCAGGAGCAATTAATGGCGGATTTGCCACCTGAGCGTCTCAAGGCCTGCCCTCCCTTCACGTATGTAGGGCTAGATGTCTTCGGACCATGGCACATCACTATTAGACGTACAAGAGGAGTTCAGCCTGAGAGCAAACGGTGGGCCATATTATTCTGTTGTATGAGCTCCAGGGCGGTTCACATTGAGGTGATTGCCTCAACGGACACTTCAAGCTGTGTCAATGCCTTAAGGCGTTTCTTTGCCATAAGAGGACCAGCCAAACAACTGAGGTCAGATTGTGGCACAAATTTCATTGGGGCCTGCAGAGAACTCGGGATGAGTGCAGAACAACCAGACACCACAGTGCAGAGGTACCTACACCAACAAGGATGCTCCTGGGTGTTTAACCCACCACATGCTTCGCACATGGGTGGTTCATGGGAACGCCTCATTGGAGTGGCTCGAAGGATCCTGGAGTCAATGCTTCTTGAACATGGCACTCGCCTGACTCATGAAGTCTTGTGCACTCTAATGGCAGAGGTGGCAGCAATTATGAATGCAAGGCCTCTGGTTCCAGTTTCAAATGATCCAGAGGATCCATTCATTCTCACACCATCTATGCTGTTAACTCAGAAAGTCAGCACTCCACCTCCTCCAGGAGACTTTACGGACAGAGACCTCCTAACCAAGCAGTGGAGACAAGTACAAGCTTTGTCCAACATGTTCTGGCGCCGTTGGAGACAAGTGTACTTGGCAACCTTACAAGGCCGGAAGAAATGGACCAAATCTCACCAAAATCTGCAAGAAGGAGATGTCGTCCTCCTCAAGGACAACCAAGTTGTCCGCAACAACTGGCCTATGGCGATAGTCACAAAGGCTATTCCTGGAAAAGACGGGAAAGTCCGTAAGGTGGAATTGAAGACCACAGATCAAGGACATTCAAAAAAGTACCTTAGACCAGTGACAGAACTTGTTTTGCTTCTGAGTAGAGAGTGGTGTTCATCTGTTTAGTTAATACATAACTTGTTTGTGTAGTGACCTCCCAGATGTCAGGCGGGGAGTGTGTTGCCATTAAGGCAAAATGTTAGGGACTTTTATTTTGATATGATGTAAACCTGGAGTTTGGGGTTAGAGATTATTTCCTGCACAGAAGTAAGGAAGCTGACAGAATGTGAGCACATGTAATCCATTTGTTGTTAGCACTAGAGGCAATGTCGTAAGTACAAAATTCATTTTTATGTTAAGTTAATGTTACAATACTGTTTAAAAAGAAAAGACTACACATAGTTACAATATTTATTTACATGTATATACAGTGTATTTTTATTTAGACAAGATTTATGTTAAAACAGTCGAACTTTATTTCTTTGTTACAGTTTTCACACTGTCATGTAAGATGATGTTAAAGCCACAGTAAACAGCAAGAAATCGCTCACTACGACTTGTCGTCATTTTGTGTCAGTTAGCTGGTTGTATAGCTACAGTTGCTACACTGCAGTGAGGACAGCACAGTACCTGTAACATTGTGCCGATTATTGCGATAAAAAATAATTACATAATTATAATTATATTATAATTGCACTAATAACTGCTGTGAATACGGTAAGGCAGTATCAGTGCAGTATAAGCTCAGGTAAAGCTCCTAGCACGATCATCGGATAACGTTAGCTGTATGCAGCTATGCTACTATCTAAGCTAACTAAAAAACACACTAACAACGAGAAATGTTTAATTTCACAATCTATAGCTTCGGTTAAATACTAGTATATGAAACGTATAATTTAAAATACATTAAATACATTAATGACTCGTTATACCGTAGTACAAACGTCTTCTATAATAAAGTGATTTTGTATGATTTGTAACCAGGCACCAAAGCGATTACCTATTAAACGTGCTTTGAACCAATCGGATTGCTTGGGTCCTACGCCCGGACTATTCACACGAGTGACCGTATTATTCACCACAACGGAATGACGTGTTTTTCAACGGCTCTGGGAATGACACATTGCTGGGGAGGAAGTGTTTTTTGTTTTTTTTGGCGTCACATAGGTGGGCCGAACGCGTTTTTCGTATTGTTGATCGATCTCCATCGATAGAGTATACGTTTCTTTTATGTACGATATTAAGTCATTATATGTAGTCAAATAAAATTTGTTGGCAATTCTGGTTTAATCATATATTTTCACAAACGTATGTTTTGATTGTCAATCGTCTTAGGCAAATCGCGAGACAGCTCTAGTAGCTGAACCAATCGGATTTTAGTTTTTAACGTCATTAAAAATACTAACCAATCGCAGACGGCCAGACTAGGACCCCCGCGGGACTTATAGAGCGGTAATGTTGTATTGTCGGTCTATATATATATCTAACATAAATAAGATACCTTATCTTGGACATGGAGTGTTGTGTGAATGTTAATACTAGCTGTACATCATCAACTAACATCATACCCTTTTCACTAACAAGTTGGATCAAGTTTGTACAATGTTCTTTGGAGTGGGTGAATTTAAATTAGTGGTGGGCCGTTATCGGCGTTAACGTGCTGCGTTAAGGTGAGACTCTTATCGGGCGATAAAAAAAATATCGCCGTTAATCTATTCGGGTCAATATCACTGTAGGGTGCCTTTTGGTGTCCTGAACATAAATAACTTATTTCCCATTATAACTTAACATACAAATGACTATGAAAGGGTGTGTTATATAAGGCTAAGTTGTTTTATTCATAGCAGTAGCATTATTTGGCTCTTTAGATACATTTTCAAGATTTTCTATAGTTTTGTATAAGAGGATGTATGTTATTTTGCTATGTCCCAGGCACTGCTCATCAAATTTGAATGAGAGTAAAATAGTCAAATCATATTTATTTACTTATTTATTTTTTCCTATTAATATTTTGTTTAATAAGATATTACTCAAATTGAGTGAATTGATTAGTTTATAATAAAAAACAATATTTTTATTTAATAAAAAAGAAGAGTTTGTCCATGTCCCTTAAATGGTTGTCCACCCTGTCGTATTGTGGATTCTGCCCCTTTAAGAATAGGCCATCCCCATTAGTGACATCAGGACAACAAATTTTTGTATCTCTTCATTGGTGGGAAATTCAACTGCTGAATTGAGTAGCTGCTGATTTTACAACTAACAAATTTTCTTCATATGAGTTTGCTTACTTGTTTTGCCAAAGCTTAACATGTCCACCCTGTCGGCATAAAATATACTGGAAGTGATTCAAATACAATAATTTCCAAATATGTACGTTTTAATATACCAAATTCTCTTCAACTACCAGACTAACTATTTACCTAGTCACAGTTTGTTGTAAGCTAATATGCTAATTGAAGCTCAAAATGTCCACCCTGTCGTTGTTCCAAAACGTCCACCCTGTCGGCCACTTAGACTCCATAGGGTGGACATACACATGACAGGGTGGACATAGCATTAATTTGTAGTTAATATTGCAATTTATAGAACTTATATTACATTTTATGGAAACATATAATATAATATAACAAGATAATATTTTGTTATATAAAAAAACATAAAATCATTGCTGTTCTCAGGACATGCCTCTGAGTGCGGCAGAAAGTGCATTTTAGTGATTGGCCTAACAACCTAACAGTAATTTATCTATTCTAGGCAACACATTCAAGGAAAAAGGATTCGAGAAAGAAGAAAATTATGAAAGAAATTAAAGAGTTGAAAACAAAACTGCTTTATGTGTCCACTCCGTCGTGTGCTTGTCCACCCTGTCGTGGGCTCGTCCACCCTGTCATCTTGGTATTTTTAAATAGTATTTAAAATAATAATTTAATCATACCTATATAATCCATTGTGCTAGGTGTGGGGGCAATAACATGCAAACAAAAAACTGCATCCAAATAAGAAAATATTTCTCCAAATAAGAAAAAAATGATGTGCGAATTGTATGAGTTTCTTTAAAAACACATGGTTTACATAAAATCTTTTATGTATTTATAATTTGAAATCAAACAAATAACCCTATTTAGGAAAGGGACATTATACCTTTCAGAAATTATAATTTGTATCTTAATAATGCAATGAAAACACATTTAACAGTCATTTATATGTCCACGACAGGGTGGACATATCTATGATTTATGCTCTAAAAAATGGCCCATAATTAAAAAAAAAAATTTGTGGGAGCTCAGATAATATATTTATTATAGTATTTGAGTGTCTACTATTATGACATGACATAAAGCGAATGGTAAATTAAAATCAAAATGTGTGAGTATTGTGAGGGTTGAAAGGCACTCTATGGTGATATTGACCCATTCTCAAAGTTGGGTTGGGAGCTGGCTATGATGACTTTCACCTTGTTATTTTAGCGCAGATGTATACCTAGCCGAATTGCACTGTAAGGGGCATTTAATACCAATATATTGAAACGTCTGTTTATCCATACTATAAAGGAGTCCAGACATTAGAAAAATATAAGTCTATGCGTTTTATATTTAATATGAGGGAAATAGGCTACACATCCGTAACCGACGTGACACAAAAAAATACAAAAAGTAATAGGCTAATACCCACCGGATGAAGAAGGGTTGGCATAAAATGTACGCATTTATGAGGGAAAAACATACGTGACAGTTCTCCGTTACTGACGCGACCGCTCTGAAAGCGGCATTGAAAGACTGTTTTAAAACTTTCACATCAAACATAAAGCACAAAGCCTTTCATTAAGGTGAATTTCGTTTTGTATTAATTGTATCTTAATTTTAATAAATGTTTCATCAACCAATAGCCTGGATTTAATAAATAAGAAGTAAATATAGCAGACAATAGAGATATCACGACAAGGATCGGCACCGGTGCGTGAACTGGAGCTCGTCTTGTGAGTCATAGCCTAAATGAATCGAAACAGCGTATAAGGCAGGTGTACTTGTCTCAGGAGGTGCGAATGTATAATGTAGAGAATAGTTACGAAAATGGAGAGAAAATATAAATCGGGCGCATTAAAAGGAAAAGAACGAGATAGTCTTTGGGCCCTATCTTGCACCCGGCGCAAATGACTGTTCACTGACGCATGTATCATTCGTATTTTCCCTCCACAGACACACGCCGGTAAACTAGAGAATGAACTTGCGCTCCCTGGGCGGTTCAGCGCAAAAATGAGGCGTGTTCCGGCGCAAACAATCCCTGGTGCTATTTTGCAGTTCCAGAAAACAATTGCGCCACTGACCAGAAAAAAACAGTCTAAAATCAGTGGCGCGTTGCGCGTACATTCAGATGCTATTTTAAGCGCGCATGCTTGGTCATAATACAGAGTGTGAACAACGCGCATACACTGTAGATGATTCTCTCATCGACACAGATGCATTTTCCTTTTTGCAAATGATACATTATTATAAGGAAAAATATTAAAACACGAGGGAAATCATTGTTGTCAAGTCAAGTATATTTATATAGCGCTTTTCACAATACAGATTGTATCAAAGCAGCTTCACAGTATCAATATGTTGTGTCCATGACGATGGGAAAAATAGGCCGGGATCCGCCCACAAAGTTACTTGCGCTTTGACACTTGCGTTTCAGATCGTTAAAATAGGGCCCTTTGTGTTTTATTTAACATAAGCTTACTCAACAAGTGACACATTATTACATATGCATTCATCAGATATTTTTTTGTTTGTTGTTTTTACAGTTTTAATTTTAAAATGACTGGTAGCAGAGAGCCCCATGAAGAATCTCCGCCCCCACTGTACTGAGAGTCTAGCTCCGCCCCTGCCCATCTTACAAACTACCTGCAAGGTTATTTATTTGGGTAGCACACATATTCTAAATGCCTTTGGCAGAATTCAAATGAGCCATTTTAATCTAGATTAATCTAGATTAATTTTGAGATTAATCTAGATTAATCTAGATTAAAAAAATTAATCTATGCCCACCTCTAATTTAAATACAAAAGCTTTTTTACAATACAAATCCCCAAAAAGCTATGGAAAAATATGAAATCACAGAAGGCCACATTCCAGATGTGCCAATTCATGTTGGCTACCATAGAGAATGCTACATGCAGTAAACTAACAAAATAAATATTGAGAGAGCCAGCAAGAAGAAATAAAAGACAGTAAAGGAAGTTGAAGGTTTGTAAGGCAGCTTTATTGTGGTTAAGTGTAGTTGTTTGACCTCATACGTTTGGATAAATCATGGTATAAATGTTTAGAATCCTTTTTAACCCCAAACATAAATTATTGATATTTACATCTCAGAAATAGTGAAAAAACATACAGATATAATTATGTAATGTAATAACATATATATATATATATATATTAAGTTAATTATTATATATTTATTCTTATAAAAGTTGAATATGTATTATCTTAGCATGGCTATCTTTATAACTAAATGACAATTCAACTATTTTGGTCACGCAGGCTTTAGTAGTAATATATATAATTGGGTTTCCTGCATTCGAGTTCTATTGTATCATTCTCAACGGTTTCTCTAGTGCTTGGGAGGCTCAAAGTGTAGGTGATATAAGAATATTCACATCTATTCTGAATCAACGATTGAGAGAAAAAGCACAAACTGCATGGTACACATCAGTTTTGCATAATAAGAAGTTGAATATATATTCACACTGCAAGTCAATGGTGGTACAGGAGAGCGACATTGCATCTGTACATAACATGCAGTTGGTACGATCTCTGTTATTGTTCAGATGCTCAGGGCACTGTTTAGCTTTAGAAACGGGTAGATGGAACAATATACCTATGACAGAGAGAATCTGTAGTTATTTTAAATTAACTAATACCTCTGTGATTGAAGACAAGAAGCATTTCTTGTATGATTGTTCTTTGTACACGGATCTGCGTAGGAAATATTTGAGTGATCTCACACTTGTGGGTGATGTTTGTGTTGATGTGTCACTGGTTTGTGAGTCGAAGCATGCATGGAGATTGTATATATATATCATGGAATGAAAAAAAAAGAGAGCATCTGTCATGCTACTGTGACTTTGGAACTATGGGCCGAGAGGCAGTGTGTTCCTGAAATAAAACTAAACTTTAATGGTAGAACATTTAACATATCATCATATTAAAATCAATAAATAGATCCCTCTGAAACTATGCACACAAAAAATAAACCCTGGCCATGTAAACCCTGCCAGGCTATTTTCAGGCGCTGCTTATTAGTCAAGATAAACTAATAAAAGGCTTCTATAGACACAGCAACATCTAGTAGACACATTTTTCAACATATAGCGACTGAAAATGTGCTCCAATCAGATGAGCAAACCATTAAAAGGGTTTTATAATGAACCGTGAAAAACAAAGGGCATTTTCATTGTTTTAGCAGAATAAATGTGTCAGGGCTTAGTCAGATCAGGTCAAGATGTCTCACAGCAGGGTTGAGGATCTGGGATTACCTGGGGAAACAGATTAGCAGAGTTGTAAACAGTGTAGTAAAATGATTGGTTCCTGCCACAGTCTAATAAATGAGGATTTACATTTATGAGGCACTTAAAAAAAAGTGTAACTAGATGAGGCTAGGTAAAATGCATACAGTAATCACACCTTGTGTCAATATGAATAATAAAAGCATACCATTGAAGTGGTTATCCAACTTGGAATCAGCTTGTAGTTGCAGTACCTGAAAATAAGGTTGACATTTCGTCCCCTTGGAATTATAAGGTTCTGTCTGACATTCTTGTCAAAACTAAGTTACTCACATATTCTTATTCTGTGACAACTTATTTACATTATGTGATGTGTTTTGTACAGTTAGGGTCCCTGTTATTTTTATGTTTGAAAGAAACTTGTTCCCCATACACATTTTCCTATATGTAATGCAAAAACTTTGAAGCTCAAATATCTCAAAACTGCTCAGAACGCAGATAGAACCTTATAATTCCAAGGGGACGATTTTTAGAAAATTTGTCATGAGTAATTAATACACTAAACACTTGATGATAAAATGTATAACATTAAGGATAAATATTGTAATGTTATTTAATACATGTTATCTCTTCCATGCCTAGCTATAGGGAATGTGGAGATGACGTCACGCCGTGTTGCATTATGGGTTCCGCCACCATATTTACAGGTTCGTGCCCAATACCGCTGTATTTAAATGCATGTGTTGGAGGCTGTATTTGGATTATCTGTCGAGATTTTAATAAACGTCGATATGGTTGTTCAGTTCAACTGCCATAGCAGGTCACACGATCGTTCAGGGAGGAAACTGAACAACGGAATACGTTTTTTCACCTTTCTTTCTTGGAAAAAACAACAAGGGAAGCAGGTCGAGGAGCTGACGAGAAGACGCCGGATCGCGTGGGTTGCCGCAATCATGAGGAAAAACTTTACTTACTGTCCTCCACTGCATACTACGTTTGTTAAAAGTTGTACAAAGCCAGAGGTTGTGTATTGTATAGTCCTCGATGACTAACAGTTAGGAAGATAGTTGATGAATGATGTTGAATTTATGGTTCATGTTAGCAGATGATAAAGCCAGGACACATTGCATGAATCAAATCATATTTATTTTGTTTTCAATAAACAATTTGCTTTGATATTCTGTACATCTTTTTACATGCCTTTTTAAAAATGTTTGTGAATCATGTTTTTATATATCTGCTTAATAAATACATTAAGTGACTCTCTTTCTGTACTGATTGCATCCACAAATACCCTTTAAGTACACATATATTAACTAGGCAAAGATACATCAAACCATTTAAAAAAAACGACCAAATACCCTAATTTTTACACGTGTTAACATTAAATAATGACAACAAGGCACAGTTGTATTTAACAAGTTACCACATCTTGTGGCATTATAAAGTAATGTACTTTTTTTTCCTGCACAACCTATGAAAACTTAACATATGCTAAAAATAGCAAGCTGACATTAACTATGAGAGCTGCTTTACAGGTAAAATAGCTTTAACTTCATGTACAATAGTAATCAACTTAGCATAGGCTTCGAACACCAAAACTAAATCAGATGTATCGACGTTGTTTATCGCGGATAGTTTGTTCAAATAATGTTTTTTGGCAGTGGCATTTAGTTTATCCCGGTAGGGTCCCTTCTCTTTTTCTTTAAACAACTCCATTTCTTCCATTCTTCTTTAATTTTACCTCGTTTTAGCCAAACACCCACTATTTTACCGAAGGTAAACAGAGATCGTGCCTGTAAAGATGGCGCCCACGTCCCATAATGCAACACGGCGTGACGTACCTCCACATTCCCTATTAGGATATTGATGTAAAACTATTTAATACATGATGATGTTATCTCTTCCATGCCTAGCTATTAGGTTATGTAGCTAGTAGATGTAAACTTATATGATAAATGTTATCTTTTCCACTTTAATCTCTGTCTAGTAATCGTCTTTCATATCCTAATTTACGGCGCTACAGCCTGGTAGAATAACTGTGTTTACGTTAACATGCACTGCTAAAATTACATCTAGCTAACGTTTACATGCTACGTAAGCTCTGTATCTCCTCAAAACAAATGTTTTCTTCTCTGTGATCTGCATGTCATTTCTAACAAGTGCAACGTTACCTGTAAATACAAACATAAAACAGAATAACGTTATGTTAACGGTTTACAGAGTTCATGCACTAAGCTAACATTAGCTAACGTTATAAGACAGGTATAAACAGCAGTATTTACCGGAGCCATTACACCTGGAATCTTGGATGCCGCTGTTAATGTTTCTCGACTTCGGATAGGATTCCTACTGGGAAATGTTTGATTGTGTAGATTTCGTTAGAGAAACTTTTATGGTGTGAACTCATGGATTTGGATAGATAGCTAGAGAACGCATGTGCTACGCTACACTATATTTTGAACGAATACTATTGGCAGACGTTAGTCACGTGACGATAGAATTCGTTTTTTGACTGGTTAGATGTATAGTGCTCCCTCGCGTTTGCCTAATCCGTTTATTAAACTTAAACTTAGTTTTCAAAAAATTATGATCGACTTGACACTGCCAACAAACGGATACGTGTTCAGAAAAAAATTATTTAGTTTATGTGAGAAAAGCAGCTACTCTATCCTCGAGGATCTATCATTTCAAAAACTAAAGCAGATAGCAGCGTTCGGCCCACCGTCTAATACGGACTCCTCCCACTTAAAAATAGTTACATCCTTCAAACGCATTTATAAGCAGAACGTTACTAAATTTGTTATTTTGGATTGGTAGACAATAATCGAGAGCATTTCCGTAACTGCATAGTTATTCATGATGTCTTTAATGTTCTTTGCCCCGTTATGATTTTAAGTGCGCGGCCATCTTGAACGCACTGCAAAAACAGCCGAAAGAGAGAGGTGGTGTGAGGGTGTCACCAAAGCCCGTCTACGGAAAGCCTGGCCACTCCCTATTAAGTCCTATTGTACCGAATTTTGGTTGTAGTTCCACCAGAGTTCCACTGGGGGCGATCGTCCGAGTGCAGAATGAATGGGAGTCTATGGAGCTAAACTGCTAAATTTGTCTCTTTCACCCGATTGCCATTGAGAAATCTCAGATTTGAATGTAGGTTTTGCAAGTTCAACATGGATTATAGGTCGAAAGTTGAATAAACGAGTACTTATGTCCTTTCGATTGCTTACAGGATGGGTTGTTGTTGCCCATAACACGCTAGCATTCTGCTAATGGATGCTGATTGTATGACGTCATTGACCTTTTAAAAGACTTTTTAAAGCAAATAAGTGACTCTAAAAAATCTAACACCCAGCAATCTGTAATTTCTTTACATCTCCTTTTGAAAACAACATTCAAATTACTAGACAAAAAATTATATCCTGAGAAAAGTGGATTTTGAGGGATATAGCTCCATAGACCTCCATACATTCTGCACTCGTCCTGTGAGCGCCCTCATATGGAATCAGAGTGGAACTGCAACCAGTTCAGAACCCGGAAGTTTACTGAGAGTGGCAGTTCTCGCCATATTAGATATTCTCTGGTGTGACAGAGATGAATGATCCTCCTTACCAGTTGTGGACCGACGAAGCTTAACTTTCAATGTGATGACTCTGAAAAGAAAGGGATCGAGAAATTGGGAAGCCATGTCATCAATCCATGTAGGAAAACGCGCTTAAATGTCTAGAGATATATTATATTTCATCGCATTGTCGCAATCTTTTAACCACCACCTGGACTTTGTTCAAATGTTTTGTGTCATATTTATCTAACGTTAGTAGAATGAAAATGAGTCTGCATTTAGCATTCACTACAAATGCAAAACTGCTTAATTCTGGCTTTAGAATCAGGCATGGGATTCATAATGGAATTACAAAAACGTCATTGCTGTCCAGTTGTAATATATGCAGTAGGACGGAGAGAAAGTGGATAAAACCAATTGGCTATGACACCGGTGTAATGACTTACAACAGTCTTACCAAGCAGAAAGAACCTCTGGTTTTGGCTAAAGAAAGAATTGCTTCCTGGTAAGGTAAACAGTGGTCCATAACGGTGATTGAGATTTTCTTACATGTTATATATATATATATTTTCCCCCCAAAGGATAACATCTTCTTTTGTGAATTCCAGGTATAGCTGTGGTCCCACTGTTTATGACCATGCCCATCTCGGCCATGCGTGGTAAGTTTCTCTGCTTGCCAGCTAGTTAGTTACAGAGTAGTTGCAGTTACGTTGAAACATAATTTGTTTTAGGTTTTTGCTAGGTTATTTTAATCATTGATATACTATTATAGTTTTTATTAACATTTCCATTTAAATTTGAGTAAATCTTAGTTTTAGCAGTTTTGTTTATTTTTATTATTTTGGTCCATTAAAGGTGCCTTGTGTAATGTTCGCCAAAAAATCATACCCCCAGAAAGTGAGTTGGTCTACTCTAGAGTAACAAACGAGAAATGGCATAGTCTCTATGCTCCGCCCTTAGTCTATGGCTCCGCCCCTACCTTCACAACGACCCTAGAAGCCGAGCCAACTCCTTAGGTGTTTCTCAATGTCAAGGATACTTCCTTGGCAGGACGCGTCCTTCCAAGTCATTTCCTTCAGAGGCTAGGCGAGGCTCCTCTTTAGCATTCGGAGAACACGTAAATGGAACAGGCTAGCAAGTGCACGTCATTGCGTCAATGAAAAGGTCCGCTTTTTGTAGAGCTTGGAATACCTAACTTAATCACAAAACGTTGTAAATAAGGGTGAAGATATTGTTCAATACATTGTTTTAGGCTTCACATGCTAGTTGTTACCAAGTTTTTTTTCTTCTATTGTAGTCTAAAGAACAAGGTTTAAAAAAATGGATATACAGTTTATATATTAAATATAAATTTGACCGGACGTTTATATTAAATAAATCATGACCGGACGTTTAGGCTATATTAAATAATAAAGCAAAGACAAAACCAGTTCAATTTAATTGACTTTTTTTTTCGTATGAATGTCTCCGTTTGTTCCTTGGTCCCTGATAAAAAAGACGAGAAAGCTATGAATAAAGCTGTGAATGGTATAATATTAACGTTAAACTAATTATTTATAAAAGGAATACCGGTGACGGCAACCAAGCTAACAATTGTTAAAATTACAGGTCCGGTTCAGCCATCAATAACGTAATTTGTAATATCAATATGATAGTAAATCTACTGGCATTTAAACGTTAAACTTTACTTATATGACGGTTATAACAAATGTATGGTAACGTAAATTTATTTACATTTGAAAGCATATGCTCCGACTCAGCTAACGTCTTTTATTTTTTGAACAAGATAGCAAAGCTGCGCGCATAGGATTGTGGGCGATTTGAGAGCGCGAAGGCTACACATATGCATCCTTTCCTGTCTATGGGATATTTTCCGAATGAAGGACTCAGTCCTTGGTTGAAATTCTGAGGATCCTCGGCATTGGAACAGTCCTTCGACGGATGTCGATGACGTGGCATCCTCGAAATTCCGGCTTCCGAGGATCCTTCCTTGACATTGAGAAACGGCTCTTGACTCCAGAGCAACGTTGGTTGATGTCAAGTGATTTTTAAATATGACATCCTCAAGCTACTCCCCTTCACCTTTACCAGTGAATATGTTCATATTAATTTTGTTCATATTACATTTTTATTGTTAGTTTGAATTACATTTAGGGCTGTCAACTTAAGTCGTTTAGTCGACTAATCGGTCGAGGCCGTTTTGGTCGACTGACATTCTCATTGGTCGACCAGTTGCATTTTTTTTTTTTTTTTTTTTTTACCAATAGGAAAAAAAATTCATTGATTTACTCCTTGATATTTATTCCTTTATAAGCAGTTATATATTAATGTATTCTAAATATAATTAGCCTATGTTTTATCCCCAACTTTAAATGCTTTAATTTAGGCTATTTTGTAACAGCGCCACAGTTTAGCGCAGCACGTAGAACACTCGGGAACCGCACCCGTGGCTGGCTGCACTGCTGCTTCGCGCTCAGTAAGGAATAGGCTATGTAGTTTTACTGTATTCATTCAGTTAGAACGAAACTTGCAGGGATGGAAATTAGCACCCGCCACCAGCCAAATGCGGGTGAATTTGTGTTGTGGCGGGTAAACTCGCTTCACCTACCGGCGGGTAAATAAAAATAGCATCATGCAACATTCGTCTGTTATAGGACAAATTAGTTTGAATAAACGAGCAGACACTGCTTAGCAAGACAACTAGCAGTGAATGTGCTTTCCATTAAATGAATCACACACACAGTAAACAAATCCTTAACAAAAACAGGGCTATTCTGGCGGGTGCGGTGATGCGGTGGTGACGCGTTCATATAACATGTCCTTACAGTGGCGCTGCCAATAAAGCTCCTAAAATCTGTCACAAAGAACTGGCAAAAGTAATGATTATGAATATGTAAAATATAGCAAGGAGATATTTTAATTATTTATTAATAAACAAGTCTTTTCTTTGTCCGTGTCAGTTGCAAAGATGAAGTTGACGATGCTGCCTCCCGATCTTCGCAGTAGGCCTAGTGAACGCGTCAGAGAGAAATGCACATTTCATACGGATTTCATAAGCAGAGAGCAGTCTGTGTCTGTTTTCTTTCGTTTTGAATTGTTCTGTTTAAAAGTAGACATGTCTGTGAGGCAAGTAGGCTACCTTATATGCTGAGTTTCGGTTCATTTATGAGACGAGCTCCAGTTCACGCGCCGGCGCCTCAGTTTTGTGATTATCTATCTGCTATATTTACTTCTTATTTATTAAATCCAGGCAATTGGTTGATGAAACACTGATTAAAATTAAGATACAATTAATACAAAACGAAATTCACTTTAAAGATTGTGACTGTCACTATAGACCTAGGACAGAGCTCCTCACTTTGCAGTTAAAAAAATCACTTAATTTTCAAAGAATTAGCTTTATTATTATTATTATTATTATAGTTTTAAATATGTAGGCTATTATTGATGTTTTTTCGTTGTTGTTTTATAAATGCTCTATGACAATTGTTTGATAAATGTTCAATCAAAATGCAAAACGTCGCGTCTTTTTTTTTTTTAGTCGACTAATCGTTGCGCAGGACAGGACTTTGGTCGACTAAGGATTTCTTTGGTTGACTAAAGCCCTAATTACATTAATTTGACATACAGCGTTCGCTGATGTTGACCAAGCTTGCGCCATTCAGATCTGCCAACTCTCACGAATGCACCATGAGACACATGCAATTGACACTTTTCACACGCTCTCACATTAATTTTCTCACGCACAGAAAAATCGCAAAGCAAAGAGGACACGGAGACCGACAGACTAGACAGAGAGAGCAGGTTAGTTATGATATAAAAAAAATCTCAGCTCTCAGATTCTGTCAATTTTATTACGCAATTCAAACAATAAATACCTTTGGCGCTTGTAAATGTTACACGACAGATCCCTAGCGCACGTGAACCGATCATCTCTACTAGCTAATAGTAAAAAAACACGAACACTGTTGAAAGACAGTAGGCTACTTACCAAAATGTATTCCTCATACATAATATCGACCAATCATTTTTTTTAATCAGCGTGCAGAGGTCAATAACATAGCTGGAGAATATGTCAGATTTACCTCAGGAAAGCCATTTAACCCTCATGTGGTGTTCAAAACCCTATAACACCTGTGGTGTTCCCGGTCAAAAATGACCGGCCCATAAAAAAAAAACGTATTAATCACTCATTATACCATATTTTCACCCAATCTTGGATTCAATCTTTTTGTCAACATGTTCTCTTTCAATTATGACTGGTTTTATATTTTGATTTGCATCTGAATAATCATAGGCCTCATTTATTTGAGAGTAGGCATTTCATTTTTTGAGTAATTTCTTTTAAATTTTTGAATATTTTTGGAAATATTAAATAAAATCTGAAGAAAATTGTTATTGTTGATCACACTAGTCAACTTAAAATTTTCACCTGGAATTTTGTTTTGAAACTTTTGTTTTGTAAAAAATATGGCACATACTCACACTTGTGGTGTTCCCGGTCAAAAATGACCGGCCTATAAAAAATAGCTTATAAATCACTCATTATACCATATCTCCACCCAATCTTGGATTCAATCTTTTTGTCAACTTGTTCTCTTTCAATGACTGGTTTTATATTTCTGTTTGCATCTGATTAATCGTGGGCCTCATTTATCTGAGAGTAGGCATCTCAATTTTGTTTTGAAACTTTTGTTTTGTGTTCTAGTTCTGTGTGAGAACCTCACAGTTCCAAAACAAAATGTCATAATATTTTGTCTGGAAGCTGTGATGTGTAGTAAACTTATTTCTTCTCAAGTGTTGAAAACTTAGAAGCTAAAAACCAGGAGACTTGGTTGTATCTTTTGCAGGTTCTTTATTGCAGATGAGCTGGATTTGCTGTAGTCTCTTCCAAGCGTCATCCCAAGTCTAACTAAAACATGATATATTTTTAGCTTATATTCATTTCAAAGGGGTGGAGTTACATCGAGGGGGGATACATTCTAAAACAAAGCATGCAAATGTAGGCATTACCAATCCAATGGAATCAGCATAAACTATTCAAATGCTGATAGTGGCCAGGAACTCTGGAGCCAAGAGCCATCCCAGAGCCATTAAAGAAAGTCTCCCCTACAGTTAATCCAATCAACCTAACGATTCAACATCTAGGCTGAAAGGTGAGAATCTCAGTGATCTGAGAAAACAGGAAAACAGGCCTAGTAGCAGGACAGGAAATTCTTGAAATCAGTCTACTAAACTTTATCAGTTTATACTATTGGAGTGGAAACCTAAATTAAACATTTTATAAATTTGTAACACGTCAATCCCCTCTTTGGGAGTTCTAAATAACTCCCACATTATATACAAATTTAAAACTTAAAGTTCATTCTTGTAACTTGAGATTGTTACAGGCACATAGCTTGCTCTGTGTTGGTGTTTCTGCAATTGCATGCTGACACAGAAACAAAACATGCAATTAGAGTCCGTGAAATTCTTACGGAAGAATTAACTTCAGTCATCTGGGGTCTTGCTGAAAGATCAAGACTGTCTTTGTGCACAAGTGAGTTCTGAAATGCAGCCATCTTCGGATGTGACATGCAAACGTTCTTTTCCAGCAAACAAGGCGTTTTTGACATATTCATCAGCTCTAAGAATATGTTGTTTCTGGAGTCCGGACTTTGTGCGATCTTCATGATGTGTAGTAGTATGACAATCTTGATCATGTTGATGGATGACTGAAGGTTTCGTAGTCTCTCTGCGTTGTGTTTTTTTTTTTCTTTTCTTTATCCTTTTGGGATAGTTAGCAGTGGGTCTCGTTGATTTCTAGAGGTTGTGGCTTCATACACCGGTTAGGAGGTTGGTGCTTATTGTCTTGGGTCAACCATCAAGAGGTATCTGCACAAAGGAAGACAGAAAAACAAAAGACAGGAGCAGTATTTGTTCAAACACTAGGGTTGTAAACTTTACCGAGTTTGCTCTTGTTCCTTCTTTCCCTATTTCTTAATTATTTTGACACCTATAAAGAAACAGTGAAGTGAGGATTGACTAAATGAATGGGAAGGCCTATGAGGGAGTCTTCGCCCAGGGTTTTGCCCCCGATTGCCTATTGCATTTTCGGTTCTTCCCTGGGTTCTTCACTGATTCGTGTGTCCTACCCTATCCCTGTTGGTGTGTACGTATGCGGAACACAATCGTGATTCATTTCTCCTTCATCCTCCAACAAAACTTTAGTCTGACAGACATCATACATGAGGATGAAACAATGTTCGGCATTAGTGTGGACACTGCATGAGGGCATTTTACATTTACAGTCTGACCTAACACTATTACTGATGAAAGGCCTGTGCTGTAAAATAGCATTTAAGGCTGTGAGTTTACTTAACCAGTGTCCCCCAAAGGAAAACTGAGACAGTCAATTTCCTTTTGTTCTATTAAAACAAACATAAGTCTTTCATCTTTGTTGTAAGTTACTGGGGAAATTAAGCACTCATAGCCTGAATCGTTAACCCCTAAAACAGCTGCCTAACATGGTTACTGATGATGGGAGGGGCTGCTTCAGGGCCTCAAGCAGATTGAGCAGAAGCTGAGTAATATTGTTCACTTCTCTAACATTCTTTTTGTTTTTTCTACATTCCTTTCTCCAATGTCCAGGTTTACCACAGTAATAACAATTTCCCTCTTTCTTAGGACATTTACGTTTCGGTTGGTTCTCTGTGTTGACCTTAAAGGAGGCTGCTGCAATTTTTACTCTTGCCCTGACATCCGAGTCTCTTTCCCAAGTAGCTAATCTGTCTAGGTTACTTTGCAGGGTTCTAGTGGACCATGTGACGTCTAAAAAAGGCAATGCATTTCTATGCTCTGTCAAAAGACCATGAAACCATGCGCGAGCCAAAGGGCCATTATCTTCTAACACCTTCTCTGATGTGTCTGATATTCCACTGTAAGCTGCAGCTGACTGACAAAATCTCTCTGTGTACTCACAAACAGTTTCATTCTTCTTCTGTACACAATGTGAATAGTTTAGAAATAGAATAGAAATAGTTTATCAGTTTATACTATTGGAGTGGAAACCTAAATTAAACATTTGATAAATTTGTAACACGTCAGATGAAACAAGAACATGAAAGAAAGATTCTTTTGAAGCTGGGTCACTGCAGTCACGGCCAGTTTGTGTGTGTGTGTATGTGTGTGTGTGGTAATGTCAGATGGATAAATGTATATTAGATGCAGGTTAGGGTAGGATCAAATTTCTCTCTGTGGAAAAGAATGTGTGTAATACTCAAAAAAGTTTGTGTGTTTTAACGTGTGTGTCTGGGTAGCGTGTGTATAAATGTATCGATACATGCACAGGTCCAAAGGCTCGATGTTTGCAAGCACACATGCTCATATGTGTACATGAAAATAATGAGCATGCTCCTGAAAACTAAATTGTTCTGTTATTTTCAGTCTCTCCCATTCACTTTCAATGGTCGGCCATTGTGACCATTTTTGACCATGCCTACTCTCATATTAATGAGGCCCACGATTAATCAGATGCAAACAGAAATATAAAACCAGTCCTAATTGAAAGAGAACAAGTTGACAAAAAGATTGAATCCAAGATTGGGTGAAAATATGGTATAATGAGTGATTTATAAGCTATTTTTTATAGGCCGGTCATTTTTGACCGAGAACACCACAAGTGTGACTGTGCCATATTTTTTACAAAACAAAAGTTTCAAAACAAAATTCCTGGTGAAACATTAGAGTAGACTAGTAGTCCAGTCATTTTAAGCCAAACTGGAGGTCAATCTTGAACAAATTGCAACAGATGCAAACTCAACTGATTTTGTATCCTCAATATGTCCTGAGTAAGGAAAAAAAGCCCCGAAGAATCCCATAAGGCGAAAGTTTCGTAAAAGACCCAAATATAGCCTATTCATACGATTATTCATTATTTTTCCTCACTTGAAAATGGGTAAAAATTTTAACCTTTAGATATCACCATGAAAATTACTGAGTTGATTACTTACATCAAGACAAACAAAAAATGTATTACAAGTTTTTTTTAATTGTTTGTTAACATAGAGACAAACGGTGCATAATCTAATTACGTTTAATTTGCATAAATACCCAAACAGATCTAAACATTGGGTATAGCCAGGTGAAAAAATCTTGTTGAATCTTGTTGACACCTTACAGTAAAATACTTAATGTTAAGGTCTGAATGGAACCGATTCAGACTACCCATGAACATTAATACATGGAGGCAGGAAGAAGTACTTTAGAAACCAGCCTTTTTTAATTTGTATTGCAGAGATGGGGTTTGGGGCTGAAACAAGACAAAAGGTAGGTAAAATAAAAAGTGGCTGGATCAAAAATGGGTTCCATTCAGACCTTAACATCTGTAAGGTGTCAACAAGATTCACCAAGACATTTTCACCTGGCTATACCCAATGTTTAGATCTGTTTGGGTATTTATGCAAATTAACACATACGTAATTAGATTATGCACCGTTTGTCTATGTTAACAAACAAGTTCAAAAAACGTGTAATACATTTTATGTTTGTCTTGATGCAAGTAATCAACTCAGTCATTTTCATGGTGATATCTAAAGGTTTAAATTTTTACCCATTTTCAAGTGAGGAAAAAGAATGAATAGGCGTATGAATAGGCTATATTTGGGTCTTTTTCGAAACTTTTCCCTAATGGGATTCTTCTGGGCTTTTTTTTCCTTACTCAGGACATATTGAGGATACAAAATCTGTTGAGTTTGCTTCTGTTGCAATTTGTGCAACCTTTTTTCATAAAATGACTGGACTATAGTGTGATCAACAGTAGCAATTTTTTTCATATTTTTTTTTTCATATTTCCAAATGTACTCATAAATTATTTGTTTTTTACTCAAAAAATTAGATGCCTACTCTCAGATAAATGAGGCCCACGATTAATCAGATGCAAACAGAAATATAAAACCAGTCCTAATTGAAAGTGAACAAGTTGAAAAAAGATTGCCGGTCATTTTTGACCGGGAACACCACAAGGGTAGTAACAAGGTAACAAAACCCCCACAAAAAAATAAGAAAATTTGCACAAAAAAAAAAGAGATTTAGTTATACCGTTTGGGAACAAAGTCACTAAGTTTCATTCCAAAGCGATAACATTAACTAGTATTTTTGGGAAAAAGAAAATCTTCTCCGGGTCAAATTGACCCGAACACCACATGAGGTCACGTAGTTGGCAAGAAAAAAAGAGAAATGTTTCAAGTTCGGAGTCAAACCTCATTTCTTTCATGTCCATAGGAAAGATAAGAAATGTTGGGCCTGAAATCACTGATACAACCTTTAAGTAAAACCTCTATGAGTAAAAGTTTGAAATGTTGCCTTTACAGCTAGCTGAAATTAAATAATTTCAAGTTATTTTATATTTATTTCATTTAACATTTATTTTATTTCAAATATCAAAAATTCTATTATTTACAGTTTTAGTTTACTATAATAACCCTGCGTTGGTGTTTGTTCAGCAGTAAATACATTTCTCTGCCAGCTTCCTTTATTTTCTTCTTTTTCTTCCTCGTATGCAGCTCATATGTCCGATTTGACATTCTGCAAAGGATCTTATCCAGACTTTTTGGAATCAATGTCATCCATGTTATGGTCATCACTGACATTGATGATAAAATCATACAAAGAAGCCTTGAGGTAAGTATCAACTTACTCTTTCACCCATGTGTCAGTACATACAAGATTAGATATTTGTGTGGAAGAATGTTTACACTTGGCAATTCTAAGACATGTAGAATTGTTTTTGGTTTAATTTCTTTTGCAGGAGAACATCTCACCCACTGTCCTGGCAAGAATGCATGAGGAAGAGTTTAAGAGGGACATGCAAGCACTGCGGGTAAATCAAAACAATTTTTGACTTAAGGATTTACTGGGTTCCCACGGGTCATGGAATTTCTGGAATGTCATGGAATTTTAAAAGGTCTATTCCAGACATTGAAAGTCAGGGAATTTTATATATTTTTTGTCCAAGTCATGGAATATCAGGGAATTTAGTTTGTTGCTTTAAAATTTAGTTTCCATTTATCAAAATGTAATTATTTTTTTTATCGCGCTGTTTCACACATTCAATTCAATTCAATTCAAATTTATTTGTATAGCGCTTTTCACAATACACATTGTTTCAAAGCAGCTTTACAGAAAGTGCATTAAAAATGTACATAGAAAATACAGTTAGTTCATCATGTATTAATTTAGGGCATAACATATCGCCGGCGTCGAGTCGTCTCTCCACAGGCGTTTAGTCGTCTCATCACAGGTGTTGGATCATCCGAAGTCCCTGTGAGAGGCTGGATACAAACTGGAGCTGACGAACGCTATTTACCTCGGGACTTGCGTCCCGAGATAACAACAGAAAGGCAGATGAGAAATAATTAACGTAGCTGATGTTCATAATATTAATGCATTCGATCTGATTCGGCAGTAGTATAAAAGGTAAGCATTATGTGAATGCTTGGTTAAAGAGATGCGTCTTTAATCTGGTTTTAAACTGGGACAGCGAGTCTGAGCCTCGAACAATATCAGGAAGGTTATTCCAGAGTTTAGGAGCTAAATGTGAGAACGCCCTCCCTCCTTTAGTGGATCTGGATATCCTAGGAATGACCAGAAGCCTCGAATTTAGTGATCTTAAAGAGCGCGACGGATTGTAGGGCGATAGAAGGTCCGTTAAATAGACTGGAGCTAAACCATTTAGGGCTTTATAGGTCAGTAGCAATAGCTTGTAATTGATACGGAACTTAATAGGTAACCAATGTAGAGATGATAAAATTGGTGTTATATGATCATATTTTCTTGATCTAGTAAGAACTCTAGCGGCTGCATTTTGGACTAACTGTAGCTTGTTTATTGAGGATACAGGACAACCAGCTAATAAAGCATTACAGTAATCTAGTCTCGAGGTCATGAATGCATGAACTAACTTTTCTGCATCAGAAACAGATAGCATGTTACGTAGCTTAGCAATGTTTCTAAGGTGGAAAAAGGCTGTTCTTGTAACATATGAAATATGATTTTCGAAAGTCAAGTTGCGGTCAAGTATGACACCCAGGTCTTTTACTGTAGTGGATAAAGTAACAGGGCATCCTTCTAAATTAAAGTTGTATTGTAAGGGATTTTGTGGGTAGTTTTTTGGACCAATAAGTAATACCTCTGTTTTATCTGAATTTAATAGCAGGAAATTACACGTCATCCAATATTTTATATCTTTAAGACATTCTGTCAAGTTAGATAAGTTAGTGGTTTCATCTGGCCGTGATGAAATATATAATTGAGTGTCATCAGCATAACAGTGAAAATTAATTCCATGTTTTCTTATAATATTACCAAGTGGCAGCATATATATTGAGAATAGTAGAGGGCCTAACACAGATCCTTGCGGTACTCCATAGTTTACTGACGTTATCTTTGATTTTTCCCCATTTAAGCAGACAAAGTGGTAACGGTCTGATAAGTACGATCTAAACCAGCTTAATGCCTGTCCCTGAACACCAGTGTAGTTTTGTAGTCGATCCAGGAGTATTTTATGATCTATAGTATCAAATGCAGCGCTTAGATCCAGTAGAACAAGTATTGAGATGCAGCCTTGGTCAGAAGCTAAAAGTAAATCATTTGTAATTTTAACTAGCGCAGTTTCTGTGCTATGATACTGTCTGAATCCTGACTGAAATTTTTCATAGATATCATTTTCTTGCAAGAAAGAGCACAATTGAGCGGACACAACTTTTTCTAGTATTTTAGACATAAATGGAAGATTTGAAATGGGTCTGTAATTTGCTAGGTTATTTGGATCTAATTGTGGTTTCTTAATAAGAGGTTTTATTACTGCCAGCTTGAATATTCTTGGAACGTGACCTAAAAATAAAGATGAATTAATAATATTGAGAAGAGGCTCTTCCACTACAGGTAACACTTCTTTAAGTAATTTAGTGGGTATTGGATCTAATAAACAAGTTGTTGGTTTAGATGCAATAATACATTTATTTAGCTCTTCCTGTCCTATAGTTGTAAAGCGGTGTAGTTGTTCTTGAGGGGCGATAATTGAGGCTGAATCATAAGACACCATAAGAGATTGTACATTTACAATTGTGTTTCTGATGTTTTCTATTTTCACAGTGAAGAAATTCATAAAGTCATTACTACTACATTGTAACGGAATATTTTGCTCAGGTGATGCCTGTTTATTTGTTAGTCTGGCCACGGTGTTAAATAAGAACCTTGGATTATTTTGGTTATTTTCTATTAGTCTGCGGAGATGCTCAGCCCTGGCTGATTTAAGAGCCTTTTTGTAACGTGACATAGGCTACTGTCTTTCCACGCGATTCTAAAGACCTCTAAATTTGTTTGTTTCCATTTACGCTCTAAGTTACGAGTTTCTCTCTTGATAGCATGCGTAGCATTGTTGTACCATGGTGCTCTAGTTTTCTCTCTAACCTTTTTTAATCTAATTGGTGCAACAATTTCTAATGTACTAGAGAAAATGGTGCTCAAACTGCTAGTCATTTCCTCTAGTTCATCTGTTTGTTTGGGTTCACTGAGCAGCTGAGATAGATCAGGTAAGCTATTTGAGAATCTATCTATAGTGTTTGGAAGGATTGTTCTGCCTGGTCGATAACGTGGCGCAACATGACAAATTTCAGCAGTACGTAACATGCAAGTTACCATGTAATGATCAGTTACATCATCGCTTTGCGGTACAATATCTATATCGGTTGGATTGGTTCCATATGATATAATTAAATCTAGTGTATGATTTAGGCGATGAGTGGGACCACTGACGTTTTGCGTGACCCCGAAGGAGTTTAATAAATCTGTAAACGCAGTCCCTAACGCATCATTTGTGTTATCTACGTGTATGTTAAAATCTCCAACAATTATTGCTTTATCGACATTGACCAATAGATTTGATAGAAAGTCTGCAAACTCTTTTAGGAAATCGGCGTAAGGCCCTGGAGGTCTATATACAGTAGCCAAGGCTAGAGATAATAGGGATTTCTTTCTTAAATCTAATAGTGTAACATTTAGCACAAGTACCTCAAACGAATTAAACCTGTGACCTGTTTTCTGAGTAACATTAAGAATATCTCTATAGATTGTTGCAACACCGCCGCCACGACCAATCAGACGGGGCTCATGCTTATAACAGTATCCTGGCAGAGTAGACTCATTTAGACCGAAATAATCATTTGGTTTAAGCCAGGTTTCAGTAAGGCACAGTACATCGAAACTATTATCTGTGACCATTTCATTTACAATAACCGCCTTAGGTGTGAGCGATCTAATGTTTAGAAGACCTAGCTTTAGAAATTGTTTATCACTGATATTGAGATTTTCTGGTTTAATTACAATTAAATTTTTCCTAGATCCTACATTATATATATTATTTGGCCTTACTAAACGAGGAATAGACACAGTTTCTATATAATGTTCTACATTGGTGCTTATATCAATTAAGTTGGGACAGCAAAGACTGTGATTTGGACTTTGACTTACTAGTCATATGGTGTGTAGCGTCTTGGAGATGTTGTCCGACAGCACAGCCGCTCCGACTCTGCTGGGGTGAAGGCCATCAGCACGGAAGAGCCTAGGTTGCTCCCAGAACAGATTCCAATTATTTACAAAGAGCAGTCTCTGTTCATTACACCATGACATTAACTAATGGAAAGGTGTTCATTTTCACACTGAATATGGCTTAGAGCTTTTTATTTTGAACTCTCAGAGTGCACCAAATTGATGAATTTAACATTAAAAAACACAAAATGTTCTTACGGGGGAGCATGCCCCCCAACCCCCCTAGAGGGACAGAGGTCCACTCACTACAGCTTTACCAAAAAATTCTGTGAGAAACACTGGTATTGCTTTTCACAAACATCTACATGTCTGTCTATTTGAAAGTTTAGGCTATATGGAGTGTATATTGCATTTGTGGATGTTGTTATAGCACAATTCTTTACACCTCACCCCGGACCGCACTAATTTTCAAACCCTGGTTACGGCCTTGACTGTGCTTCAAACCGCGTAGCGCGCTCGCACGGCAGAGAGACCTTGCGTAATACAGAGAGTAGGATTCCTGTCCATCATCGCACAAGCTGCGCCTGTTTTGCCGTTCATGATAGGTCATGGAAATGTATCTTTTTAGTCAGTGAAAGTCAGGGAATTTGACATTTGGTTTAGAGTGGGAACCCTGGATTTAGTTACCTAAGGTAAAAAATAAAATATGACTAAATGTGGTTGAAACCTTAATGTGTATTTGTCTGGTCTTTGTTCATTTGTCCAGGTTCTTCCTCCAGCTGTATACATGAGGGTGACAGACAACATTCCCCAGATTGTAGCTTTCATAGAGTGCATTATCAGAAATGGACATGCCTATGTCACAAATCAAGGTGCCTCTCTCTTTCTTGTTGACAATTAAGGTCAAGTCTTCAAAGTTTTTTTCCCCCTAAATATGAAGAGAAGATGAAACTGAATATCCAGTATGATTTGTTGACCCAGGGAACGTCTACTTCAACACTCAGTCCATTGGAAGCCGTTATGGCAAACTTGTGAATCTCGGAGGCATTGTTGGGGAACAAGGTATGTTTATGACATCTGTTTTTTTGTCTTGGAGGTCTTTATCAATAACAGTAAATGTGGGTATCCTCAATCTTTAATCACACATGATTTGTCATTGCACATTTATTATAATCTTTTTCTTTGTTATTGAGCTAACCTGCTTGACAAAACTACTGGTAATAGTTACAAATATTACTGATAATATATGTCTGTAGATAAGAAAAGTTATTTTTTGGGATAATTAATATGCTCTAGAAACCATGACCTAAATCCAATAGAGTATTTTAAAATTTCTTGTATTTAGGGGTTCAGGATAAAAGGGATCCAAGGGACTTTGCTCTGTGGAAAGCATCCAAACCACATGAACCTCACTGGGTTTCATCTTGGGGACAAGGGAGACCTGGGTGGCACATTGAATGTTCTACAATTGCAAGGTAAATGCTCTGCCTTAAGGCTGGCCCACACTAAAAGATTTTAAATATTTGAACATATTTTCAAAATGTGAGAGACAACAAATATGACGATAAAAAAAAATCATACATTTTATTCCTATCGTGTGTGGAGTGCACGGCGCACTCTGGTATGCGCACTCACGGTGCACATAAATAAACGTGGGTTACTAACGGCGTTATTTTTTTCAGTAACGAGTAATCAAACTATTTACTGTTTCCGCCGTTACCGTTACTGACAATAAAATATGCCGTTACTATAATTGAGCTCACTGAAGCGGTTTTCATCCGAGTAGGCTCTCTCTCCGCCATAGGACCTGCAAAGTTTTTTCTCTGGTGGTGTGTGTGTTTATGAGGCGCCGTACTGGACTAAAGTGAGGCGAACGCCGCGAGCACGCTCGACAGTGCGCAAGAGAGACCGAGTGTGTCCGAGAGCGTGCTCGACAGTGCACGAGAGAGACAGAGTGTGTCTGAGCTTAATTATTTATAAATAAAGTACACATTTCAGCATTAGAATAATCTCTGTAGCATATTGGTATAATCTGCAACGTTTTAATTTTTTTTGCATGGTTATAAAATAAAACACAAGAATAACCTGCAGGGAAAGTTCCCAGAAAAAAACTTGACCGGTTGTGAACACGTGCGGCAAACACGACTAGAATTTGGCTTAAATAACCTCTGATGATTGTTCTTTGTAGGTTATAAAAATAAAACCCAGAAATATTATATTTTATTATTATTATTTATGTTGGTACATTGTTCAGTTGTAACGTGGTGCGGTGAAGCAGAGATGAAGCTGGATCCAAGTGCAGCACACGCTTTATTTAACAGACAATAAACTTAGACTGGAACAGGATTCAAAGACACAGGAACAGGATTCACAGGAACAAGAACGACCACCGTTAACTAACATACATTCAATAACTCACAAAGACAGGGCAGAAACACAGGGCTTAAATAATCAAGTACAAACGAGCTAACAGAATAACAAGGGGGCGTGGGAAATAAGAAACACCTGGGATAACTAACAGACAAGACAGTGAACCACTGAACATGACAAAACACAAAACCCACATCACGACATCAGTATTATATTGAGAGCACTTTTTGTTAAACTCTTTACTTTTGTGAGGAAGAAAATACTTCAAGTAGGCTATACAGTATGTCTACCAGTTGTAAAGGTGTGTGAGTTTTATCATTTTAATTTGCACTACAAAGAGTTTGTGTATTTATATGCATATATTTATATTATATTCATTTCTTAAGAAGCATAATTTATTTTTAGACTTATTTGTTGGCCAGTTGTGGTGTCCAATAAATATTAAAAGTTCTAAACCATCCATTGTGTTTTGTTGTTCCACTATAGTAATGATATTATTTTAATATTTAAGTTAATAGGTGTCTCTCACATTGTCCCACAGCAACATTAAAATAGTGTAGATTAGTGTACAATGTTTTATAATAATATTTTTTTTCTATTTAGTGTCCATTTCATTCATTTAACATTTTTAATATTGGGGGTATCCAAGTTGTTTCACATATTTAAACATTTTTTAAAAGGAAAGCAACAGTTACTTTCCCAGGTAATTAGTTACTTTTGTAATAATGTAACTCAGTTACTAACTCAGTTACTTTTTGTGAGAAGTAACTAGTAACTGTAACTAATTACTTTTTTTAAAATTTCACAAAATCTCTTGCGGTTAAACGTGACTTTAGAGTAAACAAACATGGTGGACGACGGGCAAGAGAAATGGCGATAATAGTGTTTGGAATACTTTTTACAGTAAATTTATCAATCACTTTTAATGCACATCCAATCATGGGAAAATCTGATAATATAATCTGTGGAACCATCAATATAAACGGGACTTGACTAGGATTGTAGGAAGGGGAGAATTGGGCCCAAAATTGGCCCCCAAATTATTTTGTAGTGTGGGTGCCTTAACCAATTGGAGTAGGAGGTCTCTGCGGAACAAAAGTGGGTGTTTCTAAATTTGTGAGTGTTTTCACACTGGTGGGTGTTTATAAATCATGCAATGAAAATGATGCCCTTCTCCCGACCCCACCCCTAAGACCTACCCACACTGTGACGTGGGCAAATCAGGTAACGCGGTTGAAAATGCCCCTCTGTTTATGGCCTCGCCCCCTGATCTGGTAACTCCTATTACCGTCTGCAGAGACCTCTATTTGAACAAATGACTTCTTATACCAAACGTGATATTGATATTTGTTTTGCACTGATTTAATGTCTGATTACGAATGGATGCCAGTTGTACATTTAGTCTTAGGTAGTAGCTTGAGAAAATGTATCTATTGTTCACAACATAATGGAGGTTTACTCCATTATAAGTTATGTGACAGTCAGTTCAGTAGGTCTCTGATTGCAGACAGGAAGAATATAAGTCATAGATTGTTGTGGAAGTCAGGCATTTTGGTACATTATCCTATGCCAATTTTGAAAGATATGATCCATACTACAACCATAGGTCAGGAAAGATGCTGCTAACTATGACTACACTTGACAAGCAGGGATGCTCCAAAAATGATGACTAAACAGGTCAAAATCGAGTTACGTTTGGATAGTGTGAGCCAGAGCCGTTAAATATGAGAGTTGCGACACACTTTGATCTCGCCGCCACGCGGTCACGTGGTTCATGGAGCTCTACATAGTTCCAAACAAATCCGCGTTTCCAATGATTTTAAGTGGGGCAGACAGCAGCAGCTTTATTTGCAGCAATTACCGGTAAATATTGACGCATAATGTTCATTGATTATTATGTTGACACTTAAATGACTTGCATATAATAGCATTTTTTTTCTGGGGAGTAGCAGAAACATAGCATTAACGTTTTGTGTTTAATTTTGGAGGTAAATGGGGTGCTCCCATAACGTAGAATACATTTACAGCAATGACCATTTGCAGAAAATGTCTGTAAATATGATGGAGAGACGGCATTAACGTTAACAGTGTGGTCAGTTGAAATTAAACTGGATATATGGTTACTGAGTAGAATAATTCATAACATTAACGTTACTGTTAACGGGATTTTCAGTAACTTATACATTTACATGTACACATACTGTAGGCTACACAGTACATCGTATGCATGTATTTTTTGTGTGTTCTGATGAATGGTTTGAAAGGATGTAGGGGTACATTAGCCATACTAAAATGAATCATGATATAACGTTAATGTTAGATATCATTTAACTCAGTAACCATCTCTCCATTTACACACACACACACACACACACACACACACATACACACACACACGTGTGTGTGTGTGTGTCTGTGCATACTCTACCAGCCAAAAGTTTTGGATCAGTAAGATTTTTTATTTATTTTTTTATTAAAAATACAGAAAAAAGTGAAAAATTACAATTTAAAATAACTATTTTCTATTTTAATATATTTTAAAATGTCATTATTATTGTGATCAAAGCTGAATGTTCAGCATCATTACTCCAGTGTCACATGATCCTTCAGAAATCAGGATAATATGTGGATTTGATGCTCAGAAAACATTAATTATTATTATCAATGTTGAAAACAGTGTAAAAAAAAATTTTCAGGATTTTTTGCTGAATAGAAAGTTCAAAAGAACAGAATTTATCTGAAATAGGATCTTTTGTAACATTATACATGTCTTTACTGTAACTTTTCATCAATTTAATTAATCCTTGATGAATAAAAGTATTGATTTATTTTATTTATTACCCCCAAAAATATAGAAATTCCTTCTGACCCCAACATTTTTTACGGTTTGTTTAATGTTACAAAAGTTTTCTATTTTAGATAAATGCTGTTCTATGCATCAAATAATCCTGAAATAAAAATGTAAATAACTTTTCAACATTGATAATAATGAGAAATAGAGATGCACCGATTACAATTTTCTAGGCCGATTCCGATTGCCGATTTTCATTGAGTTTGACCTGCCGATACCGGTTTTAGCCGATTCCGATTTAATTTTTTCTAACCACTTTACAGCACACATAAATATTTATTTTCTATCTTTTCTTTAATAGAACATTTTACAATTTGCATAGACCATAATGTTTTTAACAGATAATCGCTATAAAATAGAATAAATTACCTAGGGTAAATTACCCCTGGTGTGGGAAACTCACACACATCTACACTCACCGGCCACTTTATTAGGTACCCCATGCTAGTAACGGGTTGGACCCCCTTTTGCCTTCAGAACTGCCTCAATTCTTCGTGGCATAGATTCAACAAGGTGCTGGAAGCATTCCTCATGGAGTTTCGTCCATATTGACATGATGGCATCACACAGTTGCCGCAGATTTGTCGGCTGCACATCCATGATGCGAATCTCCTGTTCCACCACATCCCAAAGATGCTCTATTGGATTGAGATCTGGTGACTGTGGAGGCCATTTGAGTACAGCGAACTCATTGTCATGTTCAAGAAACCAGTCTGAGATGATTCCAGCTTTATGACATGGCGCATTATCCTGCTGAAAGTAGCCATCAGAAGTTGGGTACATTGTGGTCATAAAGGGATGGACATGGTCAGCAACAATACTCAGGTAGGCTGTGGCGTTGCAACGATCCTCAATTGGTACCAAGGGGCCCAAAGAGTGCCAAGAAAATATTCCCCACACCATGACACCACCACCACCAGCCTGAACCGTTGATACAAGGCAGGATGGATCCATGCTTTCATGTTGTAGACGCCAAATTCTGACCCTACCATCCGAATGTCGCAGCAGAAATCGAGACTCATCAGACCAGGCAACGTTTTTCCAATCTTCTATTGTCCAATTTCGATGAGCTTGTGCAAATTGTAGCCTCAGTTTCCTGTTCTTAGCTGAAAGGAGTGGCACCAGGTGTGGTCTTCTGCTGCTGTAGCCCATCTGCCTCAAAGTTCGACGTACTGTGCGTTCAGAGATGCTCTTCTGCCCACCTTGGTTGTAACGGGTGGTTATTTGAGTCACTGTTGCCCTTCTATCAGCTCGAACCAGTCTGGCCATTCTCCTCTGACCTCTGGCATCAACAAGGCATTTCCGCCCACAGAACTGCCGCTCACTGGATGTTTTTTCTTTTTCGGACCATTCTCTGTAAACCCTAGAGATGGTTGTGCGTGAAAATCCCAGTAGATTAGCAGTTTCTGAAATACTCAGACCAGCCCTTCTGGCACCAACAATCATGCCACGTTCAAAGTCACTCAAATCACCTTTCTTCCCCATACTGATGCTCCGTTTGAACTGCAGGAGATTGTCTTGACCATGTCTACATGCCTAAATGCACTGAGTTGGCGCCATGTGATTGGCTGCTTAGAAATTAAGTGTTAACGAGCAGTTGGACAGGTGTACCTAATAAAGTGGCCGGTGAGTGTATATATATATATAGTCAAGTCAAGTCACTTTTATTTATATAGCGCTTTTTACAATACAAATTGTTTCAAAGCAGCTTTACAGAGATAACAAGAAAACAATGTTGTAATAGTATTGTTAAATTCAAAATTAAATGTTAAATGTCCCCAACTAAGCAAGCCAAAAGCCAATGGCGACAAAGGCGAAGAGAGGCGAAAAAGGCAACAGTGGCAAGGAACCAAAACTCCATCAGGTGACAGAATGGAGAAAAAAACCTTGGGAGAACCCAGGCTCAGTCAGGGGGCCAGTCCTCCTTTGGCCAACGAACGAACAGTGTATGATTATGAGTTAGGCAGCATAATATCAGGAGTCAGATGTGATCAGAACTTTCACGATATTTATCCATATATATATATATATATATATATATATATATATATAATATATATATATATATATATATATATATATATATATATATATATATATATATATATATATATTTATATATATATATTATTAAATTGAAATAATATTTCAAAATATTACTGGGTTTTTTTCTTGTATTTTTAATCAAATAAATGCAACTTTGGTGAGCAGAAGATACTTCTTTTAAAAACATTAAAAAAAATATTACTGATCCAAAACTTTTGACTGGTAGTGTCTATACACATTGTTCTTGAAACTTGTATATCAATAAAGCCCTTTGAATTGAATAAATTTTTTGTGTGTTTTGAATTTTGGAGGGAAGGGGGACTGCACCCATAAAGTATTTACTGTATATATTTTTCTCGTGCTTCTATGGTTATAATTACTAACATCATTAAGTTATGTTAAAATACATTCACATAAACCTGCACAACAAGTAATTATCAATTAAAGCTGCAGTTTAAGTCAAGAAAGAAGTTTGGTCAACAGTAAAAAAATACACAAGGCAACCAATTGCATTCAACAAAACATTTAATTATATATTATATCTAGGGAGAGGGTAGGTAAGTGTTGCTTGAATGTTCGGTCTACAAAGAAACTCGTTCGACTTCCTACAGGGACAGATAGATGGCAGAAAGCAGGCCAGAAAAGGAATACAAGTGTTCACAAAAGCCATTACATTCTGCCACCGAAGCTGTAGATGATCTGGGGTGAATCCAGAATCAGTCAAATCAGGCAGCATTCCCCTGCCAGAAGCAGAGCGTGTCCTAGGCCCAGAGGAAACCGGCTCTTGAACAAAAGCCTGTTGCTGCTGGAGAGAACTGGTAGTAAAGAAAGGAAATGGTGTTTAAGTTAATACATTGAAGGATGGATTAAATGCACATTTAAAGCCTATGTTTCCTAAACATTTTCCTGAGGTTGAGATTACAGAAGTGAGAGTACACACCTACAGTTAGGTCAATACCTACTTGGACATTTGTCATGATTTCTGTTATTTTTACTATTACTGTAAATAATTTGAAATTATATGAGAACAAAAATCTCTCTCTCTCTCTCTCTCTCTCTCTCTCTCTCTCTCTCTCTCTCTCTCTCTATATATATATATATATATATATATATATATATACAGGTCCTTCTAAAAAAATTAGCATATTGTGATAAAGTTAATTATTTTCCATAATGTAATGATAAAAATTAAACTTTCATATATTTTAGATTCATTGCACACCAACTGAAATATTTCAGGTCTTTTATTGGTTTAATACTGATGATTTTGGCATACAGCTCATGAAAACCCAAAATTCCTGTCTCAATAAATTAGCATATCATGAAAAGGTTCTCTAAACGAGCTATTAACCTAATCATCTGAATCAACTAATTAACTCTAAACACCTGCAAAAGATTCCTGAGGCTTTTAAAAACTCCCAGCCTGTTTCATTACTCAAAACCGCAATCATGGGTAAGACTGCCGACCTGACTGCTGTCAGAAGGCCATCATTGACACCCTCAAGCAAGAGGGTAAGACACAGAAAGAAATTTCTGAACAAATAGGCTGTTCCCAGAGTGCTTTATCAAGGCACCTCAGTGGGAAGTCTGTGGGAAGGAAAAAGTGTGGCAAAAAACGCTGCACAACGAGAAGAGGTGACCGGACCCCGAGGAAGATTCTCGCAGCTATATATAGATTTTTCTAAGTATTTATATATTTATTATTTGTGTGTGTGTGTATGTGTGTGTGTGTGTATATATATATATATATATATATATATATATATATATATATATATATATATATATTAGTGGTGGGCCGTTATCGGCGTTAACGTGAGACTCTTATCGGGCGATAAAAAAAATATTGTCGTTAATCTATTCTCCAAATTGGGTTGGGAGCGGGTCTATACTACTCAAGCTATGATGACTTTCACCTTGATATTTAGCGTCAAACTACTCTGTAGTAGGCTACATCTACATTTAAATGTAAACGAGCTGCTTTGCTTTGCGTTGCTTGAAAAGCTTTCGCGCCAACGTCATTCATCAGGTTTTCTGCACACTTTTTTAATTCAAATTTAAAGCTTTTTAAGACTCAAAGAAATAGTTAATTTAACTGTTATATAAATTTAATATCACATTTGCTATTGTGGACGGGAAAACATCCCTCTTGCTGATGTGATATTGTATAACAACATAATATGATATATAGCCTATAAGACGACAAACTCGGGCCATGTCTATAACTGCACACGTCACACAGTGAAAGCACGAGACACAAAAGCGATGTCACCTCACAGTGCCTCCTACATCGTTAAAACAATGATTACAATAGAATAATAGACGCACACCACTACGCACATAAAGAATGAATTTAACTTTAAGCGCATTATTCTGCGCTCGGGATGCGCATAAGCGCTTTGTGCCACACTGTATTGGAGCCTTTCATATCATAATGTCTCTTAATTATTCTCCACTAAATAATGTTTTTTTCACTAAATGTTCAGATTTTATCAAATTATTGTTTTATTTAATTATCCACTAATGTAGTTTATAATAGCATTTTTGTCATAGATTATAATATACTTTTTTGATATGTTGTTTTTCTTTGTAACGTCTGTATTTCTTTGCAATGTCTGTATTAAGTAGATTGTGTTCACACAAAAGAGTGATTATCAGTTCAACACACAGAGTTATAGAAATTATACTTAAATAAAAAAAAATAATAATGCGGCACCTGGAAACCCGTTCTCAAAGACTTACTTTTAGTAATTTTTTGGGTAGCACACATATTCTGAATACCTTCGGCAGAATTCAAATTAGCCATTTTAATCTAGATTAATCTAGATTAATTCCAAGATTACAGTGAGATTAATCTAGATTAAATAAATTAATCTATGCCCACTACTAATATATATATATATATATATACACTCACCGGCCACTTTATTAGGTACACCTGTCCAACTGCTCCTTAACACTTAATTTCTAAGCAGCCAATCACATGGCGGCAACTCAGTGCATTTAGGCATGTAGACATGGTCAAGACAATCTCCTGCAGTTCAAACGGAGCATCAGTATGGGGAAGAAAGGTGATTTGAGTGACTTTGAACGTGGCATGATTGTTGGTGCCAGAAGGGCTGGTCTGAGTATTTCAGAAACTGCTAATCTACTGGGATTTTCACGCACAACCATCTCTAGGGTTTACAGAGAATGGTCCGAAAAAGAAAAAACATCCAGTGAGCGGCAGTTCTGTGGGCGGAAATGCCTTGTTGATGCCAGAGGTCAGAGGAGAATGGCCAGACTGGTTCGAGCTGATAGAAGGGCAACAGTGACTCAAATAACCACCCGTTACAACCAAGGTGGGCAGAAGAGCATCTCTGAACGCACAGTACGTCGAACTTTGAGGCAGATGGGCTACAGCAGCAGAAGACCACTCCTTGTGCCACTCCTTTCAGCTAAGAACAGGAAACTGAGGCTACAATTTGCACAAGCTCATCGAAATTGGACAATAGAAGATTGGAAAAACGTTGCCTGGTCTGATGAGTCTCGATTTCTGCTGCGACATTCGGATGGTAGGGTCAGAATTTGGCGTCTACAACATGAAAGCATGGATCCATCCTGCCTTGTATCAACGGTTCAGGCTGGTGGTGGTGGTGTCATGGTGTGGGGAATATTTTCTTGGCACTCTTTGGGCCCCTTGGTACCAATTGAGCATCGTTGCAACGCCACAGCCTACCTGAGTATTGTTGCTGACCATGTCCATCCCTTTATGACCACAATGTACCCAACTTCTGATGGCTACTTTCAGCAGGATAATGCGCCATGTCATAAAGCTGGAATCATCTCAGACTGGTTTCTTGAACATGACAATGAGTTCGCTGTACTCAAATGGCCTCCACAGTCACCAGATCTCAATCCAATAGAGCATCTTTGGGATATGGTGGAACGGGAGATTCGCATCATGGATGTGCAGCCGACAAATCTGCGGCAACTGTGTGATGCCATCATGTCAATATGGACCAAACTCCCTGAGGAATGCTTCCAGCACCTTGTTGAATCTATGCCACGAAGAATTGAGGCAGTTCTGAAGGCAAAAGGGGGTCCAACCCGTTACTAGCATGGGGTACCTAATAAAGTGGCCGGTGAGTGTGTATATATATATATATATATATATATATATATATATACAGTACTGTGCAAAAGTTTTAGGCAGGTAAGATTTTTTTAGTTTTTAAAAGAAGTCTCTTCTGCTCACCAAGGCTGCAATTATTTGATAAAAAATACAAAAAAACAGTAATATTGTGAAATATTATTACAATTTAAAACAGCGGTTTTCTATGTGAATATACAGTAAAGTGTAATTTATTCCTGTGATCAAAGCTGAATTTTCATCATCATTACTCCAGTCTTCAGTGTCACATGATCCTTCAGAAATCATTCTAATATGATGATTTGATGCTCAAAAAACATTCATTATTATTTTCAATGTTGAAAACAGTTGTGTAAATTTTTTTTTTCAAAATTCTTTGATGAATAGAAAGTTCAAATTCTTTGATGAATAGAAAGTTCAAAAGAACAGCATATATCAAGAATCGGTCTGTCTTCGCCGGCCAAAGGTTGGTCAGCGCAGACCACAATGATCTGCCCAGGTCTGTCGGTCCTGTGCGAGCCCCATCCAATTGCATCCCAGATCTTGTCGTAGCGAGTCGCGCCATCGTGTTGCAGGGCGCCCGCGTGGCCGCTTGATGTCGATCGGCAAACAGGCGGTGACTTCGCGCGTCCATCTTTCGTCCGTCCGCCGCATCAGGTGCCCGGCCCAGCGCTTCTTGGCCTTGTTGGCCAGGTCCACCGTACATATATATATATGACACAGAGAATATTACTTGCCTTACCTGATTAGAACAATAAAAAAAATAAAAACTAGGGAATCACTAAACCGAGAGAATTATTCTGATTTGATGATACACTCAAAATATTCCACAACAAATCCTTTAAATTTAATGATAACAGAACATGAATATAAAAAATAACTATAATCAAGCCAAAACGAAATAATTTACAACAAAAGTGAAAGTAAGTGGTGTTGGGCTCACTTAAATCTCTCTTTAGAATCAAAATGTTTCAACATTTGCGCTGTATTTGGATGCTAAACTATTCTTTATTATAGGCTTTGCACTTCACCCACGTTCCAATATCGCCGAAAAAATCCTCCTCTTCACTTGCGCAAAAATGTGCTTGGAAACATCCCAGTGGATCGGTGCTTACTGTGAATGATACAAATTGTACTACTGAATATTTAAACATTGCAGTGTAATTTTTATATGTTAGGTTGACTATTTTATTATTATATTTTAAGGCTATAATGAACAGGCTGAGATGTCAAGATTGCAATGATGGAATGTGTGTGTGTGTGTGTGTGTGTGTGTGTGTGTGTGTGTGTGTGTGTGTGTGAGGCGCGTTCGAACAGTGGAAACATGAAAACATACTCCGTTCTCATTTTGTTCATACAGGGCATCATTCAAACTGCTAAGTGTTTACTTATATTTGTGTACACTCGCAATTAAGCACAACATTGTGCTTTTGTAAAATAAATTCAAGCAATCCGCCCACGAAATGGCGCTAATTTTAAAAGGATCTAAAATGCGCACGGCTGCATGGGCACTCACAACGGTGCGCATCCACGGCGAGGAACGAGCAGAACAGAGTGAACGTTTTTTAGTTAATTCCTACTTCCAAAGGAATTCATTGAAAATGTCCGCTCTCCTCTTAAACTTGTACATTTATTCTTAAATTGAAAACAAGAATAAAATGGGTTTAGTTCTGATATTTGTCTAATTTTATATAGAAATAAATGGTGTATAATTAAATTAAGAAGATATGAGGCTTTTATTGTTCCCTTTTTTGACATGACTTTAATCCCTCGCCATAGCAAAACAATTATATATTGGGATATTCAATAGCCATTCACAATTTAGCTTCTTTAATGTATTTTCATCATGTTGAAAAAGTTTGGTGGGAATTAAATAAACCACTTAAGAGGAGTGGGTAAAAAGTCAGAGGCTGATTTTGCCAAAAATTCACATTCAGACCAAAATATCTGACTTCCTGTTGGTCGTAGCCAATGACTGTAAATTAGAAAGTTGTGCGGCTCAATGAGAACAATATACTTACCGAGTTTTGTTACTGTATGTAAAACTAAGCCCCCAACTTTTGTCAAAAGCATTTTGAAAGTGACACACTTCCTGCTGCCAGTTGGTGGCACTATAACTTTGACTCACAATAGTCACATCCATCTGATCGGCCTCTTACAGCGAACACACTGCTGAAGTTTCATCAAGATCAGTTAATTTATGCAGGAGTTATAACACTTTGTGTTTCTCTTTTCTCGCCATAAATTTGTTTCCTCGCCACGGCCAAACCTTTTGAGATATCAGAAATCTGTACGCAATTTAGCATCCTCAATGTCTTGACTTCACGCTGACCTAGTTTGGTGGCTATCAGATGAATTTTCCAAGGAGTATATCAAATTCCAGCCCAAATGTTTTCCAAACAACCCATAATAGCCGACTTCCTGTTGGGCTGGCATATAACTTAAGAGTGCGAAAGTTGTTTGGCCGATGAGATCTATAAGTGTACCGAGTTTCATTTGAATTCATGCAAGCGAGTTTGATCTATGGACCAAGTTTTCGTACCCCGTTCAAGAGGGCGCTGTCAAGCCTTGTTTGCAGCAGGTCATCTGCATCTGCAAACAGAATCTTGTTTGCAGCAGGTCATAACAGCAAAAGGGTGTTCTACTAAGTACTAAAGATACTTGCCATGAAGGGGTTGAATAATTTTTAGTCATTACAAGTTGTATTTTCAGTTGAATTTGGGGAAACCACTTGAAACATTTGTTGTGTTGAGCTATTTTAACTACTTTTGTTTGATGTTCATTACAAACAGCTGAAAGTCTGTACAGTTTGCCTGCAATGGAGGTTGAATAATTTTGGTGAATAACTGTATACGTCACAATAGATAAGAAAAGATCTGTCATTACTTACATTGCATTTGGACTAGCCTGGATGCCACCCGAACTTAGCCCCGCCCACAACACTTGAGGCTGGGAAGTACGGTCTGGACTTGATACGTTGTGGAGCAAGTATGCCCGAACCAAAGCTGTTTGGACCAATTAAATTGTCAGGGCGGGCTTTATATGATGATGATAGATGATCAACAGTAATG
This sequence comes from Semotilus atromaculatus, assembly GCA_031834385.1. NCBI lineage: Eukaryota > Metazoa > Chordata > Actinopteri > Cypriniformes > Leuciscidae > Semotilus > Semotilus atromaculatus. Next base: position 20,086,148 of record JAULUF010000038.1, on the reverse strand, counting down.
TAATCATCCACGTCACCAAAGAGCACTTGGGTTGAATTCGTTTACAACAAAGAATGGCTGCTGCTGGAGAATTTAGATGTGTAGATTCAGCCATCGCGTCTGTTATAGAAGTTATTAGGGATGCACGATATTGGATTTTGGCCGATATTCGATATGCCGATATTTTCAAACAAATTTTGGCCGATGCTGATACCGATACCGATATATACACATTTTTCCCCTGATATATTTACACTTTAATTTTACTGAAGAGAAATCCAATTACACTCATGTGTTGTAGATAAGGCAATGCACAAGACAAACAAAACAACATTTGATTCTACCATATTTATAATTTTACAAATGTAGACAGACATTCACCCCTGAAAAATAGGTAAATTATTTAACTTGGAGAATAAATTATATGCCAGTGCCACATTTTATTTTTAAGTTTTCAAACTTCAGTCCTTAGGAGTAAAATAAAAAAAAATAAATTCTCAAATAGAAAAATGTACAGTTCATCTTCTCCTACTTGAACAGGTCTACCAAATGCTCCCGTTTTCAGTGCTGATGCAGCGGTGACACGTTCATGTAACATAAGGGTGGCGCTGCACTGCCAATAAAGTATCTAAAAGCTGTCACAAAGAACCGGCAAAAGTAATGATTATGAATATGTGAAATATAGCAAGGAGACATTTCAATTGTTTATTAATAAACAAGTGTTTTCTGTGTCAGCTGCAAATATGAAGTTTGACAATGCTGACTCGCGATCTTTGCAGTAGGCTAGTGAACGCGCCAGAGAGAAATGCACATTTCATACGGATTAAGTTACCTAGTTTTCTTTCGTTTTGAATTGTTCTGTTTAAAAATATTATTTCAAGCGTTTTGTAGATAATAGATATATTTCTCAGGTCTGTGAGGAAAGGCTATGCTGAGTTTCGTTTCATTTATGAGGGCGAGCTCCAGTTCATTCGCCGGCGCCTCCGTGTCGTGATATCTATTATCTGCTTTATTTATTAAATCCAGGCAAATGGTTGATGAAACATTGATTAAAATTAAGATACAATTAATACAAAATGAAATTCACTTTAAAGAAAGGTTTTGTGCTTTCTGTTTGAGGTCTCTGTGAAAGTTTTAAAGCAGTCTTTTAGTGCCGCTTTCAGAGCGCTCACGTCCATTGTTTGTTCCTCATAAATGCGAACACGAAAAATAAAATGAATATTTTATATTCTGTGGAGAGCATACTAGCTTGGAGAGCACATCGTCTTTAAAAACATGACCGATCGATCGATCGACCAACAGCACGAAAGAGAAAAAATAATAATGCGTCATTGTAGCCTACCCAGCACTTCTGAAAATGCATTTCCAAATGCGTCTCTGTCCCAGCACATTTCAAGCCAAACTGATGCCCATGCATGAAATGCCTCCACTTGTTGGAAGTTTAAGTTGCTGGCGCTCATGCTACATTCACGGTCGTCACGTGCGCATAGGAAACACGCCACCCTATCGGCAAGGCTCATCGGCAGAAATATTCATATCTGCCGATACCGATGATGGTCATTTTAAGCTTTTATCGGCCGATACCGATGTTGTGCCGATATCATCGTGCATCCCTAGAAGTTGTAGACAGCGCATTCATTTTAAAAGAGGAACAGAGAACCACGATCAAGGCATTTGTTGATCCAATTGAGTGCAGAGACATTTTCTTTCCTGGTTCGGTTGAAACACGCCCCATAACCACAGCCCAATGGAGCAGTATCACTCACATTCTGACTAGAATCTGAGTATGATGACGTCAGGCTACATTTGGACTTTAAGATAATTAAAGTTTCCAGTTGAGGAGTAGTTCGAATATTTTACTTTTACAAATATAAAATATAAGGAAGGTCAAATATAAACATTGTTTTTAACTGTACAAAATTATGCTTATTTTTAGAATAATATTACATGTAAGTATAACCAAAAAATTGTTGTCTTAGTCTTTAGCAGAATTATTAAAAGAATAAAATATTTAAAAAAATATATATATATTATATTTTTTTGTTGTGCTTTTCTTGTCTGTAGTTCAGTGTTTGGAAATCAGTTGGACATCCACTCCGGAGGGATTGACCTTGCCTTCCCACATCATGAGAATGAGATTGCCCAGTCTGAGGCGTATCATCAGTGTGAACAATGGGGAAACTACTTCCTGCACTCCGGTAATGCCCTCAGTCTTCTGGTTAAGAAGTAGTGGGTAGTAATATTTTAATGAGCATACTATATTTTGTAGCATAGGATCTGTGAATATTTAGCTTTATGGCTCTTAAAGCTCTATTTAATGAAAACTTTGTTTTTAAGGACACCTTCATTTGAAAGGAAGTGTTGAGAAGATGTCAAAATCCTTGAAGAATTATATAACTATAAAGGTAACAAATGATAAAAAATTACATTGTAAAAGTATGTGTTCTGTATTGTTTAATAAACAATAGCGTCTTTTAAATCTAACTCTCTTCATAATCTAGGATTTTCTGTCATCTTTCACTGCTAATGAGTTTCGACTTTTTTGCCTTCTGACCAAATACAGATCAGGTATGTTACATGCTTAAAGGGACTCCTGAAAAATATACTCCTACAAAAAGACAGATATTCTACATTTACTAAAAAATTTTCTGTGGATCTTTTAACCTTTCCAGCAATTGACTATAGTGATGCTAGCATGAATGAAGCCCGATCTACCTTGTCCACAATCTCTGCCTTCTGCCACAACGCACAGGCCTACATGCAGGGCCATTTACAGTGCCAGCCTATAGAGGAGGGACTTCTCTGGGAGAGGTAAAGACAGACTCTGATATACATTTTGAACAGTCGAATGACACGAATAAGGCCAGGTTCACGCACTTCGCCTGTATGTTTTAGGTCTTTTCATGTGTGAATATGAGCTGTGTGTCATGAAAAGGTTTTATCCAGTCACTGCTCCCATCAGTTTTGTGTTTTGGATGTGATCCAAATCCTTGTGTTATGGACATCACCATCTATGATAGTTACTTCAGATGCTGTCTAGAGCGGGCGATACCGATATTAGGGAGTAAAATACCGATATATTGGCCGATATTATTTATGTGTATATTAAAATACAGTAGCAATATTATTTATGTGTATTATAGTACAGTACCAGTCAAAAGTTTGGACACACTTTCCTATTGGTGTGTACAAACTTTTGATGGGTACTGTATATAGAATACACAGTAAACATATAAACAAATGTTTTGCAATGATCACTCAAATGTGGTGATCAAACACTTGTGTGATAAAGATGTAATGGTGAATGATAGAATGAGAATGATACATTTGAGCAGTAACCAAACTAGTTTGCATTGCATGTTATATTATATTCTAAATACTGTTGCATAATCTTCACTAATGACTTTGTCTTTTAATTTAGTCACATTATATAAAACATAACTTGTATCAATACATATATCAAAAGTGTCACTGACAAAACCTTATTATCTTCTGTTGTTAGTCTTAATTCCTCTAATCTCTACCAGTGGAGGAAGAACTTAGATCTTTTTACTAAAGTAAAATGAATAATATCATAATGAAAACGTTTGTAATTATTTAGGCCTATGTACAGTACTTTTACACTATTTTAATAGTAAAGCAAAATGTAGCCTACTAAACGTGAAACTAGGCTACTCTTAATGCAAAATGGCCCTATATAAAGTGTTCTAATTATATAAATTATTGTAATGTTGCTTGATTTTGTAACGTAGTGTTATAGGCAGAATGAGCTTTAACACTGTGTCTACACCAGACGCGGCCGTTATTGCTTGCGTCGCAACAGCTGTTTACCCTGGATGCGAAAAAGCGCCCGTTACAAAGCAGAATGGGGCATCAGTTTACAGCTCACGCCACGCATTTTGATCAATGTTTCATCAACCAATTGCCTGGATTTAATAAATAAGAAGTTAAGAAGACAATATAATCAGGACTTCTCAGCTGCGCACTTGCAATAGTCACAAGCTCACACAATACGTGACAGAGGCTGGTATTAGAGAAATCAATTCTGTGAATTACACTGCGCAAATCAAAAGTAATAGTCTAATACCCACCGGATGAAGAAAGGTTGGCTCTCAACAGAACATAAAATATTAATTTTATTTAATTTTTTCGTGTTCGCATTTATGAGGAAAAAACTATGTTACGGACGTGACAAGCTCAGAGCTCTGAAGCTCTGAAAGCGGCACTAAAGTGCTTTAAAACTTTTACAGAGAACAGAAAGCACAAAAACCCTTTAATTAAAGTGAATTTCGTTTTGTATTAAGTATATCTTAATTTTAATCAATGTTTCATCAACCAATTGCCTGGATTTAATAAATAAGAAGTTGGCTAAATATAGCAGACGATAGATAATCTCGACACGGAGGCGCTGGCGCGTGAACTGCAACTCGTCTCATAAATGAACCGAAACTCAAACGTATAGACCTGAGAAATATATCTCTATTGAAATGTCTACTTTTAAACAGAATAATTCAAAACGAAAGACAGACTGCTCTCTTCTTATGTAATCCGTAAGAAATTTCTCTCTGGCGTGTTCACTGAAGATCGCGAGTCAGCGTCGTCAACTTCATCTTTGCAGCGACACTGACTGAAAACACTTGTTTATTAATAAACATTTTAAATGTCTCCTTGCTATATTTGATGTATTTAGTGGTGCACGATATATCGGCCGCCGATATAATATCGGCCGATATGGTAATTTTTTTACACATCGGTATCGTTCCGATGTCAAAATAGGGCCGATGTGAACAGGCCGATAATCATTCCTTTGTATTTGACGTGCGTGTAGGCTTAGATGTGAGTGTGGGGGCGGGGATGTTTGTATTTGCACGAGCGCATACATTACACTTCACATAATGTGCTGAAGCAGTGCTGGAGGCGGCAAAAAAAGTCAAGTCAGTTCGACTCTGCCTTTGGTGAGGGAGCAACGATGTCGTCTGTCTGGTCGTTCTTCAAATTGTCTGAAGAGGATCCTCGCTATATGCTGTATCAGGGCTTGAGTTTCGGTGCGGGAATTGCGCATAATTTAAACCATTCCCTCAAGGTTAGCTTATTATAGGTCGAGAAATTCCCGCACAAATATATTTGCTTCATCTCAGAGCAAATGATTAAAAAAAATTCACAGATGCGAGAAAAAAGATGGGCAAACTTGCTTTTATTTTCAGATTTAATTCCTCAATCAGCGCAGGACCGGCTTCTGTCTTCCGCTGAGTCCTGGCTGTAACGTTAACGTTAGCCAAGATCATGGGCCCTATCTTGCACTCAGCGCAATTGACTTTGTACACCGACGCATGTATCATTCCTATTTTGCACCCGCGCAAAGCGGACTTTTCCCTCCACAGACACACGTCGGTTAACTAAGAAATACACTTGCGCTCCCCGGGGCGGTTCAGCGCAAAGAGGAGGCGTGTTCCGGCGCAAACTTTCCCTCATGCTATTTTGCAGTTCCAGAAAACAATTGCGCCACTGACCAGAAAAAACCTAGTCTAAAGTCATTGGCGCGTTGCGCGTACATTCAGATGCTATTTTAAGCGCGCGTGCTTGGTCATAATACAGAGTGTGAACAACGCGCATACACTGTATAGGCTATGATTCTCTCATCTACACAGATGCATTTTCCTTTTTGCAAATGATACATTATTATAAGGAAAAATATTAAAACACGAGGGAAATCATTGTTGTCCAGTCAAGTCAAGTATATTTATATAGTGCTTTTCACAATAGAGATTGTATCAAAGCAGCTTCACAGTATTAATATGTTGTGTCCATGACGATCGGAAAAATAGGCATAAAGCTTAGGCCTACATATTTACCCAAATTATTATATGCATGTATAACCGAAGCTAATTTGGGTGGGTTTGTCCCATCTCCAATGTCACTTCTCTTTCTTTTACGGCCCTGACGAGAACATCGATCTCCTCGGCTGTGAACCGATTCTGAAGCGCGCCTGGTAAATGCGCGTTATAATAGTATTGCGCCATGGAACAAGCGCACCTCGTTCATCATGCTCTTAAAGGGAATGTGATATGACGCTCTGATTGGTTTATTTCACGTTACGCCCAAACCACACCTATGAATAATGAAGCTACTTCAGACCAACCCCTTTTAGATTTGCACCAGGCGCAAGAGGCATTTATCCCGCAGGGAAAATAGCAACAGCGCCGGGATCCGCCCACAAAGTTACTTGTGCTTTGCGCTTTGACACTTGCGTTTCAGATCGTGCGCTGAGTGCAAGATAGGGCCCCATATGTTTTACTGTCAATGCAGTGGTCTGCCGCGTTCCGCTGATCTTATTTACACTATCGAGTGTAGGTGCAGTATTCTAACATTTTGAGTCATAATGAGCTGTTTGTGAAGAAATTATTCGTGCGAATGCTTTAAAGTTTAAAGCATTCATGTGCGACAAGTCAAAAGAGAGCGCGCTGCCTGTGAATGTGACTGTGACTCACCGCGTGCCAGAATTGTTATCTTTCACGCTTGAACGAACAATAACACACACAATTATGCCAAATTGTCGTTTGTCGAGTATCTTCATAACATAAGAGCAATCTTGTGAGAGAATGAGGCGCGTCGCGCGTGTGAGATCCGCGTCTCAACAACCGCTGCTCTTAAAGGGCCAGCAGCCAAAGCTTTCTGTCAGTAAAGTTAATCAAAGAACAAAGGTAACAGAGAAAATTACATATAATTTATGAAGCGCAGACTGTTTGAACTTTATTCAATTTCTGTATGTCCTACCTGTTAGACAGGAAGGGCACAGGTAAATATGACATTTATTATGGGTTTATGTGAATATTTTTTGAAGCCTGATGTTTTTATTTTATTTTAAATTGAGCATGTGACTGCGTGTTTCTCCTGGTTTTCTATTGTTTCTCAGTGAATCATATTTGATTGTCATAAAAATGTGTTTTCTATACAGAGATATCGACATCGGTAAATATCGGTATCGGCCATAACAGCAATATTAATATCGGTTATCGATATCGGCCACAATTTTCACATCGGTGCATCACTAGATGTATTCATGAACATTACCTTTGCCGGTTATTTGTGACAGCTTTTAGGTGCTTTATTGGAAGCGCCAGCTGCACCAGCCTTACAGGAATCACCACACCCGCATTTTTAAAAATATTAATTTATCGGCCATTATAAATGCCGATACCGATAGTTAGGAAAATGCCTAATATCGGCCCGGCTCTCTGTCACTATGGTTGCAAGTGGTTGCAAGGACCGTTCACACCAAGGATGATAACTATAATGGCCAAGAATAGCAAAAAGAATAGCAGAGTCCAAAACCACAACTACAAAGATAACGGCATAGAGAAATAATATCGTTGGAATCACTTTCAGAACAATTTTTTCCAGTTGATGAATGATAAAATTGATTAGGTGAAAAAGCTGATGATGAAAAAGCTGTCTCCTACTCCTTTTTGACTTCACTGCCTTTGTTTGGTCAAGGTTGTCTGCTACACAGACCAGTGTTGGGAAAGTACTCGCTGATGATTTTGACACCCCAAAAGCTGTGGATGCCATTCTGAGCCTCATTCAACATGGCAACTGTCAGCTTCAGCCTGTTACTAAGGTAACATCATAGGGTAGGTCACTGAGGCCTCACAATCTTTATATCCTCATTACAAAATATTATATTTTAAACCTTAATTTATATTTATTAGTCAAAGACTAATTTTTTTCTGTCTTTTTTGTGTTTGGAAGGTTCATGGCCCTAGGAGTCCTGTTGTATTTGGAGCCATGCTGTCCTATGTCAAGGAAATCATGGGTGTTTTTGGAGTTGATCTACTGGATGAAAAGGTGAGATCAAACTTTTTTTTTTTTTTTTGTCAATGTTACATTTCAAAATGAGCAAAATTTTTCATGAATTGGAGAAATTGTGTTATAAAAGAAATTGGCACCATGCTCCCTACAAAGACAGCCCTTCAAGGGGTCATGACATGAGAAACCAAATTTGCCTTGATCTTTTGGTATTTAAGAGGTCTTTGTACCATTAAAACCTCCTGCAAGTTTCATAGCTTAAGACGTCCTCCCCATTATAAACGAAGCATTTATTTAATCAAGCTCTAAATACAGCTCGTTCTAGATCCTTTGTACGAAGTGACGTCACGGTACGAAGTGACGTACCAGTCGTTTGCATATGACCGCTTCCAGCGCAGGACAACTACGCCTCATTTCGCATCATCGCATGCATTGTCACGCGCACATGTGTTCAGTCGACGTGCAGCAAGTGGGTCTGTTTACAATGGGTCTGTTGCGATGCCACCCAGATGTGCTGTTCCTGGCTGTGGACAAACAACATGTTTGAATACACTGCCTAAAGATCCAGACATCAGGGACAAATGGATGCAATGTATTTTTTGCGGACATCCCATTCACGGCTGTCATTATTTAAGCGTGTGTTCTCTGCATTTCATGGATGACTGTTTTGAGAACAAAACGCAGTACGATGCTGGCTTTGCCAGAAAACTTTTGCTTAAAGATCAGGCTATTCTGGGCCCAACAACGATGACGCAAACTGTAAGTAATCTGTTTAATCTTAAAACTTTTTTTAAATGTTAATTCCAGTTTCCCACCCACCCAAATTAGCTTCGGTTATACATGCATATAATAATTTGGGTAAATATGTAAGCTTTATGCCTATTTTTCCCATCGTCATGGACACAACAATGATTTCCCTCGTGTTTTAATATTTTTACTTATAAAATTTATCATTTGCAAAAAGGAAAATGCATCTGTGTAGATGAGAGAATCATCTACAGTGTATGCGCGTTGTTCACACTCTGTATTATGACCAAGCATGCGCGCTTAAAATAGCATCTGAATGTACGCTCAACGCACCAGTGACTTTAGACTAGGTTTTTTCTGGTCAGTGGCGCAATTGTTTTCTGGAACTGCAAAATAGCATGAGGGAAAGTTTGCTCCGGAACACGCCGCCTCTTTGCGCTGAACCGCCCCGGGGAGCGCAAGTGTATTTCTTAGTTAACCGACGTGTGTCTGTGGAGGGAAAAGTCCGCTTTGCGCGGGTGTAAAATAGGAATGATACATGCGTCGGTGTACAAAGTCATTTGCGCCGGATGCAAGATAGGGCCCCTAATCTTTCCCAACGATCCGCTTGCTGCCCGCCCCATAAGCAGGCTGTCAAAAAAATGCGTCTCTGTAGGCAGCCTAGGCTCTGAGATCTGCACACAAAAAGGAAAGATTAGATGAATGTGATCATTTATTTTTGGGCCTGAAATCGCTGATACAACCTTTAACCCTCTGGGGTCTGCAAACGCGCCGGCGCGTTTTGCGCAATTTTTTTCACATAGCAGCAAAATAGACTTAAAATACTCCATAATTTTTTGTCATACACACTTAAGAAATATGAACACATTACCTGTTAAATGTCTACTTTTTTATGGGTACACTTCCAATCGAAATAAAACATTGTACTTTTGTAAAATAAAGAAAATAAGCAGGGTGTGCTTTCTACCTCTCCGTCTCCGTGAACTTTTTTTCTGGAGCACGTCTCTAAACTTAAACAAAACTCAGCGAATACTAGTCACACAGGCATGAGCAATATAATTTTATAATCATTTAAGTGTGTACTTTTAAATGATCTAATTCAAAACTAAAACAAATATTCTCTGTTTATGTAATCTATATAAAAAGAGAGAGATGTCAGTCGTTCTCATTTCAGCTAATTATCTTTTAATGTGACCACGCCCACAGAGAGCGCGCGCTATTCAAACGCAAATGATCTGAGGCAAGCCATGCAAACTGTTAACGCCCCCATATCAGCTGGATAAAACTAGGGATGGGTATCGTTAAGGTTTTAACGGTATTACCGATACTGCTTATCGATCCGGTACTTTAACGGTATTCTTATCAGTTCTTTTTGTTATATTAAAAAAATATATTTAGAACATAATTAATATTGCTTTATATTTTGAAATGTAAAATAAATATAATAGCTAAATAAAAAGCTATGCTTAACAAAACAAATTAATCATGTATGTTCATGCAGAAGGGTGCAGGGTTTTGTGTTTTATCTACAGAAGACATAGTACACCAAAAACAAAAGTACAAACGCATGGTCAAACAAAAAAAGTATACAATAAAACGAATATACAAATTATATACCCAGTGCTTTAATTTCAGTAATGTCGACATTACTGTGCAGGTGAGTAATATGGGCTAAAAAGACATCTAAATAATAAAATGTAAAATAACACTGCATAGTTTATCATAGATAGATTAATGCTTATAAAAGCCAAAATTATTCATTCATGAGCTGCGACTGATTTTCTCTTTAGCTTTTGTTGTTTGATTCACATTAATGGAGTAATCGTCAGCACGTTTAGACTGCTGCTTCTTTAAGACCAAATGCAGATCTAATCATTATTAAGCCTACATCATATTTTCTCCCAACTATTTATGCCCATTTAAGACATACACTGTTTTTAAATGAATAAACTGTTTAAGTGAATCTCCAAGACGGTCATTTTGACACATGTTTGTGTATATTTGATCGTACAGACGCGCACACGAAGCCCAAAATATACGTTGTTTGTCTCGTTGCGGTGTGTTTCGGAGCGCACGCCGCCTTTGGAACAGCGTCTATTACGTCAATTTTGGTGCTTTTAATAGCTTTTTATTATCAAACGCGTCCCGCAGTTTAGCAACAGTAGAGATTGCATTTTACAACAATCACAGATCGTGCCGATTCTGACGTTACGTTTGGGTTTTAGGGAGAAATGACAGCGCACCGCTGTGAAAGGGAGTTGCGCTAGACAGAATGCGGCTTTAGTTTTTTTATGGTTTTACCTCAAATATCTTATTTTTTATAATCATTGGAAGCCAAAATCGAAATCTAAAATAAAATGTGTTTAGGCTAATATCAAAGAGCTAAAGTGTAACCATATACGTCTGATTGTTTAGTTCGCCTCATCGTCACTCATTAGGCAGAGCTGTTGTGTTGTGCGCGCCGTGGCTCCGCGTGAAAGACCGCGCTCTCTCTCACACACACATACACACACTCTCTCTCTTTCTCTCTCTCTCTCTCTCTCTCTTTTTAGCAAGAATGCATCACAGACACATGGTTCAATATTATTATATAGAAGTGGCTGGCGAGATTAAATTAGCAAGATAATGTCTAAATAGCAATAATAAATAGCACGTGTGTACTTTCTTAATTTTTCCAGTACCGACAGCAGAACCGATAACGTCCGAGCTTATCGATCCAGCGGTCTTTCAAAATTCAGCACCGGGGCCCGTTTAATACCGGGTTTCGGTACCCATCCCTAGATAAAACACATCAAGTTTAACAAGAATCGTGTACTTTACCTCGTTTTGCTGCGCTCTGAGGAATAATACTATCGTCCTAATCCTGGAACAATTTACCTCAGAAGTGGTAGTTTCATTCCGAGGAGCAACGAATCAAGCTGATGTAGTAAGTTATTTATTCTTAAGAGCTTTGTTATAATCGCTATATTGGTAGTGTCTGTAAACCGCAAAAAGACTGTTTAAATATGAATTGTGTGTCTGTGTGTGAATGATAAATGAAAGGCACAGACGCGCGCACGCTGTTGTTTACAGCTGTACAGCGCGCATCTCACACTCGCATAAACACGATATGTTACAGACTAAATATGAATATTTAGACAAGATTTCATTGATTAGTTTTGAATGGATTATACATTTTTTACTGTAAAAACAGACTACTGCCACATTAAATAAGCTTTTGTTCGCCAATTTCTGCTCATATGTGTAAGGACTGAACGGAATGAAGGATCATCCAAATAACTAAATGTATTTCTTCCCATAAACCCTGGGACTTCAACACACACGCACATACACAAACTGGTACGAATTTCCCCATTAAGGACATCTTAATGAGATATATGTTATATGTTGTTATGTGGGTCTGAGTGCCCAGAAGATACCTGACTGCATGGTAGTTCTAAACGAACGATAAATGCTTGTATTATGCATTTTAATGAATAATCCAGCATTTTCACTCCTAACAAGTCTGTGAAACTTCCCCCCAAATCCAGCTAACACTGGCTGAAAGTGTCCGCTTACAGGTTTACGACCCCAAAGGAATGTCCAGGGACTTGAGTCCTGGAGAAGGAGAAATGAAACCCGTTCAATCCTATATGTTCCATGTGTGTATATATATATATATATATATATATATATATATATATATATATATATATATATATATATATAACCATGTGATAAACGTATTAACATGCACCTAATGTTCCATCACATGATTTTTCCTTTTATGTGGTTTGTTTCATGTAAGCGCTAATACTTAATGTTTCAAACTCTGCCAAGTAGGGTTAACCAAATCTCACCTATAGCGTGTTTGGTTTTGCTAAATTGGTACTTTGAAGATTTAACAGACTGTGTATATGATACGTTGGTAGATATGAAATATGATACAACATATTAGTATTACAAGAATAGTTCATGGTTCTTCAGCGATTGACAAACCCAATCCCCCCCCCAGCATGCATGCAGGAGCTCCCTCTTTGCAGACAAAGAGCAATAAAAACCAAAATCCCGCCTGTGAATTCCAACCCTCTCATTGGACAAGCCCAAAGGAAGAGGCTGGATTTCGCCAAGGTGATAAATGGCGCTTCTGAGCTCCAAGGGGCTCTCTCTTTTTCGCGCTCTGAACTTGCTTGCCTATGTCTGTTTTAGTCATGTAGCTAGTCTCCGATACGATTTCCCCCTCGGGAAATCCTTTCTTTCTTTTGTTTGTTTAAAAGTTTTGTTTTCTTTAAGTTTCCAACCTAATTCATCTCACAGGAGAGGAGATGAATTCAGCCGAATTTGGTAATGCTACCTTAAAGACTTTAAACCTCTATTCAAAGCGCGCGCGCCGAACGCCACGTGACGCGCGCACACGGAACAAAGAACGTCCGCTCCTGCACGCGGCCTGGACAGGCCGTTTTAGGAACACTCAACAAGACACAGAGAGACCAAGAAACTTTGCAAGTATCTTTCAGCTTCTAGGAAGCATTAAGATGATGTTTTTCGTGTTGTTTCAGAGAGGTTCTTGTCTGGGTGAAGATTTCCAATGCGCTCTCTCTCTCTCTCTCTCTCTCTCCCTCTCTCTCTCTCTCTTGTCTTACTATCTCACTCTCGCCAGAATGTGATTTCTTCGGGAGATCCCTTTGGGGATCTCTTTCTTTTGTTTTGCTTCTAGTTTAGGTTATGTTTTTCAGTCTTAGATAAGTCTCCGTGTAATTCCAATCGACGATCGAAAAGAACAGCGCGGAACATGTCTTTTCAGCAAATCCATCTAACAAGAGACATTTAAACGAGCGCGCGCTCGCTTTGAAGGAGAAACGCGCGCAGGTGACCGCATGACGCGCAGGGCCGAGAGACACACACAGGCTTCTTCACCAGCCATGCAAAGAGTTTACCTACCTGTGCAAGTATCCGTGTTTGATCACGCTTTTAAGATGTGTTGAAGTCTTGTTGTCTCTCAAAGTCCCGTGTCTATGCGAATTTGCTATTTAGTAAGATCTTCGGGTCTTTATAAAACTCCCTCGTGCATAACTGCACCTTGCTAAAAATTCTCTCTCTGTCTCTATGCATTTCTCGTTCATCGATGCCTTATTGTGTTTTGTCGTTTATTATGTTTGTAACGTTTGTGTGTTTCATTGTTTATTATGTTTGTAAATACATATATCCCATATAATCTTAGTAAATGCATAGGCTAGTTATTTCTTATTAAATTTCATGATACTCATTTGATGGATTGACTGTCTGCTCATACTTCGGGTCCCTGAAATGCCTATCCAAAAGCTACAAGCTTTACAAATTAAAGATACTTTAAAGAGTATGGGTTTATAGGGCGGGAAGACTAATTCTTGTGGCCACAGAATTGATTTTCCTAAACTCTATAAATTAATTGAGCTAATTAATGTTACCTATTTGTAAAACGTGATCTGTGTAGCTAATCGCAATCAACTTGCGGTTGGCTGCCATACACATGCAAGCATGCAGTCTTGTATGCAGGTAAAGTAACGTATCATCCCTTATCGGGAGATGTATTAACATGTAAGACTGATCTGATACAAACCTGTATGAATAATTATTAATTATGAATTATGATATGCAAATTCCCCGTAATCAGATCCACCCCTGAGTCATTACATATGTTACCCTTGAAATAGGCTACGTATACCTTTTACAAAGAAAAATTACACTTGAAATATTGTTAAAATTTTAATCTTTTTTTTGTTGTGTTTTATTAGTGACAAATTTGGGGAGAGGATACATATTCCACAACTTTCTGAAAATACAGTATGATAATTAACTGTACAATTACTACAAATGTTTACCTTGGATATTATACAATTTGCATGCATACAAAATATGTGGATAAAGACAAATGTTTTTCAAGTTGTTTCCAACTCTTACTTTGAACCAATTCTGTAGAATATATATATATATATATATATTCTTCAGAATTGGTACAAAGTTAGAGTTGGAAACATCTTGAAAAACATTTGTATTTTTCCACTGGGTACCACAAGAAAGTGCGAGGACAAATATATATATGTATATGTGTGTGTGTGTATATATATATATATATATATATTAGGGCCGGGACTTTAACGCTTTAATTAAGATTAATTAATTACAGACTTTAACGCGTTAATTAACGCGATAACTGATTTTAAGCGCTTATTTTTGCACCACGGAACGTTTCTCACTGGATGAATAACATTCTCATTTTCCACTAGATATTTTCCTATATCTCATCAGCAATTGTGATTTCGGCTCGCTCTGCACCAGCTGACCACTAAGGAGCACTTGTACAGTGAAGTGACATCACTGCCAGATTCAAACTGTCCTTTCGCGCTGTGGCTGGCTGAGCCAAAGACGGACACGCTCAGCGCTTGTCATAGGCGATCACAACTGTTCACTGTTTTTAACCACATAATGTTTATTTTAGGTTTTAGACATTTAAATATAATTTATAGCAAAACACATTTATACAGTAGTTTGTAAAATACACAATGGTGTCTATGGAAGCAGCAATAACAACCCAGGAAAATATATTTGCCGACGGTTTTTATTCATATCAGACAGACAGACACACAGTGTAAATAACTATAAAATCAACTCTATTCTACTCCCAGTTCACCGGCCACTTACTTTCATGTATTTCGGGAGAAACTGATGAATTCACGCGCTGTAATAATTCCAACAGACAGGAATCTCTGAACTGCGGCCCAAACACGGCGCCCATCTCACGTTACAGATCAAGATCATTTATAAAGATTTTTTAAACAACAAAACAAACTCACTTACACATATTTGAGAATCGGAAAAGAAAAAAGTTGATGACATGGTAAGCCAGTTTTTTTATCTGTCATGCAGTTTTTTTATGTCATGCAGCGCTATTTTGGCTGTGGTGAATCACGTGCCAAGCCTGACGCGTCACCCTGGAAACCTTTAACTTAAAAACCTTTAACTTAAAAAAACATTTTACAAGAAGGTCTTCCTACCTATAGGCTACCCGAATTTCTAAAATGTAGGCCTTCAATATTTCTAAATATGCTATTGCTACATTTAATGGCAAAAATTGCACTGGTCTGCTGGACTTGGTTGAACAAAAATAAACAATATTTTGTTGCTTAAGCTTATGTATTCAGTCATTATTCAATGGTATACTAAAAATACATGTGAAAAAAATTACTTCACACTGTTCTCAGGTCAAATATTTATGCGATTAAAATGCGATTAATTTCGATTAATTAATTACAAAGCCTCTAATTAATTAGATTAATTTTTTTAATCGAGTCCCGGCCCTTATATATATATATATATATATATATATATTATATATATATAGTTATCTTCTTTTGTCCTTGCATTTTTTGGTACACAGTGACACACCTGTGTGAAAGGCTAATTATGCGCTCATTATTATGCACTCATTATTATGCACTCATTATGCAAGGCCATTGTCCTCTTAGGTGAGAATCACGCCCACTCGCATATTGCCTTTCCAAACAAAAAGTGTCTTAAAAAGTTTAAATCAATGTATTGTTTTGTGTAAATTATTAGGCAGGATGATTTTCAGATAATTTTGAAGCAAAAATTCTAGGCGACAATGTCCATTAGTCAAAAGTATTGTGGACACATGTTTAGTGAGTGTTTTGTGGCCTTATTTCAGAGGCTTTAAGTTTTAGTTTTTTCAATAACCATGTATAAACAATATTCCATCAAAAATACAAACATGTACATACATGTTGCTCACATATTATGGTAGCCATGTTTGTGCTAAATAGAGTGCAATGACAACTTTGCCATTAATATGTTTATAAGCAACTGAAAAAAAACACAAATGTCAGGGCATGTCAAAACATATCAAGGACCTCAAAAACCCCAGAGGGTTAACACAGGAGCACATTCAGTTAAACAATTCAATTAACGACATAAGAGGTATATACAGTATACAGCAGACTCGCCTCTGTTCCATGACAGCTTTCCAGCATCCCTCCACCACCCCATCTCCTCACTTTTGACTATTCATATCCCAACTTGGGATGGGAAGTTCCATCATAAAGGCATAACCTTTACTCTGTTTAATTATACTTTATGTAAGTGTGAACTCATACATTTCAATACTTTCACACTGTGTCCCTTAGGAAGTCCATGATTCCTCTGGAGTTTTGAATAATGTGGTGGAGGAGTTGGTGCATTTTCGGAGTGAGGTTCGTAAATTTGCACTTTCTGTGCAAGACCAAACTCCGCAAGACCAAACTCCACAAGACCCCAAGCCTGGCAGTGAAATTCAGAAAAGTCATCCACAGCCAGACAGAATACCCTTGCTGAAGGCCTGTGATGCCTTGAGGAATAATCTAGCACCCCTTGGAGTCCACATTAAGGTAAGATTTCATCCTGTTAGACTAAGGGTGTTTCTCAATTCGAAGAATGCAAAGAACAGACTTAAGTTCTCTGTGAGACTGGTCTTGCCAGGCGACCTTGAAAGAACAAGCTCGGACACGAGGACACAGAATGCATCTGTGTGAGAATTGAGATGTGCAGCGTTCTTGCTGCTAAACTGAACATCTCAGCAAATAGTTATTAACGACCAAAGCACAATAAATACAACATAGCATCACAAACAAATGTCACAACCTATTAAACATTTCTTTCATATTATTAAAGACATTGTTTTCATTTAAGTTAATTTTTTACTTTACCGTGGGTTTATGGTTCGTTAATGTTAGATTCTTCTTACAGGGTTCCCACGGGTCCTTGAAATCCTTGAAAGTTTGTGAATCTGAACAAAACATTTCAAGGTCCTGGAAAGTTGTTGAAAATAAACATGCATAGATACAGGTCCTTGAAAGTGCTTGAATTTATTTTGTGCAAGAAGTTTTCTGGAAAACATTCCATATTATTTCTTCCGGTCCGCTAATGTGTTATTTCGCCAGCACTTCGTGGCCTTAGCATACTAGCTTGCTTGATTTGCGTAAGTTAGGCGCATTTACGCTGTACGTTAAGTGTTTCCCGCGTGAGGTACTTTGTGTTGTACTTTGCCATGACGTTCACGCGCGCACAAAACTACTACGATGCTACCTCAACGTTTCACACACACACACACACACACCGTGAAACATTGCAAAAATAGGCTGGTTACATGAGCCTAAGCTCTTTTCAATAAAGAATACAGAATTTTGAAATACAATATAGGATGCACCGAATTTTATTAAGTTTTATGCAAAACAGAAATACGACAAATAGAATATCAGATCTCTGTCATATGACCAAAAGTAAATGCAAAAAAAAAATGAAGCTTTTTTGCATAGTTGTGTTTGACACATGTAACCTTGCGCTCACTCGAAATGTGTCCCCACATGAAGTCCTTGTATTTGAGGGTATTGGACCTGGAAAGTCCTTGAAAGGTCCTTGAATTTGAAGTTAACCAAGGTGTGGGAACCCTGTTCTTAATATCCCAATAAAAATACTGCCACTTTCTTAAGGTCTTTATCACTTTATCACAATTAAAATTAAGCAAAAGAGACGGACAAATGTTTATTTTCACGAGCTGTCACGTATTTCAAACTTGCAGCTCGAATCTTTTAAGTGAGAACGAGAAGTTTAAAGCTTCCGTACGTCGACTGCTCGCAGCGTCTTCTGGGATTTTTAACTGTTCGATTCTCTCAAGTTTGCATTCGATGCATCCTCGATATTAAGAACATATCCAGGCACTTTCATGCGTCCTCTGTAATTGCGTTCTTGAGTATTGGAATTGAACTTTGATGGTTGATGATGATGTAGTACAAGAACACAAGGATGCAAGATCGCTGAAGAACACATATTGAGAAACAGCCAAAGTGCAGCAGAGCCTTCAAAGCCTCCAACACCTTCAACACCTTCTGTCAAAGCACATTGTAAGGCTTATTGTGGTTAACAGTGCTAATATTTTGATTTTGGTTTCAGGATAGAAGCACAATCTCCACTTGGGAAATTACAAGAGGAGAGATGAGGAAGAATTAACCACTCACTGAATTGGACCAATCCTTTATCTATTTGAACTTGGACATGCTGTTTGAAGCATCTCATCGGTGACAGTTCAAGTTTTTCTTCAAAGAAATTACAGTTCAACTGTAGACACTTGCAAAAAATCCAGTTATTACCTCTATTGTGCAACTAAAGTTGGAACACAACTGTAATCATAATCACATATTGAATCTGTAAATGTTAATAAAAACAACTCTGTTCATAGTTTATCCTCAAGTAGAGCTTAACCCTTTCTCAACCATTCTTATACAGAAATAACTAAAGCAAAGGATCCTTATCAAACCCCACTGGCTCAAGGTCAGAATGGAATGGTACACACTAATCATAACAATGTTACAAGTTAGGGCAAAGTTATTCACATTTGGCTACTTGATGTTTGATTGGTGTCTATTTGCACATAATTTCACATCTTATGTTTTTTTTTTTTTTTTATGGAAAGATTTATAATTTGAAATTAGAGCATATTCTGTAGTGGTTCTCATCTGTAGATTAAAAAGACGTCTGTACATTAAAAAATAATTATACCACTGTTTTAGCAAGACAGACATTTTTGACTATGAACTATCATAATGTCTGAAAATGATACAATACTATTTGAAGACAACAACAATGTTTTATAATGCTCATTTGTCAACATGGTCTATAACAGTAGCCTATAACATTTGAAACTGGTTATGGAAAATCAAAATGGACCACTGTCATAATTTTCTTCCTTAAATGGGGAATAATAATAAAAAAAAAGGACTGTCTAAATAATAATAAACTCAAATTAAAGGCATGGGAAGCAGTCATTCCTCTAATGTCATACACCTAAGTAGACATAAATAACTTGGGGACAATTGGAGAAGATTCATTTATAAATAAAGTATTGTATTAAAAAAATCTGTCTTGACTTCTGTGTGACGACATTTACAGTTTAAATCGGGAGTCAGGATTTTTTTGCATTGTGCCATTGGTCTTGAGTTTCCTGTTGCGTCATTGTTAGAAGTAAACTTTTAAGTGCTTTGACGTGGACCGTGTTTTTGAGCACGAACAAGACCATTTCAAAACACTTAAATATCTCGGAAGACCTGGTGAGAATCTGCTGTAAGAAAAAAACTGAGGAAACCTTGGACGGCGCACATTTGTTATGGAAGGCGAAGTTGGAAGTCTAATATAATTTTGAGTGTCCTCTCAGTTAAAATCATGCCTCCACCTGGGAAAATGAGAAAGCCTGATATTAAAATGGTTGTCATAGGAGACATGAATGTAGGGAAAACGTCCCTGCTGCATAGGTACATAGAAAGAAACTTTAAGGACACTTTGAGCACAATTGGTGGAGCATTTTTCTTGAAGCAGTGGGGTCCATACAACATCTCCATCTGGGATACAGCGGGTAAGATTGATATCCAAATGTTATACCTTAATTTTTATCCTGACCATAGATGACACATCTCATCTCAGGACTTTTGATGAATGGCTGCATCATTTTTAAATCCTAAAGATTTAGATTTAAAACAGTCAAAACAGTTTTGAGTTTTATTGATCTAATTTTGTGTTTCTGGCCAATAGTGATCTGTGACGTATTTTGTTGAATATCAAAGTTCTTTTTATGTCGTCGCGTTAATATTCTAGTTTTTATTTTGAAGTAAAAATATAAAATTAGACCCCTGGGGTAAGATGACCCACACTCCAGAATTGGCACAGAGAGGCCCAAGGGGCATTATTTTTAAATTGAATAATTATTGTTATTTATGAGGTTATTAGGTCCATGAATTAGATGTACATTTCAGAAATCTTTGTTTTCATTAACTTATAGGTTAGTTGAGGGAAATCATTACATTTGCATTCATAGTGTTGCTATTATGACATATCTGAGATCTTCAATTAAAATATGCTGGCAATTAAATGTAAATATTCCCTGTAGCCCTATTTTAAAGCATTAGTCATATATATTTTAGAGTTTTACAGCTCTAGTTGTTGTATTCTTTTAAATGTCAGATTGTGGTATTTAGATTTAGAGAGTTTATCCACATGTGATTGTGATGAAATGATATGACAAACCTTATAGTTATGTGTTAGTTCCGGAATGTCCCTGATCCATCCTATGCCATGATCCTGAGAAGACAATTCCGTTCATCAATCTAAATAAATCTGATTGAGTAATTATATATGATCTGCCAAAATGAACTATAGGTCTATGAGGGGAGCAAATTATTTGTCTTTTTTTCTTTTTTCCCAATTTTTTTTCTAGTTTCTTAAAGCAGTGTGTGCTGAGTGACAAAAAAAGCACGTTGTCATATTGCATCAATGACTGCAGTTATCTCGTGTTCTTTACCAAGATTGCAAAATCCTGCAGTTTCAACAATGATTTTTTTTTACGCTTGTGTTTTTGCTGAACCACTTATAGTAAAGAGGTAGTTTGCCCAGAAATATTTAGTAAAAATGTCATATTTACTCAACCTCATGTCTTCCAAACCCCAATGCTTTTCTTTATACTGTGAAACAGAAATTAGCCAATGACACTAGGTGAAATGTTCATACTCTATTCTATACAATGAAAGCGAAAGGTCTTCTGAAGTCATAACTGAAGCGGCAGCTTTGAGTGAGGAACAGAAATCTCACAGCTGAATGTGCACTCTGTCAAAAAAAAAGAAAATTCCACTGACCCCATTAATCATCAGAAAAAAACGTGAGAACTTGACCTTGAGATGGGGTTGAAAAAAGAACATTATTTGATTTAATTGTTAGTAGAATGGCTAAAAGAACTGACCACGGTGTACTTAACCTCATTGATGAAGGGAGTGAAAGCAATAGGTTACCAAAACATTTGCATTATTATTAATTATTACATTTTGTTTTCAAGTCTCACAAACTGGACTGACAGCTTACAGACTCAGCTATTCTGTCACAACAGTTTTCAAGGTGACAGTTCAGAGAGCAAGATTACTGAATAACTTATGTTATATATGTGTGTGTGTTTATTTATTTATATAGAAATATATATTATGCTACTCTTCGACTGTAGCCAGTTTTTAATATATGTGATCTATTCATCTCTGTATTTCTGTGCTTCTGATTTCATCAGGTCGTGAACAGTTCCATGGTCTGGGCTCCATGTATTGTCGTGGCGCTGCAGCCATCATTCTCACGTATGATGTCACAAACTGGCAGAGCTTTGTAGAGCTTGAGGATCGCTTCCTCTCTCTCACTGACTCTGCCAATATTGACAGCATATTTGCCATTGTGGGCAACAAAGCAGACCTTACTGACCCTCAAGCCCAAGTTATCACCCCAGAGGAAGTCAGTGCAGAAAAAGGTAGTGTACTTCCCCTTCCATCCCGCCCAACACACTCGGACTTTCCCTTGCACAAACAGGTGAATCAGGATGATGCCATAGCACTTTACAACCGCATAATACGCTATAAGGCACTAGAGGGCATCAGTCCACCAGCAGAGGAGATGTGCTTCGAGACAAGTGCTAAGACTGGATTTAATGTAGACGTTATGTTCGAAACACTCTTTGATCTGGTGTTGCCATCCATCATTCAAAAACGCTCCCAAAGTGAGTCACCCACATTGTGTTTGGAGGACTATAATGAAGAGGGGAGGAAGAGTAAAGGGGGCTGTTGCACATGAGAAGGTTTGCTGAAGAGTGTTTGGGTCATACATGAACATCCATTGGTTTATGGACACTGTTACTTGATCTGTTACAGAACTGTTTGCTCTCAAAGCACATTTTCTATGTTGTCACAGTAAACAAGTACATTGCCTCTGCTTTGGCTCATTAGTGTGTGTGTGTGTGTGTGTGTGTGTGTGTGTGTGTGAGAGAGAGAGAGTCTATATCTACAAGATAATCTTGTTTTTCACAAATCGAGCACAAGAACTTTGAACTTAAGTTACTCAGTGTTTTAGCCCTCAAGTTGTTTATGTTCTTCTGAACACATAGTCTGCCTTTTGTTAATATTTGACACCTTTGTAAAGTGTTTACAGTCACCAATCATACTTTTTTTCATCTTTTTAAAAATATATATATTTTGAATGAACTTACTGTAAGTAAATTATGAAAATGTGTATTTATATTGTTTTTATTGACTTGTGATTGTCATTTAATAAAGGTTTATAAATACAATTATCACTCAACAACTGTGTGCTTTGAAGTTGTTGATAGGTTTGTTTTTTAGCTTTCACTTCTTTCAACTTTTATAGTCTACTGTCATTACAATTCATTGCACTCATTTAAAACTGGGTCATCCTTGTTTTTTTGTGCAATAATGTTGCTACAATGTCTCACCAGTAGAGATTGCATAACACTGAGAAAAGGCTAAAGGTTAAAATACATGCATGCTTGCTTGTGAAATTATGGAAGCATGAATAGAATAGAAGTTGTAGAATAGAACACACTGAATCCTAAACATTCATTGCAAATCGAAATATGGGCTCGTTGCACGTCACACTAATGGAAATTGTAATTATTAGGTGCCCTTTAATTATTTGGTGTTGTTTGTCAAGTCACATTCATTTGTTTGTGCCATACTTATGCCACAATCAAATAATTGCCATTCCAAAGAAAGTAGAATTGTGTAGCTTATAATCTGTACTGTTCCTGCTCAGATTCATCTCTGATGTAACATTTGCCCTGAATTAAACACTCATTAACTTTAGAAGCAGAGCCTGGAATATGCATTGGCCACTTCACCGGCTGATGCAGCAGAGCTCCACATTCTCTTCCCACAACACCCATCTAACTTCAACATTCAGTTAGAGAATGCATGTAATAAAAACATAAATACAAAAAAACTCTGGCTGCTTGTGGCTGAGTGTGTCCTTGTAAAAAGAAGTCACTCTTTCTCAAGTGATTAGGAATTGCAAGCCTCTGACAATGACTGTATCAAATGTATTGTTTTGAACATGACATCAGACATAAGATGGCAATTACAGTTTTGTTTTTTTACAATCGGCAGCACCTATTTCTCAATACTTTTTCAAACTCTTCACACAGTGAGCACAACAGCAGTCTACAGGTGAAACTTGAAAATTTTTAATATCGTGCAAAAGTTATAATTTTGATGATTATGGCTTTACAGCTTACGAAAACCCCAAATTCAAAATCTCAGAAAATTTGAATATTACATGAAATCAATCAAAAAAAGGAAATAAAATGTTAAATACAGAAATGTCAGCCCTCTGAAAAGTATATTTATATAAATAACTTTTTATTAGAATTGTACTGACATAGTACATTAACTTTTTGAACACGATATTCAAATTTTTTGAGTTTCACCTGTATGTGCTAAACTGTGCATCATATATCTTTGCTTTGGCACTACATCTTTCAAATAACTAAATAAATGTATTTTCTCACTAAAGACACAAACACAGCCAAAACTCTATGTAGGCCAATTTGCAGTTACATACTCTTTTCAAAACTATTAAACTTAAGGTCAAAACCTAATACAAACATGAATAAGAGAATTTTCTATATTTCTACAGTAATACCATATTGAAATATATTCTAAATATAAAATAATTTTAAAAAATCTATTAAAGAAATTAGATAGCTGAACACCTAAACGGGTGTTAGTCTTAGTCCATGTTTACATTGCAGTACAAAATTATTCCTGTGTAATATACTGCAGTGAATTATAAGCAGTAGAGAACTCATTCTTGTTTTGTAAAGAAATTTTAACGTTACCTGTTGTTAGGTATGAGTAACGTGTGTTTGTTGGGTGAAAAACTTTGTGTTAAAGAAGAATGAGTTGATTTGATACACGTATGCTTAGTGTTTTGGTAGATATAGCTTCATATAGAATCATTCAGATCTGAACATTAAGAATTGACTCAGGGGAAGGCTATTAAATCTTTTGTAAAGGCTGATAAATATCTATATGTTTCCTCCTAGCAATTTCTATTGAAACATAACTAGAACAAGAAACAAACTAAACTGGTCAGGATTGCAAGCCAAAAGTCCCAAATCCATGCCAAATCAAGTTCTTTTCTGTTATGATTCCAAGCTACATCACAAGTCAATGTTATTGTTTTTTTTTGTTTTTTTTTTTTTTGGCACATGAGTAGGTACACAGGTAAAAAACAAAGAAACTGTTGCTTGCATAAACATTATCTGCATGGAAGGACCATCAGAAAGAAACTTTACCAGGGATTTAACACTTAAAGGTTGGGTATGGGATTTGCAAAACGGCTGGCAGATTTTGAAAATGCACAACTCAAATGGTCCTACCTTCTTTCCTCCAACGCTGGCCCTGATTCGTGTGAGGGGGATGGAGGAGGGGGGTATGGTGCAACCGTTTGATTGACGGACTTACTGTCCAATGATTCTAGGTGGTCTTGGAAATGATTGGCTGGAGTTTTTCGAGTCCTGCCCGTTCCACAGATGATTAAATTGCTTAATTTTCATTTCAGTGCTTCTAACTCAGTGGCTGTAAGGGGGTTATGAATAGGATTTCAAGTGATTTTGAAAAAATGGACAAAAAAGAGAATCACATACCCCAACTTTAAACATGCCAGAATCCTTTAGGAACCAAGTGCTGTGGTCTGATGATGAAGTTGAACTCTTTGGCTAGTTACCAAAGGCATTTTTGGAGAAAATATCAGGAACACGCATTTGATGAAAAGAATACCTTGCAAACTGTGAAAATAGAAGGAAGAATACATTCTAAATACCAGCAAATCCTGAAAGGTAAAATGAGAGGTTGGGAATTTCAACAAGACTCGAGGCTAAATAGAAATGTTTATAAGCTTTGATGTCTCCCAAATTTAGCTTACTAAGTAGCAGGCTACTTGGGATGTGACTGAAGCTGAAGGTCTTATTCGGAAAGATAGATAATGACTTCAAATTAATAACAAATTCCAATGAATAACATAAAAATAATTCATTAGATGCAGTCGCTTCTTACTGGATAACAGGTGACATTTTAGATAACTGAAATTACAATGCAATAGTGAGAGTATAAAGTTAAAATGGGTGCAGCACAATAAAATAACTGCATTAAAGTTTCTGATGTGCAGCAGCAAATGAGTGAATTTGTCATAGCCAGCAGCAGCATGGAAATCAAAATGGACAATTCTTATTTTTAATGGAACATTGCAATGTTCATTATG
Organism: Semotilus atromaculatus; assembly: GCA_031834385.1. Lineage (NCBI taxonomy): Eukaryota > Metazoa > Chordata > Actinopteri > Cypriniformes > Leuciscidae > Semotilus > Semotilus atromaculatus. The sequence continues at coordinate 20,060,477 of JAULUF010000038.1, read as the reverse complement.
AATAATTTATTTGTAATAATTTACTTTTTTTTTTTTTTATTCATGTCCCCTCATAATCTTAAATCAAAATGACTTCCACTTGCAACATATCTTCTCTGGTTACATGTTACCAATGTAAGAGCAGGACACTCATGGGATCGCACCAATAGCAAACCTCAACAGTTCATTGATCCAATCAATTCCAGATGGTCAAAATTAAGTCCTGTCCAAAATTTTCTTAAAGACTAAAAAAATAAGAAAGTCCATTAGAAGGGTGCGTGTTATAGGACATGGAAGGAAAAAAAATGCAAGCATCAAATGAACATACCTCCCCCTCCCCCCAAGTTTCACAAATGTTTGAAGCAGTTAGAAACCACAAGCAAGTGTGTGACAAGTGGTTAATCATTTAAAAAATAATAGCTTCACATGTAATGAACCTCACACCACTCTGAAATGTGATGGCAGCTGAACTGTGGCTCAATTATGCTCCCTAAAAAGACAAAACTGGTTAAAGAACTGGTTCACATGCTTTTTTAAATTTATTCACTCAAAATACAAATGTTCTCAATATTCTTCTTCATCCTCCCCACAGTCCTCAGTGGAATCAGCACCAACCTCCTCCTAGTCTTTCTTAAGGGTAGCCATGTCCTCACCTTCCTTTATCCCTTTACCAACGTACCAGTGCACGAAAGCTCTCTTCACATACATCAGGTGGTCCAGGTGGCCCAATGCCTCTGCAATGGCGGTGGTGTTGCTCAGTATATAGACAGCCCTCTGCATCTTGGCCCGGAACGACGGTGGGCGGCTAGTAGTTGATGCCAGAGGTGGACAGTAACAAAGTACATTTACTTGAGTACTGTACTTAAGTACACTTTTTGAGTATCTGTACTTTACTTGAGTATTATTTTTTCTGGAAACTTTGTACTTTACCTCACTACATTTGAAAGACAAATATCATACTTTTTACTCCACTACATTTCTGTCAAGGTCCTTGAGTAGAAAGTAGTAACGTCAGTCAGTGGATGATTTTTTTTTCATCTCTAAAACGTGATTGGTTTTTTGCAGGTGACAGACAGTAATCACTCTTGGGTCACGTGTTGTTAAGTCCGGCAATTTTTCATAATTTTCTTTAAACACTAATTAACTGGTGGTAAAATGGATAAAGAAATGGTAAAATTGAATTCTCGGCGCAGTGCGCACATCCATGGCAAACAGGTCTTTCTGTTTTGCTGTTTGTTAAAACAGTATTGCTGTTGGGTAGTTATCCAGCTATGGTTGTGTAGCAGCTGGCTTTTAAAGCATGTTGTATTTTTATAGACCACTTGATTCAAATGTGCATGAATGGATACACATAGATTGTTGTGTACTTCTTTTGTTGGGGTGGTAGGAGTGTTAAATTAATATGATTAAAAATGAATATGATTTTGGTCTTTTTTGTTAGTTAGCTCTTAATTCCACAGATACTACTGGTAGACTAGGTTGCTTCAGAGGCATGAGGAACTGTAAGAATTACATACAACAATAATAAAAAAATGCATTGATATTTGCTTTTTACTTTTGATACTTAAGTACTTTTAAAAATGAGTACTTCTGTACTTTTACTTAAGTAAAAATCAGTCTTTACAACTTTTACTTGTAACGGAGTAACATTTGACCAGTAGTATCTGTACTTTTACTCAAGTAAGGAAGTTGTGTACTTTGTCCACCTCTGGTTGATGCCGACTTTAAACCTGGTAGGACACCAGTCTACGAACTGGATGGAGCGATTTGTCAGAGCCCTGCACGGGCCTCAAATCTAGGCCCTAGCCCGGCCCTGGCCCGAGATGCTCAGGCCCTAGCCCGGCCCGTGTCCGACAACTCATCAGAATTATCAGCCCGAGTCCGACCCGAGCCCGTTTAAAAAAAACAATACAAAAAAACAACAACAAAAAACAGCCTGCCTAACATGTCACAGCCTGACTATGTTGCTGTCATTAAAACAGATCTGTTATGTTCTCAATGGCAAAGTAGTTATCGGTAAGTTTATTTTAATTTTTTTATTAAGTTAATTTGGACACATTTTTTTTTTTTATATAGGCTACCGACCAAGCAGCCGACATGCGAGTTAAACATGTTTGATCCATTTAGCCTCTCAAATCAACACTTGGCTAAAATAAAATCCATAGATATAAAACAATTTAAGAATATCACACAGACAGTTAACGTTTGTTTAGGCCAGAGCCATATAGAGAGAGAGTTGCGACAACTCCATTCACTCCAATGGAACGTTTTTTTTACAGCAATGGCGGCTCACGGAGCCTCTCAATAGTTCCCGGAAGTAGCAGCAGCGCCGTACAGTTACAGCAGAACAGACCGTTTGTGATGCACTTTTAAAAGGTAAGACGTTTAAAGAATAAGATTGTATATTATCAGTACATCTGAATCAAATTAACTTGTGTATTAAAGCGTGCTAGTTGATTATTGCTCTCTAAATAAGTAGTTTTAGAGGACGTTAAAAGATGGGTCATGATACCGTTAGTAGCGCATAACAAACCACGAACAGCCTATTATAGTTAAAATTAACGTTATATTAATGCAGTTTTGTCCTTTGTTGTGTAATAAGAGGGAAAGGCTTCTAACAGGGGTTAAATATAACATTGGGGATTGTGATAGTGATTGAAGTGATAAAATGCAGACATCCCAAGTCTCCCGTTAGTTCCGTTAGTCTCCCGCATATTGATAGCGGCTCCCTGATGACCATAACTGTATACACTACTATAATCTGTCCCATTTGTGTCTCCTTTATCTCTTTCAAAACAAGAAGCACAAAGGGATTCAGTGGATCCTGAAGACTCCCTGCACTGATGCTGTACCCTCACCTTCAGTCTCAGCTCCTTGGATTTTGCAAGACTTTCCTTGCTCCCTATTTTTAATAAACATTAAACTTCCCAGTGTTGGTCTTTGTGAAAAAGTGGGTAACACTTTATTTTACGACCCGCAAACAACTGCGTAAGTAAACCGAAATTACGGTGTACGTTTCTGTAATTATAGTGTACTTCCGTGTAGGTATAAGGGAACAATATGTTAAGTTTTGGGTAACAAAGGGGTAACAAGCAGATATACAACCTGCAAATAACTTCGTAAGTAAACCGAAATTACGGTGTACGTTTCTGTAATTATAGTGTACTTCCGTGTAGGTATAAGGGAAAAATATGTTAAGTTTTGGGTAATAAAGGGGTAACAAGCAGATATACAAGCAAATTATTTATAATGTAATTATTTTAAAACTAACAGGTACCTATTCTGTTAATATATTCCAGGCAAAAATTGTACGTCTGTTGTATATAAAAGTTATCATCACATTTCTGGCAAAATATGTAGTGTGATTTCAAGATTATTTCTGTTCTGTTTACAGTTTGTGTTGATGTAATTTCAACATTGTGATTGTTTATTGTTAAACTTGTTTTAATAAATGGTTTTGGTTTAATTGTGCTTCTGTACTTTTACAAGTACTAATTTAGAAATTTGTTGATAATGCTAATGGTGAAGCTAGGTTTGTCTGTTTCAGCATACTGGTTTAATGTTGTACTTACCCTGTAACACAGAACAAGGAGGTAACAAGCGCCACTTTAATTTACAGCCCGCAGGAGTTACACTTACCCTGTAAAATACACAGTTGAAATGGGTAACAAACACTACTTACAATACGAAACAACACTATTCGCACAGTAATTACCGAGAAAGGTACTCTTATTAAGAAAAAAAAAAAAAAAACGTTTTAATTACACAGTATATTTGCCCTGACATTTAAGTGTCATTGCAATACAATGTGATAAGGTAAGTACTAAGTACTACATGGTACGGTCTAAATTAAAATCATAGCAGAAACTAATTTTTTTTACTTAACATTAAGTAATCTAGTAAGAAAAGCCAATAAATTAAATTTTTATCATACTGTGCTTACATACATTACAGCCATATATATATAAATATATATATATATTTGTTTAATTTTCAACCCACAGATGTCACAATTACCCTGTAACATTGCACAAGTCAAGAACATATTTTGCCAGAAATGTGATGATAACTTTTATATACAACAGACGTACAATTTTTGCCTGGAATATATTAACAGAATAGGTACCTGTTAGTTTTAAAATAATTACATTATAAATAATTTGCTTGTATATCTGCTTGTTACCCCTTTATTACCCAAAACTTAACATATTTTCCCCTTATACCTACACGGAAGTACACTATAATTACAGAAACATACACAGTAATTTCGGTTTACTTACGAAGTTATTTGCAGGTTGTATATCTGCTTGTTACCCCTTTATTACCCAAAACTAAACATATTGTTCTCTTATACCTACACGGAAGTACACTATAATTACAGAAACGTACACCGTAATTTCGGATTACTTACGCAGTTGTTTGCGGGTCGTAAAATAAAGTGTTACCAAAAAGTGTAGATACTAAGTTAGCACAAAATTGAGCATATTTTCTCCTCTGTGTCAGACAGTACAAGAACACTAGAGGAAAGTACAGACAACATGCTTGACGTTTATTAGACATTTAGGAATCCCATTGTGCTAAATAAGTGCAAAAGTATATATATATGTCATTGACAAATTAACCTTCAAAAAGTTTTTTTTTTTATCTTTTCAAAACTTATTGTTATTCTTAAGACACCATTTAAAATAGGTTTTTTTAGACTTCATTTGTGCGGACAGTTGCACAACCTGACATTTTTGAGGATTTAAGATAACAAAACATAAAATATCTGTTATTTATATAGCCTATTTTAAATGTACTAAAAATGAAATTAAACTAAATAGGTTTTATAGATTAAAGTGATGTATGTCATGAATTTGTTCATTATTTTAAAAGGAAATAATGCACTTGGACACTTATTAAATATGTGATTGTATAATCATGATTTGTTTTAAAATTAATTAAATATATTATGTATTAATGTATATAGTAATAAGTGCATGGGGTGCATAAGCGTTGTAAACATTAAGATTAAAGAAAGTTTACTTGTTTGCAATAGCCTAGATTTTTTTAAGACAATCACCTGTTTCCTGCAAGTCTCCTGTCCTTGTGAAACCTTAGTGAACATTATGTGATACCCTTAAATAACATACAAGTTTAAGAACACAAAAATACTTCAAAACAACTGCAATATGGTCTTTATCCAAGGTAACGTTAGCCAGAAATATGTTAACAAAGGTAGATAAGGCTGGTTGAACACACTAAAAATGAAATATTATCAGATTTTTATCTTTTAAAAACAACATTGCTGTACCTACATACACATACTATATTCACGTATCAGTGTATTATACACATATTGTAAATCAATGCATTTATTGACTATAAAACTACCAAAAAGCACAGTTCTGCTCTCTAACTCCATCGATTTGAATTGGCGCCGGAGCACTTCCTGGAACTATCTGAGGTCTACGCGAATCACGTGACAACTAAGCATTTCGAACTTCCGTTGTCGCAACTCTCTCTATATATGGCTCTGGTTTAGGCTAAACGTTTATTGTCATTTTTGAAAAGCTGAGGCAAACTGCTTTGCTGCTCAGTCGCAAAACAGCGCTCGCAAACTAAATGAGCAAAATAGCCTACAATAAGCAAATCAAATAAATTACATTAAATTAAATTAAAAACAAACATGCAGGTTATCTTACCTCAAAGTCAAGTCAAATCTTCATTACAGAACATGGCCATTCTTAGGCTATTTCCAATAGTTTCCAACAGACTATGCTAATATAAAGTTCAATCAAACGAAAACCAACAAGACAGCCTCCTAACATAAGAAGTCCCTTACAGAGCATCGTGAAGAAAAAGCACAGCATCCACAGTGGAAGATTTTAATCCAGTCGCACTTTTTCCAGCTGCGCTGAAGTCACGCTCGCTGCTTCTGCTGCTGGCGGACACTATAGAACGAGCGGTCGCGCGAGTCTCGGATCGCGCCGCCGGGAAACCTGTGTGCGACTGTGCGTGTGCGTTAGCAGACTGTCATGTGTCAGTCACATGTCAGTGTGATATAAAACGTCTTTCTATGTTTGCTTTTCAATCATCATCTTCTCATATTTTATTTTAATTAATGTCTAAAATAGGCTATAAAAAAGATAAGCCTAAAACAGGCCCGAGGCCCGGCCCCGCGTGTGAACTATGACATGAAAATTGGCCCGAAGCCCGGCCCTAGGGGCGCAAATGAGTCGGGGCCCGTCGGGCTCGGGCTGAAATGCAGGGCTCTAATTTGTCTTGATGTTGGCTATGGACATTGACATCTTTGGGAACCACGTCACCACGGTACAGCAGGCTGTTCTACGACGAGGGTCGCACTTCACCATCTGGTTTGCTGGCTCAAAGCAGACATTGGTGATCTCTGGTTCAGAGAGTTGCTTGTGGTAGGCCTTCTCAGCAGAAATAATGGGACAGTGGGTGACCAGTGGTAAGAGGATGCGAGGGTACAGAACCAGGTTGGTCTGGAACTCCGTGAGGTCCATATTTAAGGCCCCATCGAAATGCAGTGATGCCATAATGGAGGACACAATCTGGGTGATGAGCCTGTTCAGATTGGTTTAGGAAGACCGCTCGATATCGAGGTTTCGATTACAAATGTCAAAGATGGCTTCATTATCGACCATGATAGAGAAGTCAGAGTGCTCGAGAGTGGTGTGGTTCGTGAGGATGGAGTTGTAGGGCTCAACCACAGCCGTGCTGACTTGCGGGGAAGGATACAGCGGAGACTCCGACTTTGACTTTTTACCATAATCGACAGACATTCGCTCCATCAGCAGAGACGTGAATCCAGAAACCACCAAAACTGTGGAAGATCAGGAACCTCTGCAGACCAGTACACTGGTTCGCCTAGAGAAGAATCAGAGGAAAGAGGGGAGTTCAAATATGGCCAGAAATTTAAAGGGCTTTAGAGGTTCACTAAACTTACCATTTTGCACATCCGGGCGAGCACAGAGTCAACAATCTCTTTGCCAATGGTATAGTGACCACATGCATAATTATTGGCTGTGTCCTCCTTTGCCACTGATGAGCTGGTACAAGGGTGGTACAATTGTCGATGGTGTCACTTACTGATCTTATCTGCATTTCAAATAACATAAGGACATAAAGAAACTGTACATCGAAATTACAGAGACAAGAGTCTTGAATATGCATAAAATAAAAATTCTGAAGGGATTCAGTCTTACCAACAACGCTTGGCTCCAGATCAATGAAGACTGCTCGAGGAACATACTTTGCAGCATCTGTTTCACTGAAGAAAGTGCCAAAAGAGGAGTCGGTCAACGAGCTGCCATCACCAACAATGGTTCCATCTGGCTGGAAGCCGAATTACCCATCTGGATACTTGCTTGACCAATATGTATGGAAATGCACTCCAAGAAAAATAAAACAAAAAACACAAGCACATACAACTCACAACGGCAGTGAAGTGGTAAAGTCATAGCACTAATATTCCAATGAAAATGACAATAATCTCACCATTGTCCTCAAGTATCACAATAAGCAGAACATAATTAGAAATATAAAATCTACTTTAAGCCAAACTTCTCTCCTAAAGTTATTGACAGCTAACTTTCAAAAATAAACCAAATCACTTCCACAACTACACCAAGTGATCCTCCTTATCTTGATTTTTATTGATCTCAAATCAGAAGGGTGTGGCTCTTATGGCTGAGTGGTATGGTACATTACGGTTCACAATTTTTTGCTGTTTCCTTTGTCAGAAGTTGTGAATGTTACCCTAATTCCGAACAGTACCGTACGCCTTTTTTGGGATCCCTCTGTTGGGGTACCTAGCACAGTAGTCTGGTACTAAAGGATGGAGCTAGACTTACTGCAGAACATTGATTGGTTGAACTTGACACAGAATTGTAACATGTGCATGCTCAACGCAGTCTCATGAAAGTGCGTATCAATACCACGAATGTTATTTCTCGTGCCATTTATACGCCAAAAATGTTTTTTTGCGTGTAAATGCTACGCACTGAAAACCGCTTGGGTAGGATTGGGGAGGGGGGGAGGGGGGGATGGGGGTGCGTGCGTATTACACGCCAAAAAGTGCGTATCATATACACGCAAAAACTGCGTATCATATACACGCAAAAACTATTTTTGGTGTATAAATGGCACGAGAAATAACATTCGTGGTATTGATACGCACTTTCATGAGATCGGGCTCGCGTGCTACAAGGGGAATGACACACAATTGGTGTCATTTTTTAATATACAGTTAAAACACAATACCATTTCTTCTTGTGAAAAAAAAAAAAACTTATTTAAAAGACTGTTGTGTTGAATGCACTAAATCAGTACAATTAGTTGTACTCAAAGGTAATTTTAGGACCTGGTGGTGTAGGTCCAGAGGTGGACAGCAACAAAGTACATTTACTTGAGTACTGTACTTTAGTACACTTTTTGAGTATCTGTAGCCTACTTTACTTGAGTATTATTTTTTCTGGAAACTTTTTACTTTACTTCACTACATTTGAAAAACAAATATCGTACTTTTTACTCCACTACATTTCTGTCAAGGTCCTTGAGTAGAAAGTACTAACATCAATTAGTGGATGATTTTTTTCATCTCTAAAACGTAATTGTTTTTTTGCAGGTGACAGACAGTAATCACTCTTGTAGGGTCACGTGTTGTGAAGTCTGGCAATTTTTCATCATTTTCTTTAAACACTAATGAACTGGTGGCAAAATGGATAAAGACAGATCCTCTGTGCAGTGCGCGCATCCATGGCAAATAGGTCTTTCTGTTTTGCTGTTTGTTAAAACAGTATTGCTGTTGGGTAGTTATACCTCTATGGTTGTGTAGCTGGCTTTTAACGCTTGTATGGTGTTCGGGTCTGTAGGACCTGTTTTCATTTTTTATCAAAAGAAAAATTATACAATTAATATTTTTTTCAACCTCAGACTCATTGGCCTTGGCTCATTTTCTGTGAAGAACATATATCCGAACACATTTTCAATGACCACACACTGTACACCCCCCCTACACATTTATATTACACACAGGATGTTCGGGTCCACTGGACCCGGGGCTAATAAAAGTGTGGAAATTTTAGGTCCTGTGTACCTTTACTCTGTCCTCCTCCTGTCAGGGCTTGCTGTTAGTGTGTGTGTGTGTATGTGTGTTCTTGTATATGGTTTATGAGGACACAAATGTGTATAATGACATGGGTATTACAACGTAAACATGGATTATGAGGACATCTGTGTCCTCATAAAACAAACGGCTTAAAAAAACATACTAAATGGTGTTTTTTGAAATTCAAAAAGGGCCAAAAGTTTTCTGTGATTGGTAGGTTTAGGGGTAGGGTTAGTGTAGGGGGATAGATTATACAGTTTGTACATTTGTAAAACCATTACACCTATGGAGAGTCCCCATAAACCACATATCCAAGTGAGTGTGTGTGTGTGTGTGTGTGTGTGTGTGTGCGTGAGTGAGTGCGTGCGTGCATGCATGTGAGAGAGAGAGATTGTGTGTAAGTGTGAGAGAGTGTGAGAGCAAAAGTGAGTTTTGTTTCTACCCCTGCCGTTCCCGCACAAGGTTGCAATTCTTAAATGTGATCTAACAAAGGTAAAGGGAAAATATTAACCATATATGCTGTTTATATTGCTTGTAATTGGGATGAAGTAAACATCTGTTGAGTATTTTAACATAAATTGTTTGATTATGTTGAATTAAAAAAACAAAAATGCAGCAGGTCCACAAGACCCACGAACACTGGCTGAATAACAAAAATATGAACACCACACAAGGGTTAAAGCATGTTGTACTTTTATAGACCACTTGATTCAAATGTGCATGAATGGATACACATAAGATGTGTACTTCTTTTGTTGGGGTGGTTGGGAGTGTTAAATTTAAAAAAATGAAGATGATTTTGGCTGTTTTTTTGTCAATTCAGTTGTTTAATTTTTATAGGTTTTATAACATTCTAAGAGCTCTTAATTCCATAAATATACTACTAGTAGGTGTACTTCACTAGGTTGCTTCAGAGGCATACAACAATCATAAAACAATGCATTGATAATTACTTTTTACTTTTGATACTTAAGTACTTTTAAAAAGGAGTACTTCTGTACTTTTACTGAAGTAAAAATCAGTCTTTACAACTTTTACTTGTAACGGAGTAATATTTGACCAGTAGTATCTGTACTTTCACTCAAGTAAGGAAGTTGTGTACTTTGTCCACCTCTGTGTAGGTCAAGTAATACTGAATGAATTTGACCATTTTTGTCTTATTGGTCACCTCATGGCATATTAATAGTAAGGAAGCTTCCCCTACAGCTTCAACTCACGATTTTTCCGTTTGTTCAACTGAAAAACAATCATTCGATGTTTGTTATCTAAATAAATTAATGGCAACAGTTCTATGATACCTAAATTGAACTACTAAAGAGCTGTTCTCTTTTGAATCCCAGTGTGCACCAATGTGATATGCCAAGGACAGTAACGCAGTGCACAATTAAATGTGATCCATTTGTATTTGTGTTTTGATTTTCATTGACTCAATACTGTCAAGTGCTCCTCTGAGCTGTATGGTACAATAATACAATAAACATCATATGAGCATAAATTATGTTTTTTAATACCTAAATTAATTACTAACATGCAATGACTTCCACTTTTTGTATTAAAAAGAAATGTATTGATTGAACAGAAGATATTATGTGTAATTGGGTACCAGTGCAAATATCACTTCTGAAGAAGTATCAAAAGTTATCCTTGTTTCACTTTAAAAATCAAGGATTGGATCTGTAAGTCCCCGCTAAATCGAACCAACGGCGGCATTCGATCAGCGGCGAAGGTCTCGCGCATGTTCCGTCCTTTCCAGGCTAAAGCGATTTTTGAATAAATGCAATACACTTTCTCATATGTATTAACTCGTTATTTCATCTGACTCCATATATAAAAGGGTTTTAATGATATCTGTGCATCATTAAATGTGAGCGAGTGTTTGACTATTCCTTGTAACCATTAGCTAAATGAACAATGTCAAAGTCAATTAGAATAATCAAATGTAACAATTTATTATGTCGGGTAAAGTATCATGCCAATTTCACAATCAGTTCAAAGATAATCAATACAATAACATTGAATGCTCTAGGATAAGAGAAATGCAAACCCAACATTTTAAGAAATACATGAGGCTGAGTTTTGGACACTCAACCTCATGGGCTCTCAGAATTACAGAGAAGCCTCGAGTTTCTCACTGCAGTCCATTAAGTAGCCAGAATGTTTTCACATGTAAACCTGCTAATTTGCATTAAGAAGTTACACCTCTTTGGGTGAGGGGAAAAGAGACCATTTGCCTTTCTTTGAGTCAGTTATCTCTAAACTCTTAAAAACCTTAGTACCTTGTGTTTTACTCTTTGGGAATGAGACCATTGTACCAGTCACACTGAGACCTTTAAAATGATACTAAACACAATACTTAATCATTCACATTAAAACCATATATATTCTTGTGTGAGTTAAGTGTTACTGAGAGAGAGAGAATGCAGATGAAGTGAGACTTGTCCCAAAGGAAGAGGGGGAGGGTGTCAAATGTTAATTTTCCCACAAGATTCTTTGTTTCATAGACCACTGGTCATTCTTTAACCAGTTCTTCAAATTTCCAGCCTTACAGATCCCTCCTTGACCCCCGTGGGTCAGATAACACTTACGGGGTCACAGTAAGGCGTTTGTCCTAATCCTTGAGGTGTAACTCAAAAATGGTGTTTTCAATGTCAGCATCTGTAGAAGCTCAGAGAGCTGTGTTCACCTGTAGAACACCTGGTCTCACCAGGTGTATGTAGCTTGAGTCCAGCAGGTGGATGAATGCGTTCAGGTTTTCTTTCTGTGATGCGAACGAGGTTCATAGAGTCAATCTGGACCTTTTTTGACTTGTTCAGTTGACGTGTCATGGAGAAACTTCTGCTTCTCTGGCACCTTCCCCATGATGATAATCTGACCCTCCTTGACCAATCCTGTCACCTCCAGCGGTGCGGTTGTCTGGGCAGACCTCAGTGGGTGAAGGGGTTCTCCTTGATTCCACACTGCTTTGTGTGAGACACCTGACAAGCATCTTAAATGTCCGCTTCACGATTGAGCACATATGAACTTCAAGTCGTAAAGGAAATGCATAGGAAAACATAATGCAACAAAACAAATCAAGTCATGTTCAATGTAAAATACCATGTTCATGTCAGCAAGTGTGAATGGTACATCTGGTCTCATATGTTCCTCAAGGTCAGGTAAGGTGGTCTCATTTTTAATATCCAATTCTTTCACCACTGATGATATTAAATGGTAGTGGAATTTAAATATTCTTGGTCTGACTTACTCAAAGGAAATGCAGCAAGAAGTCGGTGCATAATCAAATAAATGGTACGCATCAATACATCTTGTAATAATAATATTCAAATACACAAATATGAAGAATCACTGTTTGTTCGGGAATCTTCCAATGCAAGTCACCTATGCAGATATAAGGAGTGACTTGGAACATGAATAATCATACAAGAATGGAGATTGTTCATTCCTTGCAACAGTTGTGTGAGTGAGTGTGTGAGTGTGTGTGTGTGTGTGTGTGTGTGTTTCTTGCAACAGTTGTGTGTGTGTGTGTGTGGCTCAGTCACAGTCGATGACAGGTAAATTGTACATTCTGTAATTTGTTGAAGTGCTCACACTTCAGATCTATTCGTTATTGATGATGTTTCTGTTATTATTGGTTTGTTGAGAAATCAGGGGCCCTCTGACCTTCCAACAACCCTAACAACAATCAGAAAGTTTGAACATTTTGAAAATTGAATAGCAGGTCTGTCTCTGCTTCATAATTTTTCATCATTGATTTGCGACTGTAGCCATTCATATGTATATTACAGTGTTTTTCCATGAGTTGGAAGAGTGTTGTGAACATCATATGTTATGTCATGGGATCAGCTTTCCCATCCTATGTGTGTGAAGCTATTTAGTGAGGTGACACTTTTGGACTCTGTCATCTTTATCTCCTTATGTGTCGTGTTCAACCTGGATAGACTTGATCTTTTCCAGGTGATGATGATTTGAGGGTGTAGTGATGGAGGAGTGTGGGTTCATGTCTAGGAGATGGGTGGAATATAATCTATAACAATTGTGTTGCAAATTTAGTTCCAGTTCTAAACTGGTAGGCCATGCTAATGTAGTGATGTGCTACTGTGAGATGTAAATGGCCTTTGAAGTGTCGTTTCACCCATCTCCCGTGTTTCAGGTTCTGTTCTAACAATCCCGCTGTCCTGGCGATCCAGGTGGAGTCCGGCCCGTCCTGGCATCCGTCCTCCGAGGAATTGCAGAAGTAAACCTGACAAAAGCAAATGCAGAGAGAACCACAGTTAATTCTGATGTTTTCAACAGTTTTAAATTCAGACATGTGGAATTCTTTTGCTTCCTCCATTGCGATTTTAATTCCCGTTGTCACATGAAACCGAGTTTCATTGACCAGGTCTGAATTACTGCCGTTGTTTCAGTGCAGTGTGCGACACCTTAAAGCTGCTCTTGCAGTCGAGCCTTCACAGTCTGCTGTGTCATGAGCATTAGAGATCCCAGTTCTGCTGGGGACATTTTGTCTGGCTTTACCTCAAGTTGCTTTCATTACAGCCAGATCTGTGGGCATAAATTAGTTCACCTGTTTTGGTGTGGTGTCGTTCACACATTTGGTTAGTGCAGATCTCTTGTGACCTGCAAAAGGCTGTGGTACTTCTGTTCGATGTTTAGCTCACACCCTCCTTGTAAATATGCGTCCTTGATCAGTTTGCTATTACCTGTGCCACACTTCTGAGAGTGTTTTTTAAATGCAAAAAATAAAAGCACATCTCCGTCCGCCCTTTTGGCACTGGGTAGTAGCTCAAGGGATTAATGTCACAATTCTCTAATTAATGCCCTGCTTGGCGTGGCGATTACAATATAATGTGTATTATAATTCGAGTTATAATACAATTATATTTAAGAATATAACCCTCCTGTTACCCTCAAATCTGATAACATTTTTTACCCTCTGGGGTCAATTTGACCCCAGTAATTTAAACCTCCACAATATGATTTTTTTTTTTTTACAAAGGTTTGTCTCAGGTAATTTATGTCTTTGTTGACTACTTAAGTAACCTTTTAAGTTAACATCCACCCACCACCCTCCTCCCCACCCCTTATACATTCAGAATACCCATTGCACGACTATGGACAAATTTACAAATTACCATAAAATCTGTCTGATTGACCTAAAATTATAATAATATAAATAGTATAAATATATTTGGTATTTTATTTGTTTTATAATATTTCTAAGTATAGATTTTTGTAATCTATAACATTTGGAAAGAAAAACTATTTATTTTATCAAGGATAGTAACACGAGTTATGTGTGGGGTCAATCGCGCAAAAATGATGTTTTCCCCTCCCCATGGCACGGGAAACATCAAAGTTCTCGCAAAAATGATGTTTTCCACTCCCCCATGGCACAGGAAAGAATTATTAGTTCTCATGAGAATTATATCACATGTCATGTGAACTACTAGTGGTTCTCGCAATACTACAGATATGGTTATGTTAGGTTAGAGCCCTAAAACAGAGGGACTTTTTTGAATATAATATTGAATATGTAAAATTATAATGAACATTATAAATTCACATTATAACATTTTATAGTGACCTCAATAAAACAACCAAAACAAATGTGTGTGAAAATTTTATATTTTTTCTGTTTTATTATACAACTAAAAGAGCCTGGGGTCAAATTGACCCCAAGGAATACCGATGCTACAAAATGTGTACAGGACATTGAAAAAATATCAGCAGGTTAATTTTATGTTTACAGAGTTGTCCCCATTAAATTAGGAAAAGTCATAAAATTTGAAGCAAAAAAATAAATAAAATCATGTATTTACAGACGTTAAACATTGAATGGGGTCAAATTGACCCCAAAGATAATAGGAGGGATAAGTGAAATTATATTGTTTTTGGTCTCTGAAGAGTCTCTGCTCGTTCTTGTATCAATACATTTGAATATGAAAAGGCTTTCTGGCTCAGGCTGATAAGATGTACATTTGCTGTTTCTCTTTTCTGTTTGCTAGGTTTCGAATACCTTTTCTTTTCATCTAGTCTTTTTAAAGACTATAAGAAAGCCAAGTGGCCATTTTAACGTTTGTTTATTCTTTTGAACTCTTAGTTTTAGTTTATCCGCTCAGATCAGGAAGCTATATCGCTCTGCAGTCCTTCTCTCAAGGCCGCACGACACACCCCCGTCAGTTCCAATAACCAGTTCAGAGGTAATTTGACTAAATATCTGGGATCTGCCGTATTCACACGTACAATCAAAGATATATCTACAAGTCCCTTTGAACGTTAATGATATCCGTGCATCATTAAACGTTAGCGAAGGTTTGTTTATTCTTTAAACTCTGATTATGTTTTATCCGCTCAGATCAGGAAACTATATCACTTCGAGTTCCTCACCAGGTCTCCGGCACAATCTCGTCAGTTTCCGATTATCAAAACAGAGGTAATTGGCTGAATGTCTGGGATTTGCCGTAATTCACACGTACACAATCGAAGACATATACACAGCCCCCTTGAATGCCACCTCAGGAACTAATTCAATAACTTACTTTACCAGCGTGCACTTATCTAAAGTAAC
Source organism: Semotilus atromaculatus (assembly GCA_031834385.1). NCBI lineage: Eukaryota > Metazoa > Chordata > Actinopteri > Cypriniformes > Leuciscidae > Semotilus > Semotilus atromaculatus. The sequence goes on along the minus strand of JAULUF010000038.1, from coordinate 20,044,815 downwards.
ATTAAATTAGAACAGAGGTATTTAGACGTACCCAAATCTAGATCAAACAGCATTAGCTGATTCTAGACGGAAACTACCCGTCTCCTCATTCAAGTACACTTGAATCTGATATCAGATATTAGTCGTCACTAAGCTCTGACGCAAACTTGTGGAAATATACGAATCCTATAATCTACTCGGGGGGAAAACAATTCTCAGAGTCGGTTAGAATAAAATCAAACGTAACCATTTACAAATTTTGTATGCGAAAAACAGCTCCCATAGAGTGGAGAGGTAAAGTGTACGTTCTCTAAAGCTTTGAATATGAAAAGGTTTTTTTTTTTTGTTTCAGGATTAATGAGATGCACGTTCACTGTTTCTGATCTTCAAATTCAAATTGTGAATCACACAATAGCCTAGACACACGTGTTTAATTCAGTTTACACAGGACACATGGCCTAGAATACAACATCTACAGCCTTTACCTAAGTGATACAAACACACTTACAGTAAAGCAATCCTGTGCTTCATGAATAAACTTAAATTTAGCCTATGTGCATGCTGTAGCACAAACAACTAAAGAGTGTTCTATTAGCACAATGTGTTAAGCACAATTCCAAATTTGAAAATTAACAGAATTATTTCATGCTTTTTAATCCCATCGGTGTTAACGTGTAAGCTTTCAAATGCAATATAGAGATTTTAATGTTTTGAATGTGGCTTTGGCCCGCCACCAGTAGGCCGAACAAATAAGGGTTAAGCGTTGGACGCAGCATGGTCATTAGCATTTAGCATTACCCTTGAGCGTTTTTGAAAGCAGCATGGTCATTAGCATTTAGCATTAGCCTTGAGCGTTTTTGAAAGCAGCATGGTCATTAGCATTTAGCATTAGCCTTGAGCGTTTTTGAAAACAACATGGACAATAGCATTTAGTGTTATCCTTGATATTTGAGTTTTAGCCTGTAAATAATATCGTCATGTTTTCCCAAAATTTGCTTTTCATAAACAATGCATCGATTTGCCTATTTATTTATAAAATCACGTGTTTTCCAATTGTTTACAAACTTAGAATTTTCTTTCTCTTTGCTCATTTCCACCACATGTTGCAAGTTTGTTCAAACAAAGCCAATGCAACAATGGAGAAAACACACTGATTTCAAAACTTTAGCCTCTAATTGTACAGCTCTTCATCAAGTAAGTTAGGCTACCAGAAAATTATTTGGAAGATGTAATTCCAATTTTAGGTTTCGTTTCTTGTTGCTTAGGCAAACAAATATATCTTTAAAATCTATTAGGGTTTTCCTTCCTCATCTGCGCTGCCGTTATCACGTTCTCACGTGTTTCCGTTCTGGACTAAACAAAGCTAGGGCTTTCGACCCGTAACAATGCAAACAACATTTTCACAACACTTCTAGAAAAGGGCAGAAAAAGTTGACTTACCACAGCGCAGAAGACAGAGAAGAATTTCAAACCTCGTGTTGATTTTAAAATCCCCATACTTTGCTGGAAAGACGTTTCTCAAGAAATCCATTTGTTGCGAGATCACGTCGAGGTCACCATTTTGTAAGTCCCCGCTAAATCGAACCAATGGCGGCATTCGATCAGCGGCGAAGGTCTCGCGCATGTTCCGTCCTTTCCAGGCTAAAGCGATTTTTGAATAAATGCAATACACTTTCTCATATGTATTAACTCGTTATTTCATCTGACTCCATATATAAAAGGGTTTTAATGATATCTGTGCATCATTAAATGTGAGCGAGTGTTTGACTATTCCTTGTAACCATTAGCTAAATGAACAATGTCAAAGTCAATTAGAATAATCAAATGTAACAATTTATTATGTCGGGTAAAGTATCATGCCAATTTCACAATCAGTTCAAAGATAATCAATACAATAACATCGAATGCTCTAGGATAAGAGAAATGCAAACCCAACATTTTAAGAAATACATGAGGCTGAGTTTTGGACACTCAACCTCATGGGCTCTCAGAATTACAGAGAAGCCCCCAACATTTTAAGAAATACATGAGGCTGAGTTTTGGACACTCAACCTCATGGGCTCTCAGAATTACAGAGAAGCCTCGAGTTTCTCACTGCAGTCCATTAAGTAGCCAGAATGTTTTCACATGTAAACCTGCTAATTTGCATTAAGAAGTTACACCTCTTTGGGTGAGGGGAAAAGAGACCATTTGCCTTTCTTTGAGTCAGTTATCTCTAAACTCTTAAAAACCTTAGTACCTTGTGTTTTACTCTTTGGGAATGAGACCATTGTACCAGTCACACTGAGACCTTTAAAATGATACTAAACACAATACTTAATCATTCACATTAAAACCATATATATTCTTGTGTGAGTTAAGTGTTACTGAGAGAGAGAGAATGCAGATGAAGTGAGACTTGTCCCAAAGGAAGAGGGGGAGGGTGTCAAATGTTAATTTTCCCACAAGATTCTTTGTTTCATAGACCACTGGTCATTCTTTAACCAGTTCTTCAAATTTCCAGCCTTACAGATCCTTATGGGAAGTTACACAAACACATCCATGTGTTATGATCACTATGGAATGGTCTCTGTTGTATGTGATGTTTCTGTAGTTGCTCTTTATTCTTATTCAGCTGATCCAGAGAAGGTCATACATCTAAAATCTGTAAAACAATCAAATGCTTGAGAGAATTGTACACTATAGAAGAACTTCAAAATGCTCTATTAGCAAGAGATAATAGTTTAAACCTGTAATGCATGGTGCCAGCAGTGCCCTTTTGAACCATTTAGGATTTAACCTTAGACCCTTAATTAAGTATGACTGTCCTCTTATGTTTTCATTTATGATAATGAAAGTGTTGATACATATTTACCTATTATAGGTATCATATTTATCTATCTTTTCTTAAAATACATAATTGTAGGTGAAACACTTGGGAATGGTTATTCTCTTATTCTAAAATTAAAAAACAAACAAACAAAAAACATTCAAATACATGTTTAATTTGTTGAAAAAAGCAAATAAAAGCCTAAATGAAATAATCTGTCATCACACAAAGTGATCATGTTTCTTAAGAAGACTTGGACTGAACTGCATGATTCATATTGATTACTTTTATGATTTATAATTTTTTGAAGGATCAAAGTTTTGTTGGAATAGACTTTCAATGCAGAGAGAGATTTCTCTCAAGTTTCATTAAAAATTTATATTTTTTTGTGTTTAGAAGATAAACAAGTGGGTTTGGAATAGACAAGAGTCCCTTAAACTATGAAAATGTCAAAAAATTCTGCTTAATGGAATATTAATATGAACATTTTTAATAATCTCTACTCACAGAAGCGTTTTCAGTTTATAATGCGGATCATCCTTCAGAGCAAAAAGGAGATTTACTTCTGACATTGCAAGAAAATTTCCAGTCAAATCCAGTTTTGTTAGGTGTGAGGGGTTTGATCTCAGAGCTGAAGCCAGAGCAGCACATCCTTTATGTGTGACACTACAATCCATCAACCTGTAGAAACCAATGACACAGCTCAGATAAGCAGAAACTTCACTATAAAAAAGAGACCTAATCCATTTCACGATTACTAGACCCAGATAATGTGCAGACCTGGGGTCCATTCTTTGTACCTCGATTAATACATCTGAGATGATTTAACAGATGCCAGATCTTCTTGTGATATCAGATCTCTGGCTGACTTGGTTATTGAAATGCATTTACAAATTTTATTAAAATATCTGGCTTAAATTGTCTGAGATTACTGTATGTTCTTGAGGTCATTGGAAAGGGCTGATATATCGATACTCAAAACCATGATCAGCAATGCAGACCTTTATAAGGAAACAGCCAAATGACCAAAGTGACCTAAAAGTTATAATAGATAAATTAAATGTGTACTGTTTGTTACACGATTCCCAATTGTTTCCATTATTTCACAATTTCTTGTATTTGTACAGGCTTTACATTTTTATTATTTCAATATTGTAATTAGCAATTCATTTAATTTTACGTGTGAAGCTGATTTGATGTGACAGCATTAATTAAAGTTTCTTAGGGGTCAAAACCTTTTTCTAATGACACCGCAGACAGCATGTTTTTACCAAGTTATCTGCATCTCATGCACTGCATCAAGCCACTCCCATTTTTACTCCCAACACTTGCAATTTTTATTCCCAGGGCCATTTACCTATACAATTATGCAATCTTTGTTAAGAGGCTTTCATTCTGTTGGCAAGGCTTGAAATTTAAAATTTTCACCAGATGGTGAAATTTTTTCTAGTTTGGCCTAAAAAGCAAATACTTGCTTTATTCCTGTTCTCTTACGAGAGGTTCTCTCGTATTGCGTAAGCTAGCTTACGCTACGGGAAAGATTAATCTTTTCTGAGAAATTGAAGCCAAAAAATTATCCTATAATTTTGTATCCATTGTCAACGCAGTTCAGCTGCAGCAGACCATGAGCGGGCTATCTAGCAGCTCATTGGTTCGCTCACAGGGAACTGCTTAAGCCTGTGAGGAGACGCGAATGAACTCTCGGCCAATGAGAGTCAGACATGCTCTCATTGCGTCAGAACCCGCCGAGTAGGGCGGCGTGGTCAGAGAGTATAAATATCGGCGTCATAGGCTGTAACTCTGATTTTCATCTCTTCAGCGAGGCTACACGCATCTGCTGATCTTGAGAGAAGCCGCCGTCGTTGAAAAGGCAACTTTAGCGAGCATCTGGGAGACTGAGGAAGCCGGCCGTCTTCGCCACCTTCAGCCGTCCTGCGAGCTAGCGCCATCCGACGGATTTGTATCCTTTTTACAAAAGCTTCCTATATTGTATCCTAAAGAGCTGAGCGTCTTTTTCAAGATGTCTCTAAAATTTCCTGCGGTTCTTGCCGCGCTCCCCTCGAGGGCGGAGACCGCCACGTCTTCTGCGCTCTCTGCCTCGGATTAGAGCACACCGAGCTCGCCCTCGCCGACGGCGGCTGCGAGCTCTGCGAAAACATGCCGTTGTCGACCCTGCGGGCTTGACTTCAGGTCACTAAACATGCTTCCGCGCCGCCTCTGACTTCGCCGCGGAAGAAGAAACGCCGCTCTCAGAGGCCGCCGGAACCCCAGCCTGAAGCGTTCATTCCCCCTGTAGAGGACCTGGTCGCCGCACATCTGTGCCCGCCCTCCGCGAGATGGCGCTCATCACCTATGCTTCCCTCTAAAGCCTGCAGAGCGACTTCTAGCTTTCACGCCCGCGCTTACTCAGCCGCCGGCCAAGCAGCCTCTGCACTTCACTCCATGTCCGTCCTGCAGATTCTACAGGGTGACATACTTCACGAATGGGATGAGAGTGGAAGAAATTCCCCTCCAGTCGTGGATTTGAGAAGCGCCACGGACCTTGCCCTTCGTGCTATAAAATCTGCCGCTCAAGCCCTGGGGAAATGCATGGCCGCCATTTGTGTGTCTGAGAGACATTTGTGGCTCACACTCGCCGACATGGGAGATTCTGAGCGCGCCGCTTTTCTCAACTCGCGATCGCACACACACACACACGCTCACTCACTCGCACTCACACATCTCTCTAGCTCACACGCGATCGATCACACACACACACACACACACACACACACACACACACACACACACACACAGTCGTGCATCCCTATTGAACATTTTGGCAAAAACTTAGTTTGGGAAGAATTTGTTAGAAAACATAAATAGTTTACAACAGTATAAATTGACATTGCATGTGTAATAAATAATTTTACATAGATTTTTATTTTATTTGCAGAATGCAGCGTGCTGCAGATCGCGACAGGATGTTCTGGGAAAACTCGGGTTCGATGTGTAACATGCAGGGTGTTCTTGTGCTTGTGTAACCCCTCCACCCGGGTCCTACTCGCCCCGCTCTGTGCGGGCCTCGAACCCGGGTCTCCAGCATGAGAGTTACCCCTAAAATCCACTGGATCCATCTACGCCGCGGAACGTCAGCACCACATATTTGATGCGTCCCTAGCTCGGCGTCAAAGTCCACTGGAAGCGTTTCAGCAGCGGAGCGTTGGTGACTTCTTCTATGCCGTTCTGTGTCTGACTTCCTACCCGGTACGATGTGCTCTGTGCTGCTTGATGCGGCAAGGGGCGAAAATAGACCTGCTACCCATTCTCTGCATAGCGGCGCGGAGAGATGCTTCTGGGGCGCTTCTGAGACGCGCTGCGTCCGCAGCTGGTGGACTCAAGAGCATTGACTATAATGGCCGCGATTAGCTCCGGCATCCGCAGCGCTGACGTTCCGCGCCGTAGACGGATCCAGTGGATTTTAGGGGTTAGGTGCTCTAACAAGGAGGCTAAAGACTGCAGCTTCTAGCGCTAGAGAGCCTTTTGAGATTAGAGGAGTGAGGTGTACTCGCACAGCGACTACTAGCTGGCCTCCGTTACACTCACCCCCCCTAAACCTCACTCCAATCCGGGTCACGGCACCAATGTAACCCCTCCACCCGGGTCCTACTCGCCTCGCTCTGTGCAGGCCTCGATCCCGGGACTCCAGTGTGAGAGTCAGGCGCTCTAACAAGGAGGCTAAAGACTGCAGCCTCTAGCATATGTCGCTAGAGAGCCTTTTGAGATATAGTCTCACAGCGACTATAGCTGGCCACTGTTACACTTGCAAGTTGAACGCAACTGTTACACAGTCTTTCACACCGGTTAAGTGTGATCCACTGTTCCCACAGATAAAAAGAACATTCCTAGTTTGGAGAAGTATAAGTTTTGGAGTGTTACAAAAAATAAAGCAAATTTTCAACATATCCAATAATTTTTGGATATGTTTTTTATTTGGATATAAATTTTGTTCTTCCATATCAATGTTCAGAAGTTATACATGCAAGAGTAAGAACGAAAAAATGTTCATGCACAGTGCTCAGGCTGTAAATAAAAGAGATTTGCACTTTGTTACACAATGGTGTATTGATTTTTTTATGTGAATTAAGACCCGGTGTCCACATACGTGGACATAATTTTTCTCAAAAAGTGCTTCATGTTCAAAGATAATATCTGGTTATTATATGTATTGGTCCGTCCTAACCCCAAAAAGCTAGAAGAAATCTAAAATGCACGCCAAACCAAAACTCGGGTCTGAGGAGGATATAGGTATATACACTCACCGGCCACTTTATTAGGTACACCTGTCCAACTGCTCCTTAACACTTAATTTCTAAGCAGCCAATCACATGGCGGCAACTCAGTGCATTTAGGCATGTAGACATGGTCAAGACAATCTCCTGCAGTTCAAACCGAGCATCAGTATGGGGAAGAAAGGTGATTTGAGTGACTTTGAACGTGGCATGATTGTTGGTGCCAGAAGGGCTGGTCTGAGTATTTCAGAAACTGCTAATCTACTGGGATTTTCACGCACAACCATCTCTAGGGTTTACAGAGAATGGTCCGAAAAAGAAAAAACATCCAGTGAGCGGCAGTTCTGTGAGCGGAAATGCCTTGTTGATGCCAGAGGTCAGAGGAGAATGGCCAGACTGGTTCGAGCTGATAGAAGGGCAACAGTGACTCAAATAACCACCCGTTACAACCAAGGTGGGCAGAAGAGCATCTCTGAACGCACAGTACGTCGAACTTTGAGGCAGATGGGCTACAGCAGCAGAAGACCACACCGGGTGCCACTCCTTTCAGCTAAGAACAGGAAACTGAGGCTACAATTTGCACAAGCTCATCGAAATTGGACAATAGAAGATTGGAAAAACATTGCCTGGTCTGATGAGTCTCGATTTCTGCTGCGACATTCGGATGGTAGGGTCAGAATTTGGCGTCTACAACATGAAAGCATGGATCCATCCTGCCTTGTATCAACGGTTCAGGCTGGTGGTGGTGGTGTCATGGTGTGGGGAATATTTTCTTGGCACTCTTTGGGCCCCTTGGTACCAATTGAGCATCGTTGCAACGCCACAGCCTACCTGAGTATTGTTGCTGACCATGTCCATCCCTTTATGACCACAATGTACCCAACTTCTGATGGCTACTTTCAGCAGGATAATGCGCCATGTCATAAAGCTGGAATCATCTCAGACTGGTTTCTTGAACATGACAATGAGTTCGCTGTACTCAAATGGCCTCCACAGTCACCAGATCTCAATCCAATAGAGCATCTTTGGGATGTGGTGGAACGGGAGATTCGCATCATGGATGTGCAGCCGACAAATCTGCGGCAACTGTGTGATGCCATCATGTCAATATGGACCAAACTCCCTGAGGAATGCTTCCAGCACCTTGTTGAATCTATGCCACGAAGAATTGAGGCAGTTCTGAAGGCAAAAGGGGGTCCAACCCGTTACTAGCATGGGGTACCTAATAAAGTGGCCGGTGAGTGTATATAGTCATGGTCAAAATTGATGGCACCCCTGGTAAATATGATCAAAACTGGCTGTAAAAAAATAAATCTGCATTGTTTATCCTTTTGATCTTTCATTCAAAAAATTTGCAAAATTCTAACCTTTCATTGAAGTAAAAGAATTGAAAGTGGGGGGAAAATCACATTATGAAATAAATGTTCTTCTCCAAAACACGTTGGCCACAATTATTGGCACCCTTTTATTAAATACTTTTTGGAATCTCCTTTTTCCAAGATACCAGCTCTGAGTCTTCTCCTATAATGCCTGATGAGTTTGGAGAATACCTGACCTGAGATCAGAGACCATTCCTCCATACAGAATCTCTCCAGATCCTTCAGATTCCCAGATCCATGTTTGTGCTTCTCCTCTTCAGTTCAGCCACTCATCAGGTCAGAGAACTGGGACGGTCATGGCAGAAGCTTCATTTTGTACTCCGTAACACATTTTTGTGTTGATTTTGATGTTTGTTTTGGATCATTGTCCTAACGGAAGATCCAACCACGGCCCATTAGAAGATTTCTAGCAGAAGGCGTCAGGTTTTGATTTTTTATCTGTTGATATTTGATAGAATCCACGATGCCATGTATCTGAACAAGAAGTCCAGGACCTCCAGCAGAAAAATATGCCCACAACATTAAAGATCCAATGGTATATTAAATTGTACACATGGGGTACTTTTTATCCTTGTGCGCACCAAACCCATCTAGTGTGTTTGCTGGCAAAAATATATTTTTTTAGTTTCATCTGACCACAGAAGCCTGTGCCGTTTGAAGTTCCAGTCGTGTCTGACAATTGAATATGCTGGAGTTTGGTTTTGGATGTGCGAGGAGGATTTTTCTTGAAACCCTCCCAAACAACATGTGGTGATGTAGGTTTTTTTATTTTACGGTTTTTTTTTGGCTCTCTGACCCCCAAGACTCAACTAATCTCTGCAATTCTCCATCTGTGATCCTTGAAGAGTCTTTGGCCACTCAAACTCTCCTTCTCGCCGTGCATTAAGTCAATATAGACACACGTCCTCTTCATGGCAGATTCGTAACATCTTTAGTTGATTGGAACTTCTTAATTATTGCCCTGATGGTCAAAATGGGGATTTTCAATTCTTTAGCTATTTTCTTACAGCCACTTTCTATTTTGTGATGGTCAACGATCTTTTAATGCACATCAGAACTATATTATTTGGTTTTACTCATTCTGATGAATGATTAAGGGGATTTGGCATTTGTGTTTCCTCATATTTAAACTCCTGTGAAACACGAAGCCATGGCTGGACAATTTCATGTTCCTAGTCACCCTGGTGTGCTAAAAAAGGTAAATATTAATGGGAATATACTTCAGAGATATTTTACTCGTAAAAAATTCTAGGGGTGCCAATAATTGTGGCCAACGTGTTTTGGAGAAAAACATTTATTTCATAATGTGATTTCCCCCCCACTTTCAATTCTTTTACTTCAATGAAAGGTTAGAATTTTGCACATTTTTTGAATGAAAGATCAAAAGTTTTATTTAATAAAAATGTTTTATAAAAATTTATTTTTTACAGCCAGTTTTGATCATATTTACCAGGGGTGCCATCAATTTTGACCATGACTGTATATATATATATATAAAATAATGTTCATGAATAATAATTTTCACCAACCTATATAACTTTTTTTTGTTTCACTTTTTAAACTTTTTTTTTTTTTTACTTCAAGAATGTGCCATGAGTCTTCTTTAAAATGAGACCAAACTTAAGTCTGTGCTCCCAAGCTTCAATTTTTGAAGACAGTTTTTTTGTCATGGACATTTTTGTCCACTATGGACCTATGTGTAACTTTTTTTAATTGATGTACAAGCCAAGGACCTACACTATGTGTAATTTTTATTTTATTTTGTCAATGCCAACTGCATGAAGTTTGCCACAATTTTACTATTTCACCCCCATTTCCTTTATAAAATAAATAATGTTACTAGTGTAAAATAAATATATTTTTAAAACTATTACTTTGTTTAATCCCAGGGCCATTTAACTTTAAAATGATGCAATCTTTGTTAAGAGGCTTTCATTCTGTTGGCAAGAGAGAAAAACTCAACTGCAAATCACAAATCCAACCGCTATGCGCACCAGTGGAGTTTTGCTGCATGGGTAAAATCCCCAACAAAATCATGAGACATCAACCTCAAATTTGGAACACAACTTGTTTAGATTTATGACTTTGATTTTTTTAACCGTTTTAGAGTTAAACATGTTTCACAAAATATAAATGTAATGTAAAATAATGTTCATAAATCATTTTCTTAAACTTAAACCTATATTACTTTTTTAAATAGTTTTTACTTCAACAATAATCTGCCAAGGATCGTCTTTAAAATGAGACCAAACTTAAAGGTGCAAAACGCAAGTCTCTGAGTTTTTGCAGAACTACGCCCCCTCTGGCGACAAGCGAAACTGCAACCAGAGTGGTGGCACTAGACAATTTTTTTCTTTTCTTTACTTTACGTGGAGTTTGCGTTGGGGTTTGGAATGGACTACAAGCCGGTCTCTTTGAATCCATCTTCTACCTTTGACGCACGAGTTGTCTTCGCTGATGTGGAGAATGCCGGCTTATAAACAAACCTGCGAGACATAGCCTGGTGAGCGTGAACGCGCATGACGTCACGCCCAGTCTCAAATTCGAGCCCGAATCCCTCTTATATATTTTACTGTACAGGATTATAGAGGCAATCTCAGTGAGCAGAGAAGGGCTCATTCAGCCCATCAGGCAGTTCTTTAAGCATGTATAGGATAGAAAAACAGGTATTTTTAACATGAAAAGTTGCGCAATGCACCTTTAAAGGATTAGTTTACTTAAAAAAAACTTTTGCTGATAATTTACTCACCTTATTTACTCAAATGCTCGCCTTGCTCTGTTCTGTGATGCGCGTTTGTGACTCACGTAATTCGCAATTACGTTCAAAAGGTCGCAAAGTGGTCGTTCAACCACATTGGTTTATGACGTCACGCATGTGGTGGAGTAATAACTTATTTTAATTAAACTGTTTGAGATCGAGTTAATGCTAGATGTTTTGATATAAATTACAGACATGGCATCTGAGGACTATTTCAAATTTTTCTCAGTTATTTTGCTTTATTTCCAGATTCAATCAAAGGCTTGTTCTTGCGTACTAGAGCACGTTCACATATGCGCACTTCAAAAACAACGATTTAAATCTCTTGACAAGCTAAAAGACATATATTACATTTGTATGTATTCTAAATAAAAGAAATAGATTGTACTGAATTGCTTATTTGACTTAAGGTAAGGATGTATTGACTCCACATGTCATGCAAACTAGAAACTATGCTTCTAACCACAGGTCGAGAGCTGTCGTTCCAACCACACAACTTTGCGATGCTGTTTGCGAATGTTCGTTGGAACGATGGTTCCCTTTCAGTCGCTCACGTTCGACGTGACGTCAACGTGACGACGTAATTGGGATCACTTCAGGGAGCCCTATCAACTTCGAGTATCTACAGAACAAGTTCGAATAACAACAGAAAGCGTTGCGCGCCCCCGCCCCGCAGCGCGGGTATAAACAGGAAGCGGGCGCATGCACTCTTTGTCTTTCACTTCGGAGCTGAGCTTGGTTTTTGACTGAGTTCTACAGACTGCTGTGTTCTGATAACGAATGATCTAAGAGGAAGAAGAGGGCTCTGTTCCAGTGTTGGTGTGACGGCGCGAACAGCGGTGGCCGCAAGCATTTTTTCTATCACAACTGCTGTTTTCACAGCACTTTTTGTGTGTGTGTGTGTCAGTGTGTCGGTCTCGTGGGCGTTTCCTCTGAACTGAGAGTGTACCCCGATTACACCGCGGCTATCCCTGGGTGCTTCAGCACTGAGAGCACTGTTTGTTATTTTCAACTAAAAGAGCAACACAAGCGTGACCCTGCGTCCTTTTCAGGATGTCATTCCGCTTGTGCGTTTCTGGGTGCGGTCAACCCCTGGCGCCAGGCGACGGCCACAAAAGCTGCATCTCGTGTTTGGGCATTGAGCACGCTGAGGCAGCTTTTGTGAATAGTTCATGTTCCTGTTGTGGGAATATGACTATGATAGCGCTTAGATCTAGACTCGCTTACCTCAAGGGAGGTGTAGTCCCCTCGCCTATGCCCCGATCTAGTCTCTATTCTGGACCTCAGAATAGACCTACTTCTGTGCATGACCAGGGTGATCTGAGGATTACCGTGAGGGCTTCCCCGCCGAGGCAATCTCCGTGGGCCCCTCACGCCTCACAAGCGTTACTGCTGTTGGAGCCTTCAAAGGAGCGTGCTGGTCCTTCTCATGGATGACCAGCCGTCTCCTTTGGAGCTCCACCTGACGATCAGATGTCGATCGCAGCATCGGAGGGGGAGCTTCAGTCTCTGGAGATGAGGATTCGGCTGCGTTGCCCCCTTCTGGGCGTGTAGCGTTGCCCGAGTCTGATCCAGAATGGACGGCTATGCTTTCCCGGGCCGCCGAGAAGGTCGGGCTTGTGTGGAACCCTCCACCACGTCCCGAGCCTTCCCGGTTGGACGATTGGTTTCTCGGACGGTACCTTTCTTTCCGGAAGTGCATGAGGAGCTTACTAGGTCGTGGTCGGCGCCCTATAGTGCCCGACTCCGCCCTAGTGGCTCCTCCCTCCTCACCACCCTCGACGGCGGGGCGGCTAAGGGGTATGTGGATGTCCCGCCGGTGGAGCGGGCCGTTGCGATGCAGCTGTGTCCAGCGTCCGCTTCCTCCTGGTGGGGCAATCCGCGCCTCCCATCCAAGGCATGTAAGTTTTCGTCCGGTCTTACGGCGAAGGCTTACAGAGCCTGTGGACAGGCTGCTTCCGCCCTCCATGCCATGGCGCTTCTGCAGGTCCACCAGGCCCAGGCGCTCATGGACATGAACGAGGGTGGTTCTGACCCAGAGCTCCTCCGGGAGCTCCGTGTGGCAACTGACCTCGCCCTCCGGTCGACGAAAGAAACCGCACGTTCCGTTGGTCAGGCGATGTCCACCCTGGTGGTCCAGGAACGCCACCTCTGGCTCAACCTGGCGGACATGAGGGACACCGACAAGTATCGGTTCCTGGATGCCCCTCTCTCCCAGGTTGGGTTATTCGGCTACGCAGTCGAGAGCTTTGCCCAACAGTTCTCGGCCGCCCAGAAGCAGACGGAGGCCGTCCAGGCCGCTACCAAGCTAGGTGGCAAGCGTGGGTGCAAACGTCCTTGAGACGGGCGACCCGGAGGTGGATCAAGTTGCTCTTCAGGAGATGGTGAACGTCTGGGAGCCTGGCTAGCGCTTCCCAACCCGTCCCGCTGGCTCATCCGTACTGTCAGGTTCGGCTATGCGATTCAGTTCGCCCGGTGGCCCCCGCGGTACAGGGGCATTCAGTTCACCCGTGTTCTGGCGGACAGTGCCCCTGTGCTCAGGGCAGAGATCGCAGTCCTATTGGCGAAGGACGCAATCGAGCCGGTCCCTCCAGCCGTTATGAAGACCGGCTTCTACAGCCCGTACTTCATTGTACCCAAGAAAGGCGGTGGGTTACGACCAATCTTGGACCTGCGTGTCCTGAATCGGTCCCTTCACAGGCTGCCGTTCAAGATGCTTACGCAGAAACGCATTTTCAAATACATCCGTCCCCAAGATTGGTTTGCAGCGATCGACCTGAAGGACGCGTACTTTCATGTCTCGATTCTCCCTCGACACAGACCGTTTCTTCGTTTTGCGTTCAAGGGTCGGGCATATCAGTACAAAGTCTTACCCTTCGGGCTGGCCCTGTCGCCCCGTGTCTTCACGAAAGTCGCGGAGGCAGCCATTGCTCCCATGTGCGAGCATGGTGTTCGCATTCTCAGCTACCTCGACGACTGGCTTATTCTTGCCCAGTCGAGAGAGCAGTTGTGCGAACACAGGGACATGGTGCTCAGTCACCTCAGCCACCTAGGGCTTCGGGTCAACTGGGAAAAGAGCAAACTCACCCCCGGGCAGAGGATCTCTTTTCTCGGTATGGAGCTGGACTCTATCAACATGACAGCGCGCCTCACGGAGGCCCGCGTCCAGTCAGTGTTGAACTGCGTGAGCACTCTCTCACGCAGAACAGCGGCACCACTGAAACTTTTTCAGAGGCTCCTGGGGCATATGGCATCTGCAGCCGCGTTCACGCCGCTCGGTTTGCTTCATATGAGACCGCTCCAACACTGGCTCCACGATCGAGTCCCGAGATGGGCGTGGCAGAGCGGCTTATGCCGGGTCCAAGTAACCCCGCACTGTCGCCAAACTCTCACCCTGTGGTCGGACCCTTCGTTCCAGCGGGCAGGTGTCCCCCTGGAACAAGTGTCCAGGCATTCTGTGGTCTCCACGGATGCCTCTGTCACCGGCTGGGGGGCCATGTACAACGGGCATGCAGCTTCAGGTCTGTGGACGGGTCCTCAACTGCATTGGCACATCAACTGCCTCGAGTTGTTAGCAGTTCATCTTGCGCTGGGCCGCTTCAAAACGCTGCTTCTAGGCAAGCATGTACTGGTCCGTACGGACAACACAGCGACCCTTACGTACATCAACCGTCAAGGTGGTCTACGTTCCCGCCGCATGTCACAACTCGCCCGCCATCTCCTCCTTTGGAGTCAGAAGCATCTGAGGTCGCTTCGTGCCATGTATATTCCGGGCCTGCTCAACCGTGCAGCCGACGAGCTCTCACGGCAGCAGGTGCTACCGGGAGAATGGCGACTCCATCCCCAGGTGGTCCAGCTGATCTTCAGGCGCTTCGGGACCGCACAGGTAGATCTGTTTGCTGCCCCGGACACGTCTCACTGCCAGTTGTTCTATTCCCTGACCGAGGGGACCCTCGGCACGGATGCTCTGGCACAAAGCTGGCCCGGGCCTACGCAAGTATGCGTTTCCCCCAGTGAGCCTTCTTGCACAGACTTTGTGCAAAGTCAGGGAGGACGAGGAGCAGGTCTTGTTAGTTGCGCCGTACTGGCCCAACCGGACCTGGTTCCCGGAACTTGTGCTCCTCGCGACAGCCCCTCCCTGGCCCGTTCCTCTGAGAGAGGACCTGCTCTCTCAGAGACAGGGCACCCTATGGCACATGCGTCCAGACCTCTGGAAACTCCATGTCTGGTCCCTGGACGGGACGCGGAGGTTCTAGGTGACCTACCCCAAGCGGTAGTTGACACCATCACTTCCGCTAGAGCCCCCTCTACGAGGCGCCTCTATGCGTTGAAGTGGAACCTGTTTGTTGAGTGGTGTTCTTCTCACGAGGAGAACCCCCGATCTTGCTCGATCGGAGCCGTGCTTTCCTTCCTTAAAGTGTATGTTGCCGCTATCGCCGCACATCACGATGCAGTTGAGGGTTAGTTGCTGGGAAAGCACGACCTGATCGTCAGGTTCCTCAGGCGAGTGAGGAGACTGAATCCTCCTCGCTCACTCTCTATACCCTCTTGGGACTTGTCTCTGGTCCTTTCGGCACTCCAGAGACCACCCTTTGAGCCCCTGCAGTCAGCAGAGTTAAAAGTTCTGTCTTGTAAAACAGTACTCCTGGTTGCATTGGCCTCCATCAAGAGGGTAGGGGACCTGCATGCATTTTCGGTCGACGAATCGTGCCTGGATACGTGCCCAAGGTTCCCGGGACCAGGTGGTGAACCTGCAAGCGCTGCCTTCGGAGGAGGCAGACCCAGCCCTGGCTTTTCTCTGTCCCGTTCGCGCTCTGCGTCTGTACGTGGACAGAACACAAAGCCTCAGCACCTCAGATCAGCTCTTCGTCTGTTACGGAGGCCAGCAGAAAGGGAAGGCTGTCTCCAAGCAGAGGATGGCCCACTGGATAGTGGATGCCATTGCCTTAGCTTATGAAGTTCAAGGCGTGCCTTGCCCGCCACGCTTTGAGAGCCCACTCCACTCGGGGTGTCGCTTCTTCCTGGGCGCTGGCACACGGCGCCTCGCTGACAGACATCTGTAGAGCTGCGGGCTGGGCGACACCTAACACGTTCGCTAGGTTTTATAGCCTACGTGTTGAGCCGGTTTCTTCCTGTGTGCTCGCTTCAACCAGCTGGTAACACCGAAGTTCCCGCTCTTGTGTCGGCTTGCTGCGCCACTCCCCTCCACATGGAGCGGATACGTGCGCTTCTTGCTCCAGTCGAGTTCCCCACTAGGCGAACCCTGTTGAGTTCCTCCGCACCCCTTCGGCAGTCGGACGTTGCGGAGCGTCCGACGCCAGGTCTAGTGCTCGTATGCTTGTGTAACTTGTACTAGACTGGGGTCCATATGTGGTGATCCCTGCGGCGATCCCATATGCGTATTCTTCCACGATCAGCTCCCTGCGGTGAGCCCGTGTCTTCCCTTGGCAGAGTCCGCTCTGCCATCACTGTCTGGTGCTGCCTCCCCCTTCTCAGGCTGGAGCCACCCCAGTGACATTCCATGTGTTGCACTGCCCCTTCGGCCAGTCCATATGTGTATTCTCCACGTTACCTCCCTTCGGGCAGGATGTGGCTCCGCAGCGTCCCTCTCCCCTGGTTCCACTGTGTGGGTTGTAACGGAACAGCAGTCTGAACTCCCTCTATGCAGGTCTTCCACCCCAGGCAGTTGGGGGTCTGAGAGTCTTCCATAGGGCGCTGGATGTGGCAGCAACCGTGGCGTTTTCCATGGGATCCCAATTACGTCGTCACGTCGAACGTGAGCGACTGAAAGGGAACGTCTCGGTTACTAATATAACCCTCGTTCCCTGAAGGAGGGAACGGGAGACGTGACGTCCCGTCGCCACGGTTGCTGACCATCGCTGTACGGCCGTCTCAATCTCGGCTCCTCAGCGAAAAACAAAGAGTGAGTGCGCCTGCTTCCTGTTTATACCCGCGCTGCGGGGCGGGGGCGCGTGACGCTTTCACGCACGCCAACGTTCATTGGCTTGTTCTGTAGATACTCGAAGTTGATAGGGCTCCCTGAAGTGATCCCAATTACGTTGTCACGTCGACGTCACGTCTCCCGCTCCCTCCTTCAGGGAACGAGGGTTACATTAGTAACTATCAACTATGCTGATAACGACGGAACTTGCGACCATAGTTGGCTAACGATGCTTTCGAGAAACGCACCCCAGGTTTGAGTTTACAGACCTGATGCTATGACAGCACCTCTGGGATGAGCTTCGAAAAACCTAACAATCCTTGCTCATGTCAACAGTAAAATCCAGATAACTGAGTAATCCACGTACGGAGAACTGGCCCCTGGTTCTACATGTGTGCTTGAGGAAGTTATTTAAAAAAAACAACAGTAAGAAACCTTATTTTCCTCATCACATCTGAGTGGTATGAAAGCAGTCTATACTTGCAAAGTATCAACAGTAAAATTATGTCAGACACTTAACAAAAGAATCTAATGAAGATTAAGACAACATACACTACAGTTATTTGACGGAACACTTTTAAGTCTTTTATAACCACAGGACGAGAACTGCAACCATACCACAATGTTTCTAGTTTACATTTGGGTTCCTTCAGTCCAGCTGAGAGCAGATCCACTCCTTTGTCTTGTAGCTTATTTCCAGACAGATTGAGATGTCTCAGGTGTGAGAGGTTTGATCTCAAAGCTGAACCCAGAGCAGCACATCCTTTGTCTGTGACACCACTATCAATCAACCTGTGGAGAACAAATAATTGTGAAGATTTGATAAAACCTGCGAAGATTCGATAATTATAGACCTAATAATTATTTTTATTTTAATTTGATTATTAGCTTTTCATCATCTCATGAACCCTGTGCAGTTCCCTCAGGAACTCCCATTTAGGAAACCCTGCACTGAGGAATATTGAGAGGCATTAATACGTTTTTTTTTTTTGTTTTCTTTTTAAATTTGCCTCTCCTTTTTACACTTGGGACACATTCTGATGTGGATAAAATTCTATAGACATCCTTGTCAGAACTGCCATTAAGTATTAATTCTTTGTGAATATGTTTTAGTGAGTAACAGTGTGTGTGACTCTGAGACATGATTTACCAAAGTATCTCAAGATTACAGTGAGGATCCTCCAGTCCATTAGAGAGCAGATTCACTCCCGATGCTCTTAGTTTATTTCCAGACAGATTCAGTTCTTTCAGGTTGGAAGGGCTTGATCTCAGAGCTGAAGCCAGAACAGCACAACCCTTATCTGTGATACCACAATCAACCAACCTGTAGACGAAAATTACACCCTTCTCTATCAGTTCAGGATGTACAGCTCAGATAAGCAGGTATTTTACAACAAACAGAGACTTAATCCATGTCAAAATTACCAGATCCAGTCTAAGGTGCAGACCTGGTTTTACATGTTGAACGTGTTAATCACAATATACAGTAAGAAAATTGACATATTCACCCTTTATTTTTGTTTTTCTACTTTTTGCATGGTAAAAAAAAAAAAAAAACTGTAGCAGTAGTCTGCCTTTTTTGCCAAATAATTTAAGATAATACCTTAACCAAATTCTGTGTTTTGTTCTTCCCTGATATTTAAAATATTTGAAAAATATCAAATATTTTCCCATATTTTGTTGTTTAATCAAACTTCTTGTAAGCTCTTTAAAATAAATTGACCACTTTTGAGTAAATACACACAAACATCTTTATACTCTTGGAAAGAATATAATGAAGATTAAAACAACATCCTCTTCGATTATATGACAGGACCCTTTTTAGTCTTGTTGTTGCTTTAATTCTGTTCATTATTTACCACAGGAGAAATTATTTACTACATGAAGTGGATTTTGCCACATTTATATAATCTTACCGCAATGTTTTCAGGTTACATTGAGGATCCTCCAGTACAGCAGAGATCAGATTCATTCCTAGATCTTTTAGTTTATTTCCAGTCAGATCCAGAAGCTTTAGGTATGAGGGATTTAAACTCAGAGCTGAAGCCAGAGCAGCACAACCTTCCTCTGTGACACCACAATCACTCAACCTGTAGAAAACATTGACTCTTCACTCTCTCAGTACAGGATGTACAGCTCAGAAAAGCAGGAACTTCACAATAAAAAAAGAGACTTGATCCACTGCACAATCAACAGGCCTAGTCTAGGTCCTGAGAATGGCACCTTAGAATGGACCTAACTGGATTAAGTGGTCTCTAATTTTTAAACACAGGTACTTGATAGTGTTAACTACAATATAAGCATAATAATGTAGCATAAAAGTCAGATTTCTTTTTTGTAAGATTATTTTTATGCATTATCCAATCATACTATTATAAAGAAAGTTTTAGATACTATGCCAGAAACCTTAAAAATAACCTAATAGCGATTAAAACAGCCTTATCTGACAGGAGACTTTTTAGACTTACATTTTTTGTTTTAAATGTATTTTATTGCATATCATTCATTAATCTAATTGGCTGGATTGTGGATTGCATCATCTATGGATCGATTGCTCCTGTCTGCCTGCTGCTGGTTTGCGTCTGTAAGCTCTGTATAGCTTTGTTTTGAATCTCTATTTACTCTCATTCCTTGTTGTTTATGTTGATAACTTACTCAGGCAATATTAGACAATATCTAATATATGTTATCATATTAATCTGACATCGCTAGCTTTTATTTAAATCGTTATCGCTAGCCAGGGGCGTGTCTAGAAGGGGGGCACGGGGTGGCACTGGCCCCCCCTGGAATATGATTGGCCCCCCCTGGTGCCCCCCCAACATCATTCTGTTTTTCAGACAGTAGGAGAGAGAGAGATACCGACATGTCATTGTTTATGGCAGCGGTTCCCAAACTTTTTTTCCTGCGCACCCCCTTCTATGTCCCAACCGGGTTGGCGCACCCCCACTCCCCACTTAAAAAAAAAAACGCAACAAAGCTTTGTTTTATCGCCATATAAAGACTCATGTTTAATCATGCGCAAATAACCAGAACACGCATGACAATAACAACATCAACAAAGTTTCAATATAATGCAACAAAGCTACGCACAAGCTTCCACTTTTAGTGACAGACAGGCTCAGTAACAGAAAACACGGTTATTTTCAGCCGCGTAAAAGAAACATTGCAGCAAGGCTAGGCCTATTAAATGACCGTGGAGCTAGCATCATCATCATCATCATCATCATAATAACACAACGGTTGTGGAAATTAGAACGACAGGAATAAAATTGCAAACGATCCACAACATTAAAGAGAATAGCAGTGGTAACGAGCCAACACCGGACCCTTATGCAGGATACAGCACGTGATGAAGCAATATCCACGAGTAGGCTACCATGAATAGGACAGGATAGGATCATAGAGACACAGCATAAGAGATGACTGACAAAATCAGGAGTAGCCTACGCGCACCAAAAAAACAAAAAAAAACACCACTGGCGAATGCGCACCATAACACATGAAAACACACGGTCGCTTCAGGTCCTTCACTCGATCTCCCCCTCCTGTGCTATCTTTTTAAAGAAGCTTCCTATTTTTGGCAATTTAGTCAATCATTTCTCGAATTCCTCTTTTCATTTTCGCTTTTGAAAGCCACTATTGTGTAATTTGACGATGACTCCATAGCGATATTTTCTGTCTCAAGTTCAACGTTTTTACTGTTTTGCACGCAAAAGCATGTTCACTTACCGACCCGGGAATTTCCTAGTCCCAATTCGAAACAAATTACACCAAAATCCATCATTGTTCGTTTCACACATGTATTGAATGATCAGTAAAATATGTTGGTGTCATTATTTATTAAACGAGTTGGCACGCATATAGCCTAGCGGCTGCTGCAGTGCATATAAGAAGAGCAGTGCGTAGAAGACAGCAGCTGTCGTCTTCTACGTTTCTATCAAAAACGAATAAATTATATATATTTTTTATTTAAAATAAAAGCGATTACAAAGGAAACGTTTACTGTTCATGTTTTTTAATTGTATTGTATGGAAAAATCCCACTTAAAAAAAACAGACCGCCATTACATTTTTCCTCTCGCGCACCCCCTGGTGGCAGCTCGCGTACCCCTGGGGGTGCGCGCACCACACTTTGGGAATCCCTGGTTTATGGTATATACACACTCAATTACAGTATATATTTTGAAATATTGCACCGTATGTTAGTCTGATTACTTTCATGTGTGACTGATCAAGCCAGTAGTTAGATCAGCTAACGTAACTTCGGCAGACTGAATAGAGATGACTTGTCAGTGTTATTCCGCAGCAGCGCACACGACCACATAAATATAAAATAGATCATTTTTATAGATTTTTAATAGATTACTTTATCTGTTGTTTTAAAGACTAAAGGCACAATAATCTTTTTCCAAAAAAGTCGTGCCGTGGTAAACATTAAAATGAGAACGTTAACTTAACTAACACCATCTACAAGCAACTGTGTAATTTATACTTAATGGGTTTTTGTTTATTTTTACACCGCAACAGGACATCCGATTTCTTTAAGAAATCATTTTAGAGACAGATTTCATGCAGAGAACATTCGCCGACACTCACACACACATTCAATGTTTGTGTTGAGAATAATGCATGTTACGTGACTAATTTATGCCTAGGTGATGTTTTATTTATTTATAAGAACAAAACTGTGTGGTCCAATCCATGTAAAATACAAAATGATGTTCAGGCTCTTGTTCAGTGTCACATTTAATACCATCTATATTAGGGCACTGGGCATTGCAAAGATTTTTTAAATCGTGTTTAATATTTTCTAAACAAGTATTTATTTCTAGTTGAATTTTCTAGCTGATTTCCCATGGGCCCCCCCTGACTGGTTCTTGTGGCGCTTTTCCATTACCAGTACCAGCTCAACTCGGCTCGGCTCGCCTCGCCTCGACTCGGCTCGCTTTTCGCTCTGTTTTCCATTGCAGATAGTACCTCCACAATAGTACCTGGTCGTCATAGCGACGCTGCAGGAAACTGCCGTGACGTAATCTTCTGCGCGAGCCGCGAGTCGCGACACACCCGCGACACGTA
This sequence comes from Semotilus atromaculatus, assembly GCA_031834385.1. Lineage (NCBI taxonomy): Eukaryota > Metazoa > Chordata > Actinopteri > Cypriniformes > Leuciscidae > Semotilus > Semotilus atromaculatus. The sequence goes on along the minus strand of JAULUF010000038.1, from coordinate 20,022,603 downwards.
CTCCTCGTTTGACCACGGCGTATTCTTCCGAGTTGCCATAAAAATAGTAGTAATGGGGATCTCACGCAATCTGGCCAAACTATTTAAAAATGGCGGGTTATTCAGGATAGGCTACTCCGTCTGGCGCGTGCAATGATGACGCATGAATAGTGACGATTCTCTCTGACCAATCAGCAGTCTGCTGTGTTTACACGTCACATTTTAGTATCGCCTCAGCTCGCTTAGAACCTCGCCGGAGGTGGTACGAAAAAAAGTACCCGAAAGCAGGTACAGGTACAACTTTTACACAGTGGAAAACCAAACAAGCTGGTACTGTGTAGTGGAAAAGCGCCATTGGTCCACCCTGTGCCCCCCCATTTATAAAATCCTAGAATCGCCCCTGTCGCTAGCACAACACGCTAGTATCTCACTAGCCGGTTCACATTCGCTTGCACCTTTTACAAGTCTATCAAACAACTGTGGTGAGTAGGATTAGTCAACAAACATGGTGAGTAATATCTTCTCCTGTTATTGTCACTTGCACTCCGTGTCACATGTATGGTCTAGCATTCTCTGTCAGCATTGAGGGCTTTACATATGATAAATACAGGGAGATAGTCAGACTGACGGAGAAGATTTCAGAGCTAGAGACACTCATCCAAACTTTAATCGAGGATAGTATGAGTGCAAGGGCTTTAGATAGTGCTTTGGATGCGACTAGCTTAGTGAACTCTGAACATTGTTCGGTTCCGGTTGTAGAGCCCACTCAGCAGGGCTACTGGGTGACCGTGAGAGGCTTTAGTCACAGGACAAAACACTGCTCTTCCGTTCCGATTACAATAACAAAAAGATTCTCCCCACTCAGTGAAACACCCACTGAGAATCCTGTTGAATGTGCCCTAGTTATTGGCGATTCTATTACACGAAACGTGAAAATAGAGACACCAGCCACCATAGTCACATGTTTGCCGGGAGCCAGAGCGCCTGACAATCAAAGCAAATTTAAAAGTGCTGGCTAATGCTAATTGTAAATTCTAAGATTATTATTCATGTCAGCACTAATAATGTTCGACTTCGCCAGTCGGAGATCACTAAAATTAACGTTAAAGAAGTGTGTGAAATTGCAAGTACGATGTCAGGCACTGTAATTTGCTCTGGCCCCCTTCCTGTCCGCCGGAGTGATGAGATACTTAATGGCTGGCTGTCTGAGTGAGGACAGTCTACTAATTGGTGTCTGCAAAATAATATAGAATTCATAGACAATTGGAAAAGTTTTTGGGGCAGACCTGACCTGTTGAAAAGTGATTGTATTCATCCCTCCTGGGATGGTGCTGCTCTTCTCTCTAATAATATGGCACATAGTCTTAGAGCTCTAACATGACAAATGAGTAAAAAAACTCCCAAACCCATTTAAGGGTAAAATTTTTATTGATGTTCAACAAATAAAAAACAGATTTAAAGCTGCAGTCAGCAAGTCTGGCAGATTGAGGGGACTTAGCCAAAATTTTTAATGTTTACAAATCTCATGGCCCTCCCCACTACCACCAAGCACCCTCCCATCGAGTTTGCGTGTGCACCAGATTTTCTGTGAATGTACCCGTCTCTTCAGCATCAAAGCATAATTTTCTTTTCCTTGGTTGTTTTGGACCTCCTAGCTCTGGTTGTTAACAGAGGAATTGGAAGCTTGTTAATAGATTTTCTCTCCGCCATCACGCTACGTACAATCCAACACACCTGCAAACTTCAGGCTTGTGCATGTGATATTGTAACATGTGCAAGGGAGGGGGCATGCACGAACTGTGATTGACAGTCAGATCTCACACACCCCTGCGCTGATTGGACCAGAAGAACTGGGAGCGGTGGATTTTTGCAACACAAATAACAGGCTCCAGGTTGAGGTAGAAGCGCAGGTTTTTTTCTAAAACCGTCTGATTTATGTTGTTCTGTCGGGGGATAGTGTCGGTTTCAGTGAATATGATAAAAAAAAATCTTGCCGACTTCAGCTTTAATTCAGATGAACAAATGATAAAGCTCGGGCTGCTGAATATTCGATCCCCTACTTCAAAAGCAATTATTGTTGATTACAGATTATAACCTAGATGTGCTGTGTTTGACAGAAACCTGGCTAAAACCAGACGATTACATTATTTTAAATGAGTTTGGGCTAATTTTCATTTTTGGGTGAACTATCCCTTTAAAATGTAGCACTATATAGTGTAATGATAAATCACGTTTGAGATTTGTGCTGGCTACTGTATACAGGCCACCAGGACACCATACAAACTTCAATGAATTTTCTGATTTTCTATCAGAGTTAGTACCAGGCATGAAAACGGGTCAGGGGTAAAAAAGGTGAGAAGGATACGACAGCAAAAAATCCAATCCAATCAACTTTATATATATATATATATACACTCACCGGCCACTTTATTAGGTACACCTGTCCAACTGCTCGTTAACACTTAATATCTAAGCAGCCAATCACATGGCGGCAACTCAGTGCATTTAGGCATGTAGACATGGTCAAGACAATCTCCTGCAGTTCAAACCGAGCATCAGTATGGGGAAGAAAGGTGATTTGAGTGACTTTGAACGTGGCATGATTGTTGGTGCCAGAAGGGCTGGTCTGAGTATTTCAGAAACTGCTAATCTACTGGGATTTTCACGCACAACCATCTCTAGGGTTTACAGAGAATGGTCCGAAAAAGAAAAAACATCCAGTGAGCGGCAGTTCTGTGGGCGGAAATGCCTTGTTGATGCCAGAGGTCAGAGGAGAATGGCCAGACTGGTTCGAGCTGATAGAAGGGCAACAGTGACTCAAATAACCACCCGTTACAACCAAGGTGGGCAGAAGAGCATCTCTGAACGCACAGTACGTCGAACTTTGAGGCAGATGGGCTACAGCAGCAGAAGACCACACCGGGTGCCACTCCTTTCAGCTAAGAACAGGAAACTGAGGCTACAATTTGCACAAGCTCATCGAAATTGGACAATAGAAGATTGGAAAAACGTTGCCTGGTCTGATGAGTCTCGATTTCTGCTGCGACATTCGGATGGTAGGGTCAGAATTTGGCGTCTACAACATGAAAGCATGGATCCATCCTGCCTTGTATCAACGGTTCAGGCTGGTGGTGGTGGTGTCATGGTGTGGGGAATATTTTCTTGGCACTCTTTGGGCCCCTTGGTACCAATTGAGCATCGTTGCAACGCCACAGCCTACCTGAGTATTGTTGCTGACCATGTCCATCCCTTTATGACCACAATGTACCCAACTTCTGATGGCTACTTTCAGCAGGATAATGCGCCATGTCATAAAGCTGGAATCATCTCAGACTGGTTTCTTGAACATGACAATGAGTTCGCTGTACTCAAATGGCCTCCACAGTCACCAGATCTCAATCCAATAGAGCATCTTTGGGATGTGGTGGAACGGGAGATTCGCATCATGGATGTGCAGCCGACAAATCTGCGGCAACTGTGTGATGCCATCATGTCAATATGGACCAAACTCCCTGAGGAATGCTTCCAGCACCTTGTTGAATCTATGCCACGAAGAATTGAGGCAGTTCTGAAGGCAAAAGGGGGTCCAACCCGTTACTAGCATGGGGTACCTAATAAAGTGGCCGGTGAGTGTATATATATATATATATAAAATAAATAAATAAATATATATATACACACATATACATATATATACACCAACACTCCCACCCAAAAAATTAACGAGTAGGAACGAGCGAGAGTTAACAGATCCAAAAAAATCCAATCCAATCAACTTTATATATATATATATATATATATATATATAAAAATAATAATATATATATATATACACACACACATATACATACACATAAGAACAAAGAAATTCAACAATTAAACAAAGAAAAATTCAAACCTCTTTTAGTTCGTGTCTGTCTACATTACTACTACATAATAGTTATATTAATCCCATGATATTAATAGCCATATATTGTAAAACAAATACACTGAAAAATAAAGGAAACTTTTATAATTAGTCTTGTACTAATTTCTATACTTGAAAGAGTTTATTTCTATACTTCACATTAAAGATGTGATTGGGCCAGCCCCGTGTCAATCAAGAAAAGAACCAATGGGCCGCCGATCTACGCGTTTCATGGGGTGTCAAACTAAGGCTGAATTTTTTTTGACCAATGCATAATGCATTACACCGGCACACTAACCCAGCGCCGCAATCAAGCAAAACAAAACGAATGGGCCGATGTACGAGTTCTATGGGCCGTTAAGACAAACAACAAAAAAAGTATGAGATGTATCGGCCCAAAAAGCACCGGACCAGGAATCTCCCGGTAGTCCCGATGGCATTAGCCTACATGCCTGGACGTCACACTTTGAATCCTACCTGTGGCCTTGCACCATGCACTTATTGAGCTGCGGTCGCATCAGTTGACATGCCATCTCCTTTCCCCTCGATCTTTTTCTATTTGCTTTATCCATCTTTTTCGACGACAACTCACTAACTTGCTCGTTCCTTGCTCTGCGCTAACGGCCCGCTCGCGATATTATATAACATATACCGCTCATTTAACATTGAGGAAATGCAGAAATCATTTAGAAACACACAAAAGCAGCTAAATATATAAAATACCCAAACATTTTTATTTATCCATCGCTTTTGTTCTAAAATTAGTCAAAATCACTGTGTATCTGACAGGACAGTTAACATTGTAAGCTAACTTGCCTCAAGCTTGCTGTCCGACGTGCAGGTCTCTGTTCGGCAGTGTCCAGTTTCAGACTCGCGGTGTAAAATACTTTGAAAACTTCTGCCCTACTCTGACTCGTATTGGCTGTCAGGTATCGGCGTTAGGAATGATGATTTTTTTTTTGAAGCTGCGAAGTTTATGGTAACTATAGAGATATAGCGGGTAAGATATACCCCCCCCCCCCCCTCCCTCCCCCTCCCCCTCCCCCTCCTCATCGGATCTGCACAAATCACGTAGGTGACCCATTTTGGTTTTAAAACGGCGAATTTCGCCAAAAGGTGAGGAGTTTTCATGCCTGTAGTACTGGCTGCAGATAAAGTCCTGACATCTCAGATCATTATCTAGTCTTGTGTACATTTAATTTATAGCAAAGGCTGCAAAGCCGACTCCGTGTTACAAATATGTTAGACCTATCACTTCTACCACTAAAGATTGCTTTATTAATAATATTCCTAATCAGTTTAATCTCCTCAGCATCCCAGATAGCTTAAAATAACTCAATATTGCGACAGAAACTTTTGACTCTCTCTTTTCCAGCACCTTAGACACAGTTGCTCCTTTGCACTTAAAGAAGAATGAGCACACTCAGGCCCTTAAGAGAGCAGCCAGAAAAATGGAGCGCAACTGGAAGAAAACAAAACTAGAGTTTTTTTCCGCATTTCATGGAAAGAGAGCACGATTCCGTAAAGAGAGGCCTTAAAAACGGCTGGATCTGCTTATTTAACAACCCTCTTAGAAGAAAATAAGCAAAATCGTGGTTATATCGCTCTATTAGTGTTACTCAGAATCAGAATCAGAATCAGAAAGAGCTTTATTGCCAAGTGTGCTTGCACACACAAGGAATTTGTTTTGGTACTGAGGCTTCCAGTGCACATATACAAATACAACAAGAAACATAATTTACAACAAGAAACATAATAATACAAATTTTAAGAATAAAATATAAAATATAAAAATATGAGAATAAAAGTATCACAGTTGGGTTTAGCCAGAATAGACATTTACAGATTTACAGATTATGAACAAATTTACAGTGTTTTGAATATTATAAATAAATAAATCTACATGTAAGTGTCACCTGAGTTGTAAGTTGTTGCATTAAAACAGTGGGGGTATTGCACTTAAAGGCACATGCCTTGGGAGGTGTGTTAACTGTTCAGGAGGGAAATGGCCTGTGGGAAGAAACTGTTCCTGTGCCGAGATGTTCTTGTGGCCAGTGATCTGAGTCTCCGTCTTGACGGTAACAGTTCAAACAGGTGGTGTCCAGGGTGAGTGGAGTCTGTGATGATTTTACCTGCTCTCTTCCTCACTCTGGAAGAGTACAGGTCCTGGAGGGTTGGCAGGGGGGCACCAATAATCCTCTCTGCAGTCCGAACTGTCCGCTGTAGTCTGCTGATGTCAGATTTGGTAGCTGAACCAAACCAGACAGTGATGGAAGTGCATAGAACAGACTCAATGACGGCTGAGTAGAACTGAATCAGCAGCTCCTGTGGCAGGTTGAACTTCCTCAGCTGGCGAAGGAAGTACAGTCTCTGCTGGGCCTTTTTCACAATGGAGTCAATGTGATTGTCCCACTTCAGGTCCTGAGAGATGATAGTGCCCAGGAACCTGAATGACTCCACTGCTTCCACAGTGCTGTTCATGATGGTGAGTGGGGGGAGTGCTGGGCTGTTCCTTCTGAAGTCCACGATCATCTCCACTGTTTTGAGCGTGTTCAGCTCAAGGTTGTTATAACTGCACCAGACAGCCAGCTGTTCGACCTCCAGTCTGTAAGCAGACTCGTCACCGTTTCGGATAAGACCGATGACAGTGGTGTCGTCTGCAAATTTCAGGAGCTTGACAGAGGGGTCTTTAGAAGTGCAGTCGTTAGTGTACAGGGAGAAGAGCAGTGGGGAGAGAACGCACCCTTGGGGGGCACCAGTGCTGGTGCTGAGAGTCCTGGATGTGTGCTTCCCCAGTCTCACGAGCTGCTGCCGGTTCGTCAGGAAGCTGGAGATCCACTGACAGATAGAGGATGGAATGGAGAGCTGGGTCAGTTTGGCTGTGAGAAGATCAGGCATGATGGTATTGAAGGCCGAACTGAAGTCCACAAAGAGAATCCTTGCATAAGTCCCAGGTCTGTCGAGATGTTGCAGGATATAATGCAGTCCCACGTTGACTGCATCATCCACAGACCTGTTTGCTCTGTAGGCAAACTGAAAGGGATCCAGCAGGGGTCCAGTGATGTCCTTCAGGTGGGCCAACACCAGTCTTTCAAACGACTTCATGACCACAGACGTGAGAGCGACAGGTCTGTAGTCGTTAAGTCCAGTGATTTTGGGTTTTTTGGGGACAGGAATGATAGTGGAGCGTTTGAAGCAGCAGGGAACTTCACACTGCTCCAATGATCTGTTGAAGATCTGCGTGAAGACCGGGGCCAGTTGGTCAGCACAGGCTTTTAAACAAGCAGATGAGATGCCGTCTGGGCCTGAGGCTTTCCTAGTCTTCTGTTTTTTGAAGACTCGGCTCACGTCCTCCACACAGACCTTAAGCTCAGGTTGGATGGCAGGAGGGGGGAGGAGAGGGGGTGCAGGAGGTGATGGTGGGTGTGTGAAGTGCAGATCAGAGCCGGTGTGTGGTGTGAATGAGGGCTTTTCAAACCTGCAGTAAAATGAGTTTAAATCATCAGCCAGGTGTGGATTGTCCACAGATCGGGGGGATGGTGACTTGTAGTTGGTGATGTTCCTCAGACCAGTCCAGACTGTTGCCGGGTCGTTGGCTGAAAACTGGTTTTTCAGCTTTTCAGAGTAGGCTCTTTTAGCAACTCTGATCTCCTTTGTCAGTCTGTTTCTGGCCTGGTTATACAAGATCTTATCCCCACTTCTGTAAGCATCCTCTTTGGCATGACGAAGGTGTTTGAGTTTCCCAGTAAACCATGGTTTATCATTGGTGAATGATAAGAATGTCCTGGTAGGAATGCATGTATCCTCAAGGAAACTTATATATGATGTTACAGTATCTGTGAGCTCATCCAGATCGGTGGCAGCAGCTTCAAAAACAGTCCAATCAGTGCAGTCGAAGCAGGCCTGTAGATTCTGCTCTGCTTCATTAGTCCATCTTTTTACAGTCCTTATTACAGGTTTAGCTGATTTCAGTTTCTGCCTGTAGGTCGGTATAAGATGAACCAAACAGTGATCAGATAGCCCCAAAGCTGCTCGTGGGACGGAGTGATACGCATTCTTTATTGTGGTGTAACAGTGGTCCAGTATATTACTGTCTCTTGTGGGACATGTAACGTGCTGTCTGTATTTTGGTAGTTCACGCGAAAGATTTGCTTTGTTAAAATCCCCAAGAATGATTAAAAGAGAGTCTGGGTACCTTTGTTCCGTTTCAGCTATTTGTTCAGCCAGCTGTTGTAGTGCCGCGCTCACGCACGCGTCTGGGGGGATGTACACATTCACGAGAATGAGAGAGGAAAACTCCCGTGGCGAGTAGAAAGGTTTGCAATTAATGAAATGGGTCTCTAAGTTAGGAGAGCATATCTTGTTCAGTGTTGTTACATCTGAACACCAATTTTCGTTAATGTAGAAACACAATCCACCACCTCTCGTTTTCCCCGTTAGCTCCGCGATGCGATCCGCTCGGAACAGCTGGAAGCCCGGCAGATGTATTGCGTTGTCCGGTATGGTTTCACTCAGCCAGGTTTCAGTGAAGCACAGAGCAGCAGAGCTAGAAAAATCCTTGTTAATCCGGGTGAGGAGGAGAAGTTCGTCCATTTTGTTGGGAAGAGATCGGAGATTCGCAAGATGAATACTGGGGAGTGCAGTGCGCAAGCCGCGCTCGCGGAGTTTGACCAGCGCGCCCGCTCGCTTTCCTCGTTTGCGTTTGAGCGCGCGTTTGAACAACAGCGCTGCCCCTCCGACGAGAATGTCCAGCAAAACGTCTGAATAATCAAAAACTGTATAGAAGTTTTCTGGTGTGTGTTTCCTAATGTCCAGCAGTTCGTCTTTGGTGAAACTGATAGGAAAATAATGACTAAACACAGGACAAACGAACAAAAACAACACAATAGCTGGAGAGCTCCACACCGAGGCAGCCATCCGCGGCGCCATCTACTCGATCTTAGTGCTGCATTTGATACTATCGACCACAACATTTTTACTTGAAAATTATGTTGGCATTAGTGGAATTGCATTAGCATGGTTTAAATCATACTTATCTGACCATTATCAGTTTGTAGCAGTAAATGAAGAGATGTCTTATCGATCACACGTTCAGTATGGAGTACCATAAGGCTCAGTACTAGGACCGTTGCTGTTCACTCTGTACATGCTGCCATTAGGAGATATCATTAGCATGGCATTAGTTTTCACTGTTATGCTGATGATACTCAGCTCTATATTTCTTCATGCCCTGACGAAACCAATTCCGTACTAAAAAACTAGATTCTAATTATTGGACAAAAAACTTCCTCACAGACTAACCTAGAATACTGTCTAACACTTGATGACTGCTCTGTCAAGTCTTTGTCGTCGGTTAGGAACCTGGGTCTGCTCTTTGATACCAATCTTTCATTTGAAAGTCATGTTTCTGTAAAACCGCATTATTCCATCTTAAAAATATATCTAAATAACGTCATATGCTCTCAATGACAGACAATTAGATATCCTGTACCAAAAAAGTATTCTCGTCGCTTGATAAACGTATGGTTGAGCCACTGTAGTCAGTAAACATAGTTTTTTCTAACTCTCTGGGCCAGGATGTTTCGATCCCTTAGAAGCCTATGGAGGAGTGATCAAGCTCTTAGATTCAATAAAAAATATCTTAATTTGTGTTCCGAAGATAAGATGAACGAAAGTCTTACGAGGTTGGAACAACATGAGGGTGCGTAATTACTAACATAATTTTCATTTTTGGGTGAACTAACCCTTTAATAACTAATGATATTTGCAACTGAAGTTAATCAATCAAAACTAACTTTAGCTGGACAGTGCATTTATTCTAGAGCTGCTGTAAAGCCAAAACAATCTTTGTTACTTTAATTTCTAACTATTACCACTGTAAAGCTGCTTTGAAATATATATTGTTAAAAGCACTATATAAATGAAGGAGACTTTACTTGACCCCAGTTGGTGGGGAATGAGGATTTTTATTTATTTATACAATCTTACCGCAGTGTTTCCAGGGTACAGTGAGGATTCTTTAGTCCATCTGAGACAAGCTTCACTCCTGCATCTTGTAGTTTATTTCCAGACAGATTCAGTTCTTTCAGGTGCGAGGGGTTTGATGACAGAGCTGAAGCCAGAACATCACAACCTTTGTCTGTGACACCACACCTACACAACCTGTATAAATGAATGTGAGTGACGAACTGATACCAGCTGCAGTTAAAGAAAATCATGTGAAAACTTTGCAAAATGCAAATTTAATTCATACATACAGTAAAACATATTCTTAGACCCTGTTTACACCAAATATTAATAGGATACTCCACCTAAAAATGTATTTACTTACCCTTATGCCATCCTAAATGTATGACTTTGTTTCATAAACATTAACAGATTTTTAGAAAAATAATCCATATCTGTGAGTCCATATAATGCAAGCGCATAGTTGACGGTATCACAAACGACCCAAGTGGATGAATCAATGTCTTCTAAAGCAAAATGATAAATACTCCAAAAAAACAAAAACAAACAAACAGCATTTATCGGGGTTCAAGCATTTAAGGCCTTTAAGCACATAAGCATTTAAGAAGTTAAAGGCACAATATGTCGCTAACCTCTACAATAACAAACACGTATGTTTATGACGTAGTGATAAGCTGAATGATGGGACTTGTTCTCAAGCTGATATATCTAATAATATTTATGGATGAGTGAAAACATTCATGATTCATGTTTTTTAACATTATAGTGATGTGAAGCAGGTTGCGATTGCTAATAAGAGACAGATATCACACGCGAGTCCCGCGGATATAAAGGAATGAGGACATTTCATTCTACCAACCGCAAGGTCGGATATGCTCCATATTTTGATAAGGTTCGTTTATAAAACAATGAATCCATGTAAGACACAATGTCATTAGACACAATCCATGTCATCCATGAGTCATAAATGAATCCATGTTATTCCACAACGTTAACATGTATTCCACAACGTTAACATGTAAAGGCCTTTTTTTTTCTTTCTTTTTTTTGCAGTGATGACAGTGACGAGCTCTGATCTGGGGTAGGCGTGATGTGACCGTGGTATTGCTATCAAATAGAAAATTATATTTATTTTCTTATAAAAAGGAAATAGTTCTCTTTGTAGTTTGTTTCAGAAAGATGCGTGACAAATATGAACAACTGATAAGTCAATAAATCAAAACAGACATCATCAACTAGTGGGGCTGTCAAGTTTAGTCGACTAATCGGTCGATGCAGTCTTGGTCGACTGATATTCTCATTGGTCGATCAGTTATTGCATCTTTTTTTTTTTTTTTACCAATAGAAATAAATTTATTTATTTACTCCTTGATATTTATTCCTTTATAAGCAGTTATATATTACTGTATTCTAAATATAATTAGCCTATGTTTTATCCCCAACCTTAAATGCTTTAATTTAGGCTATTCTGCGCCACAGTTTAGCACACTACGTAGAACACTGGGGAAACCACACCTGTGGCTGAGTGCACTGCTGCTTCGCGCTCAGTAAGGAATATGTAGTTTAGGTTTATTCATTCAGTTAGAATGCTACTTGTTTTGGCTTTAGTCGACAAAATGTCCAAGAAATCTTTTGTGCGGCTGCATTTTACAAAAAAAGACAACAAGACTGTGGCAGGCACGTGCAGGGGGGCGGAGGAGGGGGAGGGGGGGGGGGAGCCCCTGCCCTTTTTCAAAATTAATCGAAAGTGCCCCTCTCAAACAAATAATGATAATATTGTTTTCAATAAAACAAAATGCATTTTATTATAATTAACATGACAATGTGTACAAAACTAAAGTAGCCTAAATTCGCGTTTATTTTTACGTTTCTGTCAGTCTGAGGTGCCGTTGCCATGACTCGTTGCTATGGGTTGCGTCACTTGCGTGTCTTGCTTCTGACTCGACTGAAGGGGTCAGTCTCCGTTTTCGAGGGTCTCAAACAAGCGGCAGGCGCGCGTAACCGTAGCAAAATTTATGCGTTTTATAAGGAAAATGCACTAGTGTAAACTACAACGTATTCCACAGTCTGCTCGGGAACCGAACTGATGCGCTCGAGCCAAAATATATGGTTCTTTCAGTGAGAGCCTATCTAGGCTCGACGGCATGAAAAAATAAACCACACCATTTTTTTTTTCTTTTTTTTTTCTCAATAATCAAAGGTAGTGTGTTGATTTGTTTTTTACATCCACATATTACATATTTTAAAATATTACATAATTCATTGATGAATGTTTGTTATATAATACACCGACCAATCTTCATCTGGCACAAGAAGTTCAAATTTCATTGGACAATGAAGCGGAGCGGTTATTTCGGAAATCGTTTGAAAATTACAGACGAATTTACATTTATGAAGCGATCTGGATCTGCGTCGTTGGAACAATGGATGTTAATTGACTACAAAGCACTGCACAAAACCAGCACCAAAAGTCGCTTTAATCGGAAGTAGTGTTCAAGTCACATGTATTTAGCTTATGTTGTAAGTTGTTATATTGATACACCGTTTATTTTGAAAACTGGTTCAAATGAATGAAGCCCATGCAGTCGCCACCTACAGGCCTATGATGCTGACAACAACACGTGAAATGGTTATTTTTGAACACGTGAAATGGTGATTTTTGATAATAGTACAGTACCGGTCAAAAATTGACACATTACTATTTGTTGATGTTTTTTTAAAGAAGCCTCTTATGCGCTTCAAGCCTGCATTTATTTGATTAAAAATACAGACAACAATTATTACAATTTAAAATAATGTTTTTCTATTTTAATTTAGGCCTACTTTAAAAAATATAATTTATTTCTGATGCAAAGCTGAATTTTCAGCATCATAACCCTAACTTCAGTTTCACATGTTCCTTCAGAAATCATTCTAATATGGTGATTTATTATTAATGTTGGAAACAGTTGTGGTACTCAATGTTTTTTTGGAACCTGTGATACTTTTTTCAGGATTCATTGATGAATAAAAAGTTAAAAAGAACAGCATTTAATTAAAATAGAAATTATAAAAAGTCTTTACTATTAATTTTTTATCAATTTAACACATCCTTGCTGAATAAAAGAAAGAAAGAAAATTACTGACCCCAAACTTTTGAACAGTATAGTGGAGCCCGTTCTCATCCCAAGGCGTAATATACTGACGCTTTTGCCAAAGCGTCTATATCGAACGCACATGGTACCCTTTAGCGTCAATATGAGACGCCCCTAACCCTACACCATACCTAAACCTACCCATATCTCTGCGTGTTATATTGACGCTAAAGTGTTCCATGGGCGTTGGATTTAGACGCTTTGTCAAAGTGTCAGAATATGACGCTTTGGGATGAGGATGCGTTGGTATAGTGGATATTGGTACAAAAATATTTCTATTTGAGATAAATGCTGATCTTTTTGTAACTTTTAAACTCAGAATCCTGAAAAAAGTATCAAAGGTTATAAGTATATTAAAATAGAAACCCATTATTTTAGATTGTAGTAATATTTCACAATATTACTGTTTTTTTAATCAAAATAATGCAGCCTTGATGAGCATAAGATACTTATTTCTAAAACATTTAAAATAGTAATGTTTCCAAACTTTTGACCAGTATGTATGTATATATATATATAACAAATATGCATGCCCCTTTTATACATTTGAGCCCCTGCCCTTGAGGAACTCTCTGCACGTCCCTGGACTGTGGAGTAAGCTATGCTGCCGCGCCATTCACATATAGCGCCTAAAAACACGTAGAAAACGCTAGGCGCGCTGCGTTCTCCTTTTTCCAAAGCGCCAGGGCGGTTGCGCTCCGGAGTTGAGGCGCTTGGAAAAAACGAGCGTGTCGCACCGCGACGCTTCCATTATGAGCGCGCATACATTTGAAATAACGAACTTGAGTGCGCAAAAGACGCCTGCTTTGCATCCCTGCAACCTTCACTCCTGCAGAGCGCATATTTTTCAAAGCAGGATTTATTGTTAACAAGTCGAGGAGCTGTCTTTTACCCAAGAATGTGGACATGTTAGTGTTTTTGGCCCACAACATAAAAAAGGTGGACTAGGCCTGCAGATCTGTAAGTAGCCTTAACGGCTTTATTAAGCTGACTCAATAGATTGTGTTTTCTTATGTATTTGTTTTTATTTGTACACTTGACACGTTTGAAAATAGCCTAAATAATGGAACCAAACGAAAATAAACCTATAGCCTATGCCTTCCTACTATAGGCTACAGCCTATTATTAGGATTGTTTTTTTAGGCTATTTGGTTTTTTGTGTGTTTGTTTTAAAACACCTAGATCGGCTAAACAAAAGTTAACCCATAGCTTTGAAAGTAAAGAAGAATATACAGCCTGTATAACAGAGAGCTTTTGTCAGGATTTTTCATTATTTGGCAGTTTTAGCAGTTATATTTTTTGTAGCATGTGGTGTGATCAGGTGCGCGATTGTGACTGTCACTATAGACCTAGGACAGAACTCCTCACTTTGCAGTTAAAAAACAATCTTTTAATTGTCAATTTATTTTTATTTTTATAGTGTTATGTATTATTGATGTTTTTTCGTTGTTTTATAAATGCTCTATGACAATTGTTTAATAAATGTTCAATCAAAATGCAAAACACGTCTTTTTTGTCTTTTTTTTTTTTTGTCGACTGATTGTTGCGCAGGACAGGACTTTGTCGACTAAGGATTTCTTTGGTTGACTACAGCCCTACCGCCTAGTCATTTCTTTTGGGAAAAATTAACGATGAAATATACAAAAAGAAATGTAATCAGATTTTGGATTTGACTCAAAACACAATGGGTCTCATTCATGAAACATTCGTAAATATACGAGTAAATATGTGAGGGATTTGCGCGTAAAGAGACCTTCCCGAAAACTCTTCTCCTGATTCACAAATACTTCGTAAACGTCAGATGTAATAGTGAAATGTGTGTGTGTGTTAATGAATTCCAACCAGTCGTAAATGGGACTCGCGTGCACGCTCATTCTCAATTACCATAAATCCGCCCATTATATCAAACTGACAACTATAGCCTATATGGGCATCATATTATGACACCAAATGAAGGATATCAACATGCCTTGTCTTCTCAAAAGCGAATGCAAAAGAAAAATTTCTCAAATGCAGAAATTGAAGTTTTATTATCATAAGTTCATTCGAAACGGCACATTTTATTTTCAAGTAAAGTTTTTGTCATTAAAACGCTCTTGTATGTAGGACTAATTTCCTGCCGATACACCCGTTATAGGCTATAACAAATAAATAATTATTGATAGGCCTATAGTTGTTAAAAGGACGTTGTGTTTCATTTATTAGGCTAGTCTACTGTCAATAGAAGAAAAAAAAAAAACATGAACGAACTAATTAAACCGAATTGAATTAATAAATAAATAATAGATAATAAATAAATAATAATATTGACGCACATGCTTCTCTCTCACTCTCTCTCTCTAATAACTGCATAAAGCCGGGGACACACTTATACTGTAAGGCTTTAAACGATACCAGACGTAGAACAGAGCAAGGCGAGCATTTGTGCTTATAAAACTTTAACTTTTTTATTTAGTTTTTAAATGACGATCGTTTCGCTAGATAAGACCCTCATCGTCTGGTGTAGTTTAAAGCCCTTTGAAGCTGCACTGAAACTGTCATTTGGACCTTGAACCATTTGGGTCCTGTTAAAGTCCATTATATGGAGAAAAATCCTCGAATGTTTTCATCAAAAAACTTAATTTCTTTTCGACTGAAGAAAGAAAGACATGGACATCTTGGATGACATGGGGGTGAGTAAATTATCAGCAAATTTTTTTTTAAAGTGAACTAATCCTTTAATGCATTATCCTTTTCATTTCATTTCCTGAACCTTCGTCTTCCGGGGATGCCCCCACCAATCTCAAAATCAAACCTACGCCTCTGGAGAACCGTGTCCCAGGAATTGTGCCTTTTTCACAGAACGCTTTTGTAAGAGTGGTTTTATATATAAATATATTTTAATTTATACATAAAGTTGATTTTATAAATAAACATATTTAAATTTTTTATCTTTAATTTTTTTATTTTTGCTGGGGACGAATCATTGGTCATTGGATATTGGTAGGGACACGTCCCTAGCGTCCCTACTAAATTCTACGCCCCTGTGCACCATTATAAGAAATATTTCTGTGTCTAGAATTCCTAATTTCCTGTACTCTCAGTTTTTGTATAGTAGTGCTAGTCATAATTTTAACACCAGGCATGCATAAAAGGGATGTTTTTTTAATTTCGAAAACCACTGCAAAACATCGGACTGTATAATGTATAGAAGAATGAAACTATGTAAGGATTTACCATTGATATTACACATTTTGACAAGAGACACTCTACACAAGAAAATTTAGTTTAAAAAAATATTTTAAGGAACACTTAATAGAACTATATATAGTAAATTGTTTATTTTGATATTTGGAATGAATGTTAGGGTCATTGACTTATTTTTTTTATTGTTTTTGATTAAATGTAGTATTTGTATTTAATTGTTGGGACCCCAGGAAGAGAAGCCTCTGCCTATGTACTGGCTAATGGGGATCCAAATAAAAAAATAATCTTAGATCATAGGAAAGACCATTTACAGCCAATACAGGCAATTTACTAAGGAACAATATTTTTTTAAAGTTTTTTTTGTGACATTTATAGCACCTTGTCTTGCCTGATCTCCACCACTTTTATTAGTAGTCCTCAAAGTGTGCCCATATATATGTCTCAAATTTGTTGTAAATATCACATTTTGTTTTGAAGTTGAGAACCTTATATTTATGAGAGCATAAAAATGATCCATGGGTGATATTGATTGGATTTTTTTTTCAGTTCCAATCATAATTTTGACATTTGGGCATTATTGTTTAGCTATTTACCTATGGTTTCAAATTGCCTGTGTTTTTTTTTTTTTTTGTCTCGATCGGACTAATGGTCTTTGAAGATAACAGTAATTTTTTTAAGCTCTAAATGACACTGTTATAAAAACCAAAAGGCAAAACCTGCCATGTTTGGTATTGTTGGACTCGGCAAGGATTCAGGAGTATAAGGAGGTCAGTCCCGTGAAAAAATGCTGGCTTGAGAAGTCTCAGGCTCCTTCAGGGCATTGTACCGATGACGTATACTGAGTTTTTTGAGATACGCCAATGTTCTCATAGACTATCAATGTACCCTGGACAAAGACAATGCATGCCATCTTTCATTAAACTAACGTTTGGATGCGGTTATAACCATTTTCATGATTTTTTTCCTTGTTATAGCGCCACCAAGTGGCCAATCGTCGCGTTTATTTTCATGTGACCTCAGGCTGTGCTCATAAACATGTGTCCCTAATTTAGCAAAAATATCTCTTTCCGTTCACAAGTTATAACCATTTGAGTAAAAGTGGCTCTGGTGCCATCAAACATTTTGGTTCCCCTTAGCGACCGACAATTGAAATTGTTTATTTTTTGGATGAATATTGACAGTCAGACTCCAGAGAATATTTCTGCAGTGGTTTGGTTCCGATCGGGCCAAAAACTTAGTAGTTCGCAAAAGTAGGTTTTACACAAAAACCCGATTTACTCGAAATTGGAGCCTGAAGGGCGAGTCAATCCGAGGCATGCATCTTGTCCGGCTTGAGCCAAGGATTCCAACGATGTAAGACACTTGAGCCTACGCCCGACGGTTGAGGAGTTGAGGAGTTGAGGAGTTGACGGTTGAGGAGACGGTTGAGCCATTTCGTACTTTTGCCCGCTGTAGCGCCCCCGTCAGGCCGATCGGGGCGTGCCTCGGTGACGCTGTAGGTGTTGTGAGTACTACCAGCCCCCAAAGTTTCAAGTCTCTACGACTTAAGGTTCGTCCTGCCCGACCAGTTTTACATGGAGAATGTTGCATGATGGGAAAATTAACAATAACAATAGGGTTTCAGCACTTCGTGCTTGAACCCCTAAAAAAAACATTGCCTCCCGCCAAATGTCATGCATGGGTTCATGAGAGTGTTGTGAAGTGTAGTGTAATGTGTTCTGATGCACACATGAGAAGTGCCACAGAAGCATTTTCTCACACACCTATCGTATCACTTCAGAAGACATTGATTCATAAACTGGGGTCGTATGGATTCATGTCGTGTTCACTTTGTGTGGTTTTTAAAGTGTTAACTTTGAGGGTTCCATCCACTTGCATTAGATTGCTTTTCTAAAAATCATTGTGTTCAACAGAAGAAAGTCATATACATCTGGGATAGCATGAGGGTGAGACTTCCCTTTAAAGGGTACCCCGACTAGTGTGGCATGTTGAACTTATAAGATTAACGTGGGCGTCAGCTATAAAAAGCTGATACAAAAACACTCCAAATGTTTTTAGTTTTATTAAAAAAAGCCGAAAATCCGTGCACTCGTAGGCCGCCATAGTTATTTACGTCTCAATGCATTCTGGGTAGTGACGTGTAAAGGTTGTAGTCGGTTGAGCCTAGCCGCTGTAGCCGCTTCGTTTATTGTTTTTCCAACGTTCCGGCTAGCTAGCTAAGTTTTGACAGTAGTGAGATAAACACGTCTGCCGTTCAGCCTTTTCAGTTTGAACCCGAGCGCACCGTAGCCTATTAGGTGAGCGGGTGGCGAGGAGAGCAGGCGGTACTCGTGGGACACATTCAGGACGGATTAGTGTTTACACTACACATACAATGTGGTCACATGCCTTTCTGACTACCTCCATATGTGTAGACCATTTTACACCTGAATTTACAACTGACCACTTTGATCATCCTATCAAAAAAAAATTATGTTAATGCCGGGTGTAAACAGGGTCATTAACATCATTAGAGAACAAACAGTCCACATTAAAATATAGAAAATGGCACTGTTAGGGGCCGTTCATACAGAACGCCATTCCACTGCGCTACTTTTCCATTGTTTTTCAATGTAAACACACCCTAGATGGGCGTCTTTGACAGTTGCACTTTTTAACAGCAAAAATATGTTCTGTGTGAACCGGCCCTTAAAAACATTTTGATCCCTCTCAATTCAATCCTTTATCACATCTGACAAATTTACCTCTATCACCCAGCTTCCACACAGACCACATTAAAAAAAGAAATCCTCAGCTGGTAACTGCTATGTTTTTTTTAAAATTTTATTTCCCCCTTTAGTTGCTTTGGTAAGAAAGCACATGCTATAATCATAAATGTTATAATGGCAAATGCCATTATATGTTATTTTGAAATTATATTTTTTATTGTGTAGTGATTGTTCAAAATTTTACTTACTGAGCTGATCTGGTTTCTTTAATCACAGGCAACAGTTTTTGAAGAACTTCATCTGCTGTGTTTTGTCCTCCAATAAATTTTTTTAGATCAAACTCTTCCATCTTCTGCTCTGATGTCAGCAACACAAAAACCAGAGCTGACCACTGTGAAGAAGTGAGTTTGGTTTGACTTATTTTTCCAGATCTCAGATAATCTTGGATCTCCTGCACCAGTGAATCATCACCCAGTTCACTCAGACAGTGGAACAGATTGATGGATCTTTCTGGAGACAGATTCTCTCTGATCTTCTGTTTGATGTACTGAACGGTTTCCTCTTTGTTGTAGGAGCAACTTCCTGTCTGTGTCAGTAGTTCTCGTAAGAGTGTCTGATTGGACTCCAGTGAGAGACTCAGCAGGAAACGCAGGAAAAGATCCAGGTGTCCATTCTTACTCTGTAAAGCCTCATCCACAGCTTTTTTATGCAGCCCAGATAATGAATGACTATTCATCCAGTTTAAAACCTTAGATAAGATATTTTGTTCTGTGGTTTGATCAAACACATTTGTGTAGTCTGTAAAGGAGAGGTGCGCATATAGAGCTGCTAGATGTTCCTGAATGCTCAGATGAACAAAGCAGAAGACTTTCCCCTGATACAAGCCAAACTCCTCCCTGAAGATCTGAGTGCACAGTCCAGAGTACACTGATGCTTCTTTCACATTAATACCACACTCTCTCAGGTCTTCGTCATAGAAGATCAAGTTCCCCTTCATAAGCTGCTGGAAAGCTAATTTCCCTAGTTTGAAAATCATGTCTTCATCTTTCGCTTTCTTCTCATAGTCCTTCTCATGTTTAATGTTTGTCTGAAGGATCAGGAAGTGTGTGTACATCTGAGTGACAGTCTTGGGGATCTTTCCTTTCCACGATTTCCGCAACATTCCCTCTAGTACAGTAGATGAGATCCAACAGAACACTGGGATGTGGCACATGATGTGGAGGCTCCTTGATGACTTCAGGTGTGTGATGATTCTATTGGCCAGACTCTGATCACTGATTCTCTTCCTGAAGTATTCCTCCTTCTGTGGGTCATTGAAGCCTCGCACCTCTGTCACCCGATCAACACACTCAGAGGGGATGAGATCAGCTGCTGCTGGTCTTGAGGTGATCCAGATGAGAGCAGAGGGAAGCAGATTACCCTTCAAGAGGTTTGTCAGGAGCACGTCCACTGTGGCTGGTTCACTTACTTCACACAAGCTCACATTACTCTGAAAATCCAGAGACAGACGGCACTCATCCAGACCATCAAAGATGAAGAAAATTTTATATTCATCACTACATATTTGCATTCCTTTTGCTTCAGTAAACAAAACCTGAAAAAGATCTGAAAGACTGAGTTTTTTGTCCTTTATTAGATTGAGCTCTCTAAAAGGAAGTGGAAAAATGAGCTGGACATCCTGATTTGCTTTCCCTTCAGCCCAGTCCACTATGAACTTCTGCACAGAAACGGTTTTTCCAATGCCAGCGACTCCCTTTGTCATTACAGTTCTGATGGGTTTGTCTTGTCCAGATAAAGTTCTAAAGATGTCATTGCATTTGATTGATGTGTCATCTGTTGCTGCTCTCCTGGATAGTGTCTCAATCTGTCTCACCTCATGCTCATTATTGATCCCTCCACTTTCACTCTCTGTGATGTAGAGCTCTGTGTAGATCTCATTTAGGAGTGTTGGGCTTCTGTCTTTTGCTGTTCCTTCATACAGACACTGAAACTTCTTCATCAGATTTGACTTGAATGTGCTTTGGACCAGTTGAGTGCCATTAAATGAGGATTCATAAATAGATTACAAAACTGACAAGTGATAGTAAACCTATCCATCCATCCAGATATGTAGCTTCACATTTCACTGTGGCTGCATCCCAAATCGCATAATTCCCTACTATATAGTAGGCAAAAACAGTATATGACAAGTAGTATGTCAGAATTCATACTATGAATGTAAACGTATGTGAATGTAAACATGGTGAATGTAGTACGTCCATATTACATTCATACTACCCACATTCATGCTATATGGAACCCTCGTTCCCTGAGTAGGGAACGGAGATGTTACGTTGTGACGACGAATGGGGTTTCGCTTCGAAAGCTTTGAGAATATAAAACGAGCCAATGGCAAGAAAATTCCATGGGTCTACAGAATTTGCATAGCGCAACATATGGCAACATGCAGATAGGTTTATTTGCTGAAGAGCCAAGACTGAACTCCGGCATTTCCTGCGGTACAGCGGAAGTGGAGACATAACGTGTACACTACACACGTATATTTTATCCTCAGGGAACAAGGGTTACATATGTAACCAAGACTTTTCCTTTCGTAGTCACTACGAGTTACGCCGTGGCGACGAATGGGGTTTCTAGTTTAATCACGCCACCTCGGCTGTCTTCCAGTGCCCTGTGTAAGTCTGAGACGAAGGACTCCTACTTAACACAGGAATACCAAGGGACACTGGGAAGCATATCTCAGTGGAAATATGCAGTCAGTATCTGCCCGAAGGGGGGTGGTATAAGAATACACATATGATTTCGGGAGCGGGCTGCATATGGAGGAACAACGGGGTGTCCAGCCCGCAGGGTGGAATGTTTCAACCCCAGGGGTGGCAAGGTGGCTTGCCGAGGGAAAGACACATGCTAAGAGAGGCTTACAGTGGAAATACACATGTGGGGGGTCACCAGTGGGGAACCATGCACATGGAGGCACCCAACCTACACAAAAGCTGCCACAGACATAGACTCTTGGGCGAACTCACCTGAGGAGAATATCGCACGTATCCAGTCTGAGGAGTGGAATGGCGAGTAAGCGAAGACACCCGAGCAGATCCAGTTACCAGCTAGTTGAAGCGAGGACACAAGAGGATACTGGCTCCACTCTGAGACTGTACAATCTTGCAAATGTGTTGGGTGTCGCCCAGCCTGCAGATGTCAAGAGGAAACCACACTCCGATCTGACTGGGCCTTCACACCAAGGGGGCACGGTCGACCTTGCTGCTGGTATGCCAAAGCAATGGTGGGAACCTTGGGCACATATCCAGGCAGGGATCTCAGGATCACGTGAGAGTAGGCCGGCCCGAATTCCAGGCACGCTTCGTCACCCGAAAAGTGCCTGCAGGTGCCCTACCCTCTTGAAGGAGGCCAATGCAACCAGGAGAGCTGTCTTCATAGACAGGATCTGAAACTCGGCTGATTGCATAGGCTCAAAGGGAGCTCTCTGCAGGGCAGATAAGACCACTGCGAGGTCCCAAGAGGGTACGAGGGAAGAGCGAGGAGGATTTAATCTTCTGGCTCCTCTCAGGTCATGCTTCCCCAAGGACTTACCTTCAAGTGCATCATGATGTGTGGCGATAGCGGCAACATACACTTTAAGGGTGGAGGAAGACAGCCTTTTGCTACAACTCTTCTTGCAGGAAGGAAAGCACGACATTGATCGGACATTTTCTGGGGTCTTTTCAGCGAGAAGAACACCAGGTGACGAAGAGGTTCCACTTCCAGGTGACGAAGAGGTTCCAAGAGCGTGCCCTCTGTAAGGGAATAAAACAGGCTGCAGTGGGAAGAGTCGCAGGAGGCAAACAGATCTATTCTGTGCATCGCCAAACTTTCCCAAAATCAGCTGAACCGACTGGGGATGGAGTCGCCATTCTCCAAGAAGAGGCTGAAACCGTGAGAGCTCGTCGGCTGCACAGGGTTCCTGGAATATAAATGTCTCGAAGCGACCTCAGATGCTTCTCACGCCATAGGAGGAGGTGGCGGGCGAGTTACAGGGCTTAAAGTATTCCGGCACCGTGCCGGATCTCCGGCGTGCGGCCGTGAGAAGAAAAAAATTGGGAACTTGCATGCGGTTTTATCTTTTAGAGTCAATTGATTTCACCTACCAATCATATGAGAGGAACGCAGCTCTAACTAATGTTACAAGCCTATCAAAAGCAGAGCAGGGCGCGTAATCAAAGTACCGCAAGAGTGATTAGAGAGCAGACGCTCATGCTTTTGAATCGCTCTCGCTGTACTTTGATGTCATAAACTAATCGGTCTGTGCAGCGCCGGTTCAAGTCGAACAAGCCTAGTGTGATTGAGATCCATATGTCACGTTAGCGTCGTTCACTTTTAAACCGTTCATGCACGACAAGACAAAAGAGAACGGGCTGTCAGTGAATGTCCTCCTGACACACACACACACACACACACACACACACACACACACACACACACACACAGAAAGACTCTTTCATGCTTGAGTCTTAAATGAGTAAAATAAAATCTTAAATGAAATGTCTGTTTTGTCCGTATCCTCACAAGAACAGTCTTAAATGAGTTAAAATAAAATCTTAAATCTTAAATGAATGATATCCGTGAGATCCTTCCTGTCAGCAGCAAAGTGACAGCAGCCACTGTTCTCTTTGTTCTTTGGTTAACTTTACTGACAGAGAGAATTAGAGTTATTAAGTTTCTGTATATCTCATACCTGTTAGACAGGAAATGAGCAGGTAAACATGACGTTTATTATGGGTTTAAGTAAGGATTGTTTTAAGTTCACTTAAATTAAAAGTTGTTATATTTTTCGAAGCCTAAGGTTTAAAATCTGAAGAAAAATCATTTTCATCGAGACATCAGTTGCTATATAAATATCAGTGATACTGGCCTTCATTCATGAAAAAAATGGCATTAACATACTGACTTTGTTAGACTTTGAGTCTGAAAGAATTTCAGTGTAACCGCACTCTTGCCCTCGAATTGTCTCGGGCAAGTCAGCAGTGACTGAGCATGCTCGCTCATAAGCTGCGCGCACATGGCGACCGAGTCGATTTCCATACTGAGAAAAGAGATCCTCTGCACAGGGCAAAGTTTGTTCTTCTCCCAGTTGACCCGAAGGCCCAAACCGGTTTGCAAAGCTGGTCTCAAGAGTGAGCTATGATCAACCAGTCCTCGAGATAGTTCAGGCTGCGAACCCCGTGTTGCCGCTGTGGAACAAGGGCTGCCTCGACGACCTTTGTGAAGATGCGAGGAGACAGGGCTAGCCCGAATGGGAGGACCGCGTACTGCGTACTCCGAAAGCAAACCGTAGAAATGGTCTGTGTCAAGGAACAATGGAGACATGAAAGTAGGCGTCCTTGAGGTCGATCGCTGCAAAACAATCCTGTGACCGCACGCACAAGAAAATGTGTTTGGCCATGAGCATCTTGAATGGAAGCCTGTGAAGGGAACGAAGCGGAAGTCATCGAACGATCACGGGAAGACGATGGTGTCTTCCAGGACCTCGTGACCTCCTCATGCACCTCGGGAAAGAAAGGTATTGAGGGCAGACACTGATGGACAGTAGCGCCCGCAGCACCCACAAACCAATCGTCTAACTGCAACAACTTGGGACAGGGCGGAGGGTTCCACCCTATCCCTGCACACGGCTGCCCAAGAGAGCATTGCTGTCAGTTCGGGATCTGACTCGAACAATGGTGGCACGCCCGAAGGTGGAAGCACAGCTGAATCATCATCTCCCGACGACTCGAGCCCGCCTTGTGATGCTGCGACAGACATGGTATCGTCATCTGGAGGACCGAAAGAAACACGAGGGATGCCCGAAGAAGGTCCCGTGCGCTCAATTGGTGCACTTGCAGGTTGCGGCACGTAAGAGGGGGGTGTGGGCCGAGGAATTATCGTCGACACTTTGTTCCACACCGTCATCCTCAGGTCACCCTGGCCACCAGCCGAAGTACCACATCTCGTGGAGGGTGTAGATCGGGGTGTGGATTCTTGCCCTAGTGAGTTCATGGAGTCTCGACCGCAGTGTCACGATGGTCATGTTCCCCTAATGAGAACATGAACCATCCACAAAAGCTGCTTTAGCATGATCAATGCCCAAACACACAAAGCAGCTATTGTGCCCATCAGACTGGGAAACCATCCGACCGCAACCAGAAGTGCACGAGCGAGACATCTTTCACTGTTGTATTGGAAAGACGTGCCGCGTGCACAAACTCTATAATGAGAGGAAAAAGACCAGGGAGAAAACACATGTCTGGCAATCACTGCACAGATTAGCAGGCAATGTAAATTCTTGCTGGAATTCGGCATCACACCAACACTTGGAGAGTAGCTTGTCTCGAAGAGTGAAGAAAAAAACTCAGAATGGCTTGTGGAGTGAAGAATACTCTTGGCTCTGAAGCGAACATGTATCTGCATGTTGCCAGTGTCCTTCCTTTTATACCCACGAGGTGGGGCGGAGTTATGCTATGCAAATTTCGCAGACCCATGGCATTTTCTTCGCTTTCTAAGCGAAACCCCATTCGTCGTCACAACGTGACTTGTAGTGACTACGAAAGGGAACATACTTTTCTAATGGTCATGAAGTAATTAACTTATTCAAAATATGTACCTAAGACAGCATGCAATTTCGGACGTAATCTCTGCTCCAAAGTTTAGTGGACTCTGACCTGCGAAATTGTATCATGTGTGTCATGACATGTGACCAATAAAGATTGATAAATCATGGTGTGACCTCTAAGCTGACTTAAAACAAAAACTTTAAAGCTGCAGGTTTGCAGCATTGCAGCATATTGGAGTAGATTGTATAGTTTTACATTTTGGATTTATTATTTATTATATATTGAATTCATGGTTTAAAAAAAAAAGATGCCACAGAGTGTGAAATCATATCACTTAAGTTGCAGTGTCCAAATAAATTTTGCATGGTCATAGTCTAGTAGGACCATTTCATAACACACTATCATATTTCTTTGACTCAAAAGGGATTGTTATGATGCATTAATTAGATTGAGTGTTATGGGAAGTTTTCCTGGTTCCAGTCAATGTACTTTATTTTGAAAGAGGAAAGGCGTCTGCACATATATATATATATTAGTTTCTGTCTCACACTCATGTCTGTAGATTGAAAAAATTGTATCTCAGATGAGTTGATGTCTATCTTCCCTTAAAATGTTTTTGGTTGACAATATACTGGTTGGGTAAAATAATATTTACAGTACAATAAAAATAAAAATGTCTGTCCATTTAGACAGAAATGTACCTCAGATCAGCTGATGTGTGTCTTCCCTTAAATTGTATTGGCTTGCCCATAGACTGGTCGCTCTTTGTGGACACGCAGATGGACTCCGGTGGGTTTAATGTCTCCCTGTGCGAAATCAATCAATCAATCAATCAATCAATCAATCAATCAATCAATCATCCAAAACTTACAACAGAAAAACACTCTTCCAGCTTCTTTTGATACTGTCTAACAATCAGCCCCTTTCTCTGTCTCCTAGCTCATTAACTGCTCTTCTCATTCACTCACAACAGCTGTGCCTCCACCGCTAAGAAACCTGGTAATTGACAAAAAAAGTCCATCATGTTTTGTAGGCACCTAGGCTACGTTTGACTCCCTTTTAGACAAACACTCACAAACCCTAAGCACTTCCCCTCAGGGGAGTCTCCACTGCCATTTTGAAGTACGTTCAACTTCATCATGTGGACAAGGGAAGTTTATTTAAACAGACCCTCGACCCTTTGATTTTGACAGAGGGAGTGAGTCAACATGTACACTTCAGGCAGACAATAGACCACCATGCAACGTGATTGTGACATCACAGCAGATTGTGAAAAATTTACCCCCACCCAGGGCTCTAAACATATTCTTCCCACTGGGCACACCGACTTACAATTTTTTAAAATAATAATCATAATGACCTTGCATGTTGATGAATAGCGCTGTATTGCTTTTATTTCCTTTTTCCTTTTTTATTCAACATATTCACAAAAATATTCACATTTCAACCCCAGGAACTAGGAACTTTGGGGTGGTACTCTGTGTGTTTCGACCGCAGGAACCAGGGTCTAAATGAAGTTGCGGTTAAAAATTTCCCCCTCAGAAAATCCCTGCTTGCGCAGTAAAACGTTTTCAAAGTTACAGGTCTGGGTGAAAAAGGTTCCTGGGACAAATTGATCCGGGTAATTTTGGAGAAAACGCGGCTTATTTCAGCAACTACCTGATTTTCTGGTTCTCAAATACATGTAAGTGAATGTGCTTTGTTGAAAAAAAAACTTTATAATGACATGTTAGTTGATCTATAATGAGTGACGGGCGCCGCCATGTTAGTTTGCACCGCAAAACTCGGATCAGATCGAGGAAAAAAACGAGGATCAGATCGGTTGGATTTACAACACGTCAATTCAATTCATCCACTTCTCCTGAAATACTTGAAAGTAAGTGGCTGGTGAAGTGAGAATAGAGTAAACTTTATAATTACTTACACAATCTGTATCTGATATGAATAACACCTCATCAACTTATCTTTGAAGGGATTGTTTTTGCAGCTTTCATAGACAGTGTGTATTTTACAAACTATAAATGTATTGGTTTTGCAAGTACTTATGTGTATGTAAATGTCTGAAACCTAAAATAAACCCTATGAGGTTGAAAACACTGAATAGTTATAGTATATGTCAAGCACTGAGTGCGTCCCTCTGGCTCAGCGCCAGCCAAAGCAAGAAAGCACATTTGAATTTAGCAGTTAATCACGTGGTGCACTGAACGTTCTAATCACACCTTTGTGATCGTATGCATCAAAGGGTTAATGGAGTACATGTGCCAGCCAGGTACCAAAACAACCTGAACATTATGCACCAACGGTAGCCGTGTGAAATTTGAACTTGAATTAGAGCATATTATCAAAAGAGTATCGCATTTGGGACCATTTTGCTAGCAGTCTAGAGCCCTGTCACCCCACACAACTAGTGTGTGATATTTGCGTTATTTTGACATTTAAATGCATTTAATACTTGTTGTAGCTACCTTTAAGCTACAATATGTAATTTTTGTTCGCCGCTAGGGGTCACTAACCTCTTACAATAAAAAAAGGCGTAGGTTGATGACGCAGTGATAAGCGGAATGATGGGACTTGCTGTCATGCTGATGCTAATAATGTTTATGGATGAGAGAAAACATTCATGTTTTTTAACATGACTGTGCGAAGCAGGTCGCGATTGCTAATAAGAGACAGATATCAGCGCCACACGCGAGTCTTGCGGATATGAAGGAATAAGGACATTTAATTCTACCGAACGCAAGTGCTGAATTACTACTCACACAGGTAAGTTTATTTGACGAATTAAACTTGTGAGGTGACGCAGCGCTGTTTCATTAGGTCTAACGTTACACTATCATACTAAACATTATTTGAGTGTGTGGAAAGTTATAATGTTATTCTATGTGTTAGCTATATTTGTTTGCTATATGAGACTAGCAGTAAGCTAGATCTACATTAGAATAAGATACGCATCATGTTGCGCTATATAACATTGGTTTGTTGTATGTTTTTTAAGCCCTAGGTTGCTTTTAACTCCACATTTAGATATAGACTCGCAAACTACCCTAAGCCTTACCCCTCGAGGGAATCCCCAACTCCATTTTGAACTCCATTTATATACATTCCAAGGGTTCTGCCAGTAGTGGGCACTTGTGTAACATAAGCAATGACGTACATACGGGTGAACGAGACGGAGGGAGCTTAGTGAGGAAAGGGCGTTCAAAAATTGACTTTTTGGACACAGCCCTCGATGGCACATACCTTCATTCCATGACACACCCTCTCACGATGCCACAATGTAGATAAACTTCACATATGAAATCTATCTATCCGTCTGTCCGTCAGTCTTATTAATTTAGACAGAAATGTACCTCAGATCAGCTGATTTGTGTCTTCCCTTAAATTGTATTGGCTTGCCCATAGACTGGTCACTCTTCGTGGATACACAGCTGGACTCCGGTGGGTTTGATCTCTCCCTGTGCAATAGAATTCGAATAAAGTAAAATATCATAGAGACATAAACAAAGGAGACAAGAATTCATAAAGTGGGTTTAACAAACTTCACATTTGGAATACATCTATCTATCCATCCATCCATCCATCCATCTGTCCTGTTCATTTAGACAGAAATGTACCTCAGATCAGCTGATTTGTGTCTTCCCTTAAATTGTATTGGCTTGCCCATAGACTGGTCGCTCTTCATGGACACAGAGATGGACTCCGGTGGGTTTGATCTCTGCCTGTGTAATAGAATTTGAATAAAGTACAATATCAGAGACATAAGAAAATGAGACAAGAATGTATATAGTGGATTTAACATAAACTTCACATTTTCTGTCGTCCACCCGTCCGTTCGTCTAGACTGAAATGTACCTCAGATCAGCTGATGTGTGTCTTCCCTTAAATTGTATTGGCTTGCCCATAGACTGGTTGCTCTTCATGGACACACAGCTGGACACCGGTGGGTTTGAACTCTCCCTGTGCAATAGAATTTGAAAAAAGTACAATATCATAGAGACATAAGAAAATGAGACAAGAATTTATATAGTGGATTTAACATAAACTGCACATTTTCTGTCGTCCACCCGTCTAGACTGAAATGTACCTCAGATCAGCTGATGTGTGTCTTCCTTTAAATTGTATTGGCTTGCCCATAGACTGGTCGCTCTTCATGGACACACAGCTGGACTCCGGTGGGTTTGATCTCTCCCTGTGCAATAGAATTTGAATAAAGTACAATATCAGAGACATAAGAAAATGAGACAAGAATTGATATAGTGGATTTAACATAAACTGCACATTTTCTGTCGTCCACCCGTCCGTTCGTCTAGACTGAAATGTACCTCAGATCAGCTGATGTGTGTCTTCCCTTAAATTGTATTGGCTTGCCCATAGGCTGGTCGCTCTTCATGGACACACAGCTAGACTCCGGTGGGTTTGATCTCTCCCTGTGAAATAGAATTTGAATAAAGTACAATATCATAGAGACATAAGAAAATGAGACAAGAATTTATATAGTGAATTTAACATAAACTTCACATTTTCTGTCATCCACCCGTCCGTTCGTCTAGACTGAAATGTACCTCAGATCAGCTGATGTGTGTCTTCCCTTAAATTGTATTGGCTTGCCCATAGACTGGTTGCTCTTCATGGACACACAGCTGGACACCGGTGGGTTTGAACTCTCCCTGTGCAATAGAATTTGAATAAAGTACAATATCATAGAGACATAAGAAAATGAGACAAGAATTTATATAGTGAATTTAACATAAACTTCACATTTTCTGTCATCCACCCGTCCGTTCGTCTAGACTGAAATGTACCTCAGATCAGCTGATGTGTGTCTTCCCTTAAATTGTATTGGCTTGCCCATAGACTGGTTGCTCTTCATGGACACACAGCTGGACACCGGTGGGTTTGATGTTGCCCTGTGCAATAGAGGCTAGACTTCATATTTCTGAATTAACATGTAGATAAACGTATCTATCGCACAACCAAGACCACCAAGCTGAGTGTGGAGCGGCTTGTTTGCCAGACCAAGTTTGTATATCTTTTCCAGGATGTGTGGCAACCCTGTATCTGTCTTTCTGTTGATCCATACCTACACTGTTAAAAAGCATACAATGCATTTTCATTAAGATCATATTAAGATGTACCTGCATCCTGGAGGAAAATGTCTGTCGCTGAATGTTTGAGTGTTCTCCATGAATCATTCAGTCTCCTTAGAACTGCATGGGTAAATAAAAAAAAAAAAATTTCTTTACACTTTTGTGTCCTTATGAATACTACTTGAGTGTATTATTCATAAGGACAAACTAAAGCTGGGGAGCAAACAACAACTAACATTCCAACCCAATCTCTTCACATGGAAACCTATAATATAATTAGGCTTCTATACAACATATTTTTACATATACTCATATTTTTGTATTGCAAAACATTTACATCCAACTGGATAATCCACAGCATTTTTTTTCTTGTGATAGTTAATGAATTGTTTCCCATGTTTTTACAGAGCAAACTCCCTCAGCATCCTTAAAGCATCTTCTGCATTTGTATCCAACAGTGACTGTATGATTATGAGATCCTTCTTTTAATACTGCATGGGGACAAAACGGACTAACCATAATCACAGAAGAAGATTCAAACCTTTATTGATGCTCTAAAAGGCAGATGCATTAAGAGCCAAAGGGGAAATACGTAAAGGCCTGTGTAATTTCACTAGACGCACAACGAGCCTTTGACCAGTTAGAGTGGAAATATATGATTGCTGTTCTAAAGAAATTTGGATTCGGGTCAGAATTTGTTAAATGGATTGAAATAATTTATGCGCATCCAGTAGCTTCTGTTATTACTAACCAAGACGTTTCAAATTCATTTCCGTTATCTCGTGGCACACGACAGGGATGCCCCCTATCTCCTTTTTTGTTTGCCATATCGATGGAACCATTGGCAGCAAGGATCAGGCAACATCTTAACATAGCGCCTATAATGATCAAGGGCAGACCCCAACATCTTTCGCTGTATGCAGACGATATTCTATTGTTCATTTCTAACCCTGAAGTGTCTATTCCACCATTACTTGAACTTATTGAAAAATTTGGCAGTCTTTCCGGATTCACGATAAATTGGGAAAAAAGTGAATTAATGCCAGTCTCTGATGATCTAGATAAAACATTTTTAGCCAGTACAAAATTTAAAATTGCTAACAACTCCTTTAAATATTTGGGTGTGTTGATCACTAAAAACCCTGAAATGTTATTAAAATTGAATTGGAAAAAGAAAATTGATCAGCTTAAAGATAATATAATTTTTTGGAAGACACTCCCTATGTCCATGGTAGGCAGGATAAATGCTATAAAAATGGTCGTACTTCCAAGATTTTTGTATGTATTTCAATGTATTCCTTTCTTTATTCCCCTTTATCATTTTAAACAGCTAGAATCTATTATAACCAGCTTCATATGGGCCAACAAGACTGCTAGGATTAACAAGAAACATCTAAGTAAACTTAAGGATCAAGGAGGGTTTGGGCTTCCCAATTTTAAATATTATTATTGGGCAGCGAATTTATGTACTTTAGCATGGTGGAGGAAATTCGGATTGGTGAAGTTAGATGACAAGCCAGAGTGGTTAGCAATTGAAGAAGCTTGTTGTAATAAGACTTCATTAACGGCTCTACTTAATAGCCCCATTAAAATTGATGTCAAAAGTATCAACGGAAACATAGTTATCTCTAACTTAATTAAAGTGTGGAAACAAATTAAGGTATATTTGAAAATTCCAGATATATTTCTGGACACTCCAATTTGTAATAATCATGCTTTTCCTCCGGGGTTACATGATAAGCTCTTTTTTCAATGGAAACTCATGGGTATAGTAACAATTCAGGATCTTTATACAGAAGGTACATTTAGCTCTTTTGAACAGCTAAAACAAAACTATGCTCTTGTTTCTGCACATTTCTTCCGTTATTTGCAAGTTAGAGACTTTGTTAGAAAGCACATTCCAAACTTTGAAGTTTTGAATTTGAATCCCACCTTAGAGAGAACTATTAGTGTACATCCTGGTATGAGTGGTAGTGTGTCAAATTTTTATAAATTACTGCTAGAAAATGTGGACAGTAACACAGAGAAAATAAAACATGACTGGGAGGAGGAAATTGGCTTTAATATTCACGAAAACATGTGGGAAGCATGCTTGAAAAACATACATACATGTTCTGTGAATGCTAGACACAATTTGATTCAGTTCAAGGTAATTCATAGGCTTCATTATTCTAAGTCAAAACTTCATAAAATATATCCCACGATTTCTCCACTATGTAATAAGTGTAAAATATCAGAAGGCACACTGTTTCATTCTTTATGGTCATGTAGTAAAATTCAGCCATTTTGGAAATGTATATTTAAATTTATTTCTGAAGCAAATTCTATTGAGTTGGAGCCGGAGCCTTGCACTGGACTTTTAGGAGCAGAGAATGCTTTTTGTAATAAATATCAGACACAGGCCATTTCGCTGTGTATGATGTTGGCCAAAAGACTTATTTTACAAATGTGGAAAGCAGATTCTGTCCCCACTTTTGAGATGTGGGATAGGGAACTGGGAAATATGTTGTACTTGGAAGAACTGAGATTTATATTAAAAAACAAATTATCCACTTTCATTAAGATTTGGGAACCAATAAGAAAATTCTTACAGATGGACTGAACAAGCTTAATGTGTTATCTTAATTTCTGTTGTTGCCATTCACTAGGATAAAAGACTGTGTATGTTAAAAAAAATAAAAAAAAAAAGAGCCAAAGGGGTAGTAAAATGTAACAAATATGCTACTGTTAAGTTAAATGATTAATGATCAAGTTTAGTTACCTCATGTTTAACGTTAGTTTTTCCCATTAGGTCTACGTACGCGTTATAATTTCTTCAAAAAGTAGGCCAATTATAAAAACTACTCGATTACTATCGTAACCTCAGTTCCCTGAGAGAGGGAACGAGTATTGCGTAGCTATACGCAGTGGGGAAACTCCTTTTCCTCGATTTACTGAAGCTTATGTAAAACGCATTTGCAGCTGCACAGCTAGCACATTGAGTGTCTGGCTCGCACATAGGCTGTGCTGCGGCAACTGCACATCCAATGGCGCGGGCGCCTCTGACGTGCGACCAATGAGCTAGCCCTACGTCATTACACGTCAGAGCCCACCAAGGGGGTCTGGCCTTAGCCTATAATATTCAAGGGGGTAATCCACCAGTCAGAAACTGAAGTCTCCCCGGGGGCCGCCATTGGCTAACAAGCCTTCACCTGCTGTTAGCATCCCATTGACTCCCATTCATTTTGGCATCACTTTGACAGCGAATAACTTTACATCTGAGGCGTTTAAAGACTCCATTTGTCCATTATTTATTTCTAAAAAAACACGACAATGTATAAAAGGCTCCATTACCTTGTATCTTACGTTATGGCCTCGTAGAAGAAGTTTTTGTAAAAATAAGCTAACGATTGCGTCATAACACGCGACTCTGTGTCGCACAGTAGAGAAATGACCGTGTAGACAGAAGTAGAAGCTTGCGCACAATCGGCGGGACGTGGAGGCATAAAGTCAAGGGAGAAGCCCATAGAGAGTTGTAAAGTTGCTCCTGCTGCTAGCTCATGGACAGCTAATACTCACGATCTCCGGCTCTGCAAGATCAGGAAGTCAGGAGTCCTTCTAATTGACTTCACTTTGCTCCGTTGAAGTCTATGGTGTCACTGTGTCCATTTCTTTTACTGTCTATGATAATATTCCCCCTAATTCGTTTTGAGATAAATGCCTTTTATTCGCGATGTCTTGGATAAGTACTTCATTACCCACAATCCTGAACAATCCCACAGTGATGCATCTGATTGGTGGAAGCAAAGCCCGACTACGGATAAACCCCACGAAAGTCCGTGAAGACTGAAGATCATTAATAAAAAAAACTATGTTGCGTTTTTGCACGGTACATTTATCAGTGCAATCATGATCTTCTTGGCTGTCAATGTGGCTTTTTTCAAGGAGGAAAACAAAAGTGTTCAAAGGGGTGAAAACCACAAATCGGGTCATAACGTTAGTTGAGTGTAGCGTGTCCAAGGGTCAGCTTGTGGGTTTTGTAAAGGCCAGCATGAGGGACAATACATACAAAGTTGTGGTGAGTTTTGCACAAGAGGTTTTGCAGGGAGGTTGGTAACGTTAGTTAGCATTATCGTTCACTTTAGCTAGGCTACTGTAGCCTTCATTTGGTATGAGTCATTTCAAGCATTTTATGATGCCACTGTCAAAACAATATTTAGCCTAGACATACCTCTTCATGCATTTCCTGAACATTTGTGTAATAATTCATGTCAAGTTAATAAACTGAATATGATGGTGGTCCGAGAGCAGACCATGCACCGGTCGCATGCATCAGACACATCACTTTTTAATTTTCACTTGTTGTGGATATTAAGAAAATACATTAAATGTTATTCAAATTAAGGATGAACTATGACTTCATGAATAAAATGAGCATTGACCTCAACCTGTCCTTTCAGCAGAGTGTCCTGTGTCAAAGGGCTTTGAAATAAACACAAACTACACACTGAACACACATGCTAAACCATATAATTAAACACAGAATAATGTCTTTAATGACTGAGCGGTGATTGCAGTCAGGTACGTTAAAGCACTGCACCATGTTGCTAACGTTATCGTTAACCGCTTTCACACACGCACACTATAAAATACACGATGATAAATATAAAATTCAATACACAATACCTATATATAAACGCTATTATTTACACGATTACTACTGAAAGAACTGCTATTAACTGCACATTCACTATATAAAATTATAGGAAAAAGTTCGCCTGGCCGTCGTCAGATTTGGAAGTCGCTCAAAAGTTTTTTTTGCGGTTGTGGCTTCAGTCGACTTACTATTGGAGGACAGTGAGGCGCGGTGGTTTATGGGGTGAGTAGTTCCTTCGCTCAGAAATAAAAATATGTACACAGTCTTGTACCTTTGACTTTTTTGGGATTTTCTCTTCGTTTTTTCACTTGAAATGATATGTTGTATGCTTATGAGTTCAGCCGTAGCTGGTTATCCTCATACATGCTCTAAAACTCTTTAGATACGATTTGTCTAAAACGTCAATGGGAGAAATGAATGGGAAATTTACTTCCGGCACCAAAGCTCTCTCGGGCTGTGGGAGGGACTATGATGCTCTATTGAGTGCCGAAGTTATGACGTCGTAGGACAACTCGGAAGCTAGCGGCGCATGGGTTCCCTCGATCGAAAAGCTATGCACTTTCCCCATAGACTTTTGGAAAAAAGCAAAAAATAAGGTCTGTACGTGTTCAACAAAGAGTTGTGACCCTTACACGTTTAGTCTATCAAGATAATCTTTACAAGTTAATCCAAAATTTATAAATTTTAAGCTTAAATAAAGCCGTTAGATATAAAATGATAACGGTAAAAAGTAAAAAAAAAAACACAAGCAGGTTATAACTGGTGTGTTTTATGTCATAGATCAAAACGTGAAAATATTTAGAGGCTTTGTTAACCACAGACCTTATTTCAGGCGATTTAGCAAAAACCCATTTAAAAAACACATTTTTTAAAATTAAAAAAAAAAAAAAACCCAGACTTTAGGGTGAGGGAACCGGAAGTGCTAAAATGCTAACTCACTTCCGCGTTTTGGCCTACAAAGTGGCGTCATAACTTCGGCACTCTATTATAGCAGGTTTAACAACTGAAGCGACAACTCCCCAGCTTACTATAGTGCGGCCGGCCACGCAATACTCGTTCCCTCTCTCAGGGAACTAAGGTTATGATAGTAACCGATAGGGGTGTAATGATACACAAAACTGACGGTTCGGTTCTTCCCACGGTTTTGACGTCTCGATTCGGTTCGGTTCGGTTTGGTGGGCGGGGTTTAGAAAGCCAAAACATTTTTTTTTTCTTTTTTTTTTAAACAGTGGTTTAATGAAAAAATGTTCTTTGTCTTTAAATTAATTCAGTTACAATTAAACGTTTCCTCAAGGATTAAAAAAAATCTGCTAATGCTGTAAACTATATAGAGAGCCCGCACATTATTAAAGGTTAACAACTTAGCCTAAATTCAGATGCTATTTATTTTTTAGATATAATAATCAACACATTGTATGAAAACATGTTTACTGAACATAAGGCAGTTTTTGCATTAACTTATGTTTTACTCTAATTCGTTATTGAAATATAATAATGTCACAATTGTTGTCATTTTCATTAAAGCTATTTTAAACATACATTAAATAATCAAGATATCATAAGTCAAATATAATATATAGGCTAATATAGTGCCTTTATTTAGTGCAATAGTTCATTTCTCTAGGAACCAACAAGTTGTGGACACTAGATGACTTCTGCTGAGGTAAATATAATGCGACAAACTAAGCTTATTGACGTCGTTCCGCTGCTGAAACACTGATTGAGCGATTACACGAGTTATGATGCCTTTCAATATCTTTTAACATACTGTACCTTCAGTGTCCATTCATGTTTATTCTGTAACTGAGGAAGAGATCACGCTTTTACTCGCGCTCCGCGCTGCCGCTTGAAATGAGGAGCTATACAGTGATCTGTCACGCCACATCAAAGAGCGCCAAAACGCCATTTATTGTTTGAATTTCGTGATCAAATAGTCAGAATTTGAAAGATTACACCTTGCTTATTATCGAAAGTAACAAAACACGGAGCTTGCTATTATATGGTGTTAATGGTGGTTATAGGCTACAAAACTGAATTCGTCGTGTACACATAAGACATGAGGTCCAGTGAGCCAGGGCGGGGCCGGGGCGTGTTCGGTTCGCCATGAGAGTATCACGATACGAACCATGGGTTGTATCGCGTTTTTTCGGTTCGGTTCGAATATCGTTACACCCCTAGTAACCGAGTAGTTCCCTTTCGAATGGTCACTTTGTATTGCGTAGCTATACACAGTCGGGACGCCATGCAAAACGGCGCACTATAAGTAACTGGTTGCCACTGCAGCTCAGGACCCCTGAGCTCACAGAACAAGCCAGAAAACCAAGTATATATAACAGACCGGACAGCGTCGGGTCTAGAAAAATATATCTATGTATCAGTACAAAACCAACATAATATACTAATAAAACCAGACACCGTCAGGATTATTAGTATAGAAAAATACAACCGGCCAAAGAGGGTTGTATATATATATATATATATATATATATATATATATATATATATATATATATTAGGGGTGGCACGGTTCACAAAACCCACGGTTCGGTTCGTATCACGGTTTTAGGGTCACGGTTTTCGGTTCTGTACGGTTCTTGTTGTTATTTTTTCTTTTAATCTTTAACACTCCAGAAATGTACTTCAGCATATGATATATGCTATAGCTTAATTATCCACAATTCAGGATACAGTATTTTAAAAAAAATGTATATCATGTAATCATGCACAAACTGAATTTGACTTGACTTTAAGCACATTATTGAGACCATCTCTGAGGAAAGCTAGGTGACATTTTGATACAGCAAGAGAGAAGACATTTATTTGGCAAAAAAGGAGAATGTGTGTTGCTATCTCTACAGGAACTTATGTGCATTTTTAGCACACAAAGATTAAAATTAACTTGCATTTATAAAACTGTCAACTTCAGTGTAGCTCTTACAAAATGTTTATCTTTTAAAAGAAAAAGAGAGGAACTCTTAAAGCACTATCTTTTAAATAAGT
Source organism: Semotilus atromaculatus (assembly GCA_031834385.1). NCBI lineage: Eukaryota > Metazoa > Chordata > Actinopteri > Cypriniformes > Leuciscidae > Semotilus > Semotilus atromaculatus. Next base: position 19,984,412 of record JAULUF010000038.1, on the reverse strand, counting down.
CAAAATACGTTACAAATAATTGCCTATAATGAGGCTATAACAATAGCAAAGGCCATAATCATAAGGTGAAACATAAGTTCAACCTCAACACAAAAACAGTATCAACAATGCTTCTATTCCCTGAGAGTGAGGATAAATTTTTTTCACTTGAAATTAAAGTGCAGTATTTGGAAACACGACTGGAGTTCTTATCTAAACTTACTGTCACTGTATATATTTAAATATCATAGGTAACATGAAATCCAAAATGTTCCCACACACCGGACTTATACGACGCTGGTGCATCCTCCAACTCCTGTTAGCCTTCCTTATCTCTCCCACTAGCCATTTCTATACGTGACGTGACCTGCAGCGCTGCATAGACCAATCGGTTTATGACATCAAAGTACTGCGACTGCGAGAGTGATTGAAAAGCATACGGAGCCGTTGCTATCGCGGTACTTTTATGTTATTCGTCGATCGGTCTGTGCAGCGCCGGTTCAAGTCGAACAAGCCTCATATGTATGTCCACAAATCTCTTATTTCGCGCGAAAAGTAAACGCACTGTCTGAGGTAACGGGCACGAGGTTACATTGCGCATGCGTCGAACGAACCGTGCGACGCACACACGTACCGAACCGAGACAAGCGAACCGAACGGTTCGGATGTTTTTTCATGTACCGTGCCACCCCTAATATATATATATATATATATATGTATGTGATTGTACACAGTAACATTTTTAGACAAGACCAGACACCGTCGGGCCTTAATCATACCGAAAGCACCTTTGCCTGCAGGGAAGGCACCTCCATATTATAAAACGTCATAAATGTGGAAGGCGAGGACCAGCCGGCCGCATCACAAATATCTTGAATGGGAAAGCCAGATGCCCAAGCCCATGATGAAGCCATGCCTCTGATCGAATGGGCCAGGGACCACTCACCTAGGGGAGTGTTGCCACGTGAGAGCATATCTGCACCCAGATTCTGAATGCCAGGGATATGTGCTGCTCTCAGAGAGCTCAGATTGGTCTGTGCACATAAGAGGAGGTCTTTCACCATGGCATGCAGGTTGCCTGACCTGATGCCACCCTGGCGATTTTTGTAGGCCACTACATGTTGTCCGTGCGGACTAAGACGTGGTGACCTTTTAGGTTTGACAGAAATGGTTTCAGGGCCAAACCAACTGCTTTTATTTCAAGACAGTTGATATATAAGCTTTGCTCCGTGCTCGACCAGAGGCCGGAAGCAGGCTTGCCCTCGTGCTGCGCTCCCCAACCCAGGTTGGATGCGTCTGTAAAAAACACTTTCCTCCTGGAAACTACTCCCATGGTCACACCCTTGTGGTACCAGACCTGAGCCCGCCAGCGAATTAGTCCCTTTTCTCGAGAATACTGAAGCCAAAAAATTATCCTTAATTTTGCATTAATTTAAAACGCTTTGCTGCATAGAGCAGACCTAGGCAAGGCGGCTTGTGCGCCTATTGGTTGCTCTGCAGCAATTGCTGCAACCTATTGATGGACTGTTCGTGACGAAAGCACCAATAAGGGCGCGGGCACCCGTGCACGTCACGTCCCGCCAGAATGGGCGTGGCTTATGTCTATATAAGCTGAGTCCAGATAGTGTGTTCTTTGATTTTTTATCTCTTCAGCTAAGTATACACACCGCTGGTTCTCCGGAGAAGCCTGTGGCGTCGACGAGCTCTTCAGCGGGATGAGCCATCTGCTTCCCAGACCAGAAGCCGGCCATCTCCTCGCCGCTTCACCGCCGTTCCTGCTACCCTATCCGGCACCTATATAATTTTTTGCTTACGTGTTCGCCTTGCGACACTTCTTCTAAAAGAGCTGAGGAGTTGTTTCAAATGCCTCGTTTCTCAAAATGCGGCTCTCGCTGAGCCTCCCTCAGCTAAGGGGACCACCACATTCTGTGCGTTTCCTGCCTGGGACGGAACCACTCGCTTTCCAAAGGCGGCTGCCCGGAATGTGACGCCATGGCTATGTCGACCCTGCGGGCTCGACTAGCCACCATTGACGTGGACCCCGCCCCTCCGCTTCTCCCGTCTGGGCCGTGCCGTAAGAAGCGCCACTAACAGAGAGCGCCTAGAGGTCATCCCTGTGAGCGAATGCACGCCGGCTAACTCGCCGTGCTTCGTTTTCTAAATCCCCCGCCTCGATCACAGCTGGCCAGCGCCCTACCGCTCCCGCCGTGCATCAGGAGTTCTTTGGGGATGACGCGGAAGAGGACAACTGTTCTCTTATCGCCTCAGAGAACGAAGGATGGTCAGGCTCCATTCCGGACCTCGCCCCTTCCTTGCAAGAGTCGAGCAGTGTCCGGGCTAGTTTCGACGCCAAACTTCTCCGCCTCATCACGAAGGCCGTGGAGGACCTCGGCCTCGATTGGTCGCAGCCCGAAGAACCCACGCCGAGCAGGCTTGACGGCTGTTTCCTGCCCGGACAACGCTCAACGCCTCACACGAGGCCCGCACCCTTCCTGCCGGAATTGCACGAGGAGCTATCTAAGAGCTGGAAGGCGCCATTTTCTGCCAGGCTGCAGACTTCTGTCTCTTTGAGGCTCTCCGTTGTTGACGGCGCAAAAGACAAGGGCTACCTCTCCGTTCCTCCGGTCGAGGAAGTGTAACCACCACTGCATGAAAAGTGGGATATTCGTCAGTAAACGTCACTGTAGATTGTCGTGGAAGTTCAGGTTTACGACTGCACATTTTGCAGGCAATTTGCAGGCAACAACGAAAACTGCCATGAATTGTCGGACATTGACGTGGGCCTTGCTTGGCAGTTGTCCGCCCATGACCCCCCTCCCCCTAATTCTAAGGCAGGTTTTAACATGTAACTGAAAATGCTGTGAGCTATACAAATGCAAATGAGGGTTGCAGGGGGAGTTTTGCACCAGGTGACATTTTTCTAAAAGGTATTAACTTCATTCTAAGAAAATCTCTGGTATAAATAGATCAGGCTCAGTATAGCCTAATTATAGACGCTTACATTTTAGCTTGAAATTGATATATTTAATGAAAGTATTAGGGCTGTAATCAACCAAAGAATATCTTGGACTGAAGTCCTGAAATTTTCGACTAAAAATCAACTAAAAATGAAGTTAGGAAAAACAAAAACGTTATTTTGCACTGAAATGAGTCTGACACACAAGTCTGTCGGCTCGGACAGCGCTGCATCACGTGCACCTGCGCAATATCATAGCCTATGATTTCCGAAAATAGTACTGTTGTCAACTAGTGATATCATCACAAGACCTGTTGAGGAATATGGAACATAATTTAGACAATTGTTTTTGTCATATGTATTACAATAACTGACTTAGTGCAGCCGCTCTGTGCAGCCAAACACAGGAGCTCAGCTTCGCAGCTGAGACACAAATAGACTATTAACTTTTTTTTTAAATGCTGCCACACTGCCGATTTCTTTGTTGACATGGTAGAAGAGGACTGACTATGAATTAAACGCTCTACAATTAAATAAATAATATTCAGCAAACCTTCTAGAAGCCTACTTTCTTCAATCTGTCTCTATTATCCAGTGGGTTGGGCTAATCTAAAGAAGTGAAAACAAAGGGGGTGTTCTGAAGACAGACTGTTACCTGTGAAACAGGGGTGCTCTGAAAATCCCCCCATTTCAATTAGTGCTTTCCACCTGATGAAATGAATGCAGCTGAAACTGTTTAATGCTATCAGTGGGCTGTCTCGTCAGCTTACTCAGTTTGCTGCCGATGTAAATGAGCAGTTTACTTTAGTAAATTGCAGGTTGCTGTCCATAGAGGATAGGTTGGTTGCTTTGGAGACGAAAAACTCTGTGGAAGAGACTAACTCTAGGAATAGAAGACGGGTGCACAATCCTAAGATTGCGGTAAGACTGCTATCTAAGCTAAGCTTTTTTAAGTAGCACAAGCTAAAAGTACCCTTGCAAAAGAACAAGTGTAAGTTGCTTTATAAAAGTGTATTTTTTTGGTCTTGTAATTTACAGGAAGCAGCACGCCATCTTCACAACTCTGAGACAAATTGTAGGCGCTACGAACTGGAGCAAGGGTAAGATTCAAAAAGTATACTTTCATTCTCCTGTATAAGGAAATAGATCCGTTAATAGATACCGATCTTAACCGTACATTTTGTTTTCTCAGACTAACCTCGCCTCATAACGAGGCTGTGACCTCATATTTGCTCGGAGCTATATGTCTGCAAGTCCAGATTTACATGATGCTGATAATGATGACATTGTGTGTAAGTAACTTTTACTATTTTCTCCTTTATTGTTTAATTTTACTGTGACTTGTTTTTTATTCATATCACTCTCATTTAATTGTTTTCCCAGCTGCCTGTAAAACCTTACGAGACAGTGCGCAGGAGCTTCAGATACAAACAACCAGATCTTGCATCGCAGGCGGAAGCTGTGAAGAGTTCAGCTCGGAGTCGAGCGAGAAGAAAGAGGGTAAGATTTATTTGATTAGATCTGTTTTTGGACAATGTGACTATTTTTCAGGTGAATTAATATGTGTTGTGTTCATACGCAGTGAAGTACTGATTGTCTTTGGTTGTGTTTACAGCTGCTAGAAGCGAGACAGAGTGTGCTAGCTGAGGATGAGGTGGGCCTTTGGAAGTGCGCTACCATAGACATGATGTCTGATGAGGAAGATGGCATCGTTGGCGGGGTGTCTGGGTAGATTGTGTGACCTCCATCCTTTCGCAGCCAGGAGGTCACAGAGTTCTGTGCCACGCTGGAGTCGAGATTAGAGGCGATTCAGGACTACGCACCACAGACTTCTGTAAAATGGACCGAATTCGGACAGAATGCCGCTAGTTACATACAGCTCTGAAGCCAAAAACAGACACCTCATGGTGCTGTAGGATTTTGGGCTTCTCGTGAGCTTCCAATTTGTTGTGTGGGCAGATACGCTTTGTACATATAGTTGTTTGTTTATGTTAATAAAGTTCTTTCTTTGAATAAACAGCATGTCCCTGGCAAAATTTATTTTCCTCAAATTCATTCATGTTCTTGATGGTAATAATAGATGGTAATTGTATATGAATATACAACATAATAGCATCATATGAATATATAAATAATTGTATATATATTGTGACGAGCGTCCTCTGAGGAATCCGCATCGCCCTGGCAACCAACACAAAACACCTGCACGTCCTCATTCCCGGCTGATCGGTCACAGCTGCTGGCAATCAGCCCACAGCCACATAAGCAGCACATGTTTAGCAAACAGGGAGACGCAAGTCTCGAACCGTATGAAAGCGCTGGTCTAACCTTTCTCTCGGTTCTTCTCAGAAAACAGCGAGTGACCGACAGCCCACCGGTTTGGAACACGTTTTTGGACATCCACTTTCGTTTGGATTGAACACCGAAGGGCACTTAAAGCACCAGCCACCACGCACCGGCTTACCTTCTTTCACCAGTTTTATTTGATTGTAAATAAATCCACCCTCCGGGGCCGTTTCACATAGCCTGCCTTGTCGAGTGATTCTTCACCCTGTGACAGTGGTGGAGAATGCGGGTAAGTTCATGAAGAATCACCGACAAGTTCACCGCCCCGACCAAATTTTTTTTCCTTTTTGGTCTGTGCACGACAGGTGGCGGAAAGCGGCGCGCTCGTTCCCGCGATGGAGGAAGTATTACAACGCCTCACTGAAGTGAGCATCCGCCAGCAACAAATCGTAGAACATCTCGCCACTTGCCAGGGCAGGACGGAGGAAGAACTCACCGCCATCCGTGCCTCCGCCGCCCAGCGCGTTCCGCTACCTGACCCTCACGCCCAAGCAACCCGCCTGCTCCCGAAAATGACCGCTGATGACGACGTGGAAGCCTTCCTGCAGGTCTTTGAAACCACCGCTCGGTATGAGGCGTGGCCCGAGGACGAGTGGGCACGCGCGCTGGCACCCCTCCTCACCGGAGAAGCCCAACGGGCTTATTTCTCACTTCCCCGGGCGGACACTGTAGACTATAATGAATTGAAGCGAAAAATTTTGGCGAGGCTAGGCCTCTCATCCATCTGCGCTGCCCAGCAGTTTCAAGAATGGGAATTCAAGCCCCGCGTGCCAGCCCGGGCTCAAGCAGCCGAGCTCAGCGGAACGAGTGGTGGTCGATCGCCTCCTCCGCACTCTACCCCGTGCACATCGACAAGCGGTTGGGATGAGGAACCCTACCAACTCCTTGGAACTCGTGGAGGCGATCGAGCTGGCGGATGCCATCCATCACCGCGAGGCTGGGGACCGAGCGCCGCCGTTTCCCCGGAGGGTGGTCCAGGAGTGACGCCCGCTCGAAGGGACCCCCCGACCAGTCAGCAGGCCAACGGTTCCCCAACCGCGAGATGAGCCCATGCCCAGCGCTGGACCATCGTCACCGGTGGAGTCTGGCCTGGTGAAGGATCTGCCGGTGGCCGCACTGCTTGGGAGAGATTGGCCCGTTGCCAAAGTCTGCCTGGGGACACGAACACATCCTGGTAATCGTCGACTATGCCACCCGGTACCCAGAAGCAGTCCCCCTGCGTAAGGCCACCGCGAAGTCCATCGCCCACGAGCTGTTCCTGATGGCTAGCCGAGTCGGCCTCCCCTCGGAGATCCTGACTGACCAGGGGACCCCCGTTCATGTCCCGGCTGATGGCGGATCTCTGCAGGCTGCTACGGGTGAAGCAGTTGAGGACCACAGTCTACCACCCTCAGACGGACGGACTTGTGGAGAGATTCAACCAGACCCTCAAGCAGATGCTTAGACGCGTGGCGGCGGAGGATAAACGGGATTGGGACCTCATGATTCCCTACATGCTCTTTGGGATCCGCGAAGTCCCCCAGGCATCAACTGGCTTCACCCCCTTTGAGCTCCTGTTCGGCCGTCAACCACGGAGGCTTCTGGGCGTCGCCAGGGAAGCTTGGGAGCGGCAGCCTGCCCCACATCGCACTATCATCGAACACGTTCGACAGATGAGAGAACGGATCGATCGAGTGATGCCATTGGTCCGGGAACACCTCAGCAAGGCCCAGCAAGCGCAACAACGCCACTACGACCGGGCAGCCCAACCACGGGAATTCCAGCAAGGAGACCGTGTCAAGGTCCTGGTCCCTAGCTCCGCCTGCAAGTTCTTGGCCTCCTGGAAAGGGCCATATACGGTGGTGGAAAGGATTGGACCAGTCACGTACCGGCTGAGGCAACCTGGTCGACGGCAGGCGGAGCAACTCTACCATATCAACCTCCTGAAGAAGTGGGTGGGGACGCGGGATCAGCTGGCTGCCTTGAGTCTTACCGATCCCGTGGTTGTTGATGTCAACCCTCATCTCTTCGGTCAGTCAGTTCCAGGATGTGTTCTCTTCCCAGCCTGTGCAGACCAACGTGATCCAGCACGACATCAAGACACCCCCAGGAGTCATCGTCAGGCAACGGCCCTACCCCATCCCGGAAGCTCGTCGGCAGGCTATTGAGGAAGAGATCCAACAAATGCTGAAGTTGGGGGTAATTGAGCCATCCCGGAGTCCGTGGTCCAGCCCCATTGTAATGGTCCCTAAGCCGAATGGCACCCTCCGTTTTTGTAACGACTTCCGCCGCTTGAACGAAGTCTCCGAATTCGACGGGTACCCTATGCCTCGGGTCGACGAACTGCTGGACCGCCTCGGTAGGGCCCAGTATATCAGCACCCTAGACCTTACCAAGGGCTATTGGCAGGTACCACTCTCTGAAGCAGCTAAGCCGAAGACTGCCTTCTCGACTCCTAGTGGCCACTGGCAGTACCGGACCCTTCCCTTTGGTCTGCACGGGGCCCCCGCGACGTTCCAGAGAATGATGGACATCATCCTGCGGGCATCCTGCGTACCAGGCGTACGCAGCCGCCTATATAGATGACGTGGTGATCCACTCCGAGGCGTGGGAGGAACATTTGGATCGTCTGCGGAGGGTGCTATCGGAGCTCCGGCGGGCTGGACTCACCGCCAATCCCCGAAAATGCCACCTAGCCCTCTCCGAGGCTAAGTACCTGGGCTTCCAAGTTGGACGAGGCCTCATACGGCCGCAGGAAAAGAAAGTAGAGGCCATCCACTCCACCCTGAGACCCCGGACGAAGACCCAGGTACGAGCCTTCTTGGGGTTGGCGGGTTATTACCGATGTTTTATCCCCAACTTCTCCTCTTTAGCCGCCCCCCTGACAGACCTGACCAGGAAGGGGCAGCCGGAGAAAGTATGCTGGACCCCATCGGTCGAGGAGGCCTTTGCCCAGGTCAAAGCAGCGCTTACGTCCTCACCCGTACTCCGTGCTCCCGACTTTAGCTGCCCCTTTCTGCTGCAGACGGATGCGTCCGACACAGGACTGGGAGCCGCCCTATCCCAAATCCAGGGAGGTGAGGAGCATCCGATCATTTACATCAGCAGGAAGCTGTCCCCGGCCGAGAGGAAGTACGCCGCCGTGGAAAAGGAAGCCCTGGCTATCAAGTGGGCAGTCCTGGAGCTCCGGTACTACCTCCTAGGCTGCAAGTTCACCCTGGTCACAGACCACGCGCCCCTACAATGGATGGCCCGGGCTAAGGACACCAACGCCAGGGTGACTCGCTGGTTCCTAGCACTCCAGGACTTCCACTTTGAGGTACGACATCGGGCCGGGGCCACCAATGCGAACGCCAATGGCCTCTCACGGATCTGGACAGCTTATGCAGGTCTGTCAGGGGTCATTCCCCACCCTCCCCTTACTTCCCCCATGCTATCTCCATTCGTTCACAGGACCAGAATGACGCTTGGGGGGGGGGGGGAATGTGACGAGCGTCCTCGGAGGAATCAGCGTCGCCCTGGCAACCAACACAAAACACCTGCACGTCCTCATTGCCGGCTGATCGGTCACAGCTGCTGGCAATCAGCCCACAGCCACATAAGGAGCTCATGTTTAGGAAACAGGGAGACATTGGTGGTTTACATTGGTGGTGTACAACAAATTGCCTTTCGGGGACATTAAAGTTTTCTAAGTCTAAGTCTAAGTCTAAGACACAAGTCTCGAACCGTATGAAAGCGCTGGTCTAACCTTTCTCTCGGTTCTTCTCAGAAAGCAGCGAGTGACCGACAGCCCACCGGTTTTGGACACCCACTGTCATTTGGATTGAACACCGCAGGGCACTTAAAGCACCAGCCACCACGCACCGGCTTACCTTATTTCACCAGTTTTATTTGATTGTAAATAAATCCACCCTCCGGGGCCTTTTCACGTAGCCTGCCTTGTCGAGTGATTCTTCACCCCATGACAATATATATATAATTATAATTTTGGGGTTTACATTTATAATGAGGCAGGGTGACCAATAGTAACAGATCTGCCAACCAATCACGAGTGATTTTCTTGTTTAAATGTAGTGGTTTCAACCAATACTGGGTGAGGAAATTCAAGCCATTCTCTGGCAAGGCGCGGGCGCTGCTATTCATATGCTAATTAGAACCATTAGCACCTCCGCGAGCTCTCCACATACGTCATGGTCCATTTTCGTCAATATGTGGCACAGGCGAACGCAACGTTCACAGGCTGTAAATTATCATTAACTGACGAAAATTAGGGAGATTTCCGGCCGTTTACGGGGACGAAAATCCCACTTTTCATGCAGTGCACACACCTGTGTCCGCCCTCAGCTGGATAGGCTTACTGTACATGCACCCTCTCCAGCACTGGCTAAAGGGGCGGGTCCCGCTTCGAGCATGGACCTCTGGCCGCATTCGCCTCAAGGTGACCCAGAACTGTGTTACAGCACTGGAGCCCTGGAAGGTGTCAGACTGGTACCATTTAGGTGTGGATCTAGGAATCTCGAAACGAAAAGTGATCTTGACAGATGTATCCAACTCAGGTTGGGGCGCCCTCTACGAGGGCAGGCCGGTCTTCAGAATGTGGGGAGCCCAGGAAAGGCTCTTGCCCATAAACTGTCTAGCGATGAATGCGGTCGAGAAAGCCTTGGGGCATTTTCTCCCCTTCTTAAAGGGCCACAATGTCCTAGTCCGCACAGACAACATGGCGGTGGTGTCCTACATAAACCGCCAGTGCGGCCTCAGATCTCGGAGCCTCCATGCACTGGCAGAACGCCTCCTTGTGTGGTCTCAGCACAACCTGCGCTCACTAATGGCGGCGCACTTACTGAGCTGTCAGAATGTGGGTCCGGACATGCTGTCCAGAAACAACGTTCCCACAGGGGAATGGTCCCTGCATCCACACGTAGTCCAGTTAGTATGGGACACCTTCGGCAGAGCGGAAATCGATCTCTTCGCATCAGATAACGCGCGCTGCCCAATATTTTTCGCAAAGGACAAGGACGCGCTGGCTCACAACTGGCCCAGTCACCCGCTCTATGGGTTTCCCCCGATCGCGCTGTTACCACAGGTGATCAAGCGAATCAGGGAGAACAAATGCTCTGTGCTCCTCGTGGCGGAGGGACCAAGGTTGGTTCCCGGAGCTGATGCAGTTAGTGAGCACGGCCCCGTGGCCTATCCCAGTGAGGAGGGATCTCCTCTCTCAGGCCAAGGGCATGATTTGGCACCCGCACCACGACTTATGGGCCCTGCATGTATGGGCCATCAACGGGTACCCACTGACCTCCCAGTACGAGTGCTAAATACGATTACACAGGCTAGAGCGCCTAGACTAGACGGCTCTACGCTTCTAAGTGGTCAGTTTTTTCCCCGGCTGGTGCTCGGTTCAAAACCTAGATCCACAACGCTGTGGCCTACAAGAGCTTCTGGATAAGGGCAGGTCCCCCTCCACGGTCAAAGTGTATGTAGCAGCCATAGCAGCCTTTACAAAACCCTTCCATGGCCAGTCATTGGGAAGGAACGATCTCATCATTCGCTTCCTTAGAGGGGCTAGGAGACTTGACCCTCCCTGACCTCCTCTGGTTCCGGTCTGAGACCTTTCCACGGTCCTAGACGCTATGAAGGGCGACCCCTTTGAGCCACTACAGTCTGTGGACCTGCGGTGTCTCTTGTTCAAAACTGTTTTCCTCATGGCTCTCGCTTCAGTCAAGCGAGTGGGTGACCTGCACGCACTCTCTGTGAGCGCTACGTGCATTGAGTTTGGGCCTAAAGACTCTGAAGTCATTCTTAAACCTAGACACGGCTATGTCCCCAAAGTGCTCTCCACTCCGTTCAGAGCGCAAGTCATTTCTCTTTCAGCCCTCCCAGGATCTGATAGTGAGAACGATGTAAATCTCCTTTGCTCGGTCAGGGTGCTGAGAATTAACATCGAACGGTCTGCTGCTTTCAGGCAGTCAGAACAACTCTTTGTTTCGTTCGGTGGCCGCTCTAAAGGACTAGCCACCTCGAAACAGAGCCTTTCCAGATGGATAGTTGACGCTATCGCTCTGGCTTATAAGTCTAGAGGCCTTCGGTGCCCTTTAAGCATTAGAGCCCATTCCACCAGAGGCATGGCCTCTTCATGGGCCTGGTCCAGTGGGGTTTCACTCCAGGATATTTGTATGGTGGCAGGCTGGGCCTCTCCATCTACATTTATGAGGTTTTACAACCTGGAAGTTCCTGCCCTGCAGGCTAAGCTGTTTTCAGTCTAAAACGCTTATTTTGTCACACAGCTCAGGCTGATTTTTGTTCATCCTGACTGTTATACTGTGCTTAGCACCCATGTTATTTTACATATGGCTATGTTATATTCTTAGGCCCACTCCTCGTCGGCCTAAATACTACCCACTATCATGTGTAACCCGGGCACATGCCCTTGGGGCCATGTGTGGACGACCCAAGCACGTACAGCGTTTTACATGGGCTCCCGTAGCGCTCTTACCATTAGCACTCAGCACCAGCCAGTCGTCGAGATAATTTATCGCGCGCACTCCCTTATGTCTCAGGGGAGAGAGCGCTCCATCCATACACTTCGTGAATGTACAGGGTGCTAGTGACAGACCGAATGGCAGAATGGTGTATTGATAGGCCTGACCCTCGAAGGCGAATCTTAAGAATGGCCTGTGGCGAGGGTTTATCTGAATATGAAAGTATGCATCTTTCAGATCCATTGTAACAAACCAATCCCCCGGGCGAACTTGCGTGAGGATGTGTTTGATAGTTAACATTTTGAAAGGCCGCCTCATGAGAGCCTTGTTTAAAATCTAGTATGGGTCTGAGACTGCCATCTTTTTTCGGAATTAGAAAATAGTGGCTGTAGAAACCTGAATGTTTTAGCGCAGGGGGGGATTAGCTCTGTCGCCCCTTTTGCTGATAAATTCTGCACTTCGGCGCGACGCACGTGACCCACGTTGCTTCTCACCAAAGTCTTGATAACCGCCTGAATCTTTGGGGGTCTGCGAGCGAATTGGAGTGAGTAGCCTCGCTTTATAGTGTTTATGACCCAACTCGACACATCGGGGATGGTTTGCCAGCCCAGTACCCGTGTGGCTAGGGTTTGACACACTGATTGGGATGGGTCGCCTAGCATAGGGGAACCTAATACCCTTATTTTGTGATCTGTGCACATACTGAGTGTTGGACTGACTGAACAAGCTTTCGCCTGGGGGGGGGAAGTCAGTGTTACAACAGGGAAGGGGCCACCTAGTGAAGGGGGAGCTTGAACCCATGTGTTGTGATTGTGAAACATACTCTTTTTGTGCTTTATTTGGGTTGCCGTGAAAACGGCGTTTGTTTGTAGAAACAAATGTTTGTTTACTCACTGCTGCGGCCTGTTTACAATAATAAAATCGCCAGCCGCCTGAACTGAACAGGGAGCTGTGGGAAGTTTTGCAGGTTTTGTTCACCGAGGGTGGTCCGGCTAGCGTGAGACACGAGCCCTCTCTTTTTACCTTTGGTGCTAGGACGACTTCGGCGGCACAGCATCAACACGACGCTGGTTCGCGTAAACATTTATCGTGATGTCTTGCCAGGCCAGCGCCTGTGCGACTAGTCTGGGATGGGCCGCCTAACACAGGGGGACCTGATACCCTTACATTGTGATTTGTGCACATACTGAGTGTTGGACTGACTGCACAGGCTTTTGCCTGGGGTAAAGTCAGTGTAACAACTGGGAGGGGCCACCTAGAGAAGGGGGACCGTGAACCCGTGTGTTGGGATTGTGCAGCGGGCCTGTTGACAATAAAAAAATTCTCCAGCCGCCTGAGTTAGACAAGGAGCTGTGAGAAGTGTCATGGGATTTTGAGCAGTGACTATCTGTGGCGACGCACACTTCGTAGCGGCCGCACTGACTGCAGTGATAGTGAGCGGCATGAGTGCCGTGCGCTTGTAACGGGCCTAGGCCTCTCGCTGAAAAGATTCAGCGAAGCCAGGATCCGAACTCAGGTCTCTGGCGCAAGAGTCTCAGAATCCACCACTGAGCCACAGGGTGGGGTTGACAGAGGAGCTTTTATAGCTTTTGCAGTGAGAGAGAACTGTTTCAGCATGGTTGATTCCAGGCATGACAACCGTGCTGTTGTGTCTGAATCACGGAGAAGGTTCTGCATGACGAACAGAATGTAAGGGTGCGGCCGCTCTCCTGTCATAAAGAGAGCTAGCCGCGTGAACATCTACCCGCGTGCTTCTTCCGTCAAGGCTTGACGACGAGGGAAGAAAACGTGATAGCGCGAGAGGCGGTTTGCCATCCCAAAGGAGAGCTAAACGCGAGCGCATATTGTATTTTTAGGGAGGGGTACCTCTCGTGTTGTAAAGAGAGCTAGACGCGCAAACATCTACCCGCGTGCTTCTTCCATCAAGGCTTGACGACGAGGGAAGAAAATGGGGGGAGCGCGAGACTTTGCCGTCCCAAAGGAGAGCTAGCCACGAGCGCATGATGTAATTATGACAGAACAGGCATACTCTTGCAGAGAGAGCAGTCTCCAGCATAGAGTGCGGTTCAGTATGGGGGTTCCCAGCCATGTGACGCACTTTGGCCTCGTTTACACTGTCAGTGAAATGTGACCCAATTTCGATTTTTTGCTCATATGTGACACAGATCGGATGTGATCTATGACAGTGTAAACAGGATAAAAATGCATGCATTTGGATATTTCAAGATCGGTTTCAGGCCTCGTTCATATGTGGAAATAAATCAGATATAAATCAGATATGTGCCAATGCGACTGTCATGTAAACAGGCAGATCGGATTTTCTGAGGCATTAGGCTAAGTCTCCACGGTTTAATGACGAGAGCAACCCCAACACGCATCAGCGAAACGTCGTGATGTCGTATGAGAGAAATATGGATGGACACACGTTGACAACATATCAAAGGTTGGCTTGCTCATCCTAAAATTACTGACCCACTGCTCCTATTTAAAGCCCACCATGATCTCATGAAAGTGCGTATCTATAGCACGAATTTTATTTCTCGTGCCATTTACGCCAAAAAATAGTTTTTGCGTGCATATGATATAAATAAATGAGGCATTTATATAGCGCTTTCAATAATAAGTTGTAATTTCAATAATGTGCACTTTATGGCATGTAATACGCACACACTCCACACCCCTAATCCAACCCAAGGGGTTTACAGTGTGTACAGTGCGTGAAGTTCTAATAGTTGGTGAATTTAATATACATCAGGGCTCGAATTTTGGCGCGAGATTGCGGGGATTGCACATAATTTTAATCATTCCCGCAGGTCTCCCACTTATACTACAGAGCACTTCTACTTCCTGCTCTGCTACTGTTCGGACGCTCCTGCTCACTGCTCGGTCCTTTGCTCTATCGCTTTTATATTTTTTGCTCTATCACTTTTATATTTTTATATTTTATCTCCTTTTATCACCTAATTTTAACTTCAGCAAATCGGCACAGTGCTCAAACGCTTGGATTACAACAAAAAAGCCGACCAGCCTCCCACTGAAAGCTTACATTCCATTTAAGAGAAAATGCCTCTTCTGGAATCTACTTGCTGCACTAACTGCCACAGACTTTTACAAAGGATTGTAGTTCTTGAAACAAAGTTATTTGTGGGACCACCAAGCCAGACGGAGCACACAACAGAGCTTCATCATGGACCTCAGCATACAGCCGGTGAGTCCCCTGAATCTAGTACTCCTCGACAGGCCATACTGAGTGTAGAGAAACAAACCGATCGACTTACACATCGGTGGCACAAACAGGGAGCGAGACCCAAAGGCACTCGAGACATCAGATTGTCACGAGTATCAAATATTGCCGCAATAGCATCCTCTACCCCAGATACGGCTATGACAAGGATTGCAAACACTGATCTCCTACCACCGCCTATACATCTTGAGAACAGATTTGAAGTATTAATGAATGTAAATGAGGAATTCCCAAATGTGATGAATGTGATCGAACACAGACTGAATCAGCCAGTAGCTAACACTGATGCTAACTGGCACTCAAGGTCGAGCAGACAGCGGCCCTCAGCTCAGAGCGCAGCCGAGCCCAGGACTCTGATAGTGGGAGACTCCATAATCAGAAACATTAGTAGCAGGGATACAACAACATGCTGCCTTCCACAAGCAACAACTTCTGATTTAAACAGGGAACTTGAGAACATTCTGATGAAACATAAGACTGCAAATCGACTCATCATTCATGTGGGGAAAAATGATATTCATAAAGAGCAGTCAGAACTCCTTAAGAAGGATTTCAATGAACTTTTTGAAACACTTAAAAGACTGAAAGTTCAAACATTCATCAGCGGACCACTCCCAGCAAGAGGAACAAACAGGTTTTCACGGTTGCTTGGGCTAAATACATGGCTCCAAAAAACCTGCAATATAAAAGGAGTAAACTTCATTGACAACTTTAATCTTTTCTGGAGTCAGAGGCCACTGTTTCAACAGGATGGCCACCACCCAAACAAACTTGGTTCAAGAGTGCTAAAGGACAATATCCACTTCTCCCTCAATCATCCTTCTGCAGTGTGTGCCAATCCACTCAACCTGAATGGCACACACACACCTGGACACAGTATGAATGACCACAGGACTTCACTTCAGCACCTGGATGGACATGCGGTTGACACATCACACAAGGACAATGATAACACCACTCAGCCACAACAACTTCTGCTCACGGACACAATCTCAGCTGAGCCCTGCCCACAGAGCTCACCACAGACAGATTGTGACATACTAGAACCGCTCCAAGATTCAGCACCCAAGGACGACTTTATGGAAAACCAGGACAGCACATTACTAGGGCTGTAGTCAACCAAAGAAATCCTTAGTCGACCAAAGTCTTGTCCTGTGCAACGATTAGTCGACTAAAAAAAAAAAAAAAAAAAAAAGACGCGATGTTTTGATTGACCATTTTTTAACAATTGTCATAGAGCATTTATAAAACATCAAAAATACATAAAACTATAATAATAATACAATTCTTTGAAAATTAAGTGATTTTTTTTTAACTGCAAAAAGTGAGGAGCACTGTCCTCCTAGGTCTATAGTAGCCTAACAGTCACAATCTGTTCCACAACCTGACCACACCACACGCTACAAAAATATAACTGCTATCTGCCACAATGAAAAATCCTAACAAAAGCTCTCGTTTATACAGGCTGTAGGCCTATATTCTTCTTTACTTTCAAAGCTATGGGTTAACTTTTGTCCAGCCGATCTAGGCGTTTTAAAACAAACACACAAAAAAACCCAAAGAGCCTAAAAACAATCCTAATAATAATAGGCTGTATTGTAGGACCGCATATAGGTTTATTTTCGTTTTGTTACATTATTTAGGCTATTTTCAAATGCGTCAAGTGTACAAATAAAAACAAAAACATATCAAGAAAACACAATCTATTGAGTCAGCATGATAAAGCCGTTACCCAGATAGCACAAGCCTATTTGATGTGATTTTTACATCTGGAAGACGTATTTTTAAGAGTGTTTGCTCATCTGCAATACGTCTATAGGACGTCTCCGTCAGATGTCAAATAGACGTTTAGAAGATGTCTTTAAGATGTAATGATTTAGAATGCACGTTAAACTGACATCTTCTAAACGTCTATTTGACATCTGACGGAGACGTCCTATAGACGTATTGCAGATGAGCAAACACTCTTAAAAATACGTCTTCCAGATGTAAAAATCACATCAAATAGGCTTGTGCTATCTGGGTAAAGGGACCGCTCACGTCTTTTGCGCGCTCAAGTTCGATTTCAAATGTAGGCGCGCGGTGTGCGCGCTCATGATGGAAGCAACGCGGTCGCGGTGCGACGCGCTCTTTTTTTTTTCAAGTGCGTCCACGCCGCATCGAGATAAAAACATATAGTGTATAAAAGCATAAAAACAGAAACAAGTAGCGTTCTAACTGAATGAATAAAGCTAAACTACCTATATCCCTTACTGAGCACGAAGCAGCAGCGCAGCCAGCCACAGGTGCGAACCGAGTGTTCTATGTGTGTGCGCTAAACCGTGGCGCTGTTACAAAATAGCCTAAATTAAAGCATTTAAAGTTGGGGATAAACCATAGGCTAATTATATTTAGAATACAGTAATATATAACTGCTTATAAAGGAATAAATATCAAGGAGTAAATCATTGAATCATTGACTGATTAGTCGACTAAACGACTAAAGTTGACAGCCCTACACATTACAGCCTCTGATAACACCAGAGAAACAGCCCCTCTCCCCGACACGCTTTCCCTCTCTCCAGCATCTCCACAACATCTTCTGTGCTTCTCAGAGAAAATGGAAAAACTAGTGTTTGCTGGAACCAAACTATCTGCAAGCCCGCAGATATCAACCAAAAAACGTCAGGCCCCAAAACACCAAAGCCTGCGGGCCCAGCTCGCCCTCCGCCTGTGAGAGCTCTTCGGCCTCTGCCACAGCGCCAGGGCTCACACCCTCCTCCATCGGCTCGAGGTGAACCAAAAACAACTGATACCAGCTCTCAGTGATATGTGTCGGGTCCCCGCTATGATAACAGTAACTTTCTCAAATGTTTACAGAACAAGCGGGAACCCAGTGTGCCTGTATCTTTCTCCATTGCTGTTCGATTACATGATAGAAAGTCTAAGGCCTTCAAAAGCCGTACAGCAAACCCATCTAATCTGGTGCCTATTACACGCCAAACTAAGACTGCTGTGGGGACAGAGAGTAAGACTGTTAAGTTAGCACTTTTAAACATCCGCTCACTTAAAAACAAATCACTTCTAGTCAACGACTTAATAACCACATACAACCTGGATTTTATGTTTCTAAATGAAACTTGGCTAGAAGACAGCTGCAGTGCAACAATCCTCAATGAAACATCCCCTCCTAACTTTACTTTCATGAGTTTCTGCAGAGCGGGTAGGAAAGAAGGGGGTGTAGCTGCTCTCTTTAAAGATGTCTATCAATGTAAGCAAATATCATTTGGTTATTACCCGTCTTTCGAATATCTGGGTATTGTGTTAAAAGGTGCTCCACGCATTTTACTAATCATTGTTTACAGGCCTCCAAAATACTCTTCAGCCTTTGCTGAAGACTTTACAGAACTGCTATCAACAATTTCCTCAGAGTTGGACTGTTTTGCTATTGCTGGAGATTTTAACATTCACATAGATAATGCAGAAACCAATATGGCAAAAGAAATCAAAACTGTTTTAAAAACTTTTGATCTGTTTCAGCATGTACATGGACCGACACACAATCATGGACACAGTCTAGATTTACTTATCAGTAAGGGTCTAAACATTTCATCAATTGTTATTAAGGATGTAGCACTGTCTGATCATTTCTGTATTTTCTTTGATATATTGATCTCTCCTGCAATTGAAGCTAGGTCTGTGTCTGTCAAGAAGAGATGCTTAAATGAGAACACTAGTGTGCTATTTATGAAGGCTATATCTTTAACACCAAGCATATCTGCTGACTCTGTTGATTTTCTCCTTGATTCTTTTAACTCAAAAGTTAAAGGTGTAATTGATGACATTGCTCCTGTGAAAGTCAGGAAGAGTGGTAGACAAAAAGCACCTTGGAGAAACTCAACAGCAGTGCAAAATATGAAAAGAAAATGCAGAAAAACAGAGCGCGTTTATGTATTATAAACAGCAACTTAAACAACACACGTACTCTTTTTGCTACTGTAGAGAGACTGACAAACCCCCCAAGCCAGATTCCCAGTGAAATGCTCTCAGACAGCAAGTGCAGGGAGTTTGCTTGCTTCTTCTCTGAGAAAATTAATAATATCAGAATGGTGATCAGCTCATCCTTGAGTTGCACTGGGGTCAGACAGATCAGACCACAACCTGAGAAAGTAGTTACTATGTCTGATTTTAAAGAAATTGATTGCAAAATTTTAGAAGAAACCATACAGCACCTTAAAACATCAACCTGCGCCCTTGACGCACTTCCCACATCTTTCTTCAAAAGTGTGATAAACAGCTTAAAAGCAGATCTTCTAGAAGTGGTTAATGCCTCACTTCTCTCTGGGACTTTTCCAAACTCCCTGAAAACTGCAGTTGTCAAACCCCTCCTAAAAAAGAGAAATCTGGATAAGACTATATTAAGCAACTATAGACCGATCTCAAATCTTCCTTTCATAGGCAAGGTCATTGAAAAAGTTGTCTTCAATCAGCTGAACAATTCTTAAGCTCGAATGGATACTTTGACAATTTCCAATCTGGTTTCCGATCGCATCACAGCACAGAGACAGCGCTCATAAAGATAATAAACGATATTCGCTTAAATACTGATAAAGGCAAATTATCAGTGCTGGTTCTACTCGACCTCAGTGCTGCATTTGACACTGTCGATCACAACATACTTCTTGACAGACTGGAAAACTGGGTGGGACTTTCTGGGATAGTCCTAAAATGGTTCAGGTCATACTTAGAAGGGAGAGGTTATTATGTGAGTATAGGAGACCATAAGTCTGAGTGGACGTCCATGACATGCGGAGTCCCTCAAGGCTCAATTCTTGCGCCACTACTATTCAACCTATACATGCTCCCAATGAGCCAAATAATGAGAAAGAACCAAATCTCTTACCACAGCTATGCAGATGACACACAGCTCTACTTAGCCCTATCGCCTAACGACTACAGCCCCACTGACTCCCTGTGCCAATGCATTGATGAAGTAAACAATTGGATGTGCCAAAATTTTCTTCAGTTAAACAAAGACAAAACTGAAGTAATTGCGTTTGGAAACAAAGATGAAGTTCTCAAGGTGAATGCATACCTTCACTCTAGGGGTCTAACTACTAAAAATCAAGTCAGGAATCTTGGTGTGTCTCTAGAATCAGACCTTAGTTTCAGTAGTCATGTCAAAGCAATAACTAAATCAGCATATTATCATCTGAAAAATATTGCAAGAATTAGATGCTTTGTTTCCAGTCAAGACTTAGAGAAACTAGTGCATGCTTTCATCACCAGCAAGGTGGATTACTGTAATGGACTCCTCACTGGCCTTCCCAAAAAGACCATAAGACAGTTGCAGCTCATACAGAACGCTGCTGCCAGGATTCTGAGCAGAACAAGAAAATATGAACACATCACACCAGTCCTCAGGTCTTTACACTGGCTCCCAGTTACATTTAGGATTGATTTTAAAGTATTATTACTGGTATATAAATCATTCAATGGCCTAGGACCTCAATATATTGCAGATATGCTCACTGAATATAAACCCAACAGATCACTCAGATCATTAGGATCACGTCAGCTAGAAATACCAAGGGTTCACTCTAAACAAGGAGAGTCCGCTTTTAGCTACTATGCCAGCCGCAGCTGGAACCAGCTTCCAGATGAGATCAGATGTGCTCCTACAGTAGTCACATTCAAATCCAGACTGAAAACACATCTGTTTAGTTATGCATTTACTGAATGAACACTGTGCCACTGTATGTGTCCGACTGTTTGTACTGTATTTTATTTAATTTTTTATTCTAAACTGTTTTAATTATTCTTATTTCTGTTGATTATTTTAATTTCTTTATTATTCATATTTCTTTTGATTATTTTAAATGTCTTCTATGTAAAGCACTTTGAATTACCACTGTGTATGAAATGTGCTATATAAATAAACTTGCCTTGCCTTGCCTTGCCTTATACTGCGGGAAATTCCCGCAAACATTGATTCACTTTAGCATGTAGGTTGTATTAGTAAATGAATCCACACAGATAATAAAATAAAATCAGTCATTTAAAAACTTTCTGCGAGACACAATTTCACAAGCAGCGCGAGTGATTCAGTGGTGCTGCGTCTTCTCTCTCGTCTCTCAAGATGGGCTGCACAAGCGCGCTGCAGGCGGCGATAATACACTCTCGCGTTTCGGGAGTCGGAATAGACGGAATTGTCACTTGCATAATCGGGCCAGCATTGCATCATGAGTAACTAAAGTTTACCATTTGCACATCTTTTTAAGTCTTACCAGTTTAAACATTCACGCGATCTTAAACTATTCGGTAGGGCAGGCTATAGTAGGCTACTTGCGCGATGTCTGTCGATGTTTTTTTTCGTCACACATACAAGCCGCCTCACAAACCGCTTGCGGGTAACAAACATTATCTTTCGTGGATTATATCGCTTTAACAGTCAAAAACATGCGAAAATCATGTCAATTCCGGTCTTGGTGAGTGTCCTCTAAACACAGTCGGTTATGTCTTAATAAGCATACATCGCACGTGACCACATAATGTTGGTGGCTACAGGATCCATGCACTAGCTCTTAAAGTGACAGCAGCCATATAGTCTGTCATTAATTTGGTTGTCAAAACATGTTTCATTTTAAGGAATCAGGATTAATTGCCTATGTATTTATAGTCAGGACTAAAATACTACCCAGTGTTTTATTTTTTACATTTGATTACTTTATTCAGTCTCTGTAGTACTATTTCTGAATACTAGTGTCAGACCTAAGCAAAAACTTTTCTCTTTATTTCTCTTTATAGGTATCTTTATTCTATTGTATTTATTTGTGCTACTTTTTTCAATTTAATTCAAAGATTGAAATCAAGCTTCCTTGTGTTGCGTAAATTCTTAAGAACAAAATTACCCCATTGTAAAATGCAATGAGTTTAAATGCAAAAAAATATTTTTTTATATGCAAAAAAAAAAAAATGCATTTATCTCCTAAATACATTTAGGAGATAAATGTAATACAAAAAAAAAAAAAAAAAAGTCTAAACTCCCCCCTCAAATTAAAAATTTGATCCAGCCCTGTCTCAGGCCCTGTACATGTAGATAATGAAAATGATGCTTTGGGATTGGCATTTAAAGACATTGTGAACTCAATTGGAGCACGTATAGACAACACGTATCAGGACCTACTCATTGTCGTAATCATACTCTAGATCTAATACTATCACACAGGGCTGGACTGGGACGAAAAATCGGACCCGGCATTTTGGCCCAGACCGGCCCACTACATAAGATCATAAACACAACCGATCTTTGCACGTCCTTGAATATGTATATCATCTCCTATTCCTTAAAACCACTAATGCCATAATGAGTGAGTAGGAATGAGTGAGATTTAACAGATGAAATAACTACTATTTGTAAAATACAATTGAAGTAGGCTATACTACACAGTGATGAATCCTAAAACAAGCTACAGTATAAGTTGCATTGGCATAGCAATACCAGTGTTTCATACAGGATTTTTGTTAAATCTGTGGTGGGTGTACCTTGATCCGAAAATGTTGTGCTTTTTAATGTTAAATTCAGCCATCTGGTGCACTTTTAGAGTTCAAAATTAAGAGCTCCAACCCATATTCAGTGTGCAAATTGAACAAAGAAAAACTCAAACCTCTTTTAGTTATGATATATAGTGTCTGTCTACATCACACTACTACATAATAATAGTTATAATATTAATCCCATGACAGTAATATACATGTATTGTAAAACAAATGCACTGAAAAATAAAATAAACTTTCATAATTAGTTTCGTACTAATTTCTATACTTATAGAGAAACACGTGATCTTTTATTTTGACAGAAACTGCATCAAACTTTTATTTTTGCGGAAAACATGGTTTCCAAACGCGTCTCATTACAATTCTAGTAAAATGCGTAATCATCAACTATGCAGATGTGGAAATAATGTAATGGGTTCTACACTCATAGCCTAGGTGTTAAAGTAGCCTAGTTCTGCTCACCACAGTCCTCTACACTCACTCATTTCTCTCCCTGATCCTCCTCACTCCTCATCAGACACTTGAAGGGCCTGATTCTTTTTTCACGTTATTTCCCTGCACTTTTCTTGCGTTTCTTCTCCATTGCTCTGACGATTTAAACAGATACTACTGCCGGCTCGCTCAGAGCCCAGAGGGTGAGGTGTTTCAAGATGTGATTGGACCAGCCCAGTGTCAATCAAGAAAACAACCAATGGGCCGCTGATCTACGCGTTTCATGGGTTTCATTCTGAGAGAAAAAACAAAACCTACTGACTTTTTTTGTCCAATGCATTACACCGGTACAAAGATCCCAGTGCCGCCAATTAATCAAAACTAAACGAATGGGCCGCCGATGTACGAGTTTTATGGGCCGGTCAGATAAAAAAATTTTTTTTTAAGCGGCCACTGGTATGCCCGATGGCCAGTCCAGCCCTGCTATCACATGGAATAGATGTTGATGCTGTTGAAATTCTGCAACAGAGCGATGACATCTCAGATCATTATCTAGTCTCATGTAAATTACATTTAGCCAAGGCTGCAAAGCCGACTCCGTGTTATAAATGTGTTAGACCTATAACGTCTGCCACTAAAGATTGCTTTATCAATAATCTTCCTAATCAGTTTCATCATCTCCGAATCCTGGATAGCTAAGAAGAACTTGATATTGCAACAGAAACTTTTAACTCTCTCTTTTCCAGCACTTTAGACGCAGTTGCTCCGTTGCGCTTAAAGAAGATTAAAGAAAATAGTCCAACGCCGTGGTACAACGAGCACACTCAGGACCTTAAGAGAGCAGCCAGAAAAAAGGAGCGCAAATGGAAGAAAACAAAACTAGAGGTATTTCGGGTTTCATGGAAAGAGAGCTCGATTGCTTACAGAGAGGCCTTAAAAGCTGCTAGATTTGCTTATTTTTCAACCCTATTAGAAGAAAATAAACATAATCCTAGGTATTTATTTGAAACAGTGGCTAAACTAACGAAAAAGAAAGCTTCAAGCCCAGAAGTGTCCAAGCAACACAGCAGTAATGACTTTATGAACTTCTTCACTTATAAGATTGATAATATCAGGGACAAAATTTTAACTATGCAACCGTCTACTACAGTATCGGATCAGGGAATGCATTGTATGCTCCCTGAGGAAAATTTTGATTCATTTGTTGCTATAGGAGACGACGAATTTTGCAAACTCGTTTAATTCATCTAAATCGACAACTTGTATGTTAGACCCTATACCGACTAAGCTACTGAAGGAGATTCTTCCAGATGTCATAGATCCTCTTCTTAATATCATTAATTCGTCTTTGTCTCTAGGATACGTACCAAAAATCCTTTAAGCTGGCTATGATAAAACCGCTTGTTAAAAAAACGCAACTTGATCATACAAAATTAGTTACTTACAGGCTGATCTCGAATCTACCTTTTCTGTCAAAGATATTAGAAAAAAAACAGTATCCTCACAACTGTGTTCCTTTCTCGAAAGAAATGATATCTGCGAGGATTTTCAGTCCGGATTTAGACCGTACCATAGACCGTACCATAGTACCGAGACAGCTCTCGTTAGAATCACAAATGATTTGCTTTTATCATCCGATCGTGGTTGTATCTCCCTATTAGTGTTACTTGATCTTAGTGCTGCATTTAACAAAATTGACCACAACATTCTTTTAAATAGACTAGAAAACTGGCATTAGTGGAATTGCGCTAGCATGGTTTAAATCATACTTATCTGACCATTATCAGTTTGTAGCAGTATATGAAGAGATGTCTTATCGATCACAAGTTCAGTATGGCGTACCGCAAGGCTCAGTACTAGGACCGTTGCAGTTCACTCTGTATGCTGCCATTAGGAGATATCATTAGGAAACATGGAATTAGCTTTCACTGTTATGCCGATGATACTCAGCTCTATATTTCTTCAAAACCTAACGAAACTTACCAATTCACAAAATGAACGGAATGCATAGCTGATATAAAAAATTGGATGACTAGTAATTTCCTACTACTAAATTCTGAAAAAACAGAGATTCTGATTATTGGACAAAAAACGTCCATACGTAATAACCTAGAATACTGTCTAACACTTGATTGCTGCTCTGTTAAAGGAGCTGTATGTAAGATTGTGGCCAAAACTGGTACTGCAATCACTTTCAAATTACTGACTCGAGGTTGCCAGATATGCTGCAGGATCCGATTCCGACACGTTTGTAGCTGCAGCTGTGGGAACTAGAGCAGAGCTGGCAACCCGAATGCCGCAACACTACTGAATTCGTGATTGGTCGATCGGTGGAGGGTGGAGCATCAGACCAAAACACAACATGACAACATCAACATCAGTTGAGGGCTGCAACTTCACTTTTTAAATGACAATATCCTGGCCGGACTACTGTTGTCAGTGATATAAGTATTTGAAATGAACATGATTTCTTAATGTCTAGTGACATATCAGGGCCATTTTATGATTACATACAGCTCCTTTAAGTCGTCGTCGTCGGTTAGGAACCTGGGTGTGCTCTTTGATGTCAATCTTTCATTTGAAAGTCACGTATCTAGTATCTGTAAAACCGCATTTTTCCATCTTAAAAATACATCCAAATTACGTCATATGCTCTCATTGACAAATGCGGAACAATTAGTTCATGCGTTCATGACATCAAGACTAGATTATTGTAATGCTCTACTGGGTGGTTGCCCTGCACGCTTAATAAACAAACTACAGCTAGTACAAAACGCAGCAGCTCGAGTTCTTACCAGAACCAGGAAGTATGACCATATCAGCCCGGTTCTGTCAACACTGTTAATAATACCTAGAATATCAAAATCGACTGCTGGCGGTAGATCCTTTTCCTATTTAGCACCAAATCTTTGGAATAGTCTTCCTACCATTGTCCGGGAAGCAGACACACTCTGTCAGTTCAAAGCTCGATTAAAGACACATCTCTTTGCCCTAGCATACACATAATACATTATAGACTTCTATAATTCAATATTAGGCTGCATAGATTAGGTCAGCCGGAACTGGGAACACTTCCCTTAAATCCTGATGTACTCGTTACATCATAAGAAGAATGGCATCTACACTAATTTGAGTGTCTTTGTTTATCCCAAGGTTTTCCCACAGCCTGCCGGATCCAGGCCGTATCCAGATCTGACGAGGAGCTTCGCCTGGACCCGATGACAATGCAGTGCTGAAGTGCCAACTAGCCTCTCCCTATGGAGGATCCCTTTCCCACTCTACAGATAAAGCATTGTGAATTTTGTTTTGCGTACCTACCCCGAAGTGATAAAATAAAACAAAATTCTGTATCAAATTTATAGACAAGTAGTTTGTTTAGGCATGGTTTGTAGGGAATTACAAACCTGCGCACATATATCCAAACGCACATAACTATAGAATCAATTCTTAATGCTCATGTGAACGCCATTAGCGTTTATCACAGGTTCGCGTTTAAAGTCTGTTTAGACATTCATATAAATTTTTATCTTACAGTTACTGTAAATCCGACCTCTAGTTCATAAACGCCAGAGGAGAACTGAACCCCGACTGAGCCTGGCTTCTCCCAAGGTATTTTTTTTTTCTCCATTGGGTCACCTGATGGAGTTTTTGGACACCATTAGGTCACTTGATGGAGTTTTTCGGTTCCTTGCCACTGTTGCCTTTGGCTAGCTCAGTTGGGTATATTCAATTAAATTAACCAATCATTAATACCATTGATCAGCTCTACCAAACGTGGATGTTTTTCCACTAAGAAACGAACATTGTTATGTTGTTTTGATTGATACTGTGAAGCTGCTTTGATGCAATCTATATTATGAAAAGCACTATATAAATATACTTGACTTGACGTATCATGCACGCAAAAACTATTTTCTCTCTCGTCTCGCACACAATAACTGAAGCATATGCGCTGCTGCAATGATGCTCCTTTTCGTCCTCCTTCGCCTCAAAATCATGGTGATGTTTGGCGAACTTCGCATATTGCAAAGCTAGCATCAAGCATATAACGTGTTCGTCCATCTGTGCAAGAACCCCCTTTAAGCATGCACAATGTTTCAGATATTATGTCAAGTGTAAACGCTTGAATCGGATATGGGTCACAATTGAAAGAACGTGTAAACGGACGATCAAAAAAAATCTGATATAGGCAAGAAATCAGAATTGGGCACCAAGACCTGCAGTGTAAACGAGGCCTTTGTGTGCCTGTAGGCCTCGTGCAAATGCATCCTCACGTGGCACAAGACGAGCGAGGCATTTGAAACCACGCCTTGCACACTTAAACACAGAATATACAATAGAAAGGATATTGCGTCGTTGCCAGATAGCCACAGGTGAGACGGCGTTAGGAGAAAACGGCTGAGAAGGCGTAGTCTGCTGAGATGATGCTCGCTCGGGCTGAAGGACTTGTTCAACGGCGAAAGGTTTTCTATAGTAAAACAGTCAGAGACACGCAGTTGTCGCTCAAGGAGTAAAATCTGCTATAATGGCGAATTCGGGGGAATATTATAGGCTAAGGCCACACCCCCCTTGGTGTTCTCTGACGTGTAATGATGTAGGGCTAGCTCATTGGTCGCACGTCAGAGGCAAGGGGGTAATCCACCAGCCGGAAATTGAAGTCTGCCAGGGGGCCGCCATTGGCTAACAAGCCTTCACCTGCTGTTAGCATTCCATGACTCCCATTCATTTTTGCGTCACTTTGACAGCGAATAACTTTACATCTGAGGTGTTTAAAGACTCCATTTGTCCATTGTTTATTTCTAAAGAAACACGACAATGTATAAAGGGCTCCATTACCTTGTATCTTTTTTTCCTTTTACCTTTTTTTTAAACATCTCGTATGGCTTCGTAGAATCAGTTTTTGTAAAAATAGGCTAACGATTGCGTCATAACACGTGACTCTCTGTCGCACAGTAGAGAAATTACCGTACAGACAGGAGGATAAGCTTGCGGGCAATCTTTTACTATCTATGAGGCAATTGGGGGGACGAGGAGGCATAAAGTCTGATAAAGTCAAGGGAGAAGCCCATAGAGAGTCCATAAAAGCAACGGGACAAAATATTTTCAACAACGTTTTGAGGAATTGGAAATAATTCGGTATGCAACTAGTAGAAGACTTACCACTGTCAGACAGGTTGCTTAAGTCACATCTACGTCGTCAAGCTCAGTTAGAGCATGCGCAGTATGCTTGGCAATCAGGAAGTGAGTGCTTCTAATTGACTTTACTTTTCTCTGTTGAAGTCTATGGGGTCGCTGTGTCCATTTCTTTTACTGTCTATGGTCAGAGGCGCCCGTGCCATTGGATGTGCAGTTGCCGCAGCACAGCCTGCAAGCCAGACGCTCAATATGCTAGCTGTGCAGCTGCAAATGCGGCTTACACATAAGCTTCAGTGAATCGAGGAAAATTAGTTTCCCCACTTCGAATAACTACGCAATATGAAGTAACCGTTCAAAAGGGAACGTCGATACTCTTTTTTTTAATTTTTATTAAAATGATCTTAAACAGGTGTAAAATGATGCAGGTAAATTAGGCTGAAATTTTAAAGTCAAAACGTGAATACTAGCTGTAACAAATAAAATTAGTCCAGAAAGTAGCCCATTTAATTTCATAGCGTTGTTGTACTGTCGACATAGGCTATACAACGCAATCTAGACATTGTCAACACACTATCTAGGCTAGGCCTACACACTGCAGTGATTTTCATTCAAGTTTTCACAACTTAATGTAATACTAGGCTAACTGAATGCACACATTTGCCATGCTGTTTGTCTCAGGCTGCTATACTTCAAGGCATCAACATTTACAAAAAAAAAAAAAAACATTTTTATAGGCTACATTTAGAAATAGCCTATTTGCATTTTTTTTTTTTAAATAACTTTTTAAAATAATAATTCTCGCTCGCTGTATAGATCAGGTCTGGAGACACAAACATAACATAATTTTGTTTTGACATTCACTTCAAACTGCAGTTCGCTATGCAGGACGTGTGTCAGGAGTTTGCCAAACAACAGCAGCGACGACAACTAGACATTAAAAACGCCATATTCTTGGCATTCAGGTGAACAAAATGAAAACTCCTGCAACACAAAAAAAAGAAAAAAAAAGTGGTTAGCAGCACATTACCCTTGTATACAGTAGCCTGCACGCGTTGACTGTAAGCAGATTTCTCCACATCTTTCTGATAGGCTACTTTAGTTATCCTCCCAGCGTTATGCGTAGTGCGTGCGCACACTTCAAAACCCCGTGCCGCTTCTGCGTTTCACGAGTTCACACTATACTTAAACAATTATTTAGAGGGGGTAAAGTTTTATGAGTATTTGGCGTGCTGTCCGGGGGGAGGGCTCCGAGCTCGGAGTTCGGCCCGGACCCAGAGTAGGCTACTCCCCCGTATGTAAGTAGGCTAGACTAGAAGTGTGGAGAGGTGCTACTAAACTGTTATGGATTGAGGTGAGACTGGCGAGTCTATATCATTGATTGTTGAGTGCTCTCCACCCGTGTTAATTAATCCTCCCGACGTTAATAAAACATAATTTATAGTATGGCCTTAAACCGCGTTTTACGGCAGAAATGTTTAAATGACCCAATTCCCCTTATGGCGTAAGAAAAACTGCTTTCGCGTTTAGTTTAACTATTAAACCCGGGAATAAGCCGCTCAAATTGTTGATTGGACGTTTCATTCGCATTAAGCTGTCTGTTCAACCACGCACTGATGGATACATTTTACTTAAAGATGAGGAATGTTAGCGCCAGGGGAAACTAATATTAGCCTAGATGCGTAATAATAATGGTCACCCATACAACTAAACAGAACAGACATTGTTAAACGCATCCCTCTTATAATAGCCTATGGAAAGCTAAATATGATGAAAACTACGAGGTATCCAAATGTTACCTCCCTTGCACAATTTTAAGATGACTCATATAGATGAAATAGATGTGCTGTAAAGAAATTGAGACAAGTGCCAAGACCAGATAGCTAATCTCCAGAAGAACAACTTGAGGGCTTAATTTATAACAACACACACACACACACACACACACACACACACACACACACACACACACACACACACACACACACACACACACACACACACACACACTCACTCACTCACTCACTCACTCACTCACTCACACTGACACACATACCCAACTCACTGACCCCAAACCACATTGTTGTTCCTACTGTCAAACTGGGACACCTTTATTGGCAAACGGGGACACTTCAAACTCATCAAATTGTTATTCAAGTGTAGGCCTAATTAAATACTCTATAAACAACAATAATAATAAACATCACTTTTTAAAGAGGGGTGCAGGTACAGATTGGCTTTGCAAATATTACAAATGTCCCTGCCATCTGAGCTTGTACCCTCCACCAGTCCGCCTTTGTTTTTTTTTTTTTTGTTTTTTTTTTTAATTCCAAGCTAGCTCAATGTAAGCTGTCAATCTTTGTTGAAATATCTAGCTAAAGCTAACAAAATGTATGAGAGACTCAAAAGGGAACTCAGTTCCCTCATTAGAATGACTGATTAGAAAACTGGGACAGTGTCAACATCGCATTAAAAATAAAACAAGATAATTAATATGAATGTGATTTTTAAAAATGTCAAATCAGCATTACATCATGTAACAATTTTAAAAAAAATGTTTTTTACAACCTTAACCTCAACCTTAACCTTTTGTACAACCTTCAGATTGCTATGTCATTTTACTTTTCATCATGGTTCACTGCAAGATTGTTATGGCCAAGTGATGTCATGGCGATAACATTTGAGTTTATCAAATAACAAAGTTTGTTTTGTCTTCTAAATTTATTTTAGTAAATTATTCAGTTATTTCGATTACAGTCTGCTAGTTACAGATTACAGTTACTACAACGTTTCACCCCTAGATGTCGCTTTATACTTTGTTATTGTTTTATTGGTTTTAAAGAATTACAACTTTGAATAAACAAAAAATAAGACAAATACATAAATAAATAAAACAACGGTGACAAATGTTTACAAATGGAAACACATTTTACAGCTTTCTTATTTTTAAAGCATAACGTATTGTAGGCTATATTGCTGAAATGTATGAATACTAAATCTAGCTAAAAGAAGTAGCAGATTAAGTAATATTCCTTGTGATAAGATTTGTCATAGGAGAAAAAAAAACAAATAGAACATTTTTGAAACACAGTTGAAAGCTGGGTATGTGAGCCTTAATAAAACAAAAATCTGACCAAAAACAAACTGAATGAGGACAACTCCAAAATAAATTATAAAATGTTTCAACATGTAAACCACAAAATGTACAAAATATGTCAATATCACAATTAAATCTGTTTATATTTATAAATGAGTTTAAGATATATTTTCCAGATTTTACTCAACAGACCATCAACACAACCATTACAAAATGATATAATAGGCAGGACTGGAGACAATGTCCCTTTGGACACAACGATCATTATTCTTAATAGGGGAAAGAGAGAAACGACCAACTTCATATCAGCAGGAGCAGGATCCTATGAGTATGCATGGAGACAGCTGAGGTTTTTAAGAAGCATTTTTAGACCAGAGGGAACAGCATCCATAACCACAGCAAAATCTTTAGGAGTGACTAAATTATTCTATTTAGAAAGAAATTCAGAATAGGTCAACTTAAGTCCTTCATGGTTATAAAGTTGCTAGCATAAACTATCATTACAAAACCAATTTCTAAGAAATAAAGACTTATATAGATTTATACAGAATGTGCTTGTTATTCCAGATAAAGGACCTGTTTGGAGAGAAGTTGTGTTCATGAATTAAATTCCAAGAAAGAAGTATCTGTTTGTGAAAATTAGATCGTTTTAAAGGAAGTTTGGTAATGCTGTAGAGCAAATTGAAGACCACCAAAGACCAAAAGACAAAGTGAAGTATAATAGTTCAGACAGTGCCCCCCCCCCCCCCCCCCCCTTAAGTTAAACAGCATAATTATTAAGAATTTTACAAGTATTAGTATTATGTAAGTATCAAGATGCATTTTGCCTTTGTGATCAATATTCTCCGCCTCAAAGATCTCTCAATAGCACTGATGACATTTTTCTTTGTTTTATCAATAACTGGGGAAAAATTAAGCTTAAATCTATATTCTTTACAATCTTAATACCTAAATATATGATTTCATCTTTCATCGCGCTTTATACTTTGTTAAACAAGTAAAGCATGTTTGCATGACTTGTAGTGTAATAACAGAAGAAAACTTCTGTAGATGAAG
The DNA here is from genome assembly GCA_031834385.1 of Semotilus atromaculatus. Taxonomy (NCBI): domain Eukaryota; kingdom Metazoa; phylum Chordata; class Actinopteri; order Cypriniformes; family Leuciscidae; genus Semotilus; species Semotilus atromaculatus. The sequence goes on along the minus strand of JAULUF010000038.1, from coordinate 19,952,175 downwards.
CAGCACCATTTGGAGGATAGGACGCATTGAATCCTACAAATTCATTATGGAAATATAATGTATCCTTCAATTATGACAGTGAAGACTTAACAATCAGCGCTAACAAATTTAAGTTCAACTCTAAATAAATTGCAGTGTGTTCAAAAATCAGCTGCCAGAATCCTGACAATGTCCAGGACAATGAGCACATCACTCCAATTTTAAAATTCTCATGGTTACAAGGCCCTGCATGATTTATCCCCAGAATACCTGTCTGAAATTTTAACTGTCTACACTCAAAGGTGTAATCTCCGCTCTTCTGATTCTGTCTCTATTCCTGCAACTCGTTTACGCTCTATGGGTGACCGGGCTTTTTCTTCTTTGGCTCCAAAATTGTGTAATTCTCTCCCCACTGAGATTAGACATGCTGAATCTTTTAGTGTTTTTAAATCTTCTCTTAAAACTTATTTTTTTCCGGCTTGCATATATGTGATTTTTTGGTAACACTTTATTTGAAGGGGTGTGTATAAGACTGACATGACACTGTCATAAACATGACATAATACCTGTCATGAACATGAAGGAGTCTTTATGAATGTTTATGACTGTTGTCATTAAGTGTCATTCGGTAAATTATGACACTTTTAATGCAAAGTTGACATTGTTTAAAATGTCTTTGTTATGACAACTTGACATTAACAAAGACAAAAAATGTCTTTGTTATGACAACTTGACATTACCCAAGACAAAAATGTCTTGATTGTGACAACTTGACATTAACAAAGACAAAAATGTCTTTGTTATGACAACTTGATTAACCAAGTAATCATAACCTAATTATCAAACTTAAAGCATTTGACAGTGTAATAACCCTTAATGACTTCTTTATAACTAGTACAATGTGTTCCACTTTACTTGAGGACAAGTAATATTCATGACACAGTTATAATGGTGTCATGACGGCCAAAGTTGTGACAGGTTGACAGGTTATGATTTCTTGGTTAATGTCAAGTTGTCATAACAAAGACATTTCTGTCTTTGTTAATGTCAAGTTGTCATAATCAAGACATTTTTGTCTTGGGTAATGTCAAGTTGTCATAACAAAGACATTTTAAACAATGTCAACTTTGCATTAAAAGTGTCATAATTTACCGAATGACACTTAATGACAACAGTCATAAACATTCATAAAGACTCCTTCATGTTCATGACAGGTGTTATGTCATGTTTATGACAGTGTCATGTCAGTCTTATGCACACCCCTTCAAATAATGTGTTACCGATTTTTTTCTCCATGCCTTTTAAATTGATTTTGATTGTATGATTCTATTTATTTTTTATAACGTATCTTTATTGTATGTCTTTGTAAAGCGCTTTGAGCTGCAACTTTTAAAGGCACTATTTAAAATAATGTTTATTATTATCATTATTATATTATTATACATTTCTGTAGATAGTGCTACGTTCAAACAACTTTTTATTAGAAGGCTAAATGCATTCAATCAATCGTAGATCAGGTAATTTATTGTCCATTGCAATTGATTTCTATACAGCTGTGGTGATTAGTGTATGGTCAACTCAAACATGCAAAATATTTTAAATATGATTTCCACTGCTTTTTCTCTTTTCTGCCAAAACCTGGATAAGAACAGACATTGTCAACCTGTTAACCTGACAGGGAATGTTCCTTGCTTTGCTGAGAGGGAAGGCAGCACTAAACCCTGTGCTTTTGCACCTTATAATTAGTTTAGACATCAAAAATGTCATCCACAAAACTATCCAATAGTCTGTAAAATCTAACAGTTCTTCAAACTAACACTTTTTAGTTAACTTTACTTGATTTCTTAACTTAATTGTAAAAATCTAGTTATTTGTACTATTCACATTCTATTCCTTGTTTACTCAGAAAACCCAAGTTAAGATTAATTGATTGGTTTTGGGTGCAATTTTTTTCAAGCAAAAAAACAAAACAATAACAAAAAAAACAACATTTGAGAATTTTTAGTAATGTAATGAAAGCATATGTAAAGATCAATTATGAAGCTTTACTGTCCAACTTTTCCCATTGTCCCACTTTACCACTATTAACCTTAAATATTGCAGTGTTTACAGTCAGTACCACACTATAGCCTACGCCAAATAATTAACATTTTGAAATAATGCCTACATTATGAAAATAACTGTTTTTATGCCTATATTATTTTGAAAGTTCAGAACATTTGAAATTCTTAATAAAATTTTCACTCATTTTCTCCACTTCTGCAGTTATTTTTCTGTTTGCATTTACTAATTTCACAAAGTCATCTTGAATTTTGAATTGTCAATACAACTGAAAAATTGGAGAGAACATCTTATTGTTACATGTGTGTCCTGTGTTTCCCCCTGCTTAGAGTTTTGGTTCAGTCCTGTGTCCCAGTTTTCCCGCTCCTCGTTTGTGTTCAGTTCCTTCACCTGGGTTTAGTTGATTTGCCCCAGCTGTGCCTTGTTCCCCTAATCTGTTCTGTGTACCAATCAGACACACACTAATTATTCATTCTATTTAATGAACAATCCAGTAACCTCACTCTCCAAACAAAGGTCTATGAAACTCCCCCGAAACTAACATCCCAAATGAAATGAACACACTGGCAGAACCTGGTGTCCTGATACAGGACTGATAAGGAGACTTTTACGACCTCCAAAGGAATGTTCAGAGAGTGGTGACTCTCTCTTAATTCTAACTGAGGAGAAATAAACCCTGTTACAGTTTTTTTCAACTGCTAACAAGCGCTTACCCATACTTCAGATACTTTTTCTAAACTCTTAACACAGACTCACACCTACAAAACACAATTGGCCAAATGGAAAATTTTCTTCTCAAAAACACATTCTGTTAAATATATACTAACTCTTCATTTCAAAATAGAACACATCTTTCTCTGCACACACTAACTTTACCAAAACACTGGAAATCTGACTCAAAATGAAATGATTCTGTCACAGAATAACACTTCTTTTCACTTCACAAAGTACATGCAGTCAATCAAAGTACACCAGGTTTCAAAATACTGGCTATTGTTGACATTACAAAAACTGCATAGACTTTTATGTTTCGGTTTTATAGGTATTTGCATGCAAAACATGCAATCCACCGTTTTTACACAAAATTTATTGGTTGGGAACTGTATGTCCACATGTACAGTAATGTTCACATTCAAAAGCAATCCAGTAAAAAGCAAATCAGTTTTTTTTCCCTTTACTGTTTACTACAGGAGGTACAGTAGAAACATGGTATGATAGAACAGAAACGTTTTTACAGTTTTGCTTACAGTGAACAATTTTTTTTTTTACTTTGTGCTTTTAAAAAAAAGCACAAAATTACTGTTTCTAATCTCTGCGATCTTCAGGGTTAGGCCACATGTTTTCATCAACATCACATCTGATATTATCCAAGGCGATGCACCTGGGATAAAACCGCTTGGTTGCACCTCTCACTGCACCTCTCACTGCATCTGTCACTGCATCTCTCACGGCACCTCTCACTGCATCTCTCACTGCATCTCTCACTGCATCTCTCACTGCACCTCTCACTGCATCTCTCACTGCATCTCTCACTGCACCTCTCACTGCATCTCTCTCTGCATCTCTCACTGCATCTCTCACTGCATCTCTCACTACACCTCTCACTGCATCTCTCACTACACCTCTCACTGCATCTCTCACTGCATCTCTCACTGCATCTCTCACTGCACCTCTCACTGCATCTCTCACTGCACCTCTCACTGCATCTCTCACTGCATCTCTCACTGCATCTCTCACTGCACCTCTCACTGCATCTCTCACTGCATCTCTCACTGCATCTCTCACTGCATCTCTCACTGCACCTCTCACTGCATCTCTCACTGCATCTCTCACTGCATCTCTCACTGCATCTCTCACTACACCTCTCACTGCATCTCTCACTACACCTCTCACTGCATCTCTCACTGCATCTCTCACTGCATCTCTCACTGCACCTCTCACTGCATCTCTCACTGCATCTCTCACTGCATCTCTCACTGCACCTCTCACTGCATCTCTCACTGCACCTCTCACTGCATCTCTCACTGCACCTCTCACTGCACCTGTCACTGCATCTCTCACAGCATCTCTCACGGCATCTCTCACTGCATCTGTCACTGTATCTCTCACTGCATCTCTCACTGTATCTGTCACTGCATCTGTCACTGTATCTCACTGTATCTGTCACTGTATCTGTCACTGCATCTGTCACTGCATCTCTCAGTGCATCTGTCACTGTATCTGTCACTGCATCTCTCACTGCATCTCTCACTGCATCTGTCACTGCATCTGTCACTGCATCTGTCACTGCCAGTGTTGGGAGTAACGCGTTACAAAAGTAATGCATTACAATAACATATTACTTTTTGCTGTAACGCAGTAGTGTAAGGCATTACTAATACATTTTCAGTAATATTTTACTCGGTACATGTTCAGTAACGCTTGCGTTACAACACACTTTTAATTGTCAAAAAAACAACAACAACAACAACAAGACCGCGAGACGTTAACGAATGAAATATGCAAGTAGGCTGAGTTACCTGTTCGTGGTCAGTCAAGCCGCGTGTGGTGTCCAAGTTTGTAAATAGACTAAATGGCAGCGTCTTATATACTTGTAGGCCTATAGCGATTTATTATTTACAGGAGTGCCGTGAGGCATGATTTCGGCCTCTGTGCTCGCGTTGGCCAGTGGAAAAGCGGCTAATGGTGAAGATGGCATGAAGAAGACTAGTCTACATGTCAGAGAGCAGTCTTCTTTCGTTTTAAATTGTTCTGTTTACAAGTAGACATTTCAATATAGATATATTTTTCAGGTCTGTGAAGTAGGCTACCTTATACGCAGAGTTTCGGTTAATTTGAGACGCGCTCCAGTTCACGCGCAGGCGCCTCCGAGTCCTGATTAGCCTATGCATGCAATATTTACTTATGATCAAATCCAGGCAATTGGTTGATGAAACATTGATTAAAATTAAGATACAATTAATACAAATCGAAATAATTCACTTTGTGAATTCACTTTGAAAAGGCTTTGTCTCTTCTGTTCGAGGTCTCTGTGAAAGTTTTAAAGCATATTTTAGTGCCGCTTCAGAGCGGTCGCGTCACGTCCTTACATCGTTTTTTCCTCATAAATGCGAAAATGAAAAATAAAATAAAATAAATATTTTATGTTCTGTGGAGAGCCAACCCTTCGTTATCCGGTGGGTATTAGCCTAATACTTTTGATTTGCGCAGTGTAATTCATGGAATTACAAAAAAATGTTTTGCCTCCTAAAAGTTTGATTTTTAAGTTAGTCTATTTTCCTCATATAATGTTAAATATAAAACACATGTGTAGACTGATATTTTTCTAATGTCTGGACTCCTTTAAGGGAGTAGCCTATGGATAAACAGACATTTCAATATATTGGTATTAAATTATTATGTAGCCTATTAAATGGTATTATTAAATTAAATTTAATTTAATTTAATACCATTAATTAAATGGTATTATTACGTATTAAATTGGTATTAAATTATATATTGTATTATATTATTAAATCTGAGAATTTATTTTTCAAGTTTTGACTGCAAAATGTCCATAATGCTGGAATTCTCCAATATTAAATAATTTTGTAGGTCTACGTATTTTATAATGTCAACTTAAAAATTCTGATAATACTAATAGTAATTTAAAGATGTAGCATTGGATCTGGACGGGAAGGATAACTCTGGGAGTTGGAAGGGGTGTGTCGCGATTCTGCAGGTTCGTGGATCTGAGTTTCGCGATTTCGGTTTCATATCGCATATCATTACAGCCTTAGAATGTTAAGTTCTACTTCTGTATAGGTATTTTTTGTGAAAGTAACTCAAAAGTAATACAGGAGTAATGTAACAAATTACAATTCTGAGACCGTAATATTGTAAGGTAATGAATTACTTTTAAATAACAGTAACAAGTAATGTATAATGTATTACAGTTTGGAAGTAACTTGCACAACACTGGTCACTGCATCTCTCACTGCATCTCTCACTGCATCTGTCACTGCATCTCTCACTGCATCTCGCACAGCATCTCTCACTGCATCTCTCACTGCATCTGTCACTGTATCTCTCACTGCATCTCTCACTGTATCTGTCACTGTATCTGTCACTGCATCTCTCACTGCATCTCTCACTGTATCTGTCACTGTATCTGTCACTGCATCTCTCACTGCATCTCTCACTGCATCTCTCACAGCATCTCTCACTGCATCTGTCACTGCATCTGTCACTGTATCTCTCACTGCATCTCTCACTGTATCTGTCACTGTATCTGTCACTGCATCTCTCACTGCATCTCTCACTGTATCTGTCACTGTATCTGTCACTGCATCTGTCACTGCATCTCTCAGTGCATCTCTCACTGCATCTCTCACAGCATCTCTCACTGCATCTCTCACTGCATCTGTCACTGTATCTCTCACTGCATCTCTCACTGTATCTGTCACTGTATCTGTCACTGCATCTCTCACTGCATCTCTCACTGCATCTCTCACTGAACCTCTCACTGCATCTCTCACTGCACCTCTCACTGCATCTCTCACTGGGCCTCTTGCTCTCACTCTTCATCGTTCATACATTTCAGTGTTTGTCTTTTTCTGTTTCTGTTTCCAAAAACATCACTCCTCAAAGTCCTCCTTTTACTGTATAAGTGTCAATGTAATAGAAAAAATAACCCCTGCCACTGAGTCTAAGCCAGACTGGAATCAGCTGTGCTTGGCCCAGTTTACCCAACATAAATCAGCTGTGTGTCAATTATTCAATTGTTTGTTTATTATCAGCTGAAATATATAAATATATTGTTTTTGAACTGATATCATTGCAAAAGAAGAGGTTTTTATACTGTATCTAAGGTTTGGAAAAATGTTTTTGCTATTGTGGGTTGGTGTGTGTTAACATTCGTAAATACTACAAAAACAATCCATTGTTTTGTTGGGAGGTATAGCTTGTCTGTTAAGAAAATATAAGCATTTTGGAAATGTGTTCACTGACTGCATATTGTGTGAAAACGACATGAAATGTGTGAATGGTATGGCCACAAAAGACCGATGCTGTGCTAACTACAGTCTGCACTACCAACAGTCACCTGAGCTAAACGGTTCACATTACCTGCAAAACTCATTCCAAGCAACACAACTCTTAACACATGGCTCAAAACAGGCTCAGTGCAGCCAAACACTATGCACAACCCTCACTGAGATAACACACATTGTCACTCAGAACACACTGAGAGTAAAAACACTAGCATCAAACACCAATACAGAAAATACAAACTTTTCATCTTTACAGTTTGAACAATTTCAGTGACTTCATACAAAGTAATATTTTCTTCAAAGAAAAGAGTGACATTCTTTCACATGATTTATTTAAATTTTTAGAACATAATTCTTTAAGGTAAATGAAAATTAGCAGTTTGCTTCAATAGTCTGTAGTAATTTATGGAATTACAGTAATGAGAAAAAACATTTTTCATCTGAAATAACAGCTCTCTGTCTTCTTTGTCTTCCTCTACGCATCCGCCCACTCCCTGCCACCCTTCTCCCTCCATGAACCAGTCTTTCTTGTTCCATTTCTAAAATTAGTCTTTCTGAGCTCTACCTACTGTATATATATATACACTCACCAGCCACTTTATTAGGTACCCCATGCTAGTAACGGGTTGGACCCCCTCTTGCCTTCAGAACTGCCTCAATTCTTCGTGGCATAGATTCAACAAGGTGCTGGAAGCATTAGTCAGGGAGTTTGGTCCATATTGACATGATGGCATCACACAGTTGCCGCAGATTTGTCGGCTGCACATCCATGATGCGAATCTCCCGTTCCACCACATCCCAAAGATGCTCTATTGGATTGAGATCTGGTGACTGTGGAGGCCATTTGAGTACAGCGAACTCATTGTCATGTTCAAGAAACCAGTCTGAGATGATTCCAGCTTTATGACATGGCGCATTATCCTGCTGAAAGTAGCCATCAGAAGTTGGGTACATTGTGGTCATAAAGGGATGGACATGGTCAGCAACAATACTCAGGTAGGCTGTGGCGTTGCAACGATGCTCAATTGGTACCAAGGGGCCCAAAGAGTGCCAAGAAAATATTCCCCACACCATGACACCACCACCACCAGCCTGAACCGTTGATACAAGGCAGGATGGATCCATGCTTTCATGTTGTAGACGCCAAATTCTGACCCTACCATCCGAATGTCGCAGCAGAAATCGAGACTCATCAGACCAGGCAACGTTTTTCCAATCTTCTATTGTCCAATTTCGATGAGCTTGTGCAAATTGTAGCCTCAGTTTCCTGTTCTTAGCTGAAAGGAGTGGCACCCGGTGTGGTCTTCTGCTGCTGTAGCCCATCTGCCTCAAAGTTCGACGTACTGTGCGTTCAGAGATGCTCTTCTGCCCACCTTGGTTGTAACGGGTGGTTATTTGAGTCACTGTTGCCCTTCTATCAGCTCGAACCAGTCTGGCCATTCTCCTCTGACCTCTGGCATCAACAAGGCATTTCCGCCCACAGAACTGCCGCTCACTGGATGTTTTTTCTTTTTCGGACCATTCTCTGTAAACCCTAGAGATGGTTGTGCGTGAAAATCCCAGTAGATTAGCAGTTTCTGAAATACTCAGACCAGCTCTTCTGGCACCAACAATCATGCCACGTTCAAAGTCACTCAAATCACCTTTCTTCCCCATACTGATGCTCGGTTTGAACTGCAGGAGATTGTCTTGACCATGTCTACATGCCTAAATGCACTGAGTTGCCGCCATGTGATTGGCTGCTTAGAAATTAAGTGTTAACGAGCAGTTGGACAGGTGTACCTAATAAAGTGGCCGGTGAGTGTATATATATATATATATATATATATATATATATATACTGTATATATATATATGTGTGTGTGTGTGTGTAACAAGTCTAAAACAAGACACCTGCTTAGCCTTTCAGCTGAAATTGCAGCAGTGTTTGAAAGGCACAAGGCTGAAATCTATTATGTTTTGAAGGTGTGGTTCACAGTTTTGACTGGAGTGTGTTAGCATTTGAACAAAGTGCTGTAAATCCACAGTGTTGTGCAGGTTGTGGTTAAAGTCATGGGATAAGTGTGTAGAGTTTTGAAAACTGTGTTCAAGCAATGAAAAACGAACTAGAGTTTGGTCCACATGAACCGCAGCTGTGCAGACTGTAGTTAGAGTTTTGCACATGTACTGTAGCTCCAGTTGTGCTCACTGCCGTTTAGTAATCGAAAAAACAAACTGTAATAATCAATAACTTTTTATGATTAATTATGAATATTTGGGTCAGTTAATTGGATTAACTTGATGTGGCTGAATTACTATTACAATCAATTAATCAGTTCGTCCAACAAACTCTTTTGATTATTCATTTATTCTAAGAAAAGGGTATCTTCCATGGCCACAGAACAATTTTTATTTCTTAGCATGTACAGCACTTTGAGCATGTACCAAGATCAAGATCGTAAAAGAGACTTTGTTTGCAAGCAGTGAATCAGAACCTTTTTTATTAAAGTTTTATTAACTAAATCACAAACATAACTAAACTAAACAAACATACATGTATGTATAGGTAAATGGGTGAGTGCTAGAGTGAAACTGGAAGCAGGGAATGGAACTACGGAGAAGATCCATTTACAGTTTTTTTCGATTGCTAAACGACAGAAAGCACAACTGGAGCTACATGTGCAAAACTCTAACTACAGTCTGCACTACCAACAGTCCCCTGAGCTAAACAGTTCACATCACCTGCAAAACTCACTACAAGCAACACAACTCTTAACACACACAGTAATGAGAAAAAAAAAATGTATCTGAAATAACAGCTCTCTGTCTTCTTTGTCTTCCTCCACGCATCCGCCCTCTCCCTGCCACCCTTCTCCCTCCACGAACCCGTCTTCTTTGTTCCATTTCCAAAATTAGTCTTTCTGAGCTCTACCTATATCTATCTATCTATCTATCTATCTATCTATCTATCTATCTATCTATATATATATCTATATATATATCTATCTATATATGTGTGTGTGTGCCTTTCAGCTGAAATTGCAGCAGTGTTTGAAAGGCACAAGGCTGAAATCTATTCTGTTTTGAATGTGTGGTTCACAGTTTTGACTGCAGTGTGTTAGCATTTGAACAAAGTGCTGTAAATCCACAGTGTTGTGCAGGTTGTGGTTAAAGTCATGGGATAAGTGTGTAGAGTTTTGAAAACTGTGTTCAAGCAATGAAAAACGAACTAGAGTTTGGTCCACATGAACTGCTGCTGTGCAGACTGGAGTTCGAGTTTTGCACATGTAGCTCCAGTTGTGCGCACTGTAGTTTAGCAATCGAAAAAACTGTAACTATGAAAAGAACCATCAACATTTAATTTTCAAAGCATTTCATTGAATTGATACTTGCATTTTTAGTGCCAGGCACACTGTTCTTGAAAATTGAAGTTGTTGATGATTCCGTGAGTGTCAAATGTTGAAGTTGCAATCGTTTTCTTTGTTGGATGAAGAAGATATGATGCACTTGCATGGTTAGTTTGACTCTGTTCTCATGGCTGGAGTGCAGATTGTGGCCTGCCAGCCCTGGTCCGGGGAGGACACGCAGAGTAAATGGTGGGAGTGACGATGGACTTCTTCTGCCTTGGAAGATATTGTGCCAAACTTCTGAGACTGTACTTGGTTCGATTGTGGTTGAGAGAGTCCTCTCTCTCCTCCATGAGTACATGGCTGGTTGGGTCAAGGCCTGGGGCCCTGGGCCCTGCTGAGGCTACGCCGCCCCACAAACCTCAGCCGGAAGGCGCAGCTTGTTGAAGGTGTTGAATGATCTATTGCTTGCTGTGGATTCAGGTAACTGTGCAATTTTGTTCCTTGTGGACCTCAGTGCTGCATTTGATACCATTGATCATGTTATCCTGCTGGAACGGTTGAATAACTGTGTAGGAATTCAAGGTACCGCGTTGAATTGGCTGAAATCGTATCTTTCTGATAGAACATTTTCTGTGGAGGTTGGGAATTTGTCTTCCTCCTCTACACCATTAACTTGTGGTGTTCCTCAGGGGTCTATTTTGGGCCCGCTGTTGTTTTCGTTGTATTTGCTCCCTTTAGGCTCAATTTTTCAAAAGCACAATATTCCATATCACTTTTATGCAGATGATACACAGCTGTATCTCCCTTTGAAAAATAAGGACAATTATGATATAAAGTCTTTGCTGAACTGTCTTGAGGAGGTAAGAGGCTGGCTGGCGGCTAATTTTTTAACACTGAATGATTCTAAAACCGAAATTGTAGTTTTTGGCTCGCCAGCTTCTACTATACAGATTGAAAAACAACTGGGCCCTTTAAGAGGGAACTTTCGTTCTCACACTAAGAACTTGGGGGTGATTTTTGATAACGGCCTTAAATTTGACAAACAAATTAACTCAGTGGTGAAGAGTAGCTTTTATTATTTGAGATCTATTGCGAAATTAAAGGCATTTTTAACAGTAAAAGATTTAGAGATAGTTATCCATGCCTTTATTACATCTAGGCTGGATTATTGTAACTCGCTGTACCTAGGGGTGGCTAAGTCTTCCTTGTCCCGCCTACAAATGGTACAGAACGCTGCCGCCAGGCTTCTTACTGGTACTCGAAAGAGGGAACATATTTCGCCTGTTCTTGCTTCGCTACACTGGTTGCCGGTCGAATACCGTGTCAAGTTCAAGATATTATTATACGTGTTTAAGGGGTTAAATGGTCAGGCGCCTCAATACATTACGGACCTTCTCCACAGGAAATGTTCTAGACATCTAAGGTCCTCGAACAAGTTGTTGCTTACTATGCCACGATCAAGACTAAAACTAAAAGGGGATCGTGCCTTTTCTGTCGCTGCTCCACGTTTGTGGAATGATTTGCCGGATCATATAAGGCTATCTTCCACTGTTGATAGTTTTAAATCTTTACTAAAGACTTATTTCTTCTCTTTGGCGTTTGGTCAAATGTAATTTTATGATGCGCTTTATGATAGGCTTATGTTGTGTTTGTGTTGGTTGGTGTATTTATGTATTTTATATTTTTTGGACTGACTGTACAGCACTTTGGTCAGCAGTGGCTGTTTTAAACGTGCTTTATAAATAAAAGTGCCTTGCCTTGCCTTGCCTTGCAGTAAAAGCCAAAAATGAAAGAAGAGAGGGCATAGGCTGTGTATCGGCTATTTAAACACACCTTTCAGGGTTAGCTCAACCAATAAGAAATGTGGAATTCCCAAGCGGGAGAATTTGATTTATGGGTCTTTGTTTCAAGCGTGCTCATTTGCATGTGCAACTGGTTGGCTTGCTGATGAAGAAACTATGAAAGATTCTTGTAATGGTATAATGTTGCGCAGCTAACAAAATATCATATACACAATCATTTCAATCTTCAAAGTACCATTTTATGGAGATCAAACGTGGTACACATGATTTTGGTTAACCATAGTTTGCAAAGTTTGAAACATTAACCTATTATAGTTTACCAGAAAACCAGAAAACAAAGGAAAATCATGAAATGAGAAAATTAGATACATGTTTATACAATTCTCAAGTGGATGAATATATATAGGATTACAGTTTTTTTCAGTCGCTAACAAGCATTTGTCCAATCCGTTGTCACATTTTCAAAACTCTAAACACAGTTAGAGTTTTGCACATGTAGCTCCAGTTGTGCTCACTGTCGTTTAGCAATCGAAAAAAACTGTAATATTTCATATAGCTAATTTGTTACACCTATAAATTCGAACGAAATTATTAACTATGTAATTATGTTGATACAATCCGTATACTGTATATTTGTGACAATATCATACAATTGACCAGTGTTGAGTCACACACAGATGTAAACATTCAGCATGCAAAACACAACAATGGTAACAATTAAAATGTATTTATTATTTATAATGTTTGAGTGTGTTACATAGTATGAGTAATAAATGCAGCTCAATTAGTCTTACCACTGTATCACAATCCATTTCTCAGTTTTTAGACAAACGTAATGTCTTTTATAGTTTGTCGCAAGTCATCTGAATTATTTTTTACTGATTTGTAGGCTGAAAACTAGCAATGGATACACTGTATGATGGCTAGCTAAATCTAGTTGGTCAGTGACCTCTCGCTGTTTCAAGGTGGCACCTGTTTACAAACATACTGCTAAAGCTTCTTTGCTCTGAGGATTTCATGACCCATCCTCTTTAAGTTGGCCTTTGCATAGAGTTCACCAGTAGTCCTGTCTCTTGCTTTAAGCTTCTGAATGAATACACTAAAAGAAGAAAACAAGCCCGCACAGTCATGGGCTTACTAAGTGAAAATAATGTAAAAAAAACTATTTAAAAAAAAATAAAATAAATTTTCTTCTTCTCATACTTATATTTTTATTGTGTTGATGTCACTGAATTCTTCATTACATCCTTATCAGGACCAGAGGATGGTTAAATTATAGTGACCTTCAGGCTGATCAGGGGGGGTTGTCATACAAGCTCAGTGTACACAATCGCAGAGAGCAAACCTCATTAGTGAACAGACCATGTGTACAGTGTTTCACTTTAGCTTACATAATTCAGAGGATCAGTAGTCATTTTCATATACAAATGTCAGCTTTAAAGGGGTCATGACATGAGAAACCAAATTTGCCTTGATCTATTGGTATATAAGAGATATATGCACTATTAAAACTTCCTGCAAGTTTCATAGCTTAAGATGTCCTCCCCATTATAAACAAAGCATTTATTTAATCAAGCTCTAAATACAGCTCGTTGTGGATCCATGGTATGAAGTGACGTACCAGTCATTTGCATATGACCGCCTCCAGCGCAGGACAACTACACCTCATTTCGCATCATTGCATTATTGTCATGCCCACAAGTGTTCAGTTGACGTGCAGCGAGTGGGTCTGTTTACAAGAATTTTGCGATGTCACGCAGATGTGCTGTTCCTGGCTGTGGACAAACAACATGTTTGAATATGCTGGCGAACGATCCAGACGTCAGGGAAACCAGTTGGATGCAGTATATGCAGCCCGCCAAAACCTTATTTGATCGGTGAGTGATGCAGATGAGTGTGACAGGGCGCATGTTACTGAAAGAACGAGCAGAGAGAGAGAGAGAGAGAGAGAGAGAGAGAGAGAGAGAGAGAGAGAGAGAGAGAGAGAGAGAGAGAGACCCGGCCGTGCGTGCGCCTTCAAACTGTCTCACTCTCTCTCTCCCTCCCTCGTGCATTTTAATCAAAATCAATTGAGAATTGACACGATGGTAAAAAATCGGAAGACCAAAGTTTCACGTGGCAGAGCATTGTGTAGTCTGCATGTGATATAAAATTAACATTTTTGCCATATCAATGCTGCATCTTCAAATATGGCCTGCATGCATTTTGTCCGTGGTACACCCTATAATTTTATTGAAATTAGTTAAATAGTGTTCAGCTGTTAGCAAATTATAGGATAATTACGCAACAATAACCCGTTTTCAAGTGTCTCGGCCCTCGGGTTACAAATTACATTCATTCAAAATAGTTTCACACTTTACATGTGGACACGGACTGATCCATTCTTAGGGGCTGTTTACACCTGGCCACTTCATGCGTTTTCTCAGATCGGATAGCTATCTGATTTATCAAAACGATTCCATTTACACCTGGTCATATAAATGTGTTTTTGCAAAACGGATATAAATCCGATCTTCAATTCCCACGCTATATGCAGATTTAATGGAGTGCACGTCACCGAAAACAACAGATATCGAGCTTCATATTATTGATCATCAGCTAAAATTTCAAAGTCAAAGACCGCAATAAGAGAGAGCGGCAACAGCCCTGGTAAGATCAATTTGTTTCTTTACTTTTAATGAAGATGATTGTGTGTTAAGCATCTGCAACTTACTTTCACTTTGATTTGCGATAGTTCGCACGTTGGCTGATGAAAATATGCTCATCTGCGGTAATGCGTGTTGCTGTAGCCTAGCGTCGTCATATCTGACTGACTATAACATGACATATAGCCTAAAACACGCTCGCACACGTTTATTTTTTTAGTATTTTTGGGAGGAGTAAAATGTACATATGTGGTTTCAACAACCAGATGCATTTACACTTGTCCAGTTTCATCTGGAATGCGGCCCAGACCACCTCCTGAAGTGGTTTGAGCGATCGGATTCAAATCCGTCTCGAATGCGTTTCGGAGGGCATTTACACCTGGTCGTTTTACGATCGGATAGCTATCCGATCTGAGAAAACGCATGAAGTGGCCAGGTGTAAACAGCCCCTTAGTTGTCGTGATGGTTCATTTTCTTCTGATTCCTCATCTGATTCTGGCTCAAACATATTCACAACTTTCCTGCGAGTCTTATTGGGCGTCGCCATGACACACGATACTTCCTGTTGCCGGTATCTAAGTTCCGGTTTAGCCTTAGCAGGGAGACAGACGACAGCAATGAAGCTAGCAAACAAGGGACACTACTCGCGGCACAAACAAAAGGAGGAAAACTGATTACTTATAAATATTAATTGTGACAGACTACGCAATGGCTCCTTGTGGCTCAACGTGTGCCGTTGTCGGGTGCACAAACAACACGCGAAAACTGAAGGACTTTATGAACGGGATCTGTTTCCAACATAAACGGACCCGCTTGACCTGTTGCCCAGCACCCTACGCACTCCAATCAATGCCGAAGGACGAGACAAAAACAAGAGAATGGTTAGCGGCCCTAAAGCTAAAAAATCCACCGAAGAGAGTTTATGTCTGTTCTTACCATTTCATCGACCACAAACCAACGGAGCTTCATCCGAATCCGGAGTTATTCCTGGGTTATGAACGACAGCCAGTTAAGAAAAGGCGAAAACTCATCAGGTGCCAGGATAACTTGGAGGTAGCACTACAAGCTAACAGTCAGACATCAGCTTCGACCAGCAATACTGAAGTGCAGCACGAACAGGAAGAGTCTCGTAAGTAATTTGTGTGACATCTTTATATTATATATTTTTTAAATTGCCCAAATGTAACCTAATGCTGCCGCACTGCTGCGCTCAAGTTGGCTAAGTGTTGTGATGGTTCAATAAAGTAGGCTATCTATCTATCTTTTCTGGGTTTCCAATTTAACTTACCCAGTTTGTGTTTAAATTGCTTACATAGATTACAGCGCATGCACCCACTTCCACTCTGACACAACTCCGGAGGTTTCATTCTTGGATGAGCGGCAAACATCCACAACCCATGAGGATGGTAAGTTAGCCTAATACATTGTTTGTTGTTCAGTTAGATTCTAACCTGTATTATGCAAAGCTATGTTGGTCAACTAGGTCAACCAGAGATGATAATGAGTTGTCTAGATGGAGGCTATAACGTTTTTTTAAATAAATAAATACATAAATAAATACATAGATTAAAAAATAAATAAGGTTTAGGCACCCCTGGTAATTCAGTTTATCATCTGCTGGGTGATTTTGAAGCACTAACTTCCTTCGGATATTTTGTTTACAAATAGTGACATTTGAGATATGAAATTGCATTTATAGAATCAACTTCAACAATGTTATATAATAACAATACTACAATAGTAGGTGCAAAAGTTACAACAGCCTGTAGATGCTTCCTCTGGTCTCAGTGCTTAGTCCCTGGTGTCTGCACAGAAGATAAACTGAAATCTTAGTAATGAACAGGGGTGCCTAAACTTTTACATAAAACTGTAAGTAGTATTGGTATAGCTATAGATAACATGACTTAACTTGCCACCTGCTACTGAAGTAGTAGAGCTCAACATTAGGCCTGAAACCTGATTTTGATTTTGATTGTCAACTTAGATTGCAGTGGGGACACCTCTTCTGACACAACCATCAGGACAGCAACCAAGTGTTCGATACAGACCCAGTGGGAAGACCCTGCCTTACTGCATCATGGTTATGCGAAGCTGGCCACCAACACTAAAGAAGTCCATCATCAAGCAACACAGTGCAGTGTGGCGCATAATATTCTTCTCAATGATTCAGACTCATTACTGTACACTGGCATTCCACTTCAAACATTTAATACTCTTGTTTCGGTGCTTGAACAGTTTGCGGGGTCTTTTAAAATGTCTGTAAGAGACCAAGTCCTCCTAACATTAATGAAATTAAGATTGAACCTCATGATTGGTGATCTGAGCAGACGGTTCTTCATATCAGAGAGCTTGTCAAGTAAGATTATATCTTACTGGATTGACAAATTGGAGGAAGTTACAAGAAACCTCATCCCTTGGCTTCCTCGGGAAACTATTCGGGCGACTATGCCACAAGCTTTTAAAACTAAATACCCCAACACAACATGCATTTTGGATTGTAGCGAAAGCCTGTTACAAAAACTAAAAAACCTAGACTCAAAAGGAGAGTCCTATAGCCATTATTATTCCCATAATACAGTTAAGTACCTTGTAAGTATTGCTCCATGTGGATTGATAATGTTTGTCTCTGCAGCTTATGGTGGATGCTGTAGTGACAAGTTTATTACTATGGACTCTGGGATTCTGGAGTACTTACAACCGGGTGATGAGGTCATGGCAGACCGTGGATTCACAATTAGAGACATACTCTTCGAAAGGAAAGTTAACCTAGTCATACCCTCGTTCACAAAAAAAGGTGCACAACTCACTGAAGAACAGGTCACTTCCACTAGAAGAATTGCAAATGTTAGAATACACGTGGAAAGGGCCATCAGACGCCTAAAGGTGTTTAAAATCTTATCACAAGTAGTGCCTATTTCCCTGGTCCCAAAAGTAGACAAAATTCTACGTATATGTTCTGCCCTTGTGAATTTGCGGGGTGATCTCATTCGTGACGGCGAACAATAGGTCACTTCATGCATTTAAAAAAAAAAACTAACGGGGAGAGTTCAGTGCAGCTTCAAATGAACTCCAGAATTGTAATGTAGAGGTAATGAAATCACATTTAATATTTGTAATTGTTGAAATGTTGTCCATGTCAGACATTGTCAGTATACATTTGATTATTTTTTTATCAACATGGAATTAAGTGAGTTGTAATAAACATGAATTAACATTTCATTGCTGTAAATTGAATTATTTTCAACAGTGGGCACTAACAATGGCACTTGGTCACATTTGTCTTTCCTTACTCTCTCTTTACATTTTCCTCACAATTTCAGTGTATCTCCCATCAAACTTAAGCCGCCACGCTGCAAATTCATCAACAAGTTGAGGCAGCATGGATGAGAAGTAGAATGCTCTCAACCGTTTCACCTGTTCCGTGACAAACAGCTCATCAAATGGTACACTAAATACCAAACTCTCATCTGGTGTCCAGATCATCAGTCTGGCTGTCTTGAGACCTGTGCAAAACATTCCTAGTTGGACTTGCATGTAATAGCCCCGGCTACCAGTTTTCTGAACCTCAAGTTTTCCATCCACTACCTTAAAATCACTGAATCTCTGAGATAACAGTTCACTGAGTGTCTGGTGATTTTTATTTGGGACGGAGCATTTAATCTCTAAGAGCTCACAGGAGTTGATGATTCCATCCGGACTTGCTGATAACCATGGCTCTGCCCCACATACAATTGTGCCTGTGTGTGTTATGTTCATTCCCTGTTCTTTAAATTGGTTGCAAGCTGTTTCTTCTTTTTCTTTCCCATAATTAGTGGCATAGTTACCACGAAAGCTGGGGTAAAAGTGCTCACACAAAAACTTTTCACTATTTGTGCCTGCACGTACAGGCACCTTCTTTGCTGAACTGGCTGTGATTCTAAGTTTCCTAGAACTGTGCCACAGATCAGATGCACTCTGCCCCCTCGTCTCAAGTTCTAGTGTATCAGCTTGTTTGCCATCCATACTAACATAAGCCTGGTAGAATTTTTGGCATTTCACACAACTCAGATCATTGTCATGATTTTGATGTGACAAAATTGTTAAATCATTGATGGTTCCCTGTTCTTTTGAACTCCCCTTTTGTTCTGCTGATGGAGTGGCATTGTAACACTTTTCCAGTAGTGTATTCTTGAGAAGAAATAGAGGTTTTGTTAGAGATTTGTCCACACTCTCTCTAAAGTCTTTGTGGGACTGATACTGTGGTGTGTTTGGGAGCTGACTGCCAACTGCCCTAGTCTCTTCCTCATACTCATCCTCTGCCTTGTGGTGCCTAAAATGAATCTGGCTCAGACGCTTGGGCTGAAGGTTCTTGGATGTTCCTTCATTCCATCTCCGCTGTGTGTCAGTACATGCAAGCCCTGTCTTTCCACTAACCACTGCATTCTGGACCTGAATCAGCCATAACATAATGTTGATGACATTTTTGTACATTAACGGCATTGCACACTACAGTAGGCTACTGCATAAATTCAATATTTCGGACACAGACATTGTCCTGCACTTTACTTAGAATAAAAACTGCAGTTAAGCTGTTTTTGTAAGGGGTATTCTTTATTGGTTTCAATAATTTACAGATTTAATGTGTAGCAAGATCGCTCTAACAGCCTATACCTACCTTCCAAATGACAGCTGCTGCATGGCTACAAGATTTTCCTAGCCCTGCAATGCATGAACAGCCGACTGTTTCGATTATACCAATCGGCCTCGTCATTATCCAAGCAAGTTGTTTGGGCTTGTTGATGCTCTGACTCGGCTCGACCTCAGCCTTAAGGAAGATGAACTCGTTGTATTTTGTACACAGTATTTTTCCAATTTTGTTGCTGTGTAGATAGTTGTAAGCCTCTGTGCTCTTATAATTTCGTAGTGTCTCACCATCAACACCCTCACTAAGCACGAAATAGTTAACGATATCCACATAGCTAACGTCTGGCCACAATTTCATATCGTCTACCCATTCCGTTAAGGTAGACGGATGGGGCACTTTAACTGTTCTATCGCCAGTTCTCGTAAGATAGTCAGGTCCATGGGACCATCTGTGAGATGTGCTCATTTTGCCAGCGGCGTTGTTGTAAGAGTAAGTTATAGCACTTCTACTCCTAAATACTAATAGCGTTTAGCTGATAGCAGCAGCTACAGGCTAATGTAAACAGGAAGTTTGTTACCGGCTTGTTCTAAGCATTCTATGTTACCATAGCGATTCATGGAAAGGTCAAAGTTCGGGAAAGTTGTGGATAGGGCTGTATAATTTCAAGAGCCATCGCCTCGCTCGCACCAATCGGCAGCACCCGGTACTATAAACAGTTCCACAGAATCCGCACATGTTCTGACTAGGGGGCGATAATAATTTATGCATAAGCACTGACGTTAGCCAATCATAACAGTGGGCGTTAACACTGAACTCTTAAAGGGGAAACACCTCCAAAACAGACTGTTTGAATCAGAGGGTGAGAAACAGGGTGGGAAAAGGTCATAAATCACTAATTTATTTATTTATTTTATTATTTTTTTTTGTCCAAAAACTATAGTAATACTATAATTGCACCTAAGGGAACATAATAAAACAAAACAAAAAAACATGTCATGACCCTTTTAAACAGTCCTTTAATTAACAACTGAGAGCCTAAATATATTTACCCTAACATTAAAATTGTAAAATTGTGGTGTTTATTTTCTGGTTTTGTCTCTTGCTCCTGCTCAGATTCATCGATATAACATTTGCCCTGAACATGCTAAACACAGTTATCTACATTAGACACATAATTTAGAAAACACTGTCATTTAAATGCCACAATCATTTCCTGATTACCTACACCAAATGATCATGTGTTACCCACACTGGTAACACTTTATTTTACCGTGATACAGAGTAATTACTTAATTAATTACTTAGTAGTAGACATTGTAATAACATGTAACAAAATGTAATTAACATGTAACTAAGTTATGGAACAGCCTGTACTTACAGATTGTAATTACACTCATGTAATAGGCAGCTACTGTTACACATATGCAACAGGCCGAGTCGGTTACATACATGTTACCGACTTGGTACAATGTAATTATATAATAAAGTACTTTGTACTACTCAATGTAACAAGTACTTAAATATGTTACTGTGAAAAAAGCCTGCAGTCACACATGGTCATTTTGTACCTTCTAAAATAGTGTATCAAGATTGTACTTAAGTGTACTTCATGTGTATACGGTATGTAGATACACATGTAGTACACTTAAGTACAATTTTGATACACTTTATTTTACGTAGCTTATCCCTGTGTAATATTATGTAATTGCAATGTAATTAGGAAGCTACCGCATGCATTTATGCTGTGAACGAGGGAGTTAGGCCTAATTCAAACTAAAGTAAATATGGATAAGGTTTGTAGATACACATGTAGTACACTTAACTACAATCTTGATACACTTTATTTTACATAGCTTATCCCTGTGTAATATCATGTAATTGCAATGTAATTAGGAAGCTACCGCATGCATTTATGCTGTGAACGAGGGAGTTAGGCCTAATTCAAACTAAAGTACATATGGATAAGGTTTGTAGATACACATGTAATACACTTAAGTACAATCTTGATAGACTTTATTTTGCGTAGCTTATCCCTGTGTAATATTATGTAATTGCAATGTAATTAGGAAGCTACCGCATACATTTAAGCTGTAAACTAGAGGGTTAATTCAGATGGATAAGGTATGTAGATACACATGAAGTGCACTTAAGTACAACCTTGATACACTTTATTTTAGAAGGTACAAAATGACCATGTGTAACTGCAGGGTTTTTACCTTAGTAACATATTTAAGTACTTGTTACATTGTACCAAGTCGGTAACATGTATGTAACCGACTCGGCCTGTTACATATGTGTAACAGTAGCTGCCTATTACATGAGTGTAATTACAATCTGGAAGTACAGGCTGTTCCATAACTTGGTTACATGTTAATTACATTTTGTTACATGTTATTACAATGTCTACTACTAAGTAATTAAGTAATTACTCTGTATCACGGACACCGTAAAATAAAGTGTTACCAAACCGGTTCTACATAAATGTATCACTTAGAAATCAAAAACTCAGAAAGTCAAATCAAAACTTCTTTTCAGAAAGAAGGAAATTATTTTAACCATTGCATTTCTGTTTAGTGTAAATATACCTAATTTAATCACTTTGAAATCAAACCTCAGGGTTTTCAGAAACAAATACATTTTAGAATTTTTTAAGTATTTCTGAATATTATGTAAATATATACTAAATATGCATAAAAGTCAAGTCACCGTTATTTCTGTAATACTTTACATAAATATTGTTTCAAAGCAGCTTCACAATAGAAAAAAAATCTAATTCTGCAGTAAAGCAGCTCTTACAAGACAATAGTGTCATTATTTAGCTCAAGTGTCAGGGTTCTGCCCTGGGAGCTGTAACAAATTATATCTATGAAATATCAATAATCAATCATTACTTGTTATGATTAATTATGAATATTTGGGTCAGTTAATTGGATTAACTTGATGTGGCTAAATTACTATTAGAGAAAGTAATTTAATATATAATTTAATATATTTTTGTTTAAGTTTTGGGGTGGGCTATGCAATTCATTCTGAGGTAATATTAATTTTTAAGGAGCGATACTTGCATTTTTCAAGTACAAAATCAACAGTTTTCTCCACAGGAGAGATCTTTGAGCAGCTGCACATCTCCTTTGTGCTGACATTACAAACACAGAGGAAAACTGTTCTAGGTTGTGCTGTTGAGTTACTGATGTTATGAAGTGTTAGTGCACCTGTCACTCATATAATTTAAACGTATTACATACAAGATCATGGAAAGATACCATTGTTGTATCTAACAATGAACAATCATAATGACAAAACAGAAAACATAAAGATCATTGGTTTGTGTACATCATAATATGATATTTATACACAGGAGAAAAGAACAATAACAAGGCTAAATATCTTTAAAGGTCCCATATGGTGACACTTAAACTTATATTTGTACTGTTTATATGTGTCTATTCAACACTAATTTAAAAGTGTTCAAAAAAAAAAAAAAAAAAAAAAAAAGAGTTGGGTTGATTTTCCCACACTTTTCTGAGAGCCTTTTTTCTCCCCTCCAACAAACGCTTGGATTCGCTGCTGAATGGAATGTTCAGCCCACGACTAAAGAGCAGAGCACTCTGATTGGCTAAGCACAGATCTACAGATCAATGCGGCCTGGAAGCCTACTATAAACCAACATGGCAGCGGGATTTGCTAGAGCTTACCAGTTAGAGCCTAAATGCTCAAGTTCAGAGGATTCAGGCAAAAGGACCACTGTGCCCCCTCACCTCTGATCAGCACACCACCCTGCCTCAGAACGCGATTTCAGCCGCTGAGACTGTTGCAGAGTAGCACCTCTGGCAACCTTGTGAATTTACAGTTCTGTAGGCGGACAATTATGGACAGTGATTCCGGTAAGAGAATCAGGCAAGGGAGAAGTATATCCTCATCAAACTTCTCTTTAATAACACTTGTCAGGCAGTAAGTGACATCCAGTTACAATCTCAGAATGGTAGGGAACATTATAAGATGATATCACGTTATGTTGTGGTCTGTAGAATATATAAATAAAGAAATACATTATGAATACAATATTTCTGTACACAAATTACCTCACAAGGTATCAATAACTCGCTAAATAGTCAACACAAATGAATACTCGACTGTTAGATAGCAAACAAACATAAGATAAACTTCAAATAAACAACATGTAGCATATAATAACGACGTGATCATATCATATGATTAGCGTTTCTCCGCGATCGCGCCGCGATCGTCATTTGCATATCTCGTTCGTCATTTGCTAAACATCTGACATTCACAATAAGAACTACAAAGTGTTAACTAAACAATATCCACATTATTACTCACATTTGTTGCATGAACGCACAACATTGAACGAGATCAGGGAGAGCGCGTCTGAAACTGGCTGTTGCCTCAGTCTACTGGAAGTAGCAACTATAATATTAGTCCGTCAGAGAAACCGCTGCCTATTTTCGGTTCCGGGACGGACTTTCTGACATAGCCGCCCCCAATTATCAGTCAGGATAATTGTATTCCTTAAGAAAGGCCGTCTGGAGGGTCTGTATCATCATCCCTCATTGGAGGAAGTGGAATCAGTTTCACGACAGGGCGTGTGTACATCTTGCCTTTGACCTGAACTTTGGCTGTCCGGATTCTCCCGTCAGGCCCTGCGTAGGTTTCTGTCACTGTACCCACAGGCCATAATGCTCGTGGGAGTTGATGGTCAATTAAGAGAACCACTTGTCCCACTGCCATCTCTTTGCCATCTGATCTCCATTTCTGTCTACCCTGTAGTTCTGGTAAGTAGCAGCGAATGAAAGCGGTCCAGAACTGGTCAGCCAATACCTGACTGTGTCTCCACCTGCGTTTCACCAAGAGTTCGCCAGAGTCATAAATGCCCTCAACTTCCACTAGCAATGTTTGTAGAACAGATTCAAGCACAGATTGTTCACGTAGAATGACTAGTAAGGCAGTCTTAATTGATTTCACCTCTCGCTCCCATGTCCCGCCAAAGTGAGGGGCGCGCGGTGGGTTATAGCGAAACTGAATCTGCTGTTTAGCCAGTTGTTCCTGCAACTCAGGAGCCATTCTACAAAAGGAGTCTTTCAACTCGTGATCACCTCCAGTAAAGTTAGTGCCATTGTCACATAGAATCTCGAAAGGCTTTCCTCTACGGGCTATACAGCGTCGTAAAGAGAGGAGGAAGGCGTCGGTATCCAGGCGCTCAAGGAGATCGAGATGTAAACATCTGGTTGTCAAGCACTTATATAAGATCCCCCAGCTTTTCTCCTGGCACCGACCTATCTTCACCTGAAAAGGCCCGAAGCAGTCAACACCAGTGGAGTAAAATGGTGGCTTAAACAGGGTGGAAGGTCGGCCATCTGTGGATTCTGTGGCTTGGCACGACAAAACTGGCAATTCTGACAGGAATGCTGGTGTTTGCGCACAGCTTCACGACCTCTAAGCACCCAGTATCTACGACGTAGCTCTGCTAGCACCCGCTCTGCACCTGGATGATGGAGTTGCTGATCTATGTCTTGAATGAGTAGCTTTGTGACCTGATGTTGAGGATCTAGGACAATCGGGTGAATGATATCAGAAGACAGGGTTTCAACACGACGAAGGCGTCCACCCACTCTGATAAGACCAGTAATTTTGTCGTACTCTGGGGCGAGAGAACGCAAGCGGCTATCTGTCGGGATAGGCTTTCCAGCCTCCAAAGCTCTGAATTCCTCCAGGAATGAATCAAGCTGTGACTGTGCTAAGAGGAGCTTTTCTGCCTGTGTATACGTTGAGGCTTTAAAGGCGTTGATGTTGGCCGCACCATTACAGGACTCGACAGTAGCTTGAACTAGCTCTTTCCAGGTTCTGAATTGACTGAGGTCTGAAGGCACTGGACTGGGAATGACAGTGACTGCTCCAACAAAGGATGCTTTTCTCATCTCGCTCAGGGCAGGTGCAGATAGGTGTCAACGGCCACTTATCCTTTGGTTCAGTCAGGAAGGATGGCCCAGATCTCCATTGGTGAGGACCTACTATTTCGGCTAAGGTAAGACCTCTAGTGATATGGTCAGCTGGGTTTCGAGCAGAATCAACATACCTCCATCTAGTAACATCTGTCAAAGTCTGAATCTCTGCTACTCTAGACCCCACAAAGACCTTGTATCGGCAGGATTCTGATTTTAACCAATGCAGCACCGTAGTTGAATCAGCCCAATATATGACTTGGTGTATGGGAATGGTCAGTTCAGTCTGTATCACTTTGGCCATCTGAGCTCCGGAAAGTGCAGCGCACAACTCTAAGCGGGGCATAGATAGACTTTTACGGGGAGCCACCCTAGGGCGAGCTAGGACAAAAGTGACATGGACTTTCTCACTGCCATCTGTGACCCGAAGGTAGGCCACGGAACCATATACCCTCTCCGAAGCGTTACAAAAGACATGGAGCTCCCGAACAGTGGAATGGGTGTCAGCACCGCCAGGCGCATAAGTTCGAGGGAATTGCAGTCTGGTGATACTGGAAAGCTCTGCAACCCACTTGGACCAGATCTCACGCAGGTGTAGGGGTTCAATAGGGTCATCCCAGCTAAGGTTGTTTTTCCAGAGATCTTGGATAAGAGTTTTAGCTCTCGTGGTGAATGGGACTATGAAACCCAGGGGGTCGAATTGGCTTGCCAAAGTCTTGTACAGATTCCTCATGGTGGGCTGAACAGGCTCTGCTCTGCGGTTCTTATACCCGAGGGTGTCATCAAGGCAATTCCATTGTAGGATTCCAGAGTAGGTTCTTGCATGTCAGTGCTACTCTGAGACAACCAGCACTCGCTGCTAACTGATCTGGCTTCCGATGAGAGGTGTTTGAGAACTGATGGTATATTGCATGCCCATTGTCTGATCTCGAAGCCTCCCTTTAACAAAGACTGACGCAACCCATCTATTATGGCCCTGGCCTCACCTTGGTCAGGAGTACTGTGAAGACAGTTGTCGACGTAAAATGAGTTCTCCACAATGTCAGCTAAGCCAGCCATGGAGTCTTGGTGTTCCTGGGCATGAAACTGAAGGGCATAAATGGCGCAGCACGGACTGCAGGTCGTACCAAATGGCAGTACCTGCCATTCATAGATGTCTGGGTCAGCTTCCCTTTGCATGTTCCTCCAGATGAATCGCAGCACAGACTTGTCACCAGGCAACAAACGTACTTGGTGGAACATGCCTTTGATGTCCCCACTCACTGCAACCGCATGTTGTCTGAATCTCAGTATGACACCTAACAAAGATGGCCCCAGTGTTGGCCCTGGAAGGAGTTGTTCATTTAAGCTTTGCCCATGGTACTGGAAGGAACAGTTGAAGACTATTCGGTCCTTCCCATTATGATGCACCATGTGGTGCGGAATGAACCATGACTCCGTGGATTTGTCGGCCTCCTCTGCTGTTATCTTGGCAATGTAGCCTTCAGATTCAAGCTTCCGAATTTCAGAACAATATGTTTGAGCTTGCTCAGGATTCTTGCCCAGTTTTCTCTCAATGTTTCTGAGACTGGGGAGCACAGCCTCTTTGCCTGCATAGAGCAAAGTGATAGGAGCACGCCTTAGCAGCGGGGTAGCATACCGCTGGATACCATTTACTTCTACTCTGACCGTAGCAGACTGCAAGAGGTTGTAGGATTGTTGGTCCTGCTTTGATCTTGTGATCAGCTTTTCATTGTATGGCAAGGTGTCAATTTGCCACAAGTGCTCCACATGTTGATACAGCTCATCACGTGTTGGGGCTGTCATTAGATGCAGGCATTGTTGATGGCCTTTAGGGGGCTGAATCGGACACGGGCCTTGCAGTACCCAACCAAGCTTGGTACATATGGCAACGGGGCCACCTTCTGCTCCTCTACACACTGGCCGAATAGGAGTTAGGAGGTGTGGCATATCAGACCCTATGAGGAGTAAGGGTTTCACTTTGTCTACAGACTGCAAGGGTAGACCTCTCAGGTGGCAATATGCTTTCTGGAGTGCTGCCACTGGGTAATTATGTTCAGCCAGGCTTAAAGCAGAGGCACTAAATGCATCACAAATGACATACCTTTCTGTGGGTTTAGTGATGGGAGAAACCTCCAAGGTTACTGTGGACCCTTCAAGTTTGGTATGACCTTGTTGGATTGTCTGGAGAGAAAGAACCTCTGGAGCTCCATTCAACCCCAGCTGCTGAATTACTGGAGGAAGAACTATTGTTCTTTCTGAGCCGTCATCTAGAACGGCATGAGCTTCTATTGTTTGGCCACCACTGTGCAAGAGAACTTTAACAACCTTAAGCATAACTTTCTGTGAGCGGTTGGGTCTGTCAAGATAGATTTGAGTGGATGGCAAACTCACCATAAGCACCGCTCTCGAAGTATCTTTGACAGAGTCATGCAAGACAGTCAGGTGCAATTCTTTGCAGACTTTACAGGGTCGCTTGAGGTTACAGGAGTCCACTGGATGATTCCGACCACATTTCCAACAACGTTTACCCTCTTTGACCCAGGTGATGATCTGGGTGGTGGTCAACCTCTTGAATTTGTCACATGAGTTTAGAAAGTGATCTTGGTTGTCGCAATGAGGACAGTAGGGCTTTAGCTTGGAAATGGCTTTAGTCTGGGCAGGTTCAGAGGGCTTGGTAGCTCTCTCAGAATTGAGAAGTACAGGTGTTAAACGCTCTCGATGATATGGAGTGCCTTTACTCTTTACAGATGACTTTGTTGTGTCAAACTGAAACATAGCAGCCCGACTCGAAATGCGCTTTGCTTGTGACTTCTTTTGTAACCAAGCCGCTAAGTCGGGAAGAGTGTAGGTCCCATCTGTACCAGTTTGAAGGATACCATGACTTAAACAGTATTCTACAAAGCCATCTCGGTAAGCGGGTGGCATCTTTCCCAGAAGACGGTCCACGTGAGAACCACACATAAGCTCATATCCGTACTGCCCCTCCAGCATCCTAAGCATGCCCACCAGGGATTGCACAGATAAGGCAAACAAATCGAAGGCATTGGTATCACCCATTCCGAGCAGTGGAGTACTCATGATAGCACCTAGTTCTGATTGCACAAGCTGCCTGGGCTGGCCATACTTCTCCTGCAAAGCTTGCAAGGCTGCGGAATACGGTTGTGGGTGGTGCATATATGCCTTAGCCAACTGCTGAGCACTAGCGAACTTCAAGTGGCTCAATAACACTTGGTATTTGTACTGCTCACTGATGTGAGTATGGTGACTTAATAGATTGTCTAAGGCGTACCACTCTCAAACACTGGTAGTGTGGGCCGAGGGATACCGTAGGCTGCTGCCATCAGAAGCTCTGTTCCAGGTTGAGGTAAGTAACCAGTTTGGGAAACAGGTGGATGTGGATAAGATTGAGGGTAGATGGGTGCAGTGGATGAAACTGTCACTCGCTGCTGTGGGACTGGATAAAACGGGTTCTGACTGATAGGTGGGGCTACATAGCTTGGTAACGAAGTGTTCACATCTGAGGTTGATGTAATGGTTGCAACAGGGAGTCCAGGCTGCGATATCAAACCACTAACTGTGTGTGGTGTCACAAACTGGTTGGCTGCTTGCATGGGTTTGAATTGAGGTAGAGGCACTGAGACTGGGCTGAGCTGCTGTGGGGCAGGTGCCATGTTCTCCCCAGATGCGATGTGAGGTCTCCCTTGAACTTGAGTGACTACACATGAAGACAATTGTGCTGTGAGAGCTGGAACTCGTGTAGGCATAGTCGCTTGTAGTGCCGAATAAGGTAGTTTGGGTGTTGACTGAACTGTGCGTGTGTCCCTGAATATGCTTTGTGCCTCTGTAACCGTCTGTGTGACTTGCGTCATGGAAGATGGGGGGCAGGAAGACTGTTGAAACACAGGTGAGGTTGCTGAGGTGGCATGAGGGAACTGTGATGGTGGCCCAGTTGTGTCTGGTGATGCTTGAGGCTCTGGATCAGTCAAACTTGTGTCTTGGCTGAGCAGGGAACTCACCAGCTTTGCCACCTCTAGATCAGCTTCAGCCTCTTTCAGCTTGCGGCGTCGTTCTAACTGGTTAGATAAGGCCTCCTTTGCCATGAGAGCCTCTTCCTGAACACGTTGAGCCTTTTTAGCTTGGGTTTGTAGTCTCTGGTACTCTATTTCTGCCAGCGTGTCTTCCTCCATTTGTTCAAGTAGGTCGTTATACTGCCGCTGTTTTATTTTCTCCTCCACTATGGCTGCCTGTGAGTGCAGATGTAGCTTGGACACCAGAGATAATGGAATGACAACTGGACCTAGAATGAGAGCTGACTTTACTATGGGACGTTTTCCTCGACTGGCTCTTAAGTTGACTGTGACAGCGAGAAGAAGTGGTTGGAGGAGGGTCCACAGGAGGCATGTAGCCAACCTCATAGTCACCCAGATGAGAAGGCAGTTTACTCTGTCTCTTGGGTCTATCCACTGTCTCTGACGCATCGCTAGCTGCTCTGTCCATACTGTTTACTGTTGCCACATCCGGCTCGAAGGACCAATATGTTGCAGAGTAGCACCTCTGGCAACCTTGTGAATTTACAGTTCTGTAGGCGGACAATTATGGAGAGTGATTCCGGTAAGAGAATCAGGCAAGGGAGAAGTATATCCTCATCAAACTTCTCTTTAATAACACTTGTCAGGCAGTAAGTGACATCCAGTTACAATCTCAGAATGGTAGGGAACATTATAAGATGATATCACGTTATGTTGTGGTCTGTAGAATATATAAATAAAGAAATACAGTATGAATACAATATTTCTGTACACAAATTACCTCACAAGGTATCAATAACTCGCTAAATAGTCAACACAAATGAATACTCAACTGTTAGATAGCAAACAAACATAAGATAAACTTAAAATAAACAACATGTAGCATATAATAACGACGTGATCATATCATATGATTAGCGTCTCTCCGCGATCGCGCCGCGGTCGTCATTTGCATATCTCGTTGCATATCTCGTATTTGCTAAACATCTGACATTCACAATAAGAACTACAAAGTGTTAACTAAACAATATCCACATTATTACTCACATTTGTTGCATGAACGCACAACATTGAACGAGATCAGGGAGAGCGCGTCTGAAACTGGCTGTTGCCTCAGTCTACTGGAAGTAGCAACTATAATATTAGTCCGTCAGAGAAACCGCTGCCTATTTTCGGTTCCGGGACGGACTTTCTGACAGAGACTCAGCAACAGGCACCCTAGCTACGAATCTGCCCTCTTATTCCTGTCAAATTATAATTAACTACATATATTTTGTTCTAAACTATATTGTAAATTAATTTAGTTTTACCATGATTAAATCAGCTTTGTAACTTAGCATTTTCACTCGCGACAGGCGATTACAGTGAATTACAGTGAAGCTTGTAATTTTGAGGCGGTCTAGTTTTGTGGGGGGTGGAGAAAGGGCGGCAGTGAGCGATTTCACATTTTCACAGCTTTTAATTTACACCCCGAGCCTATATGACACACAGAATCCCATAAAAACCTCTGTTGTATAGTTGTATATATGAACTGTAGCCACTTAGTCTTCAAATGCTCCTCCCTGGGCAGATAAGTTCGCTTTTGCGGTCGCACTTTAGAACACAGCGTCTCGTCGCCATATACCAGATGTTTTCAAGTTTTCCCTGCCGTCTACGAGCGCAATAAGTGGGCGTATCTTATTCAAATAACTTGTCAAGGTGACGTCATCTAGATTGAGAAAAAGCATCGTTAGTCTATCGATTCCTATCAGCGACTCAGAGTCGACTCTAACTTTTGAGAGACAATAACTTTGTATACGGTGAACTTTCATATTTAAAACTTTGCAGGATGGTTTCGTTCACTTAGATCTATGTTACACACTAAATGAAAGGTAATTTTCAAAATTCCATAATAGGTGCTTTTTAATGAAAGGCCTACCTGGGCCTGCTCAAGGGCCTAGGACCACAGCTTCAAATTTAGAAGGGGTCCCTTCTAGAGAATGTAGCTAGGGAACCCGAAGTAGCCCCAGCCAATCACTATTCAGAGGAACATACTCACCTGAAATGCCACCAGGAAGGCCTGACCTGGAGTCACTTTCATTGGACACTTCAGTCTGGCCAACTTCCTGTCTGTCCGAAGACAGAGCCTCTGGACACTTGCCTTTATTTAAGGCATCCAACCCGAGGGTCTGCAAAGCTGACAGTGAACCACTTGGACCAGATCTCAGAGACGGGGTATCCGGGAGAACATGACTCAGCATAGTGCTTACAACCCTTTCTGTTTCTCTGTTTGATCCACGGATCTACCCAGCGTTTGTGCTTCAAAACACTGAGGAGGCCTGAAAAGGCATAAGGGCTGATCTAACTGGGAGGCCTCACGGGAGGCCTACGACCATCTGACCAGGCTCAGGAGGCTGAGTACTCATAAGCCACGTTTCCACTGTCGGGCCAGGGCCGGGCCGTGCTAGTGCGTGCCAGGGCCAGTCACGTTTCCACTGTCACTTCCGGGGCTTACTCCGGGCCAACGGCCAGGATTTCTGGCCCGTCGAATACCTTGGGCCAAAGCGGGCCAGCTCGGGCTAGAGGAGTGGTTATGAACAGAGGCGGGGTTTACCTGAGTTTGGAGACGACAGCGCCGGATGATTCTGTCAGCATTAAAGACTTTTAAAATAATTTAACTCACTTTCATGTTTGAATGCCTTCTGTTTGTGATCCGATGTGGATTCTGATCACCGTATAAGGTAAAAATATTTATAGGGCTACGCGATGCAAAAGACTATGTGCGCTAACCATTACCATAGTAAACATAGTAAACGCTTGAAGATAAAAGAGTAAAAAAACATGGTGAACGTTTGAAGAAATCAGACCAATCATAAAGGCTATCACAATCATGTTTTTATTGTATCTGTCAGATAGCCTACGTCTCGTCTCTTTATACCAGACTATCATAAAATAAACTAATAACTAAAAATAAACTCTTTCTCTGACTGAAAATATCTGTAGCCTACTGGGAGTCGAGAGAGTGCTAAAGCTCCTCAGGTCGTATTTTTGGTGGCATATATTTGTAGAAATTATCATTCTTTCTAAATGTGATGTAAATCTATGTCCTGTAACTACCAAATAAACAGAAACAGACGCGACTGAAGAAGTAACGTTAAGTGTCCTCTTTCTTTTGTGAAACCTAACGGTAATTTATTTCTGTGTGACTAATGTGCAATTTTGACATACATTAATTCATGATCAATGTATCACTTTTTATTGTAAATCTGTGGTAAAACATCGATGCTTGGGTTTTAAATATTGAAGCAAACAACAAAAATGTCAGCAACCGCCAACCGGTCGCTTTTATCATGTTTGTTTTGCAATGCACGCTGTTTCCAGTGATTTCTTTCTGATTCGTTTTCTGATAAAACTTCCATTTGTTGGTGAAATTATGGGTTAGTGTGACGTTGTTCCAGAGAGGCGTGTTACGGGCGTGTTTTAGTGAAGCACTGCGGAGCTTCTGGCCCGACAGTGGAAACGCCGTCCAGGTGCTACTGGCCCGGCACGGCCCGTTTAAAGCCCTGGCTTGGCACTGGCCCGACAGTGGAAACGCGGCTAGTGTGACCCTCAGTGAGTGGAGCACATGGCCTGCCTGGTAAGCAACAGGTTATTGCTATGAACCCTGATTCCGGGTGTCAGTACCAGTGCGGCGTGCTAAGGCCTGCCAGCCTTAGGGCTCAGTCTCGGAGCGGCCTGTTAAAGCCGGTCGTCTGAAAGTTTTCTTTAGGTAAGAAACTGACTGCCGTGGCCGTAAGGTTGGGGATCGAGCTAAATGGTGGCCTGATAAGGCCAACCGCCTGACAGTGGTCAATCCTATTCTGATGATCATAATCTAGCCTCCAGAGAGGCCCACTGAAGCCAATTGTCTGAATGGCCAGCAAATTAACCGTTGAGCATCCCATGATAGGTCTCAGGGTCAGGGAGGCCTTGCTAAGGTCAACACCTGACCATCAACACCACTGTTTGTCAGCCAAATTCATACCGCCGGGGACTCGCCATCAGTTAGGCCTGGTTGGGCCTACTAGCTGATAGCCAGTCTATTCTGCTACACACATATACCGTCGGGAACCATATTAAACCAGCACAAATATTGAGGCCTAATAAGGAAATATTGAGGCCACAGGAGGCCTAATAAGGCTAGCTACCTGGTCACAGCTCAGATGTATGTTCCACAACACAAGGACTCCCTTCTGGGGAGGCCTGTTTAAGGCCTACTATCCATCAGTGAGTCTACTGCCACGAACTACTGTTGTGGCGAAAATTCATTAAACAAACATCACTGCGTAAGAGACACTCATTGTCAAATTATAGAAATAGAAGTATTTATTCTTGCAAGAATAGGAGCAGTCTAATACACAGTTGTTACCCTGTGCAGAAGAGTGACACACCCCCAGACAGACTGAACTAGCTTTTATCTTAGTTTCAAGGCCTTCTTCCCCCAGAGCCTTCCTCCCAGTAGTTTTCCATAGACGTCACTAGTTGGCCCACTAAGCCTCCCCTGCACCAAATGGCCTTCTGACATCTAGGTCAGAGGTCCTTGTTCGTCTGTTCTCTGGAGTGTCTCCCCCTTCTGCCTCCCCAGGTACATAAACAGAATCTTCTCTCACTACAAGTGAGAGACACACATGTGACATTCTTTGAATCATCTATATTTTACTAAAGATCAATGAATATCATAAAATTGCCACCACACTACTAAGGCCAACCACCTGAGTTAAGCTGGCCTACCATGGCCTCTTGGGGGCTGTCCAGTCAAGGAGGCCTACTACCTACCGGCGCAGCCTTTGTTGGCAGATAAGTTGTTCACACAGCGCCTACAGCATCCAGGTACCTCATCACATTGCCTATGGCAGTGTGCTGAGCAAAAAACGCAGCGCCCTTTAATCAAGGGGAGTTCAACATACACCACTCTGCCTCAACGGAGGCACCAGTGTCAGGGGCCTACCATCTGTACACATGGGCGTCAGCTCATGGAAATGCTCTGGCTTCCCGGAAGCGTACTTTGAAAACCAGAAAGAAGTGAAGGTTAGAACTTTCTGCTCGACCCAAACCATAATGGTGTGAGGTAGGATAATACAGAACTGAAAGTGGAGTACTCAGACCTACCCTGTATCACAGGGGAATACTACCACCTCACCCTGAGATTTAACAGAGTGCGGGCCCACCAGCGGCTCTAGAGGTGACAGAACTTTTATCTGCGCCCAGCCTAGGGGAGTGGGGCTTGCTTATAAGCCACCCACCTACAACCCGATGTTCGAGCAGTAGCTCAACGAGGTGAGTGGAGCCAAATCCATATACTAGTTCTGCACGGTGGGGTCGGGCAGACAAAACCCAGTCTCTTTGTGAGGCGAAAGACGGCCTAACCCTGCTCCAGAAAGACCCATTGAACAGGGGAGGCCTTATTGAGGCCTAACCCAGGGTCTTTATAAATCATGCCTCTGCACCAAGCTGCATTAATTAATGTTCTCGCCCCAGAATGCAGAATTGTTTGAAGCAGAATGCTAAAAGCCTAAATTCACAAAGTGAAGGGCCAGAGGCAGAAATGCTTTAGCAGAACGCCTCTACTATGCCTAGCATAGCCTAGGCCAGCAACAGAGGCGGCCCTGGTGAGGGCCAGGCTGTAAGTATAGATCTACCTGAGGGCTTGGATGAACCACAACTTTACAAGATTTAAACAATTTAAAAAAATAATAATAATACGAGGGGCTGCATAATCGCTCAGCCTACTGAAAAGTAAGTAAGTAAGTAAGTAAAGTTTATTTATAGAGCACTTTTCACAGATAAAATCACAAAGTGCTTTACAAAGTGCAACCACAAAATCTGTGAAAACCCAAACAGAAAAAACCCAAAGTGTGAAACCCAAAGTGTGAAAAAGAAGTGAAAACCCAAACAGAGCTCAAGGAGGCGATGTACTCAGGAGAAAGATGTCAGACGGTCCAGTGGGTCGAACATAAGATCTATCTGAAGCTCCAGTGTCAGTCTACGAACTACTCTACCCTGAGGTGGCTAATAGCCCGAGGGCTGACAAAGGTGAGTATAGAAAAAAAACAAGCGGTAACATAAACATTACCATTCTTCTTTTTAGAATGACGTTCTGCCACCTAACTCTCTGCTGATAACATGTTTCATTGAGTCATTTGAATGACTCAAATGCTCTCACCATGAGAGGAAGCCTAAGCTATAAACATAGTTTTACAACATTTAGTTTTGCACACAAAAATTACTGTTAAAGAAGACCAACTCAGCTCACCTGCGGCGTACGAAGTGAAGACTCACCAGACAGTTCTTTATGAACATTGGGTCTACCACCTTTACATGCCTGAAAGAGGCACTCTCACTAACCAAGCCAAGGCGGGCCATCAGAACATTGTTCTCACAATGGGCCCAGCCCCTCAGGCCTGATGTAAGAAGTCCTGGGGAGTCAGGGAAGAGAGGAGGGGGCTAAGATATAATCACGCCCTCAGGGGAGGTGATCTATCACCGACACTGTGTGCGTTTGTGCTGGATCACCTCCCTCAGATCCCTCTTCTTACAGGAGTTGTGCCTCTTCTACTCCTCATTGGGGGCGGCGCACGAGAGGCGACACAGGCTCTCTGGCCCTGTCTACATTAAGTATACTTAAACTTTACTTAAATATACTTACTAAATGAACTTGAAGTATACTTTTTTGTTGTTGTTGTAATGGATAGTATACTAAAGACCCTTTACAAACTCTTCCCCTTCCCCCACTCTGTATGTTTCTGATCAGAATAAACAATGAGCTTTTACTTAAGCCCTGAGATATAGAAAAAAACAATCAGTTAATGAGAATATCTTTATGTCACAGTTATGCTGAGTTAGTTTGTTTCATCAGTCACATGTGTTCCTTGGTTTGATTTTTCCCTCCAGTCATCAGTTGCCATGGACACTCATCTAATCATCACATCTGTTCGTTATCATCTTATTATCACTGTGTATTAAAGTTCCTACTTGTTTACTCTTCAGTTGTCAGTTATTATTTGTGTTAGTGGACGCTGTTATGCCTATCTGCCTTTTTGTTTAGTCTTTTTTGAAGTCCATCTTTTGACATATAAACTGTGAATTATATTAGTAGTTTATTTCATATACCGGCCTAGGACTGAGAAAAAAATATTCTAATTCATATTTCAAAATTATTTTTAATTTTTATGAATTTGCTTAGAACTACTTCCCTGTATGTAATGTATTTACATTCAAAACAATAAATTATAACTGTCAGAGGGTTTTTGTAAGTTACATGGTCCCTAATGGAGGACAAGATACAAAAAAACACTTTCAGTAAGCCAGTCAGCATTAGCTGGAGCATTTATCTGACACTTTAGTTTGATTAAAACAACATTTCTTTCCAAAGGATCCTAATGCTAGGAATGTGGTGATTTATTTTCAACAGTGTGAAGAATGTCTCAGTTGAGCATTGTTTATTTGTATTTGGTACATTTCTCATTCTCGACAAATCAGTCGCAATTTCAGTGAAGGCTTTGCAAACAGAATTTTATGGACTCAACAGTAATGCGACAACATGTAGGTAACTGTTAATTAATCAGATATTCTTTGTTTATGTGTCAGTAAATCAAACAGTGACTAAACGGTCAACTTCACATTGTTCCCTTTCGATAGGAAACTCGTAGTGCGTTGATTGGCGCTTTTGGGAACGCCTCAGGCGTGACAGGTGTCTGAAATCACTATCAAATCACAGCAATCACATTGCCCGGTGACAGCCGCTGACTTCATTGACGTGCAACCTGGAAGTATAAAAGGGCACCTTGCAAACATGACAATCAACATTTCTGTCTATAGGGGGACTGCTCTGTCTATAAGCGCTTGAAAATCAGGTAATTATGAAATGCACTGAGAAGGCTGAGAGCTTTCAGAAGTATGCAGACCCGTGCTCAAGATATTTGACGCCGGGTGACACACAAACTGTGCGTTTTCTATCTGGGGAGGAAGAGTGTGCACAGGCAGGTCGTGCAAATTGTGAACGATTTTCTTTGAAAACGCTCTGCTCTCGTCTTGCCCTCTTCTTGAGAGAAGAGGGTTCGGCGTCTGGACCTCACGGCTCAGGTCCTGCTCGTGCTGAAAAAAAGAAAAGAAAAAAGCAGCGTGGTGACGTGCGTTATGGGGTTCCCAGATGGAGCTCGCCGATTGCCTTGAGAGGGGTGTAATCCTCTCAGACGATTCGGCGGCGGACGAGGGTGAGCTTCAGGTGGATGATGAAAGTTTTTCTATAGAAAAGAGAACTTAGTCTGGCAGTGAGTGCTCTTACGGACAAACAGGAGATGGCTGATGAGGGTGGTGATAATCGGATAGATCCTGAATCTTCTTGGCCACCCTGCCCCGTTTTTAGCTGAGCATGGTTGGTGTTATGAAACGTGCTGCGGGCAGGCTGCAGCTGCCATGGCTGTGCAATGGTGGAGAAATCGCTCGCGATAAGAGCGGATTCTCCCTGGTCATAAGCCACCAGCTCAAGAGTAAACAATGGTGAGCATTCCATTTCTTACCGATCTCCATACTGAGATCGAGAGGACATAAAAAAAAACATATTCTGCCCGTATCCACCGACATCAGCACGCTAGTCTCGCTGATGTTGAGGCGATAGGAGAGCAAACATCAACACTGAAAGCTCAACCCTGTCAGTTTGAATAGCAGAACATACACGCCAGAGGGTCAGACCGGTGCTGCCCTGCACACCATGGCGGTGTTGCCAGGTATGCCAGGCCGATCTGCTGGGGGATCTCGACCAGGGGGTAGGGGCCCCTGAGGCGGTTACTGAGCTGTGCCACACCACAGATCTAGTGTCACAGGGTTACTATATTCAGTGGGGGAGGAACGTACATACCGGGGAATGGGTTTCCCTTGGGGAATGTTTTTAATGTGACACCCAGCAAAATGGCTGCTTCCTGCGCCCGGATGTAAACAGTGACAATCTAGCGATCAATAGATAAATCAGCTTCAGGTGTTTGGCGGGAAGAAACTAGGCTGAAGATTGGCACGTATGTTAGGCGGAAGGGCTTTATATGTTCATTGTGGCCGACAGTGGGAGGAGCAGCAGATTCGGGGAAGAAGACGGCACCCAGAAAAAGGCACCCGGCTGGTGATATGACAAGCCCGTTTGTGCGAAGCCAATGAGGATCCGAAACGAAACCGGCATTCCAACGGAATTGCATTTCGCAATCTCCACAGCTGCGGCCGTTGTGGAAACACGATGCCGCTAAGTGCTGTTTATGTCGACTTCGTAGTTCAATGTGATTGGATAATCGACTGCCTGTGACTCACCTGATTTGTGCGTCATTGTGAGCTTTGCTCATATTCTGGTTTTCTATGCTGTCAGTTGAAACGGGCTTTCTGGGGTGTCTCGACGGCCCTGACTACTTGACTGTTTTACTGCTCTTCTGCTCTCAACACAGCAGCTAACCAGCCAGCCAAATTTCACGGGGATGTTTGCCTGGAGACTGTTCATGTGCCTTAATCACAGGGAGTTTACTATTTGAAGTGTCCTGTTCTTAAAGTGTTCACATTGGGAAAGCTTTTGCGTGCATATGCTTTGATATTGTTGGTCTGCATCTACAGTTCCAGATAAACAGCCTCCGGTGACCCGGGTGTGCTATGTTGATAACTTGAGCTAATCCTTAGTATTATAAGCAGTGCTGTGTTGATGCTAACTATCCTTCTGCTGTCTGAGCCTCTGCTGGAGAGAACGAGAAACTGCTGTGCTGACGCTATCCTTCTGCTGTCTGAGCCTCTGCTGAAGAGAACGAGAAACTGCTGTGCTGATGCTATCCTCTGTAAAGACTATGGGCGGATCTAATCCGTGGGGAATTTGCATATCATAATTAATAATTGATAATTAATAATTATTCATACATGTTTGGATTAGATCAGTCTTACATGTTAATAAATCTCCCTCTAAGGGAGGATGTCCTTTTACCTGCATATTTAACTGTGTATCCTTGCATTTTAACTACAAGTTGATTACAGTTAATTACACTGATCACGTCTTACAAAACAGGCAAAATTAATTAGCTCAATTGCCAGAATAATATTGTGGGGATCCACAATATCATCTTACTTTATAGGATTTCAGGAAACGCAATTCTCTGGCCAGAAGAATTGGGTTTGCTGCCCTATAAACACATACTCTTTAAAGTATCTTTAATTGATAAAGCGAGTAGGACCTGTTTGCACTTAAGGGACTTGAAAATGAGCAAAGTAAATGAATCAATCAAATGAATATAATGGATTTAATAAAGGCATGTCTACTTATATATTTACTACAGTTGCCATGGAATATATATATATACATATATATTTACAAACATAATAGACATACAAAACACAATAAGACATCAATGAACGAGGAAGTGTGTGTGATATAGAGATATGGATAAATTACACGCGTGAGAGCTAGTAAGAGAGAGAGAGATAGGGTTACTTTCACCTAGACAGTCAACTTTCCTGAAACACCACGAAAACACATCTTAAGGCTTCTTAGAAGCTCTGTAAAAAAGATATACTTGCAAAGCTGTATTCTTGGTCACTCTGTATCGCGTCATTCCTGCACGGCCCTGTCGGGCCGCGTGCGTGAGCGGAGTCCTTTGTGTGGGAGGAAGCGTCACGTGGTGCTGCTTGGCGCGCGTGTTGAACGGAGAAGTCTTTGGGGGTAACATTACCAACGGAGAATAGTTTGGCTAAGTTCGTTTCACTTCGTGGAAGTGAACAGAGTCGAATACGGAAAACAAAACTTTGACTAACAAAGAAAAGAAAAATAAAGGTTCCCAAAGGGGAAATCACGCAGTTACATCTTTGTATGGCTGGTGAAGAAGCGCGTCACGTGCGCGTGCTTCTGGTTCAGAGAGAGCGCGCGGTGGTTTAAATGTCCCTCGTAGCCGGCTTTGCTGAAGAGATATGTCCCGCGGTGTTCTTTTCACTCGTGGAATTAAAACACAGGGACTTATCTTAAGACTGAAAAACACAAACTAACTAGAACACATAAAAGAAAGGCGAAAGACTCGCCTCGAGACGAGACGTTACATTCTGAAACCAGGACGAGCACGGAAGAGCGCAGTAAGATCTGACTGCGGAGGGAGGTTCAGTTCTTCTTTAAAGGAACCTTCTGAGGTGCGAACTGGCCAATGGCATTCAACGAAACTTTGGCGGCAACCTCGGCTTTGTCTTGTCCGCGTTCGATTTATGGCCGCATTCACAGGTTTTACAAGCAGTCAGAATTTGGTCAGAATCATTCCAAAGATGATTAAACATAGTAAAATACATTTTACGGCTTGTTCAATTACATAGATGACCTCGTTAGATCACAAAGGTTCGGAAAATAGGAAGAAAGACGTATAAGGAGAGTTATATTGCAGAGTTACATTAAAAGCATAATTAAATGCCCTTGTAGTTCGTTTAGAACTACCATACACTCCCAGATCCCTTCATAGGGCCTGGACAAATCGACAAACATAACATATCAAATATATCTCAGTAAAGTCTTTAAATGAGTGAATTAAAGCTTTGTGTATGTGCGTTTTCAGAGGGGACTCTTTGACCGCATGGCATTCCTTTCTCTGCAGAAAGGAGGGGGGTTAGTTTGATAAGGTCTGCTTGAAGCTCGAGCCACAGTCATGAAGTGTTCTGGTGAATCTCGCAGGACATTTGAATATGTCAGTTCACTGGGTGTTTAAGAGAGAGAACCCTCAAGATTTCTTATAACACCCCTGTGTCACAAAGTTAGCGAGATGTAATGTAAATCAACAAATGGGGAACGAGGATTGGAGTTTATCGAGACTAAACATGCTACACAGTGATTTCTGTTTCTCATAGTATGCAAGTCATGTCTCAAACATTAACCCATTAGAGTTTACAAGGCCACACAGACCAAACAACATAAAGGAAAAATCATGAGATGGAACATTGGATGCATGTATCACATGGTTATATATATATATATATATATACATAGAATATATAGGTTTAAACCAGGGTTCGTTTATTCTTCTCAGCAAGAATAAGGAGGAATCACACTCTCTGGGACATTCCAAGGGGTAATAAAGCTCAGTCTTGTAACAGAACACCCCGTTCTTGGTGTGTGTGTGGGAGAGAGTGTGTGTGTGTGTGTGTGTGTGTGTTTTTCCAAGTTCCAGGCCTTTTGGGGCTAAAGGCTTTGGGATTTTAGCATGGGGGTATTTAGTTATTCAGATTCACCTTCGCCCAGTCCTTACACCTCCTACTGTCTTAGCCTCTGCTGGAGAGAACGGGAAACTTCTGGCCGCTCCGGGCCACCAAACAGGCCGCTGTTGCTGTGGTTTGAGGGAGAAAGAGAAAGGCTTTCTCCTCGATTTGCCGGTTTCGCCCTCTGAGCTTTTCGGCACCTCCGTGGAGGCGGTGGTTGGAAAGTTCAGAGAGGTGAAGGCGCGCTCAGCTGCATTTAGGACCATGTATACTGCTGAGATCCGTATCCACGCCCAGACAGACGGGAGGGCCTGGCCCATCACTGTCCAAGAACCGTAGTAAGTATACTAATACCAATGTACTACACCAGGGGTGGGCAATTAATTTCCACAAGAGGCCACATGAGAAACTGGGGCGGTTGTAGAGGGCTGGACCAATACACTTAACTCAGTTCTGCCCAATATATTATTTCAGTAGTTATAACATATACCATGTGTCAAAATATCAATCAAACTATGATTATGACATGATTTATGGCTCTCTGGTTTGGGTTGCTGTCGCTCATGACTGACAGTGCGTCTGTATCAAGAAAACAGCGCTGATTTACGACGCGCGCTGGCGTCCGTATGTCTAGGAAGCTTGGCGTCGTCCACCTGCGGTGACATCCTGGGTTGGATGTGTGAAAGAAAGGTGTCTCCCCATGGCCTTCCTGTTTATTGACCACTACCTGAGCGATAGGTGTTATGTCCGTGTGTATTCTGTCTGCTGTGGAGGCCTGAGTTCACACTTCGCCAAAAGCTGGTATAAAATCTTGTAGAACGCAGCAACACACACCGAGCTGAACAGTGCTGCGTCACGCGTCTCTAGGGTTCTTTTCCTCGTTCACAAACGCGAGTGCAAGAAGATGGATGCTTGTCTTAACAGTAAGTTTGTTTAATTTTATTTAGTAATATTATTACGAGGCTTTATTTATTTATATGAATCATTGTTCTATTGCGTTACTAAGGTTTCTCTGCGCTGCAGGTGATGTTGGTCTCTTCGAGATTATTGATGAAATTAATTTCCTGAATCAAGCTAGTGGTACGTATGATTATGTTTAAATGTTGTATATTGTGTGTCTGTGTGGCGGATAATCATGTTTTATTTAATTTATTTTTTTACCAGGAGGCGTGACGGTGCATAGCACCGCAGCTGCATCGCACAACAACGCTGGTTAATCTTCGGACACGCTCGCCCTCGGTAAATGTTAAATGTTGTTACATCCGTGTTTAAACGGTGTTGTGGATGTGTAAAAATGTCTTATCTTCTTTGTGTTTTTTGTTTTTACCAGGGCCGAAACGAGTGACTATCTCTGCGTTAGTGCATACAGCTCGGGGCGACAGCGCGAGCGCTAACATTACACCCCTTGGTAAACTGCTTTTGTAATTCGTCTTTATCAAACATTTATATTAGT
Source organism: Semotilus atromaculatus (assembly GCA_031834385.1). Taxonomy (NCBI): domain Eukaryota; kingdom Metazoa; phylum Chordata; class Actinopteri; order Cypriniformes; family Leuciscidae; genus Semotilus; species Semotilus atromaculatus. The sequence continues at coordinate 19,909,057 of JAULUF010000038.1, read as the reverse complement.
ATACGGTGTTATGGTTTGTTGAATTATTTTAAAACTTTAACATGTGCATTTCCAGAAGGAATATCAAACGTGGTGAGTGCGGTTGGTGTGTCTGAATGTGCGAACGATGCAGGCAAGGATGGTTTGAATGGCATAGCGGCAAGACCGAAAAATAGGCTTAAACGGAAAGCTGCTGTGGTGTTCCATGCGGACGCAAAAGCTTCTGCTGATGGTTCTTCGAGAGACGGACCACAGACAGCCGCCGCGAAGAAACCAAGACGATCAGCTGTTAAAAGTAAGTAATGAACAAAAGATGCTGGATTGTTTTCTGTTCACAGTAAATCAGGTAGATAAATTGGATATGTGTGTGGTATTTTTATTTTTTTTATTCAGACGTAATCGTGAGGGATTGAATGTTTTTATACAGTGCCAATACGTTATTTTAGTGCTGTTGTTAACATACACATTTTAATTGTTGGTGAAAAAAAATAAAAATAAAAAAACTTTATTCACATTTAGCATTTATTTATAATTTTAACTGACTCCTATGGTCAACTGTGTGTAAAAGTGTAGACATGGTGATTTTTTAGCCTATAGCGCCCTCTATAGGGAATGTTCTAGTATTACAGTGTCTGATTCATAGATGTTAGTCTGGTCTTATTTGAGTGTTTGTTCATATTTGTCACCCCAGATATAGGGTGTTATAGAGTTTGGTATTTTTAACATTAAAAACAATACGACTAATAACAGATTTTTTTTTAATTTTATTTTATTTCTTAGTCTTAGAAAATATAATAATATTAGTTTTGTTGTTATAATATTAACACACATCTGTACTAACTTAATGTTTTCACTCCTTTCTTCTTCTTAACAGAGGTGTTCGTAGTTGACAGTGCAGTTCCGGATATAAATGATGTTCAGAGCTGGACTGATGGCTTGATACAATCGTGGGATGATTGTGTATTTACAAACGCCCCTAAAGAAACACCGCAGTCTGTCCCATCCAGCAAACGTGTGGTGACCGTGGAAGAATCTGACCCTGAAGAGCTGCCTTCAAATCAGGAGGCTTACAGACGGGAAACACAACGCAATAAAGACAATCAACACATAGCCGGACTGATACAGGACTCTGTCAAGACCGCATTGAATGCCTTCGAGGTACGTTTTGACAAACGCCTTAATGCAATTGAGAGACGTTTAGATGCCTATGAGGCTGCACAACAACAGGGTATCTGGATTAAACAAGGCCTAGCAGCACAGCGGTTACATAGTGGGGCTATCCAAAAAGTAGCCGGAGAACAATGCATGATTGTGGATTTGTTAAAGAATCTTGTGCTCACGCTTCAAAAGAAACAGGGGTGAGTTGTGAACATTTTATATATTTTGTATTGTTTGTTTAACCCTCTGGGGTCTGAGGTGTTTTTAAGGCCTTTGAGGTGTTTTGACATGCTCTGACATTTGTGCTTATTTCAGCTACTTACAACATACCATTGGCCAACATGTAATTTGGCTGTATTCAGCACAAACTCTGCTACAATAATATGTGAGCAAAATAGATGTACATGTTTGCATTTTATAGAAAAAAAATATTATGCGTGGTTAGTAAGTTTTGGGAAAAAAATTGTCACCGCAATAAGGCCATATAACACATACTGAACAGTTGTCCACAAGACTTTTGAGTTACTATTCTTGTAGGCTAGAATTTTTACTACAAAATGATGTGAAAATCATTCTGACCACTCTTTCACAAACAACAATATAACAATTAAAATTTTGTAAGTCAGTTTTTGTGTCAGCACTGCTGTATGCGTGGGAGTGTCAATGGCCATGAATATTAATGAGATTCACACCAGGGGAGACAAAAGACACTCCCCCAAAGGCTAATGCCCCATCAATGTGCTGTGAGGCAACCTGAACAAAGAATGACAGGAGATGCAAAGGTTTGGTTTTTCAATCTGTTTTATTGTAATTCCTAGAACACATTACTATTTTTTATATTTTTTAAAATATTAAGCAGCACAACTGTTTTCAACATTGATTTTTTTTAAATAAATCATCATATCAGAATGATTTCTGAAGGATCATGTGACACTGAAGACTGAAGTAATGATGAATCACAGAACAACAGAACAAAATTTTAAAATATAGGCTATTTTAGACTGTAATACTATTTCACAATATTACTGGGTTTTTTGTTTGTTTGTTTTTTAATCAATGATGAGCATCAGAGACTTCTAAAACATTAAAAAAGTTTGCAAACTTTTGATGGATACCTGTATAAAATTCTACATATACCCATCCATTTATATTTGCTGATAACACAATCAAAAAAGCTGTATTATTATCATTATCAATCACTAATGGCCATGGATAAAAAAAAAGACAAAAAGTTTTTGTAATTTCACACAAGAATGGGTACTTGTATATTATGACGATGTAAACACAATTACATTTCATCTGTAAATATTATGTCTGTGCACTTACTCAGTATGATTCTCGATCGCACTGAGAACTGAATGACACGCGTGCTCCTCTGCGGTGCTGGAGAAGGAGAGCGTGATGCAGACACAATCCTACAACAACAACAAAAACTGTTAGCATACATAATCCAAAGTAAACTGTGGGCAATTAATGGGTATGGACGAACAATGTATATCTATTGATGGGCCATACGACGGAGAAATATCTATTTATGGGCCATACACCGCGAGAATCTGCTGATGGGCCATAACGTATAGACCGCGCGCATTTAGAGCATTTCAAACATTTACACCTGTATTCACAATCATCTGTGCAGTATTTTAGCAGGATAAGCAGTGTCATAGGCTAACCAAAACAGAACATTTATATATAAAAATATAATGTCTAGTATTTAGACAGTATTTTACCGGAAGCTGAAATATATTTGCACTAAATCACATTATATTTAGGCTACACCTAAGCAGATATTCGCAAATAAGCTACATTACGCATAAGCTAATCAAAACTGAGTGAAATATATTTAATATACAAATGTTTAGAGAGTAACGTTATCATATTGAAAGTTTACACTTGAGCATGTACACGAATGTTATATTGTAAGGCAATACTAAGCAAAATATAGTCTGAAAACATGAGTTCTATATGATCAGAAAAATAATTATATAACACTAAACAATATAACACTTACTCCGAACTTGTATCCTCGGCGGGATCAATTCTCTCTTCAAAATGCAGCCGTTCGTCGTCTTGAGTTGCAATAATCTTCCTCTGAGGAAAAAAGGTGAATTCTTCCTCGCTGTTCAGAATCATCTGGCGGCCTCTTTACCGGAGTAGCGTGCCCGCTGTGCCATCCTCAAAACGCGATCTCATGAAGAAATTTTGTGTTTTTATGGCATTGATCGGGGGCGTGTGCGATGCATATAGATCACCTAAACTATTTACATGTGAATAGCGCCGGGGGCGTGGCGGCCTCAACTCATTAAAAATAATGAGGGGAGAAAGAAAAAACTGGACCTCTCCTTGGTTTCAAACGGATTACATAAACTGTGAGTATTTGTTTTTTATATAAATTACTTCATTTAAAAGAAGAGAATTCAAGCTTCATAAAGAAAAATCTCTCGTGCCTGTGTGACAAGTATTCGCGGAGTTACAGTTAATCTTAGGACGTGTTTCAGAATGGACTTCACAGACAGAGAGAACGCAGAACTCGCATCATGTTCGTTTTTCTTTATTTGGCGAAAAGCACAACACTTTGTTTTTATTGCGAGTATCCACAAAAAAAATAGACACTTAACAGGATCTAATGATGTATAACACTTAAATGTAAGATCAAAATCAACAGAGTATTTTGAGTCTCTTTTGCACTGATAAGAAAAAAAGCGAGCAAATCACGCCGGCGTGATTTCAGACCCCAGAGGGTTAATTCACGCTATTTTTTTTTGTTACACAGAGGATGTGGTTTTAGCATGACTGTATAGTTATTGGTTAGGTAGTTTTTCTTTCTATCTTTTTTCACTGTATGGACACGGGGGTTTATCATCCATAGTTTTTAAATGTGCGACCACCTGTGGTTTTAAATAAATAAAATAAAAAAGATCTGATTTAAAAATGTCTAAACGTTGTCGGGAGCCAGATGGTTTTGATCAGGGTCCGGTAGCTAGGTTTAGACGAAACGATGGTAGTGTGGTCCCCCTTGAACAGTGCAGTAACACAGAAACATTGCTCTATTTAATACAGACTGTGGAGGATATGAATAGGTCTGAGTCTACAACTGATACGTTGGTAGAATTATTAAACATTGTGAGATCAATGTCCGATGATGATCCTGAACCAAATAATAATTTTGAACATGTTGTAAATACCCAACAAACAGGAGAGGTGTCAGAACCTCCTCCAGAACCAAATTCTGCAATTGATCATCTTGTGTCTTTTCACCAGTCAGGAGAGGGCCCAGGTACTCGGACACACCGCACACTCAACCCTGACGCACCCAACATGGGTCTCACAGATAGAGATATAGAATCACTTGTAACAGTGGGTGGCGATGTTAGTGGGTACACTGTACTGCCAAGAGCTCGGTTCAACGGTCTGGAAATCCACAGGCTTATAAACCTTCGTGAGATTTCGTCCACAGATTTAGCAGCCTACACCTTGTTTTTACATGACACACTTTCTGAAATTGTGGAGTTTTCCAGACTGTTAGGCGGAGACGGGTGTTTAATCAGCATCACGTTGAGGGGGTCGAGTTTGACATCAGATGTTAGTACGCTTTTGACGGGTAGCAATGGTTATAGTGTAGATCTATTTATAAACGATCTTGAAAAAATAATGCAGAGCAACTCTGACGTCCAGTTTGATGAGAGATTGAATTTAAGACTGTCGATAGCGAGAAGTAAACATGGCGGTGCTTATCGAAAGATCTGTGATCTTGCCCACAATGAAGTGATTACCAAAAACAGACTTAATCTGTTCTGTCCAACGAATATTTCAAACAATCTTTGTTTTGCAATCTGTCTGGCACATTTCCTAAATCCACAGAAACCACACATAGAGCTAGAGTCTGTAGGATCTTCATTGCAGAAGTCAGCTGGCTATGTTGACCAACACAAAATAGCGTTTAATGACATCAGACGGTTTGAACAGATGCTGAACGTTAAAATAGTTGTCTTCTATCGTTCTGATACGGGTGTTTTGGAGAAGTATACAAACACTGACGATCCGCATCCTAAAACAGCATTTTTGTACCTGCATGACGATCACTATTTTATGATAAAAAATCTACGTGCATTTATTGGCACCCCATACGTGTGTGAGTTCTGCTACCAAGGGTTCACATGCAGAAGAGATCACAGATGTCGGTACATCTGCGATGTCTGTAATGACCTGGAATGTCATAAACAACCCAAAAAGCCAAAACATTGCGGTGACTGTCTGCGCTACTGTAAGTCTGACTATTGTTTTGAGATGCATAAAAAACCACCTCGAGGTATGCAATATGCGCAGTGCGACGTGACTAAATATTGTAGTAAATGTAATAGACGTTACCATGTCAGTGGTGATAAACCCAAGCCCCATAAATGCCCTGCAGATCGATGTGTGCACTGTGGGGAGAGTTTGGTTTCCGATGGTGTGCATCAATGTTTTATCCAACCAGTTAAGCCGGAGCTGCCGAACGATCGTTACATTTTCTACGATTTTGAGACCCGTTATGAAAACGGTAAACATGTTGCCAATTTTGTATGTGCTATCACGTTTAATGGTGAGGAATTCGTGGCTGAAGGGCCCGATTGTGTGGATCGTCTCGTTAAAAAATTCAGACAACCACGTTACCTTAATTACACATGGATTGCGCACAACGCATCGGGATTTGATAATTTCATTATTTTGGAATTCTTTACTAAGATGGGGATTGCTCCTAAAATCACAATGCAAGGCTGCAGGCTAATCTTAATGTATGACACAGCTTTCAGGCAACGTTTTATTGATTCGTACTCCTTCATCCCCATGCGTCTGCCCAAGACACCCGCTGCGTTTAATTTGACTAATGCAGAGAAGGGTTATTTTCCGCACCACTTTAACCGCATTGAAAATGACAACTACATAGGCCCGTACCCTGACAAGAAATTTTACGGGTATGCGACAATGTCGAACCAAGACAGGGCATCGTTTGATGTTTGGTACAATACCATATCTGACAAAGTGTTCGATTTTAAAAAAGAACTGGCGCTTTATGGTAAAAACGATGTCGTTTTGCTGAGGGATGCTTGTCTGAAGTACCGCGACGAATTCATTTTGTGTACAGCTCTTGATCCATTTAATTACACCACTTTGGCTGCCACATGTATGGCTACGTATAAAACACACTACATCCCAAAAGACACAATAGCTCTGACACGTAACAATGCGTACACCAACCAGAACAAGACTTATTCAAACATCTCAATTGAATGGCTTGAGTTTGTCCGAAAATCGCGGTCCATAGATGTCCAACATGCCCTTAACAGCGGTGAGGCGTCATTTGGGAAATACTATGTGGACGGGTTCTATGACGATGGTGATGTGAAAAAAGCATTCGAATTTCTCGGGTGTTTTTTTCACGGGTGCGAGCGTTGTTATAACCCCAATGATATAAACCCGTTATCAAAAGTGTCTTATGGTGTTCTGAGAAGACAATGTGATGACAAGATTGAAATTTTGGAGCGGGCGTACGGTCTTCAAGTCGAGGTGATTTGGGAATGTGATTGGGACCGCGCTAAACATACCGACGCAGCAGTGATGGATTTCATGTCCACTTACAAACACACTGAAAGATTGAAACCACGTGAAGCTCTATTCGGCGGCCGTACCAACGCATTAAAACTGTACCACAAAGTTGCGGAGGGAGAGCGGATTAGGTATGTTGACTTTACATCACTATATCCCTACTGCCAGGCTCGAAAATGCTACCCAATTGGGCATCTCGAAATAATACACAAGGATTTTCAAAACATTGAAGATTATTACGGTCTCGTCAAGGCAACAGTCCTTCCGCCACGGAAGTTGCTTCACCCCGTACTACCTTATAGGACCGGTGGTAAGTTAATGTTTCCGCTTTGTAAGACATGTGCTGAACAGCAGAACCAGACACACCCGTGTGTGCATACTAATGAGCAAAGAGCTATTCATGGGACCTGGGTTAGTATTGAGCTGTTAAAAGCCATTGAGAAGGGTTATGTAGTGACACAAATCGATGAGGTCTGGCATTTTCCCCAACGATCTGAAACGTTGTTTTGTGACTATGTTAAAACATTTTTACAGTTCAAACAGGATTTCAGGAGTTCAGGGTTTCCGAAAGATGTTGTGACTGATGCCGACAAAGAATCTTATGTTAGAGATTACTTTGAGAAAGAAGGGATTAAGCTGAATCTGGACAAGATCGAGTTTAATGCAGCACGCAGATCCATTATGAAGCTACTTCTTAATTCATTATGGGGGCGCTTCTCCATGCGCGAACAGCTGCCCACAACCGAAATACTTACAGACCCTGAACAGTTTGCCCGATACATTTTTGGCATAGAGTATGTACTCAAGCATTTCTCATTTGTGTCAGACACTGTTGCGATCGTTCAGTGGGCTTATGCAAATGGGAAAGGGGTGCAGACCCGCGACATTAACGTCTTTCTTGGGGCTTTTACAACAGCCCACGCACGGCTAGAGCTTTATGAGCTTATGGACAGGTTGGGTGATAGACTGCTCTATTGCGATACCGATAGCGTATAGATCTAAAGATGGTGAATATGAGCCCCCACTAGGCCCATACCTTGGTGACCTTACTGATGAAGTTGGGGATGGAGACCACATTGTGGAGTTTTGTTCGAGCGCCCCAAAAAGTTACGGGTATCGTACTGCTAAGGGCAAGGTCTGTATGAAGGCCAAAGGTATCACTCTGAACGCCGTAAACTCCGAGACCATTAGGCTAGACTCGTTAATTGGTCTTGTTGAACAGTATGTGAGGGGACGGGACGATGGTGATTACATTCTCGCATACAACGACAGTATAGTGAGGAGTAAAAAGCAGTTCACATTACACAACAAGTCAGTTGTGAAAAAATTTTAAGTTGTGTACAACAAACGCGTTTTGCTGCCAGACCTAACCACACTACCATATGGCTACTGACAACGTTTTTGGTCATCGAGGGGTGTTAGCCTCAGACGGTTTTGATTTCAGATTACAACACCAATTTTCATGTGTTTTAAGTGGTCCTTCTAGCTCAGGAAAAACATTTTTTGTAAAAATGTTGTTGGAAAATGCTACAAGTGTAATATCTAAAAATATTGAAACCATTGTGTACATTTATGATTGTTGGCAGCCTTTGTATGACGAATTGTTGAAACTGTATGATATTAAATTTATTGAAGGTATCCCGCAGACCCTGAATGATGATCGTTTGTTCCCCACCAACAAGACAAATTTTTTGGTATTGGATGATGTTATGAAAGATGCTAGTAGCAATTCAGAAGTTGAACGTTTGTTTACCAACTATGTGCATCATAGAAGCTTGAGTGCATTGTATATTGTACAAAACTTGTTTTTTCATGGTAAATCCAGCAGGACCATCAGCTTGAACACAAATTATTTGGTATTGATTAAAAACCCCTGAGACAATACCCAAATTAATGTGTTAGCCCGTCAGATGTACCCCAGAAACACAAATTTTTTCATGGACTGTTATGAAAATGCAACCAGCATTCCTTTCGGGTACCTTTTGATTGACTTTAAAGTAAAAACACCAGAGCAGTACCGTCTCAGAACAGATATACTGTCGCAATATCCTGTTGTGCACATTCAGAAAAGAAAACATTGACAGAGAGATTTGAAAATGTCTGCAAGACTTTTAAGAAACCTACCTCTTTTAAAGTTGTTATTAAAAGCCACACCTAAACAAAGGCGCGTTATTTTAGAGGCGGCTGCAGATGAGCTCATTGTAACATTGTGTGAAGTAGCTCTTAACGTAGTCCATGGTAACATACCACTAACAACACAACAATATCAGAAACTGAAGAGAAGAAGAAACGAGATCAAAATTGTTGCAGATAAAAAGGTTGGAGTTAGGCGTAAAAGACGGATAATCAACCAACAAGGAGGATTTCTATTACCATTGTTAAGCGTCGCAATTCCCTTTATAACCAGTTTGGTTACGTCTAAATAAGCTTTGGTGATGGAGTATGCTGAGAAGATGTTTTTAGTCCCACAACACCAGTTGGATAAGCTGAAATCCTCTAACACCCGTGAGTCTATACAACAGGTTGTGGAGAACGACCTGGACATGACTATAAGAAATATTTTGCACAGGACAGATCTGGATCACCACGAAAAAGCTAAAATGTACACCGGTGTTTTGCAGAGGTTTTTAACACTCACTAGACAAGGGGATAGGGAATCCACCACATTAACATTAAGTCTACCAACAGCCTGGTAATGTTGAAAAAGAAGACCCACCCGCTACAGACCGTGTGAATGCCTACGACGGTCTAGGTGCTTTTGCAGATGAGATTTTAAAGAATATTCCGCAGAGGAGTGTGAAAAATGTTCGTTACATTTTAGATAAAATGTCTAAAACTAAAGATGTTACTTCATGGACTGAGTCGGGGGAGTTTGTGTTTAAAGGCAGAACAATCCCTGGTTCACACATGCTTGACTTGGTTAAAAGCGTCACGGCTCCACAAAAGATTGCTGACGAGCGGAGACCTGGGGCCTGATGTATAAACGTTGCGTACGCACAAAATAGGCATAGAAATATGCGTACGCATTTTCCCACTCACATATCGGGATTTATAAAAAATAAACTTGGCGTAAATAAGTGCGCACCGTAAGGATGCTCTTGACCGTGCGTACGCACTCTTTTAGAAGAGTATGTGTTTTGGCGACACCAATTGGCCCAAATAGCAATAACTATTTAAAATGAAAAACTTCTAAATTATCCTATTACATAACCCAATAAATCAAATTGCATCAACCTGAATTATCATTATCAGCATTCTTAACCGGGTGCAAATACTATATAAATAAAGATAATACAAACATAATTTCACTCACCAAGCCTATCACATGAAGCAAACATCCATCTCTTCTTAAATGTCCGCGCCAGCGAGCGCGTTGGGCCGTTTAGTGAAACTGACGCAGCCTATCTAAAACCATACATCTTCATTATACGTCCTAATCATAAATACAGTGCATGTTCACAATAATAATTTAAATAAATAAAAGAATGATTTAAACTATGTTTTACTTCTGATATAAACATTTAGATTAAATATGCCATTCTCATTAATGTAGTCTCATAAACTACATGAAATCATTACTGAGAAGTTACAACACTTTTATATTCAATAAATAGAAATATTTGTTGTGGATGCAATGCAACACTTTTCCTCTGGCATGCTGTGTTTTAATGTTTTAACTACAGAGATTAATTGCTTATCATGATAATAGCAGATTGTCTGAGAAAAATAGTTTTGTGCAAATAATGCACAACAAAGTCTATCTTTTTCCATTAAAAATATAAATCAATTAAAAATACTGTTTGGCCAGTGGAAAAGATTGAGAAAAACTTTCTCTGAAATGTATTTTACACTATTTTAATTATTTATTTATTCAAAAACAAGGCAAGGATAGGCTATTAAATAATTTTTATTAATGACATCCGTATTTCATATTTTCCTAATGTGTGGTACCGGTCACGTGGATGAATAATAATATGCAAATGATATGCAGATGAGGACATGCATAGTAAAACTATATAAACTATGTCCATGTATGGTTATTTCGGGGTGGAGACGCATGGGCACACAATCTTACGCTGACTGGGATTTATAAAGTGAATTCTGCGCAGATTCTGGCGTACGCACGGTTTTATAAGTCTGAATATTTTTTTGCGTACGACATTTTTGGCTTTCCGGCGTACGTACACTTTTAGTAAGGATTCTACGCAGAGTTTTATAAATGAGGCCCCAGGTGGATGGCATGAGTTTCTGGAGGCTTTTGCTAGTTTAAATTTGCCATACTCTGTGGTACCAAACCACTATGTCAGACATACAATTAACTCTTTCAAAACCAAATCGACCCCCACTATAACAGGATCATCTAAGAAGAGTAAAAAACAGAAAGCGTTTCCGGGCACCCCGATACATTCAGAATATTCAGAAGACCTCACATTCAAAGCACCCGATCTCACCCAGACTAAGTGGTTAAGTTTTTAATCACTCACTGTGTGTATGTATTGTGTTCTCTTTTTTTGTTTTGTTTTTTTGTGAACTTATGATGTGATGTATATGTGTAATAAAAGAGGGTTTAAAGAAACAAATCTCCGTCCATTACTTGTTTTATTAAAAATATTTAGCATGAGACATGAACATTTCACCCATTTGCACACACTGAACACATTTGAAAACATTTTCATTACATGGAGCTTGTTTTAGTTTTTTCACAAATGCTGACACCTTTTTGTCATTTTTAATCAAATCATTACAATACAATTTCAACACATAATCATAATCAAATCCCTTTGCCATGTGGTAGAGAAAGAACACACAATGTTGACCACACGTGTCTGATGAAAAATCTTGGACTTGCACAGTTGAATGTTGAACTTGACTAGAATTGAGCCTTAAAAAGTTTTTGATAATCGGCGGAAAACCATGGTAGTCTGGTTTATTACCAAAGCTGTCGAAAAAACACCCTACACCGTCCTCATTTATGTAGATGGCCACCCAGTGTTCCCCTGGGAGTCCTGAATGATGTGTATTGATTAAAACCATTGCTGGTAGCTTTCTTAAAGGGGCTTTTGGTAGATAGTCACATGGTAGAACTCCGAGAAAATAAGTATTGCATGATACCTTATCCATGACAGCCGTAAGCTGCACAGTGTTCATTTGAACGTGTTAGTAGTAATCAACCAGGATCTGACGGCGATTTGACACTTCAATCAAGCTGTCAAACAAAGCATAAACAATAAGGTTAATTGTACGTGGTAGTGGTTGTCTGAAACGGGCTTCTAGTCTAATATTGCCACTTTTGATAAGCGACACATGCTGGCTACACTCCTCATCTGGGGCGAAATTGAACGCATAGAGTGTATAGCCGTGCAGAAAATCCTCCCTATTGATGCATAGAGCCTGGTTTTTAAGATGCCTTCCAGTTGCCAGCGCTAATTGGTAAAACTCCCGCACTGCAGAACCGTTTTCATATTCAGGTTGCAGAGGCTTCGCGGGGTACTGTTGACCATCCAGATAAATGGCCAAAAATTCTAAATCGTAGTTTTTAAACGCAAAAGGGTTTTTATTATACGCCCCCACAAATGCATCGTTATCAACCATCGCTAGAACCAGAGATTTTGGTAGAGTTCCTAAGAACAAGTTTTCTTGATTGCAGACACGTGAGCCGGCAGGTACTGAGAAGTTTTTCAGACACACTCTGTCGATGGGGTACTTGGCAGTGGTTGAGAGTAGGGCTTGTGCATGGCCCAGTCTCACAGCGGGTGACACAGACACTTTTTTCACAAATAGCGATGCAGATAGGATGTTCAGTTTATAGGCTGTGGCATTGCTCCCCATCAGGCAGAATTCATCTTTACCTCTAGTCATTCTAATTTTAAGGTCTAGTCCATTAAGCAATAGTTTTTCTTGAAAGAAGATATCGCTGTGAACAGGAGCGAGTAGTTCGACTACATTACTAGCGTTGGTGAAGGCTGCTCTCTTTGTCAGACCACGGTATTCACCTCCTGGGTCCGCAACATCCATGTGCCCGGCTGTGTCTATGTAAAAAAGCCCTGCTGAGAAAAGCGTTTCAAGGGTATCTTTACCATAATTGGTAAGACATTCTATCATACAGCGATATGGATATGTGCTAGAACTCTGTGATATAAGCCGATCTCCAAGCGATACATCCACTTGTGAAAAAATAATAGCTCCAGGATAGTTGACAAGCCCTACGGGATCTCCATCTGCAATGTCCGATCCATCAGCATTAGTGATTTTGAGGCACAAAAAAACTAATGTGTTGTTTAGATCTATGTAATCCTCTCCATTCCCCGCAATAAAAAACGGCGGCGATGTGTCAGATATCGCTGATAATGGTGGCACTTCTATATAAGTGTTTTTTTCAACTGCGGTTTGAGTTAGTGGCACTGTAAACAGATCCAGTTCGGACTTTAAACACTCCTCTGACATGTTGTGTAGTAATGCCATGATCTAAAATATTGTTTTAACAGAGTTCCTTGATCTTTTTGAAGCAGTACGCTTAGCTGTCTCCTGGCGCTTGCGTTTTACAACTGATGTTTTCTTGGGTGGACGTTTTGTTTTCTTCTGCTTCTGGCCACTCCTCCGCACCCCTGGCGGCCTAGATGCTCTTTTGCGAGCCATTACCATTAGCCCTGAACCGTCTTGAGTATCGTAGTTGTTGTTAAAAGATCGCGATAACGTATTACTAACAACGTCACTTAGTATGTTTTTTGCAGCTGATTTAAGATGCGGCTTGGCTATGCTAAATCCTCGTTTTAGTAGTGGTATAGCCATTCTAAAGAGCCCTCGAAAAAGGCCGCCCAAACCGGCCCCATACATAACTCCGCCTCCTGCATACCCGGGGAGCCCGCTGTGTCAGGAATTAAGCCATTCCACTCGGCTACGTACAATGGATTATCACCACAGTCGTGCAAATCTCTCCAAACGTAGTGGAAAAACACAAACCAGTCTTTGTCGTGGAAAATGAGACATGGGTTCTGAGATGTAAAATCTTCTTCAACATCTGCCGTGTAGAGTTTCACACAACGCTGCACCTTGTCAAACACATATCTCACCACACGATTACCAGACATTGAGAAATCACGTTTCACAAAAGCCGAGTCTTCATGAAGAAACTTTGTCAAGCTAACATTTTGCTGTTTCTTCCGCGGTGCAAAAGTTAGATCTTCTCTCATTTCAACAAGTCCTCTTGTTGGCGAAATACACATAACCTTTCTAGGGGTTTTAGGAGTTCTCGGAGCAGCCATTGTATCAGGAAAGTTGTAGAATGTCTTCTGTGTTCAACAGTGTATTCCCTAACCTTATTTAAAACTGCAGCAAAAAACGTAGGTAGTGACGTTGTTGTGAATAAGGTATAACAGGGCGGAACATACCATAAAAACTACAAAGGCAAGTTTTGAGGTGTGAGCTCATTAAACCAGTCGTAAAAGTCAAATTTAACATCTGCTTGATCTGTTTTGTCTTTTAAATGCCACCGGACATCAGCACGGAGGATGTCACACGGCACCACGCATACTAGACACGCAGACGCCAACCCCCGCTACCCATCATAAATCAGAAGCGCTGGTTTCATGATACAAGAATTCTGTCAGTCATGAGCGACAGGGCCATAAATCAGTCAAAAAGTGACACATGGTATATGTTATAACTACTTATTTCTCTTTATAAAAAAAAAAACAGGAAATTAATGAAATGAATCACTATTTAATAAACATTTCACAAAAACAGTTTTGAAATGTGCATTTTTTGCAGTGTTTCAAAAACTAGCATCACAACTTTATACAAATAAAGCAAGTATTTCAAAGACCAGCATAACATTAACTACATAAAAAAGCAATAAATGCCCCCAGTGTTGTTTGTGTGATTGTTTTACCCAAGGTTTTTTTTTTTTTTTTTTTTTTGTGAGAGAAATCTAGCCTGTGTTGGGCTTTAACAAGCGCACTGAAGTCAGGTTGCATATCTGAGGTGGATATGCGAAGGACAGCACACAAGTGATCATCACTGAGAGAGGATCTGTTAAACCTCATCACTGAGAATGTTTGTTCACAAATATAGGTAGATCCAAAGAGAACCAACATCCTCTGAGCATGCCTCCTTATGTGTGGAAAGTTTTCCTCTTTGAGAGAAGAATAAAAATGCAGTAGTGATACTGACTTAAAGTGCTCTGCTAATAGTTTTTCAGACTGCAGATCAATGAGTTCAAGCTGAACATCAATGGGTGCATTATCCACACTGCAAGTGAAGAGAGAAGAAATCATGTGCATTTCACCCTCAACTGTTTTGAAGTCTTCAAATCGCCTTGAAAACTCTTCATGCAGTGCCCCTAACATGGATGAGTTCAGAGCTCTCTGATCAAAAACTCTGAGGGGTTCAGGCTGATGCTTTTCTTTGGACCTTTTCAGATTTCCATCTGATCTTTGTTTGGTGGTCTCAGAATGTACTTTGACGTTAATCCAAGCACTACATCTGATTCTGAATGCACCTACAGGGATGGTACATTATTACCTCATAATCCATTACATTCAAATAATTAAAGCTTCATTCTTTTACAATACATTCATGTAGCTTACACAGTAGAGCAAGATGCATGCTGAAATAATGAGTTTGATTTCCAGGTAATGGATAACTTAATAAAAATGAATAAAACAAATTAAATACAATGTAAGTTGCTTTGGATAAAAGTGTCTGCCAAATGCTTGAATGTAAATGTAATGTAAAATATATATATATTTTAGGGTACCTAATTCTGCATTTGACAAAATGGACAGCTAATGCTGAAGAAGAGTCTGTTAGCTGTTGGAACTGGATGACGATTCCGCCTTCATAGTCAGCATCCATGTTTTTACTTAGAGAACAGACTCTCCTGAAACAGACAAAGTCACAGCAGCCTTTTAGTGTTGTTATAGTTTACAGAAAACTAACATACAATAACAGAACTTATTAATAACAACAATGAGATGATTAAACAACATTTAAAATATTAGTTAGCAAAACTTTGCTATATTGATAATGGTAGATTGCTAACCCTTTTCTCCCCCTCCTCCTCCTCAAACGTCAACCCGTTCTGTGTATTAGTGGAGCACGTCAGCAGTGATGTACTGTCCAGAGGGAATGGCTGCTGGAAATTCAAAATAAAGAACAGACACTAATGGATGATTGTTTAAAAGCACTTTAAATTATGCTGCCTTGTAAAGTTAAATTATATTATGTTTGCCTGCTTAACTAATGCATAGGCTACTTCAGCTAATTTTGTTGATGTCATCTTACTCACCTGTAGATGTTATCACCGTTACAAAGGCAATCACAAGAAAATACTCCAAAATACACCTCCGACATTGCAGATGACATGATTCAGACCAATAAAACAATTGTTTTTTTAACAAGGGTATTGCTTAAAGGGTTAGTTTATTTAAAAAATTAAATTCTGTCACCATTTATTCACCCTCAACTTGTTCCGAACCTGTATTAATTTATTAATTCTGCTGTTTACAAAAGAAGATATTTTAAACAACACGAGTAACCAAACAGTTTCTGGTCCCCATTACCATAGGATTTGTTTCTCTCTATTATGAATGTCAATGGGGACCAGCAACTGTTTCATTACCAACATTCTTCAAAATATCTTCTTTTATGTTTAGAAGAAAGAACTTCATGCAGGTTTAGAACAACTTGTGGGCGAGTAAATGATGACAGAATTTTCTTTTTAAGGTTTACTATCCCTCTTTAACTTAGTTCCCTTTCGAGAATGGTCACTTTGTATTGCGTAGCTATACGCAGTGGGGAAACTCTTTTCCTCAGATTATTTGAGCTTTTATGTAAAACGCATTGCAGCTGCACAGCGAGCACAGTAAAACTGGCTCACTCATTGGCTGTGCTGCAGCAACTCCACATCAAATGGCGAAGGTGCCTCTGACGTGAGCGCCAATCAGCTATCAGCACGTCATAACACGTCAGAGAGTGTCGAATTGGGCGTGGCTGAGCCTATAAAGAGAGCCCGAATTCGCCATAATATCAGATTTTCTCTACTTAAGCGACAACTTTGTCTCTGTGTACTTCTGAAAAATTTGAAGCTATCGCCGTGGAAAAAAGCTTTTCTTCTAGAATGAGCCTTCACACAGTGGACTGCGCCTTCTCATCTGGAAGCCGCTCTCGTCATCGCAATATCCTTTACTGCAATATTGTGTTATTTCTTACAGTTGAGGAGCCGAACGAGCATTGTTACAAATGCCTCGTTCGACATGCGCCAAATGTCGGGTCCCATCTGCACGACGGCGACGGGCATGCGGAGTGCGTGTCATGCCCGGGGCCTTCCCACGCGGAAGCCACACTCTCTGCTGGCGGCTGCTCTCTCTGCGAGGGAATGCCTGTGTCAGTGCTGCGGACGCGGCTAGCTCTCACCAAAGTTGGCGATGCCGCGCCTCCTTCCTTTTCCCGCGCTGCTTCGGCCCAGAATGAAGAAGCGGAAGCGGCAGCCTGAGAGCATGGAAGTAAGCGAGTCCACGCCGGTCACAACCCCGCATGCCTCGCTTTCTCCTGCACGAACACCATCACCGGTCCTGTTCCTAAAGGCAGACCAGCGCCCTCCCTCCCACGTGGTGGGCCTAGTCTCCTTTGGTGCGTTGGACGACGAACACGAGGACAGCCTCTCCATCGCAGCATATGAGAAGGAATGGTCCACCCAAACAAGCCGTGCCGGAACACTTCAGCTCTCCCTCATTTGCTGGCCCATTTGCTTCGGCCCTGCACATGATGTCCGTGCTACAGGTCTACCAGAGCTGCAGCACAGGCTATTGGGAGGAGCATGGTTAGCCTCATCATGCTCAAGCACCACCTGTGATTGAACCTCACCGAGATCAAGGAGGCGAACAGGAATATTTTCCTCGACGTGCCCATCTCCTGCTCTGGTCTCTTCAGCCTGGCGGTTCTCAGAGAGGTTCACCGAAGCTCAGAAGTCTTCTCAGGCCATGAGACACTTCCTCCCGAAGCACTCAAGCTCAGCGTCGAGCAGATCCCGATCATCTTAGCCGAAAAAGTCAGCGAAACAGGTCCCTCAGCCCCTCCCCGTGGCTGATACCCATCGCCACTCACGGCCAGGCAAGCGCTACCGAATCCTCTGTGCCAGGGCCCCCGACCCAGCACTGTGTCGGAACCCTAGGCTCCAAAGACCTCCTAGCATTGGGGGTGAAAAGAGAGGGCTCGAGTCTCGCACTTGCCGGACCACCCTCAAAGAAACCTACAAATCTCGCAGCTCCCTGTTCAGCTCAGGCGGCTGGAAAATTTTATATTGTAGTGAATGGGCCCGCTGCGCTGTGCGCACCCCTACAAACAAACGCCGTTTCACAACAACCCAAATAAAGGACATAAAGAGCATGTTTCAAGCACACAACACACAGGTTCCCGTCCTCCTCCACTAAGTTGCCCCCTCCCAGGTGTCATTATGTTTTTTCCCGGGGCGAAAGCCCTTTCAGTCAGCCCAACACTCAGTATGTGCACAAATCACAATATAAGGGTATCTTGTCCCCGTGTTAGGCAGCCTGTAGCCGCAACCAGATGGCTAAAATCCTGCTAGTTGATTGAATCACGGGATTTTTAATCAACTGACACAGCTCCACTCACTGTGGACGGACACACAAAGAAGTATGGTGTTGGACTTGAGTAAGTTACTGATTATAGTGCAGACACAGCGTTTTTCTCCAACGAGTAAACAAAGGGGTGCCTTTTTCTGATCACATGTGACCAAGAGGCGCCCTTCTGACTGAAGGACACCCTTCCTGCATGATACCTCACAAACAAGATGGGCATTGTTCCAACAAATAATCAACCACTATCCCGAACTTAAACTCACCATATGCACACCCATACACTCCCCGGAACGGGGGGGGGGGGGGGGGGGGGGGTGAGCACGAGGTCACCACCCGCCCGAACTCTGAAGGATATTCTAACACACACACCCAAACACACACACACACACACACATGTAAAAGTCTGTGTTATACTCAGAATATGAGCCATTGCCAACTGTATACGATATATCCCTGTATGTTTGTGTGTTTCCCAGTTTATATTCACTTCATGTATGACGTTTGTTTGAAGGAACGAACTTGCTTTGAAGGAACTAAATGCTTATAATATGCATGTATGTAATGCTCTATTTTTCTATGTATTTCTGTGACATGTTTGATATCTCTGTAATTCTCTCAATCTGACGGAGCCGAATTCCGATAGCAGAATGCAGTAATGTGCATTCTTTTACACATCTCATGGTTCTGGAGCCGAACGGCTCAATACCATCTCCTCAGTCCAGTGGGCATTCCCCCCCCACAGGACAAAGGAAACGTTGTCCTCTTCAGAGTCTCGGACAGTCATGGGGGTTCGCTGAAAAAAGACTGACTCCTGAGAGTTCCGGTTGAGAGTTTTTCCCTGTGAGAGGTATCCGGATGGCTCCTTAGGGAGCTTTACGCCGTGTTCTCTTCTTTTATTTTCTTTCTCTTAAGTTTGTTTTTTCCTTTGTTCATTTTACCAGAAATGAACTTATTCTGAATTATTTCTTTGGTAATTTACGTCAAAGACTTTTAAGCCTCCGTTGAAACTGCGCGCTCCAGACCGCAGCAAACCACGTGACGCTCCAACGGAACCCACAAAGACCAGCCGCTCACATGCGCAGCAGAGCTCAGCCTCAGACACATGAGAACCATTACAATGCAAGTATATTTGAATTACCGAGATGCTAGAGCATTAAGATTGTGTTTTCCGTGTTGTCTCTTAAAGGTTAAAAATGTCTAGATGAAATTTGCCATCCTGAGATCCTACGGATCTCTCTCTCTCTCTCTCTCTCTCTCTCTCTCTCTCTCTCTCTCTCTCTCTCTCTCTCTCTCAATCTCTCATTTTATCTTCCTCTCATCCCATTCTCACTCCTGTTTGTTATTCGTCTGTCGCGTTAGTTTTACTGTTTACTGTACATACATGTATCCCGTGTTTAAATGTAGAATTCTGTATCTGTAGTTGCATTTTATTAAAGCCATTATATTCTTGATTGGTTCTGCCTAAAATGCTCATATTTACAAAGTCAATGAATTGTTTGATCTCGCTACAAAGCTTTACAATGCGTTACTATTTCAGTAACCTAAACTTTATAATAACAAGAAGGTGATATTTTCATGGCCAGAAAATAGCTTTTTGGAATTATAAGAAAGAGACAATTTTTGTTGGGAAATTGATAAGTTAGTCTTACTGCCGTCTGCTGGACAGACAGATTGTTTGATAACTAAATTAGTTCCTGTAAAAGTTGTCTCATATAATCGATCTGTAATGAGACTATTGATATATTAATGACGAACCATAACTCATTGTGGAGATCATTCATGTATCCAATCGATCTCTTTTCAACTTCGATAATTTAACTGTAAAAATGCAATATATTAATCATATTTATGATTAATTATTAGAATTCCCTATATATAATTTGAGCTAATTTAATGCAGTAACCCAATGTTGCTACAAGCCTGTCCCTAAGAATGTATCAAACCCTAGCCACAAAGGTTTTGGCCTGGCAAGCCATTCCCGGTGTGTCGAGTTATAAAAACAAAAAAGCGAGGCTACTCGCTCCAATTCGCTCGCAGACCCCCAAAGTTTCAGGCGGTTCTTGAGACTTTAGTGAGAAGCAGCGTGTGTCATGTCACGTGCTTCGCTCCGAATTACAGAATCTGTTAGCAAAAGGGGCAATAGAGCTGGTTGCCCCCGAGGTAAAACACTTGGGGTTTTACAGGCGTTATTTTCTAGTCCCAAAGAAAGACAGTGGCATCAGGCCCATATTAAACTTAAGACATTTGAACAAAACCCTCATGAGATGGCCATTCAGAATGTTGACTGTCCTCGCACAAATTTGCCCAAAGGATTGTTTTTTCTCGGTGGATCTGAAAGACGCGTACTTTCACATCCAAATAGCCCCCCATCACAGGCCATTTTTGAGATTCGCCTTCGAGGGGCAGGCTTATCAATACACAGTTCTGCCGTTCGGGCTGTCCCTAGCACCCCGTACATTTACGAAGTGCATGGACGCAGCTCTGTCTCCCCAGAGATGTCAGGGAGTGCGCGTGCTGAATTAACTTGACGACTGGCTGGTTCTGGTGCAGTCGGGAGCCGAATTATTGAAACACAGGGATTTGATCCTCGGCCATTTGGAACGCCTAGGGCTCAAAATCAATTTATCAAAGAGCAAACTAAACCCCAGTCAGAGCGTGATCTTTCTGGTCACAGTTACAGACTCTACGGTTATGAGAGCTCGGCTCACACCAGAGCATGCGCTCTCTATACAACAGCTGACAGCCTCCTTCAAAGCGGGTGTGTACACACCACTCAGGAAGTTTCAAAAGCTTCTAGGTCTCAGTACTCCATTTGCGTTTACTGCATATGAGGCCACTCAAACACCGCGTGCCAGCCCGCGCATTGCGTTCGGGGAGCATTCGTATTATGGTGAATACCCGGCTGTTTACGAACCCTGATTCCCTGGCGGGCTCAGAATTGGTACCACAAGGGCGTGACCTCCAGGAGGAAAGTGGTTTTCACAGACGCTTCCAACTCAGGTTGGGGAGCTCTGCACAAAGGCAAGCCTGCCTCCGGCCTCTGTTCGAGCACGGAGCAGAGCTTACATATCAACTCTCTGGAAATGAAAGCAGTTTGTTTGACCCTGAAAGCATTTCTGTCGAGCCTCAAATGACACCACGTCTTAGTCTGCACGGACAACATGTTGGTGGTGGCATATATCAATCGCCAAGGCGGTCTCAGGTCAGGCAGCCTGTACTCCATGGCGAGAGATCTCCTTATTTGGACGCAAGCCAACTTGAGCTCTCTGAGAGCAGCGCATATCCCGGGCATTTCGATTCTGGGTGCGGATATGCTTTCTCGAGACAACACTCCCCTAGGCGAGTGGTCTCTAAACCCTCAGACGGTTCGTCTGATATGGAGTTTTTTCGGCGAGGCCGAGGTCGACCTATTTGCCTCAAAAGACAACACTCACTGCGCAGTGTTCTTTTTGAAGAACAGGGATGCGCTGGCCCAGTCGTCCCTTGTATGCGAATTCCCCCGTTTCCATGATTCCAACAGGTTATCAAACGGGTCAGGGAACTGGGATGCCCAGTCCTCCTAGTGGCCCCTTCTGGAAGTCAAGACCGTGGTTTACAGAGATGGTCCAGATGATGCACAAACTCCCGTGGCCTGTCCCTCTGAGGAGAGATCTCCTACTACAGGCGAATTGAACGCTTTGGCACCCTCGTCCCGACTTATGGGCTCTACTCAAGCTGCTGCATTTTGGACCAGCTGTAGTTTGTTTATTAAGCGTGCAGGGCAACCACCCATAATAGCATTACAATAATCTAGCCTTGATGTCATGAACGTATGAACTAAATGTTCTACATTTGTCATTGAGAGCATATGATGTAATTTAGATATATTTTTAAGATGGAAAAATGCGGTTTTAAAGATACTAGACACGTGACTTTCAAATCAAAGAGCACACCTAGGTACCTAACCGACTGCGAAGACTTAACAGAGCAGCAATCAAGTGTTAGACAGTATCCTAGGTTATTACGTGAGGAAGTTTCTGGTTCAATAATTAGAATCTCTGTTTTTTTCAGAATGAAGTAGCAGGAAAATACTAGTCATCCAGTTTTTTTTTTTATATCAGCTATGCATTCCGTTAATTTTGTGAGTTGGTAAGTTTCGTAAGTGCGTGAAGAAGTATAGAGCAGAGTATCATCAGCATAAAAGTGAAAACCAATGCCATGCTTCCTAATGATATCTCCTAAGGGTAGCATGTACAGAGTGAACAGCAACGGTCCTAGTACTGAGCCTTGTGGTACACCATACTGAACTTTTGATTTATAAGACATCTTTTAATTTACTGCTACAAACTGATAATGGTCAGATAAGTAAGATAACCATGCTAATGCAATTCCACTAATGCCAACATCATTTTCAAGTCTATTTAAAAGAATGTTGTGGTCAATGCTATCAAATGCAGCACTAAGATCAAGTAACACTAATAGAGAGATACAACCACGATCGGATGATAAGAGCAAATCATTTGTGACTCTGATGAGAGCTGTCTCAGTACTATGTTACTGTCTAAATCCTGACTGAAAATCCTTGCAGATACCATCTCTTTCTAAAAAGGAACATATTTGTGAGGATATTGCCTTTTCTAGTATCTTTGACAGAAAAGGTAGATTTGAGATCGGCCTGTAATTGACTAATTCTGTAGGATCAAGTTGCGTTTTTTTTAACAAGTGGTTTAATCATAGCCAGCTTAAAAGTTTTTGGTATGTATCCTAAAGACAAAGATGAATTAATGATATTAAGAAGAGGATCCATGACCTCTGGAAGCATCTCTTTCATTAGCTTAGTCGGTATAGGGTCTATGCTGTGCATTTAGATGATTTAACGAGTTTAGAAAATTCTTCTTCTATAGCAATAAATACTTTTTTTCCTCAAGGAGACTACAATGCACTGCCTGATGCGATACAGACGGTTGAATAGTTATAATTTTCTCCCTGATATTATCAGTGAAGTTCATAAAGTCAGTACTGCTGTGCTGCTTGGAAACGTCTGGGATTGAAGCTTTATTTTTTTCATTAATTTAGCCACTGTTTCAAATAAATACCTAGTTTTTTTTTTCATTTTCTTCGAATAGGGTTGAAAAATAAGCAGATCTAGCAGCTTTCAAGACCTCTCTGTACGCAATCATGCTCTCTTTCCATGAAATGCAAAAAAACTCTTGTTTTTTTTTCTTCCAGTTGTGCTTCATTTTTCTGGCTGCTCTCTTAAGTGTGCACGTCGTACCACGGTGTTGGACTATTTTCTTTAATCTTCTTTAAGCGCATAGGATTAGGATTAACTGTGTCTAAAGTGCTGGAAAAGAGAGAGTCAAAAGTTTCTGGCGCTATATTGAGTTCTTCTAAGCTATCTGGGATGCTGAGGAGATGAAACTGGCCAGGAATATTACTGTCAGGTGTGGGGTTGAGGAGATGAGGCGAGGACTCAAGTGCAGGAAAATAGGCTTTTATTAATAAAACAAAACTAGCAACAAAAACTACCCCGAGGGGGAAAACAAGACAGACTGGACTAGGCTTGACTTGGCAACAGGAACTAGGCAGGACACAAGAGAGTACATATGACGTACCAGGGCCGGCTCTAGCCCTTTGGTTGCCCTAGGCGAGATTAATTTTTGCGCCCCCCCCCCCCCCCCTTTAAAAATAATGAGTATTTATTTAACTAAACAAAAATGCTCTTATAGTCACTCCAAAACTTCAACAAGCAAATTATGACTTGAACTGTAATAAATTGTTTATACAAATGCTACAAAGAACGTTCAAGGATATTTAAATCATCCTACATAGTTGCATTGTACAAATACATTTTATCTGACCGACCATGTAACTTGTAGTACATAAATGACAATTACTACCACCACTACTATTATTACTAATCCATTAGGCTGCTACAAGGCTAGGGGGGTTCGGGGGCATGCTCCCCCGTAAGAAAATTTTGTGCATTTTAATGTTAAATACATCAGTCTGGTGCACTTTGAGAGTTCAAAATTAAAAGCTCCAACCCATATTAAGTGTTCAAATTAAACAAAGAAAAAAATCAAACCTCTTTTAGTTAGTGTCTGTCTACATTACATAATAATAGTTATAATATTAATCCCATGATAATACCCATAAAATAAAAACCCAGCGCCGCCGATTAAGCAAAACAAAACGAATGGGCTATTTCTATTTTAGCCCCCGGCCGCTTTTTTGCTTTGTCCATCTTTTTCGACGACAACTCACTACTCGTGCCTGTTTGCTCAGCGCTAACGTCGCCCGCGCCCGCACCCGCTCGCGATATTATTGGAGGGGGGTCCCTGTCAAAATTCTATGATGAAATCTTATGAGGGCGCCTACTCCACCGCCAAGGGGCGTTTAAATCGCATTTAAAGCGATAAAACCAGCTGTCAGATGTTTTCGCGCCACTCCCGGTTGCTGAGCAACGCGCGTGAGTTTGACAGCTGCCTGTCAGTCAGAGTGACTCAGTCGTTTTTTAGGATTGTATAATCTAGTAAAAGAAATGGACAAATACAAGCAGTGTGTGGACAGTGCACAGTAAAAGTGTACAGCGTGTGCGCAGCTTTCATAACATTTAATTAACTTTTTTTTTTTTTTTGCAATTTTGCGCCCCGTCCAGCAGATGGCGCCCCAGGCGGCCGC
Organism: Semotilus atromaculatus; assembly: GCA_031834385.1. Lineage (NCBI taxonomy): Eukaryota > Metazoa > Chordata > Actinopteri > Cypriniformes > Leuciscidae > Semotilus > Semotilus atromaculatus. The sequence goes on along the minus strand of JAULUF010000038.1, from coordinate 19,884,074 downwards.
CTGTGTCGCCTGTCGGCAAAGCCGGCCCTGTGACGTACATACGACGACGAACCAGCACAGGACTGAAAACACAAGGAGAATAAATAGGGAGAACAAACAAAGGTAACAAGGGAGGACAGGTGGGGCAAATCAATCAATCAGGTAATGAGGGAGGACAGGTGGGGCAAATAAATCAATAATCAGGTAACAAGATGGGAGGGGCAAGACAATCAACAGGAGAGCACATGGCACAAGGAAACATACATGACAAGCCATGTGCTCACACCAAACATGAATAGAACACAAGCACATGGCCAGTAAAACCAATCACTAGCCATGTGCTCACACAAAACGAGACATGAACATGCAGCCAATGAAAACACTCATAAGCCACGTGTTCACACAAAATATGACAATATGAAAGCACACAGCTAGTGTAAAACACAAGCTGTGTGCAGCACAAGACAAGACATGAAAGCACACAAAACAAAGACAAAACAGGAGTGTCAGGGCTCTGTCACAAAACCAAGAAATAGACTAGACAGAAGTGACAGAACCCTGACACTACCCCTCCTCTAAAGGACGCCACCTGGCGTCCCTAAGGAGGAACACCACAAAAAAAAAAAAAAGACAGGGATATGAAAACTCACCAACAGCCAACACAAGACGGGAAGATCAAAACAGAGACAATGAGGGGAGGGGAACCAAGACAAAGCCAGCATGACGGTCCAAGAAGTCCCTAGAGGGGACCAGAGAGGGACGGGAGGGTTGAGCCATGGAGGCTCAGGCGGGTCTGGAGTCCCAGCAGAGGGCCAGACCAGGCAGGCTCCAGGGGCTCAGGAATCCCGGCAGAAGGCCAGGGCGGTGCTGGAGGGACAGACCAGGCGGGCTCCAGCGGATCAGGAATCCCAGCATGAGGCCAGGGCGGCGTTGGGGGGACAGACCAGGCGGGCTCCAGCGGATCAGGAACCCCGGCAGAAGGCCAGGACGGTGCTGGAGGGACAGACCAGGCGGACTCCAGCGGTTCAGGAGTCCCGGCTGAGGGCCAGGGTAGATCAGGCATGTCTGGACCCTTTACTGGGACCCTCACTAGACCCGGGACAGGAGATGGAGCCATCTTGTCCGAAGACACAGGCACAGCTGAGCTGGCGAGAACAGTCTCTGGATCGGGAGGCTTGACGTGACGAACTAGCTCGGTAGACATGAACCGCCTCTGGCTGGGCAGACGTGACGTGAACCGTCTCTGGCTGGGCAGACGTGACGTGAACCGTCTCTGGCTGGGCAGACGTGACGAGAACCGTCTCTGGCTGGGCAGACGTGACGTGACCCGTCTCTGGCTGGGCAGACGTGACCCGTCTCTGGCTGGGCAGACGTGACGGGCCGCGCCAGCAGGGCAAGACGCCTGGGTGGCGCCGGCAGGGTAAGACGCTGGGGTGGGGCCGGAAGGGCAAGGCGCTTGGGTACGGCCTCTTCGGCCAACACTGGGGGCGCGACAGGGAGAGTGGATGGTTCTGGGATCACTGAAGAAGAATCCTCCTGGACCACCGGACTAAGGGAAGTGACAGGATGATAAAGATGATTCAAATTAAGCAGTCCCAATTGCTTTCACTCACTCACTTTACTTTCCTATGCAATCTCCAGTCTTAGATCAAAAAGATCGTTTTTTTTTTAAGGAATATTTCCATAGCTGATCATACAAAAATAACTGGGTTGATCATGTTTTAGTCACATCATCGATCATCTGGGTTTAAGTTTAGGGTGCAATGGCTATATTAACAGAAATGGGAGATTAATAAACATGCTGAAACAATAAAAACATGCAACATTTAAAACATTAAAAACGAAAAAGTCTATTCCCATTATTCCTCTGGCAAAGCAGCACACACACTTCATCTCATGACTGATCACAGCTGTGATTGCACAGGCGATCGCCTCGTTCAGATAATGTTGCACAATTAAAAAGAAAAAATGACACACACAGTATCATGTAAGTCTAAATAAACTGTTTTAAATATTTACGTTTTTTTGTAAGGTTCAAATAAGTTTAATTTCTTGTCTAAACTGCGTCTGGCCATTATTTTCTGACAGCCACGTGGGGAGACTGGGCGGGGGGGGGATTTAAATTATGTCCACCTGTGAATGCAAACACACACACACACACGATGGCTGGATTGTGTTTACATTATCACAATGCGTCCTCGACTACCTCTGGACCTAGACACGCTGATCGGATAACACTCCCATCAGAAACACGTTTACTTGTCTTTTCAATGTGTATGTGGACAACATCCAGATACAGGTCGCATGTTAATGCCAAGTGTAAACGCAGCCTCTGACCCATCGTCTTCTTCCTCGTCTAATTTCTGTCGCTTTACATACGTCATCTGGTATAATTTAAACGATTGGCTATGATCTACGTACAGGCTCATTTGATAGACATTCGTAGCACCCAATAAAACGGCTCTGGGCATTCGTAAATCACGCCTCAAATACGAGAAAATGAACATGTGGTTCCCAGACCACGTCTCAATCTCAATGAGACGTGGTCTGACGTTAGCCAGGCTAGACTAACATAATGATATGATCAGGCCCAAACTTGTGCAACCTACAGCACTCAGTTAGATGCGTATAGACACAACCTTTCATTGTCTTTTCTTCATGTAAAACAAATGTAGTAAGTAGAGTAAAAATTAAGATAATTGATATTGTTTAACTAAATTAGTCTACCATGACTAACAACAATGTTAATTTTGTGTGTTTTGTTTAAAAGATTCCATTCTTATGACCACCTAATGGCATTCTGGAGGCTCATCGAACCAGCAACATCAAGGATGATCCGTGTGACAAGTGTGGCAAGAGAAGCATCGGCCCCTGTGGCAGAGAAGACAACATCGAACAGATCAACTAAGTTGCTGCCCGCCCATAGATGAGTTATTTCTTTTTCTAAATTATCTATCAACCGGATGCACACAGAGAGAGCTTGGCCACCGATTTAACATCCATCGTACAACAGCCAGCAGGATCATCACAACCTGGGCCAACTTTCTTTACTGTGTACTTGGAGCTGTGTGTATCTGGATGACACCTGAAGAAATCACAGCCAACCTACCACCTGAGTTCAAGGAATATGCAGACACTCAGGTCATTGTTGACTGCACAGAACTGCGGTGCTAAACTCCATCCTCACTTGTGCTACAGAGTGAGGTGTACTCGCACTACAAATCACACTGTACCTTCAAGGCCATGATTGGCATGGCACCACATGGTCCTCTGACATTTGTTTCTGCACTCTATGGGGGATCTATCAGTGACCGTGAGCTCTTCAGATTGTCGGGCATCATACCTTTCCTGTCCCCTGACATGGCTGTGATGGTGGTGGACAAGGGCTTTAGGGTGGGCAACCTTGTGCCAGGAAAACTTCACAGGCCCGCCTTCCGCTCCAACAAGGAACAAATGGCAGCACAGGACATCCTGGAGACCCAGTCAATCGCGCGGCTGCGAGTTCATGTTGAAAGGCTAATCAGGCGGGTTAAGGAGAACAAACTTTTTGACACTGTAATCCCTTTGTCTATTTCAGGGAGCATTAGCCAACTTTTCACTGTAGCTTGTATCTTGTGCAACTACCAAAATGGACCTCTGGTCAAAGACAAAAGAGCCAGGTAGAAATCTGACTGTTTGCTTTATGGCTGGCTGCTCCTCTTCCTTGTTTAAAAAAAATAATAAATTATACCAAGAATATACTGATTCACACCACAATTTAGTTTTGGCTTACATTTACTGACTTTTTTTAATGAATAAATTATTTATTTGAAATCTATACTAACTTGGTCTCCCTTTGTGTTGTTTAATTTCCCCTCAAGTGGGCCTGACTCATTGACTATTAGTTTAACCCATTGACTGTCAACATTATATTTTTAAAACAATAATATCTTAGTAAAATCCTAAAGTAATATTGATAAACTATATATCATTTGAAAGCTTACAATTACAGAGGAGCAGTAATTTATAAATTTGCAACAAGAATATTTCATATTCATTAAGCGTGTTAAGACCTTTATTTTGAAATAGCAATAAACGTGAAAAATCATGAAAGATTAGTAGAAACCTCAGTTTGTTTTCATGGCAAGAGTTCAAAAGATAACACTAATTCAATTGTATTAGAAAAAAAGGTCTGAAAATGTTTTAAATATGAAGAAAAATAGGTAACACTTTATTTGAAGGGGTATGGATAAGACTGACATGACACTGTCATAAACATGACATAACACCTGTCATGAACATGAAGGAGTCTTTATGAATGTTTATGACTGTTGTCATTAAGTGTCATTCGGTAAATTATGACACTTTTAATGCAAAGTTGACATTGTTTAAAATGTCTTTGTTATGACAACTTGACATTAACAAAGACAAAAATGTCTTTGTTATGACAACTTGACATTACCCAAGACAAAAATGTCTTGATTATGACAACTTGACATTGACAAAGACAGAAATGTCTTTGTTATGACAACTTGACATTAACCAAGAAATCATAACCTGTCAACCTGTCACAAATATGTCATAACAGGTCTAATTATCAAACTTAAAGCATTTGACAGTGCAATAACCCTTAATGACATCTTTATAACTAGTACAATGTGTTCCACTTTACTTGAGGACAAGTAAAATATTCATGACACAGTTATAATGGTGTCATGACGGCCAAAGTTGTGACACGTTGACAGGTTATGATTTCTTGGTTAATGTCAAGTTGTCATAACAAAGACATTTCTGTCTTTGTTAATGTCAAGTTGTCATAATCAAGACATTTTTGTCTTGGGTAATGTCAAGTTGTCATAACAAAGACATTTTAAACAATGTCAACTTTGCATTAAAAGTGTCATAATTTACCGAATGACACTTAATGACAACAGTCATAAACATTCATAAAGACTCCTTCATGTTCATGACAGGTGTTATGTCATGTTTATGACAGTGTCATGTCAGTCTTATGCACACCCCTTCAAATAAAGTGTTACCGAAAAATATTATGGATTCTCGATTTGTGATGCGGCTGTGAGCTATAATGGCGCTTTTCCACTGCATGGTACGGTTCGGTTCGGCTCGGTACGGTTCGACTCGGCGCGGAACGGTTCGGCTCGCTTTGCTTTTCCACTGCGTGGTACGACTCGACTCGGTACGGCACGGTTCGGTTCGCTTTAGCTCGGTTGCTTTTCCACTGCAGTTAGTACCGCTTCAAGTGGGTGGGACTGATCGTTATAGTTGCGCGACTCCTCGGCAACCAACGAGAGGAACATCTGCACCTCGCTGACCACGCTTCAGCCATTGCAAAGTTTTCATCTTCTTTTTTCAAGCAAGTACTTTAAAAACAGACGCTACACCGTTGGCTATTTAAAACTAGCGGGTTTAGTGTCTCGTCTCGTGTCGCAAATACAATGACGCTGGTAGTGACAATTCTGTCTGACCAATCAGTGATCTGCAGTGTTTGCACGTCACATTTTAGTACCGGTACGGTACGCTTGGAACCTCAACAGACCAGGTACCATTTAAAGCGAGCCGAAGCGAGCCGTACCGTACCGTACCATGCAGTGGAAATGCGCCATAAGTGAGCCGTACTGAACCGAGCCGTACCGTACCATGCAGTGGAAAAGCGCCAAAGTGTGCCGTACCGAACCGAACCGTACCGTACCATGCAGTGGAAAAGCGCCATAACACACATATCTGCTCTTTTTATGCGTTTATTAATTCAAATCAAATACTGTCAAACCACCCATACTACTTCTGAATAGGATGTCTACTTCATAAATTGTATGAAAATTATGGAAATACATGGTTCAGATCAGTCAAAACATATATGAAAATGGAGGCGCCCTTATATGGTCAGTAAGGAAGCTTGGCTGTCCATCTAGTGAAAAAGTTTGGTACTGCAACCAAATAAAATCTTACTGAAAGAAAAATTTTTGAGATATCAACCTAAAATTTGGAACACAACTTCTTAAGATTTTTGGCTTTCATTTTTTTTTGTATATATATATATATATATATATATATATATATATATATATATATTATTGTATATATTTTGTAATATATATTTTATATATACATATGTTTCTACATATTTTCTGATTAGTAACTTGACAAATTTAAATTAACTTAAAGCTGCTGTCCATAACTTTTTTTAAGTTAAAAATAATCCAAAATAATTATTTTTAAAAAAACATATTCAGCCAGTGTTCAAAACTATCTGCTTGCCATAGCTAGATTCAAAACGGTTAGCTTGTAATAATTATTTTAATTCCAGTGGTACTGGTGGGTTTCCGTGGGAAATTCGAGCATGTCTTTGCGTCATTATGTCACATCCGTACACATAAAGAAGGAGTTTCGGCTATACTGCCGGCTATACTGCGCGTGAAGAGATGTAGAGATGTATAGGCTTTTCTCGCAGCACTTTACATAATTAAACTTATGGCGGATACAAAAAGATCCAAACAACAATCATCAGTGTCAACCAGAGATTCTCCAGTTATAAAACCCAAAAGACTTCGTACTTCGGATTTAAGGTGGCTAGAGAAAGAGAAAGAAACCGTCTCATGCGAACACAAGGATAATCATCGGCAGGGCTTTTGAAAGGTGCGTGAACGCTGGTAGTTGAAGGGGTTCAAAACGGAAGAAGAGACGGCTTTTTTATGCTTAACAAGTAAGACATTTCAATACTTCAATCGTGTAACAGTACCATTGTTTTCTTAATTCACACAGTTATGGAGTTTCCTTTGTTGTGCCTTTCTCGTTTAGCTATTATGGAGAATATGAATTCTGAACTACACAGGTAACCATAAAACACATTAAATGTAACGTTAGTCACGCAATGCTGATGTTGTTAACATGAACAATTTGAGAACAAAGTATAATTTGCACGGTTGCTGTAAATCGCGCTGATTAAATCTAACGATCGCTTGTCATGTCGAATGCTTTTCCCCCCTTAGTTGATCAGAACAAAGATGGATGTTACTTACTTGTTCAGAAGACATTTGCCGGTGAAAATTCTTATGTTGGTCAAACTTTCAAAAAGTGAATCTGTGATTCTGAATGACAGGATCCACACAGCGCGGTGATTGACAGCAGCACTCGCCTCAAAACATTGTGTTCATCCGCGCTGTTTCATGCCGATTTACAACCCACGTAAAGATGATAATTCCGCGAATAACTGCAATTGCAGATTTCGAACAGAGATGGTGACAAAGAGGAAAAGCTACGGACTGCAGCTTTAAAACAACCCACTTGAAGGCCTCACACTATAATGAGATATCAATAAGAACAAAATATTGTTTAATAATTCATTTTATTACAGTAGATATTTATGTAGGTATGTGTAGAAAAAAAGAAGTCTGCTCTCTCTCTTATTTTTTGCATCACACCACTGTCCTGGTATATTCTTTGAATCAGGGTGTCTTCCTCCGCAAACACCACAAAATCGCACCACTGCATTGAGTCCTGAGTGTCTGAGTGATTGAGTCCTTCACCCCCACCTGTAACAAGTATATATATATGTTATGTTATACATAACATATATTTATATGGACTAGTCAAGTAAGCTACTATTTCTTTTTGTAGTTAAAATAGCTAGTAAAAACTCAACTTTTTTTCTTGTAAACACTGTTAGTTACCATGTTCCTTAATGTAATGTAATCTTTTTCTTTTAATGTGGTCAGTGGAGCAGTCTATTTGATTTGCAGGTACACTCAGAATCCCCACTTAAAAAGTACCAAGATTGCAGTATGCCTACTTAGGCTTAGCAGGTTTACATAAACTTCTATACCTATCTTATGTTTCACCTTTAACCTGGGTTGTTCAGCATACCTGGAAAAACAAACTATACTACACCACTGATTGCTGTTAGTGAAAACATAGTAGTAACGTAGCACTAAGTGTACACTGGTCGTTTTTAATATGAATGGGGGACATGGTCAACCAAATGAACATGGTTAACCTAGAGCAAAGAACCAAAAGAACACGATTAACCCAGGAACATGGGTAACCATCTTAACGCTATCTTAACACTACACTTAAATTGTGAGGTGGTTTAGACCTGTCCATTGACGGATGACATTACGCCCTCACACTACTCCTGTCACTGGATCTTTCTTGGACACTGAGAGGAAATACAAAACCAAAATTAAAAATACACATAACCAATCAACATAACAAAGTATTTAAATAACACTTATAAAGTATGTCGTAAAATTGACACTGTAATTGCTGTTATGCATACTTTATGCATTTGTTTCATGCTATTTCATTTATAATTAAATCCTTAAGTTCATGTCTTCATTTATTAGAGGTAAAATGCAAAATGTGTATTTGAGGTAATGTTATGTAAATTCATTTATGTCTCTTTAAATGTAAGGCGCGAGAATGCGTCACTTTAGCGGAAATGACGAAACATTGCGTCGTCAACGATGGGCTGATGATGAGCGGACGCCTAACGAGGCTCTGAAGGTTTAATTTAAGTTAAAATAAGTGTTGTCTCAAGTCAAAGGGGGGCAGTAAAGAAGATTTTGTTATACAAAGGACTCAAGGACCTCTTTTCATGACAAGCAGCCAACGAGGTATTTGTTTTACATGTATATTTGTTTGATGTATTGAAAGCATCATTTTTTTGTGCATCTCGTTTCTTTTAAGACTGCATTGTTGTATAACAGACTGATGTGTTTGTACTATGTTCATTTATGAATGCAGTTCTCACGGCGTAACCAAGACGAGCCAAAGAATAAACGCCCGTTTTAAGGAACCGACCTGTGTCTGTGATTGTTGTGAAGAGAGCTACAGACACGATTTGATGTGAGTTAAAATCAGTGGCGGCTGCTGGTCTTTCAAAGAGGGGAAGCTAATTTTTTTAAAACTCGACTGTCAGGTGTGGCCGTGTGGGGATGGTGAAAAGAGCGAAGACTCAGGTGCAGAGTTGATGGGGTTTATTTTAATAATAAAATAAAATAAAAAATACATACAAAAACTATGAACCAGCACAGGACTGCAAAAACAAGGAGAATAGGGAGCAAATAAGACAGGTAACAAGGGAGGACAGGTGGGGCAAAATAACTAATAATCAGGAAACAAGATGGGAGTCGACTCCACACAATCGACAGGAGAGCACATGGCACAAGGAAAACATATGACAAGCCATGTGCTCACACCAAACATGACAAAAAACACAAGCACGTGGCCAGAAAAACAAATTACAAGCAATGTGCTCACACAAAACTAGACATGAAGAACACTCATAAGCCACGTGTTCACACAGAACATGACAACATGAAAGCACACAGCTAGTTTAAAACACAAGCTGTGTGCTACACAGCACAAGACAAAGCACACGGCCGATGTAAACACGAACAAAATACAACACACGTGGACAGAGCGAACACGAAACCGGCTCACACGACAAGACAGAACGTTATGCACGAACGAGTGAAAGCTCATCCTGTGCGCTCACAACAGAAAACAAACACGAGGAGCATTAATGTCCGAATCCCGACACAAAACCGAAACCAAACTAAACAGATGTGCCGTGATTCAAACACCACCTCGCCCCGCACATGTAAGGCACCTGACATCGACGGAGGAAATGTGGGAATTAGGTTAAACTGCGAAATGTATGATGATAAATTGCAAATACCAAGAAATATGTTACAGCAGTTTGTCTTACAAGTACACTTTCAAAATCCGCAATGACACAGTGTGAGCTCGAAATCTCGAATAACTTCCTAACGTTTTATTGTACGAAATCGCTGTCAATCAAAAGGAGATGTAGTCCTCCAATCATCACGCAGACGCCCGGACTCCAGGCCAGCCCACTTCTCTATTCACCCCAGAGACGCTGAGCGTCCGTGGGCGGGACATAGCATTTATCCAATGACCATCTGGTTTCGAAGCACTGAAAAAAACTGTTCAAAGCAGCCCCATTGAAGTCAATGGACGCTCGGCTTCAACGGGGAAATGCACTGTGAATGTACGGGAATGTATGAGAAGGAAATCGAGTCAGCCGAACTATATGAAGCTGATTCTGAACGAACTCGTCTTCGAGATGAACGTGTTCTAACGCATTTTTAGTCAATAAAATGTTAACACAATAGTACACATTTGACCATTCATTTTTTTACATTATAGGGGAAGCTGAGCTTCCCTTGCAGTCTTAAAGGAATCGCCACTGGTTAACATACTTGGCTGCTAGCATGTCTAACGCTAACAGCTGAGCACAGCGCTGAAAAGGGGCAGGGCTACATAAGGTCTATACAGACTGTCAACATACTCTCAACAGGTAAATTATTTATTTCTTAAAATTTCTTTAAATTATAACTTTAAAATTGTAACAATCATTTCCTAACAATCATGTATTTTTCTCTTTTTAGTTTAACAGAACATGTAGGGTGATATCAGCTAAATTGGGCTACTTTTGGGTAAATCGTTTGGGACAATAATACAATACCATATATGCCTGATTGGGGTTTTATGATTAATAATGACTGTTTTTGATCATTTTGTGTTAAAATTATGTAATAACATATAATTATTTAGGCCCTACAGTTCTTGAAACATCAGCTGTGCCAACTTTTTTAGCATGAGCAGTTTCAGGTAAAATGGGCCAGCTGTTTCAGGTACCATTGTACCTCTGCCAGTCAAACTGCAAAGGGAAATAGTAATTTATCATCAATTTTAATTTTAAAACACAATTGCTTATACAGTGGGTCAAGGTCAGCAGGGGCGACCATGGTCCAGTGGGCGGGGATGGGTGAGACTTTGGTCTTGTGGGCAGGGGTGGTAGAGTGGATGGTAGCACTCTTTCAGGTGGTCTTGGTGGGGGCAAAAGCAGTCTCAGGGAGAATATCTTTATTGATAGGGAACATCCCTGTCCCCCGGAACCCTGCCTGGGCATTTTCAATAGTGGCAGCCTTTGACCAAGCCCTGCTAAACACCGCAAAGAACTCCATCCTTGACAGCTTCTGCCCAGCCATCATCCTCCTCCACTTCCTCCCTTCCTGGTCTCAGTGGTGTTTTAGACTCTTGAAGAGGGCCTTGTTCACCGGTTGCAGCGCATGGGTTGTGTGGGCAGTGTAGCACATGATGTGCACATTCTTGCTCTTCAGTAGCTTAATAAACTCCAGGTTACAGACGTGGCTACTGTGGCCGTCAAGGAGGAGAAGGGGCCTGGGGTCATCCCTGGGGAGGGACCGAATGGACGTTTGATCCCACTCCAGAAAGAGGTCTGTCTGAACACCTTACGCTGGTGTTCTCCGGGCATCCCTGTAGCCACTCAGAATGAACACGCTTACCCTGAAAAATAATCATCGTTTGACTGTATGTGCCTTCTGCATCGAACGCTGCCAGACAAATCGTTGTCTCCCCCTTCTCTCCGGCACACACCTCCACACATGGCTGGCCGACCTGTCCAACGACCTTTGTCGAACTGAACTGGTCCTGAAGCCTAGACTCGTCACAGTTCCATATATGTGATGGTGTGCCCTCAATACCCAGCTCAACCAAAAGGCTATCATACTGGTTAAATCACTGGCTAACCACCTCTCTTTCTGTCTCCTCTCATTTCCTCTGCATTCCTGTCTCCTCACCTGTTCTCTCACTTCCTGTCTCCTCTGCTTGTCTCCTCTCTCATCCTTCCTCCTCCTCTCTCTTCCTCTCTCTTTCCTTTTCCCTCTCTCCTCTCCTCTCGCTTCCTTCTCGTTTGCCATACTCACTGTAAATAAAATATCTTCTACCATTATTACTGTTGGGGGGGGGTCATGGTGAGTGTGTGTGTCACTCACACACACACACACACACACACTCAAACACACGAGTATGTGTGTTTGTGAGTGACACAGATGATGGCCCATTTTAGCTGAAACCATGTGGCCCATTTTACCTCAGTGGGTTAAGGTAAATTGGGCCACCAAGAAAAACATCACTTTTTCAAAAAAATATGTTCATATACCAAACTAACAACATTATTTCTGACAGATATATCAAGACAGATATTAGGTATAGTTTTTTTATGTGAATGTTAGTTTTTTTTATAGATTCATCCTCCTTATAATAGTTTAGTTAGATTTGGTATGCCAGGCTACTTACAGTGGTTACTCAACCAGAATAATACTTTTACTGCCGCCGCCGCGCCGGTAGGTAGGTAAGTAAAGTGCGGGCTCGGCAAAAGTGCGCATCAAGGGCGCAAATCGACCACTTGGGGGCGCTCGCGAGCACCCTTCTGAGATCTAAAAATGACAAATGAGACACACTGCGGTCTCACGGACTTAACGGACACGCGCACGCAGCAGCCATTGTAAGTCCACAAGACCGAAAGTGCTCATGAAGTGTGCGATTTGGGACTGGGCTATCGCCGCGCTTGACTTCGAGGTGTAACTTTTATTATTGTTCGGTCTGAAACGGCGCCCAGTGACGGATGGTGTAGCAATATTGTTCTCCGGGTGGAAATCGGGAGAAATTCGGGAGAAAGGTCGGTCCGGGAGATTTTCGGGAGGGGCTTTGAAATTCGGGAGTCTCCCGGAAAAATCGGGAGGGTTGGCATGTCAGATGAATTCAAGTGAAACATAAACGAATTCATAATCACAATACTGAAATTAAATTAAATAACTAGTGAAAACATAAAACATTACAACAGAATATATATGAGGCTATCAATGAGGGTAAGGAATAGCATAAGACGAAATGTAGGCTAATAGCGTTCAGACGGTAGCTCAGTGGTTAAAGCAACAACATAAGTCTTACTGTTCGTCTAGTGATCCGAGATCGAGTCTCACTATATCCAACATTCTGTTGGCCAACTTCATTTGTGTTTACCGTTCTTGATGGTTAAATAGGTTACTATTAGCGAGTTCACTAACTGTTTATTTATTTAATGTCAAGCGTTTTGTTTAATTATCAATGCCACATTAACGTAAATTTGCTACATTCCATGTAGAGCCGCTGCACGACCAAACTGATGAGGGAAATGAAAATAAATAAAAAAAGAAAGTTGATCGCGTCAGAAAATGAAAATAATGATGCTCGTCTTTAATATGCTAAATTATTGTTTTGAGAAGTTGACTGACAGTGATACCTGCCATAGCAACGGGAGAATTTTTTCAAAACAGATCCATACATTGAACAAATCAGAAAAGACTTATTTTGTTGACTTGACAGACTAACTAATAGTATTAGCTACTTTCGATATAAAAACAAATGAAAATGTAAAAGAACACTGAAATTGATTAAGTTTGAATCCCGAACAAACATGGTCTACTTTTTTATTATTAATGCAGAGAGATTTGATATATATATAATTAAGACCCAACCGATGCAAAAGCCTCTAAAAGCCAAAAATTAAATTTGTCCACTTTCTCCAATACTTTGACTTTAAAATCAGTAAATCCCAGCCTCAGCCCATTCAGACATGCAGGTACTTTGGTAGAAACCTATAAATAGGAGCCTGAAAAAAATGTTAATATTAAAGAAAAACGTTAGACGGACTTAGTTAGAGGCTTTTGCATTTAAAGTCGGAGGGCGAGGGCGCATACTGTATTTTGCATTTGAATGTTGTGTGACATTCTAACACATTTAAAGCGTGACGCACACAAACACAACTGAGTTTATCTTATCATAAACATATTAACTAGTCAACGTTTATGATCAGATAAAAATGTTTCTCAGTTGTGTCAAGTCCGTCTAACGTTTTTCTTTAATGGTTGAGAGACATTTATCTTATAAACATTGACTAGTTGTGTGTTCGTGTCACGCGGTAAATGTTTTAGAATGTCACACACCATTCAAATGCAAAATATGCGCCCTCCCCCACTTTAAGCTAACTCAAGCCAGCTCCTGAGATGAGGCTGGCAATATGTTGTTTTTTTCCCAGGCTCGCAAGCATTACTGCGGAGGCACACAAATGAAGGATCTCCATATGCTCATATTAATATTAACGTACATTTTTCCAAAGTCTTGTTTCCGAAAGTGTTACATTAAATGGCGAAAAGTGTGTGTTTGTTTTAACGTGTGTGTAGCTATAATTCTATATCACGAACAGGGACACGTTAGTGTGCATTTGGTGTTGTGATTTTAGACGAGCGGCAACGGTAACACTTTTCATGATTTCATACATTCAGGGCCATATCGCATCTTATGTTACACAAAGGAATGTAATTCATAATTCATAGTTTTAATTGTTCTATTGAAATGTTTTTAAATTGTATATTTCTTTTATTAAAGAAAATGATGCTGATCATAACAACGTAGTAGCCTACTATATTTCATTCTTATATCATAAAGAACGTAAAACCCAAATGCTGCTGACTAACTTAGCTAATAGCAAGTCAAGCCAATGTTTTAATTAATTTACAATAATTTAGTTTCATTTATTTCAGTGTTAATGTTTGAGTTAATAAATCCTCTACCAATTAAATTAACACAAAGTGGGCTATAAGAAGCTAGCCTTTATAGGCTACTATGAAATTATATCGCTCACGAGAGAGAAACGCTCTTCATTCGTTTCATTCCTCAATAGAATAGTAGGCTACAAATATTCAGCGTTATTGCACCTAGCCCACTTTATTTTCACTGTTTGTTTATTATTGCGCTGGTCCCCATAGGAATAGGCAAAGCTTATTGTTATCTCTATTTTTAACTTTTGATTCTATTTTTCATTTCTAAAATTGATTCTATCTTTTGTTCTATAGGCCTATTTATATAAAAAATATATAAATTTTTAATCCACCCACATTTTGTTCCAGTGTAAAATGGAAATGCTTGGCAATTTTATTTTATAAATATAAGCAAAAACTATATCCTATGCTGCAACACAGTTTTAGAACTAGACTAATCTCTCTTCATTAAAAATAGGATATAAAATGCATTAATAGGCAAATACAAAATTTACTAAAGTCCCAAGTTTGCTCGGGATTTGAACCCGTGTCATCTAAATGACCGAACCGTAAGTTCTACTACTCGGCCACGAATTTTCTCTGTTAAATGGCCAAACGTTTCTTTCTCCAGTGTGTTCGTTCACATGAGCGAGAAAACGTTTTATCGTTAGCATATTGTAGACCTTTTACAGTTTTAAAAGATGACATATTATCTGTATGACCAAAAATTACGGCGTAGGCTAGCCTTTTAAGTTCTTTTAGCTGTTATGAGAAAAAATAAATTCAAGTGAAAGCGCCGCCGCGTTTGTCGAACTCTAGTTCAACATGCCAGAATTAAACCCAATTTTAGAACAATGCGTAGCGCCACTCGGTGTGCCAAAACACTTAATTATAAACATCAATATTTCGTTCAAAAACATCTCAAAACGCTTTGTGACATTTTGAAAAGCCGTGAGGCCATTGGAACCAGGATCGTAACTGAAACGCGCTGCATGATCTCTCAATACAGGAGCAGAAGCGCCGGTTCAGACTGTAGGCTGTTTGTTGTTTAAACGTGCGTGTTGCATATGTTTAAAAATAGCCTATGTAATTTGATATGGTCTATTTTTGAATTAGGCTATAGCATTGATTACTGTGGAGGGGGGAAATCCCCCACCAGCAAATCGCACCTGCACAACCATATAAAAACTCTTTATATGGAACCCCATGAAGTTTTTTTTTCTATTTTTTTAACATAACTGCTTTTGAAATTACGATTGGAATTATTATACAGATTGATATAAATTCAGTCATTCTGTTGGATAGCCTAATATTTGTTCCTTTGTGTAAAATGGAAATGCATTGAAATTGTATTTTATAAATAGCCCGTGTTTATTCGGGATTTGAACCCGTGTCATCTAAATTATCTAGAAAGCACTTAAGTTCTACCACTCGACCACAACTTTTCTCACTGAGAATTGCCCAGAACTTCGGTTGTTCATCAGTCAGTGTGCGCGCATACGAGAGAAGCGCTCTTCAATCCTCTCATTCCTCAATAGTTTAGCGTTATTGCACCTAATTTATTTCCAATGACTGCGAGAGGCCTATTTTAACTTTTGATTCATAAAATGTTCTGCTCTAAAAGTTTGTTATGTTCTGTTTAAATGTACTTTTACTTAATTAAGTTTTGCTTTCGTTAAATTTAACCGAATCTTTTGTAGGCTAAATTATTTTTATTTTTATTATTTTTTGTTCTAAAAGTTTGTTCTATTCTGTTTCGTTTGTTTATTTTAATTTTATTTTTTACATATTCAATCAGTCTCATTCTTGTTTTTTTTTTTACAAGACCTTGTGCTGTGTTTTTTAATAAACAGATAGAAACAGAGATATATAGCCTAATAGTTCGTACAAATAAACGTCTATATGTATAGGCTACTATATGTATACTATAAATTGTATGATCGTTTGTTTAAATAACATTAACAAAATTTTCTGTCTTTAATTAATAATAAAATTATTACTTTAACATGCAGTTTCAACTTCACCAAATCTTTGTTTGTTTCATTATTGTACCCTACAGAAAATGCAAATAGCTCTTGTTTTAATTTTCCATGTTTGTTGCTTATTTGGAAATTGCCATAGTTGTAGTATTTCATCCTTACTGTTAACTGACATAGCCCCGCACTAACGTTTAAAAATGCGCAATTGCGGCTGTTTTGCTAAATGCCCCTTTGCGCCACCTGGCGGTCATTTCGCGAACGACTTTGAAATGCGGCTAGTTTATTTTTACCGCGGTGGATTTGCCGCGGCACGAGTCGCGGCGGTAATAGGCATTCTGGTTGGCTACCTACTGTACCATGCAGCTTTCTGGTGTAGTCTTGATTTGAATTATTCCCTTGCCCACCATAGCAACCATAAACCAATCAAATCACCTGTTACTTGTCAAGCACAGTTATGACAACAGTTTGAAATCCTTTGCAGTCATTGGCTCTAAATTCTGGTTTTGGGGCTGGGACCCCCAAAGCTTAAATGGCCCATTGTACCTGATATCACCCAGTGTAAGCAGCTCTGCTCAGATACTCATCTTCTCTTCTCCACAAATAAGATAACAGATATGAGATATGGAATTTATGATTCATTATTGTTTGATTTTTTTTATTTTTATTCTGACTTTATGCCTAAACATTCCCAGTCCCAAAAAACATTAAAGCTATCCCATGACTTAACTACTTTTTCCTTTTAACATGGTAAAGTGCTCATACTGTTCATTTTTGCTAATTTTTGCCTTCATGAACATAATTGTTTTTACATAATCAAATGGAAGAGACACAGTGTAACTCTAAACTCAATTGTGTTTTTCAGATGCTCTCACGTACCATAACCTCATCATCTGCAGAGAGAAACTGCCATTCAGAATATAATGAAGGACGTAAAGACATCATAGGGGATTGTGGAAATATTTCACTGGAACTTGGTCTTCATTACATCTATATCATGTTCAATGTCAATTTTTAACAATTGCTAACAAAATTGCTAACAAAGCTAACAACTGTTGTTAGAGCACTGTCATTTTTGCTACAGTCTGCCATGTCAATAAAAAATAAAAATACCTAATAAAAAAAAGTAAAACCCAAATAGAGCCAACAAGATATAAGACCAGGCAGAAAGAGGTCTAAAAAACAATATTAATACATAATATACAAATAATATTAATAAAATTACTATTAATAATATGAAGATACTAATATTAATAAATGTATATATATTGTTGAAAATGTTATTTATAACACCATTAGGGTCCGATACAGCACTTTCAACGCATGGTTCTTTATGGAACCTTATAAAAGGGTTCTATTTAGCACCAAAAAGGAACGGTAACGCTTCCTTTTACAGTCCAGTTACCCATGTAAATACTATGTACTTATTTTAGTAACTACAATTACTGGGTAATAACTAGTACTAACCCTGAACCTACCCCTAAACCTACCCCTGTTCCATGTACTTACCTTATATTAGCCAGTACTTTCTAGGTAAGTACACTGTAAGTACACTGTAAGTACTGTACTGTAAAAGGAAGCGTTACCAAAGGAACTGCTATTGTTCTAAACAGTAAATTAGTTATTTTTTTTTTAAAGAACCCTAATTTGGTACTATTTATACCATTTTGACCATTATACAAGTGTATAATGCCTGATGAGTTTGAAGAACACTGACAAGAGATGAGACACCATTCCTCTAGAGAATCTCTCCATATCCTTTATATTCCCAGCTCCATGTTGTTGATTATTCTTCAGTTCACCCCACTCATTTTCTCAGGGGACTGGGAAGGTGTGTTTGCTGTCAAAAAGCTTTTTTTTTTTTTTCTCCGACCATGAATCCGGTCCCTTTTGAAGTTCAGATTTTTCTTGAAACCCTTCCAAACAACGTATGGTGATGTAAGGGTTGATTTATTTATTTTAGGCTTTCTGACCCCAAGACACAACTAATATCTGCAATTCTTCTTCTGTGATCCTTGAAGAGTCTTTGGCAACTCAAACTCTCCTCCTCAATATGCATTAAGACAATATAGACACACGTCCTCTTCCAGGCGGATTCATAACATCTTTAGTTGATTGGAAATTCTTAATTATTTCTCTGATGGTGGAAATGGGAATGTTCAATGCTTTAGCTATTTTCATACAGCCACTTTCTATTTTGTGAAGCTCAACAATCTTTTGCTGCACATCAGAACTATTCTCGCGTTTGGTTTACTCATTGTGATGGATAATTAATTTTGCCTTTGTGTTTCCTCATATTTATACTCCTGTGAAACAAGAAGTCATAGCTAGACGAGTTCATGTTCGTATAGTCACCCTGGTGTGCTATTTTTTTTTTTTTTAAATATACTTAAATGGGAATATAGCCTACTTCAGAGATATTTTACTCATAAAAAAATTCTAGCGGAGCCAATAATTGTGGTCATTTATTAATGTCATCTCCCCCACTTTCAAATATTTTACTTCAATGAAAGGTTACATTTTTGCATAAAAAAAAGAAAGATCAATAGGAAAAACTGATTTATGCAGATTTATTTTTTACACCCATCTTTGATCATATTTACCAGGGGTGCCAATAATTCTGACCACAACTCTAGGTAAATAGTAATGAGTAACAGAACAATCCCAAATGGAGTTCCAAAAAAGTCCAGGAAAAAATTTCTTAAAATAAATGTTTCCTATATAACTGTTATATATAGATTACACCCCAGGTTATTGTTACAAATTAATTGTAAATATTACATTTCCTCTTTAATATATTTAGGCTATGTAAAACTCATTTGTAAAAAAAAAAAAAAAAAAGAAGTATTTATTGAAATTATTTGCAATATTAGATCATGCAGCTATTTAAAATCCATGTCAGTATATACAAAATCCATGTTGTTATACTGTTTTTAAAATAAATGTTTACAATTTGTTGGCCCCACATCAGCTCACCCTGTCACACCTGCAGTCTTGCCTAAGTAGCCTAGATTTGTTGTGGATTGATCAATGGGCTTTATTTACTTCATTTCATTGTTGTGTAAGATTAGAGACGCCTACTGCTAATGCCTCAAAACACATGCTACTGGTGACGCTAAAACATCAGATCAGATCAACAAACAACAGGACAACAGAATCTGAGGAAAATGCAACATGACAGCAATCATTCGTCTGTAGCTTATTTAATCATTGTTTGCATGTGTATGTGACAGAGAGTATTAACAATAGACAGCTGCTCATTTCAGAATTGGGGTATAAAGGCCACAAATCTTCCCTAGGTAGATCAGCCATGCTGTTTGTATACCATAATCTCCTTTAAGGGACAGATTATGAAACCTATTACAGAGCCGCAACCAGTAGCCAGTGAACTCCTATACCGGGTTCTGCTAGAGAAACGGGTACTGTAATGAGTTGTACCATTATATTGTATTGTTGTATCATAAATTCAATGCCATTTGACAAATAGCCTTGCATTTACATGTAAGATGTTAAATCCCTGGATTACACACACATCCATAATACAGAATCCACAGACTGAAGTGTTGTGCTGCTTTTATTTTATGACCTGATTTGGGCTACATCATTGCAAGGGGAAACAACCAGAAGCCGTTGTAAATAACAAATCGGCTACTCATTCTTGTCAAGGAAGAACTATTCAGAAAAGTGTTATGCAAGACATTGATGTATTAAACATATCTCAGTGGTCTTTGAAATGACACGCATTTCCTGGGAAACTTTAGTTATGGTATTTTAAATGCTCTTCCGATTATTTATGAAATGCAATTAGACTAATATAACAAAAACAGTTGGTAAAGGTGCTTGCATGTTCAACTGAGAGTAGAAATATTAAGACCACACAAACATTCGTCTCTGGTTTGTAGGCATATGTGTAGCTATGACTACAAATGTGTTGGTCTCAAAGCATGCTTGCATAATCTCACTAAATGCAAAGGTCAGTTTTAAACTTGAACTGTCTATAAACACTGATGCAATGAGTTCAATGTATGATATTTTATTCTTGCGTTGTTACAAATGACCATGAGGTGGCGTGTTTTTACTTCTACGTGCTGCCAGTTAAATTTCTTCTGGAACAAACAGATTAAATTCTGCCATTCCAGAAAATTCCTAGTCTAGCTAAAGTAAGGCTAATATTAAAACCAAAAAAAAACTTTTCGATGGCTTAAAACTAAATAATTCCACACTGAAAATCCATATGTGTGGCACCAGCACCACGGACATTCATTAAAGAAATAATTTAATTTCTTCATGTTATGTACAATGTGTAACGCTAGTTCGCAGGCACTGTTGGACAGGGACACCCGAGTGTGTAAAAATAGACCATATGCGTTATGTAACATGCAGCACGCGCACTACGACTTCACGCTTGTTTACAAGTGAAAATGGACTCCATGCGTCGATCTTAATAAATTACATGCGTTTTCTTCCCTCAAGTACGTTTTTTCACTGTCTGACACATTTTAAAATGAACATTGAGTCTGAATAAATTATCATTCTGAAATAGCTAACGATCTTCTGCGGTTTCTGTCGTCATCGCATGGTGATGTTGTTAAAAGCCAGAATGGGTTTGGAGTCTGTATTTAATTAAGTAACATACCGATATGCTTACATTCAAAACCAGTTGATCTGCGACATTTCATGTTTTTTACAGCTACGTCTCTGCAGCACTGGAGTGCGTACAGTAGATTTGTCATCCTTCCACACAGCACTGTTTTGTTTTAGGAGGAGGGGAGAACAGTGTGAAGGGGGATTTGCCTATATCACGTCACGGATTTGTCAACGTACCGTCAATCTTTTCGCCTGACCAATGAATCCAATGAGCAACTCCATTCGTTGGCTTGGCAGGTACGCCTCCTAAAGATCGCACCGCCTTATGACTGTTTTTTTTCTCTCCCACTGACCCAAGATGGGCTGTGTGTAACGTCATATGTTGTTTTTTCTTAAGCTCAGTCATTCCGAGCAAATAGTTATTTGCTGTGAACAAGTAGACATCGCATGGTGAAACTGTTTTTACTGCGGATGGATAACAAGTTCTATAAACTTAAGTAAATAAATTGTAAACGCAAGTATGGCAAGTCCGCCTATTAAAGCGGGATCCTCGTTACCAAATGACAACAACTTTCATTCAAACAACATCAGAAAATGTGGATACCTCAAGAAGCAAAAGCAGGGACATCGGCGCTATTTTGTTTTGAAAGATCAGAGTGACGGGCTGCCTGCGCGGCTGGAGTACTACGAGAATGAAAAGAAATGGAAAAACAAGTCCGCTGCCAAAAGAGTAATTTTTCTCGACTCTTGTCTGAGCATAAACAAGCGCGCTGACGCAAAACACAGGTATTTGATAGCCCTCTATACCAAGGACGAGTATTTTGCTGTTGCTGCGGAGAATGAGCAAGAGCAGGAGAGTTGGCACGGAGATTTAACTGATTTATTAAGTAAGGGGAAAATGTATGACAGCTCCGTTTCTAGTTCGGCGTCATCTCTGGTGGGCTTCGACGATGGAAATTACGGCATGATTACACCGGTTAATGCTGCATATAAAGAGGTTTGGCAAGTTAATCTCAAAGCAAAAGGAATTGGGCAGAGCAGAAATATCACTGGAGTTTACAGACTGTGTTTATCAAGTCGGACAATTAGCTTTGTGAAACTTAACTCGGAGGTGGCATCTGTGACCCTGCAGTTGATGAATATACGCAGATGTGGGCACTCTGATAGCTTTTTCTTCATTGAGGTGGGCAGATCGGCCTCTACTGGACCTGGAGAGCTGTGGATGCAAGCAGATGATTCTGTGGTGGCACAAAATATACATGAGACCATTTTAGAAGCGATGAAAGCGATGAAAGAGCTGTCAGAGTTCAGACCACGCAGCAAAAGCCAGTCATCAGGATCAAATCCCATATCTGTACCCACTCGGCGGAACTTGAACAATTTACCCCCTAGTCAGACAGGGTTGGTGAGGAGGTCAAGGACGGACAGTACAGCAGCCACATCTCCTGTCACCAAATTTTCTTCTTGTCGAATACGGACAGCGAGTGAAGGGGAAGGTACTATGACCAGGCCGGTCTCCATATCAATATCTGAGAATGGAAGCCCGACAGCCGTCGGCCGGAACCACATGAGCAGATCTAATACTGTCTCGGTGGGCTGCCGGACATCAGAACCATCACTGCTTCATCACAGCAGGTCCATGTCAACGACAATGTCCCACTCGCCCCCATCTGCTGTAAGCCCATTAAGTTTGTCCTCAATCAGTATGAATGGTTCCATTTCATCCACAGTACACAGACCCTCCAGCTGCAGTGGTTCTGTTTCTGGGTCACCTAATGATACTGGCTTCCTCTCGTGTGATGATTACAGTTCTAGCCCAGGGGATGTGAGGTACAACCTAGCAAACAGGAGTGACACACCTTCTTCTCTCTCTAGCACACCACCTTCAAGAGAAGCCAGTGAGCTCCATGGTTATATGGTGATGGACAGGCCATCCAACTCCCAGAAAAAGATGTGTGCAACTAGCAGAGACATATTTGACATGGATATATACAGGAAGAGGACGTATTCTCTGACAACCCCGCGGCAACAGGTAGCACACTCCCAGCTATCTTCAGCGTCACTTGATGAATACATGCTGATGAGGGCTGCGAACAGGAGAACAAATTCTGCATCTCCAAAGGTCTCATACCCAGATGATTATGGGAAAATTGATATTGGCTCTAACAGTAATGTGGGTGATGACGGCTACATGCCCATGACGCCAGGCATGGCACCCCAGTGTGCCAAAAATGACCACTACATGCTCATGAGTCCCATGAGTGTTTCAGCACCCAAGCAGATCATTAACCCGAGGTCACATCCTCAGCCAACAGGCAGTGGCTGCACAACTAACTCACCCAGTAGTGGATCGCTAGAGGATAGCGGGTACATGAAGATGTGGTCTGGATCCAAGTTTTCACTGGAGAGCTCTGATGGGAGAGCAGTGAATGGAGAATACATGAATATGTCGCCGGCTGACACATATGTCTTGCCCACACCCCCAGATTATTTCCTGGGTCAATGTGAAACAACACAACGATCCTCCCCATCTCTAAGTATTCGCTTTAACAAGCACCAGGCACCTAAACGGGCAGAGGATGACCAGTATGTTTTGATGAGTCCCCAGAGCCAAAATCCAACAGAAGAGCCCAACAGGGTTTCTGCCCTGCCACCTCTCCGTCGCCCTGACGGCATGGCACAGAGATCAAGAGTCAACAGGCCCAATAGGTTATCTTTAGACACTCTGAGGATGCTTCCCAGCATGACTGAACATCCTCTCCCTAGTGAGCCTAAAAGCCCTGGTGAGTACATTAACATAGACTTTGCTGCTGCTACACAGTACTCTTCTCCCTCTATGGTTTCTGTGAAAAGCCAGGGCTCACTGTCCAACCTAGGCCAGGAATCCCCCCCCTCAGACTACATGAACCTCAATCAGAATTTACACTCTCATAAACTGATGGAAGCGCTCAACAGTCCCCTGAATGGAATGCCAGAGCTGGCGGAATGCCCATACCCACCTGATGAGGGGGCTTATTTCCTCAATGAACGGATAAACTCACCATGCCCATCTGGCTCAGGTAAAGACAATTACACTGAGATGAGTTTCAACAATGGTCACATCTCACCTCCATTCCTGCCTGAGAATGAGAGTGCTTCAGTCAGCCCCACTAGCAGGGTTCAAAGGCTGGACCTGAGCGACCAGGGGGTGTCAAAAGGAATTGGTGCTTTCTTGTTGGCTGCCTCCTCTGTTGACCCAAACGGAGGAGCGAAGGTGATCCGGGCAGACCCTCAGGGCCGGAGACGGCATAGCTCTGAGACTTTTTCATCCACCACCACAGTTGCACCTGTCTTTCCTTCCTTTGCACACAATGTTAAGCGACACAGCTCTGCCTCAGTAGAGAATGTCTCTGTCCGAAGCAGTGAAGGTTCTGATGAGGAGTACGGGTCTCCCATGTGCCGAGATACTTCAGCTGGTTATCAGAATGGACTTAACTACATCGCCTTAAACCTCATGGAAAAACAAGAGATGGGCAATTGTGAAAACCTTATGGGCTTCAAGACTGGTGGTTGCTGTAAAGCAGGAATAAATGGATTACATGCAACTCCATATGTGTGTCTGGGATTCAAAGAGACTGCAACCACTGTACAAGGTGAGTTCAGATGACGATTGGCTGTTATGATTCAAAAAGATGACTGGCATAAATTGGTAATAGATTAAAAAGATGATGCAATTTAAACTTTAAACTACTTGAAACTATAAACTACTTTGAACTAATTTAAACTATAAATTACTTTCAACTTCAAACTACTTTAAACTTCTTCAAACTTATTGGTCCAAACTTTCACAAGCCAACTTAAAGTTTGTCTCGACGAACTTTTTCTAGTTAAATATAAAATGCAATATGTAAGTAAGTAGCATTAAATTTGCAACTATGTACATATATACAGTACTGTGCAAAAGTTTTAGGCAGGTAAGATTTTTTAAGTTTTTAAAAGAAGTCTCTTCTGCTCACCAAGGCTGCAATTATTTGATAAAAAATACAAAAAAAACAGTAATATTGTGAAATATTATTACAATTTAAAACAGCGGTTTTCTATGTGAATATATAGTGAAGTGTATTTATTCCTGTGATCAAAGCTGAATTTATCATCATCATTACTCCAGTCTTCAGTGTCACATGATCCTTCAAAAATCATTCTAATATGATGATTTGATGCTCAAGGTCCATTTAGGATTATTATCAGTGTTGAAAACAGTTTTTACATTTTTATTTCATGATGCTATGATGAATAGAAACTAAAAAAGAACAGCATTTATCTGAAATCTAAAGCTTTTGTAACATTAAACTCTACCCTTCAAAAGTTTGGGGTCAGTAAGAATTTAAATTTTATTTTTGGGGGAAAGAAATATAATAAATCAATACTTTTATTTATCAAGGATGAGTTAAACTGATTAAAAGTTACAGTAAAGACATTTATAATGTTAGAAAATATTCTATTTTAAATAAACGCTGTTCTTTTGAACTTTCTATTCATCAAAGAATTTTGAAAAATAAATTGTACACAACTGTTTTCAACATTGAAAATAATAATGAATGTTTTTTGAGCATCAAATCATCATATTAGAATGATTTTTGAAGGATCATGTGACACTGAAGACTGGAGTAATGATGATGAAAATCCAGCTTTGATCACAGGAATAAATTACACTTCACTATATATTCACATAGAAAACCACTGTTTTAAATTGTAATAATATTTCACAATATTACTGTTTTTTTTGTATTTTTTATCAAATAATTGCAGCCTTGGTGAGCAGAAGAGACTTCTTTTAAAAACTTAAAAAATCTTACCTGCCTAAAACTTTTGCACAGTACTGTATATATATATATATATATATATATATAATTAGATAATATCTAATATATATAAATAGATAATATAAAATTATCATTCTAGAAGAAAATTTCAAATGGCACTTAGAGGCTTTTGCATCTGAACTCTTCATATATGTATATAGAGTTCAGATGCAAAAGCCTCTGTGCCATTTGAAATTTTCTTCTAGAATGATAATTTTTTATCAAGCTTGTATATTTAAGTTCAGTAATTTCACTTAAATGGCAATGAAGATTACCATTTAAGTGAAATTACTGAACTTAAATATACAAGTTTGATAAAAAATTATCATTCTAGAAGAAAATTTCAAATGGCACTTAGAGGCTTTTGCATCTGAACTCTTCATATATATATAACATTTACAGTTATAATAAACACAAAACACATTTTATGCTTATAGACTATACTGCAATATTTCAAAAGCATTTAATTTGCAACTCCTCTCTCTCTCTCTCTCTATAGTCTTATCAGCATAACATTTGTTTTTGTGTGTGTATGTGTGTTTATTATAAGTGGAAATGTGCATATTATAAGATATATAAGACACAACTGTATCAAAATTATATTCACACAGTAGTCTTAAGTAATTAAACAAAACATTATTGCAGAACGAGATAATATGTAACTCAAAATATTTAGAGAGGTTTGCACCTCTGGCTATTTATCTCAGTATATGGGGCGTTTATGGCATTGATAAGGTGTTTTTCATTCGGAGGAATTCCAGAGAAATTTAAAGCATGAGAGACGTGACTGACTTTGTGCCCGCGCGCGGTAAACAACCCAACTGTGCAGGCACTATGACGCTGCAGTATAGAGCGGTGAGCGCACGCTTGTTTGTTTACCCCAAACTCGATCACAGCTGACTTTTTACAGACCGAAGTGCGTTAGAGTTTAAACATTGTTTTAACGTTTGTAGGCTTGTGTATAACGGATCTATTAAATAGATCTGTTCTCAGAGGATGGAGCAGGAAGCGCTAAGGAATGCGAAATGTTGCTTTGAGGCTCATTTAGCTCACGTGCTCAGCAGCGTTTTCGTTCTATAAAACGTATGGCCTGGTGGACCTTTTCCTTAATTCTGCTATGCCCCGTTTACTCTATTCGGTCAAACATTAAGCCACATTATTATTATTATTTTTTAAAATAAAATTCCCCATTAACAGGGACTTACACAAGGTTAAGAAGGATTCCCATGTCAAATATTCCTCACACATGACATAGGCTATTTCTTGCGAGCATATAGTTCATTTGCCTACTTGAATCATATCATGTGGGTGTTTGTGAGATTAAACTGTGGTCGTAACAATATGCTGCTCTTAATAATGTACAGTGCCTAAGGCTTTTTCCTGTGGACTGTTTTTGCATATAGCACACAGAAGATTGAACACGTTCTGAGGCAGGTAACCTACTGCACATCGTCTTGTACTCCCATATTTTCATAACGCCTCAATTGGAGGCAGTATTGCGGGCCTAAATTTTCCCCAGTGGTTAAAAAGCTGTTCATGGGTGGTAGTTTTCATTGCAGGCAGCCTGCAGTGTAAACATCAGGCAGAGGATAGTGGACAGCACAGTGAGTTTAACTCTTTCTTGTCTTGAGTATTGAGCCTTAAGAAAAGAGTGGGCAGGAGAAGGGTAAGAGCTAGTTTGCATTGTGTCTCTGAAATGAACATGTGTGCACCCATGTCCACGGGTCGGCTGAGCAGAAGAGGGAGGGCCTGATGGAAGCTTAAGTCATGTGCTTCAGTCAGGAGGAAAAACAAGCCATGGCTGCAGGTGGTTGTTTGTGGGGTCGTTGTCAGGTAATGATGATGTTTCACGCTTGGAATGCATGACTGGGTAAAGGTTGCTGGGAGAGGCAAATACTCACTTGTTTTGGTCTCTCTACTCACTGCCAGGTCACATAACAGCATACGGTGTGTTGACAAGAACTTGTTTTGATGTGTTTTAAATCATAGAATGCCAGAGGCTGTCAAAATTATGATGCTTTCATTTTTGTTTGTCCTCTAACTCTGATGCAGTAATTTGTTTGTTTTTTATGAAAAAATAAATAAATACACAAGCTCTGGTGAAAACATAGCGTATTAGTTAAAAATTGGTATCGTAGTTGAAGAAAGAGAACCCCCATAATGAAGCAGTGCAGGTGCCTCATTTCTCAAAATTACCATTCAATACAAGCAGCCTGCTGTGGTAGTACCATAATATATAGTCATGGTATCACATTTGTTTACTGATAGTGTTTTGAGATATTTTTACTAGGGATCGCAGTGAAATTGGCTTGGTAAATAGGCACCGCCAATTCAAGAAATTGGTTTGTTGTCTTATTTACAAGCACATTACTGTGCAGAATTACTAAATGCGAATGGTAATAAATGGAAAGAATACACAAGCAAAGTTCCACAAAAGAATAGCAGGAAAAAACATGCACAGTGAGTGTTTATTCAGAATATGGACCTTAATTAAAAATTACATGTATGGAAACAAGGTCAATGTCATTACCTGTCGCTCCCTTTACCCAAAAACACACACGTACAGTATCAGACATCCTAGTATGTCATGTCATTTAGTTGACCTTTTATGGTTCTACCAGTTAATTTGATGTGGACATTTTTAAGATAACACTTTTGAAAATAAACATCAAAAGAAAATAAATATTGTTTAAGAATGTACAATTTCATCTGTCAACAGGGATTCTTTTCAGTTCTTTACAGTGTTCTCAGGGATTCTTGCCAAAAGTGGATTGTTTTGTAGTTATTTGTTAACATTGCTAAACAATATATATTTTTTACTTGTATACAAAAGTAAGTAAAGTTATGCTGAAACTTTTTTCTCTCTTTTGCCCACTTACTCTCTCTCTTTTTCTCTGGAATCATACTCCTTTAGGAGTTTGTATGCATTTGCGTGTGTGGCAGATGGCTGAGCAGGGAAGGGTGTGGGGCTGTGTGTGTGTGTGTGTGTGTGTGTGTGTGTGTGTGTGTGTGTGTGTGTGTGTGCACCTGCCGCTCCACTCACTGCAGGTCTGTTATCAGGCATGGCAGCAGCACAGACAATACACTAATGACAGCAGGCCATCTGCTTCTGCCCCAGGACAGTGGCTAGTGCTTGTCCCTTCAGACAGAGTGGGGTGGGGTGGGGGGTGGGGGGGGAATGAAGAGCCATAGAAACAGTGATAGAGAGATAAAGTTCGACAGCACTTTGCAGAGAGAAAAGAAAATATGAAAGTGTTTCTTTTTAAATTCAGACAAACCTGCACATTTTAAGTCGTGATGCTCCAAAATAATTGTTTTACAGGAACACTAAAACCAAAATAGCACTTTATGCACTAGCACTTATTTTTTCAATAGCACTTTTTTTTTTTTTACTGTTTCGGCTGAATATTTTTTGGTTGCTGAAATTTCGATGCATCACTAATTGTAAGCTGTAAAATGGTACAGTTTATATTTCTGGCTGACTGTGAATGTGTATGAACAGCAGAATTGATCACACTTGCACACAAAAGTTTTTGTGTAACTTTAGCACAAGGACAGTGAGTGTGCATTTTCAGAGAATTTAGTTACCATTCCACTACTCTTTTGAAGCTAGAAGCTCTGTCTTTGAAGCTCTGTCTTTCTCTCCCTCACATTCCTGGTGTCAAATTATAGAATAATTTCTTACTATTTCACTGTATGTTGTTTCTTTCTCCTCCCACTTTTAGCTAGCCTACTTGAATAAACTACTTAACATTACATCTTAATACCACAACAACGTAAACACAATTACCATAGAAAGTTTGTATTTTTTATTTATCATGAACGATAAAGCATGTATTACACAGAAGGCTAGAATGCCTACTCTTTCTGTTCACTTCTTTTGTGATTTCTTTCTTTCTTTAAATGCTGTCTGTCAGTCAAGAGGGGGTTTTCAATCTATTGACTAGTTGTGCGAGTCTAAACTGAATATTGGCCTGACATTTCTTTGGTTTTTTTTTATTAGGGGGTGCTTAATGTCAACTCCCTAGATTTTGCAACTCTAATCTGAGCTCTAACTTTAACCACGCTGAGATTTAAGCAACAAAAATTGTTAACCCAAGCAGTTCTCTCAGATTCTCCACCTCTGCAGAGCTGGCTAAACTAGGCCGGGATGTTCCCGCCTGAGATAGCCATGTCAACACTGTCAGTGTTACCCACATTTAGCCAGGAGCAAGAGGAGATTACTCTTAGGGGAGAGTGGGGGATTAGACATTGTTCAGCGGCTTGTTTTGAGGCGGATGAAAGGAGCATTGACTCAGACATAGACAGTCATTCATGCAGGTTCACAACAACCATGTCCTCATGTAGACGTCACAGCATTTCCATGATGATTTTGCACAGCCTCGTTTGTTTTTGTGTCTCTAACGATTATAGGCCTAGATTTTAACTCATCACAGTGGAAGTTTTTTTAACCCTGTTATTAAATCCACAGCTAAGACTCTTTTCTTGGAGGACTCAGTTGCTCACTTATTCCACAGTTGGAGGTGGTGTGACATCTCTATCCAGTGATGCGCAAGCTAACAGAGATGCTATGTCATGCGTGCATTAAATCAGCATTGCGTGACTATTTCCCGGTTCCAAGCATCACTCACTGCTGCCTAGAGCTTTCAGCATTACACACTGCATTCTGTAGACATGGTTGTTGGTACCGTCATCTCGCAAACCTTAAATCTCATCAGCTAAATAAAAAAAGGAGGGGTCACCATCCAATTCATCTACTTGCATGCAAGCCTGAGCCTTTTGGCAGTTTGGCATCCTTGCAGCTCATTGACCCTGAAACATATTGGAATTTGTGTAAATTGCCCAGGATTAAATGAACCAAGGTTTTAAGCTTTAACTAATGTTATTTCAGGCAATCACATATACCCACAGACAATGCTTTTGTCAATGCCTTAGATTCAACTTCAAATTGCAATTATTTATACTATTTACTACAATTTTAATTCAAATTAAGTTCAAATTCAGGAATTGAACTTGAATTTAAAAAGCATTCTCAATTCAATGTTGAATGGTGCACAACCCTGCTGCATTGACAAAGTTTTATAATTTCTAGCAAAGAAAGACCCTGAGATTTCCTCCTTTTCTTTGGTCTGTGACTATAATTCCAATGAGATTATCAGGGAATTATATCAGGATTAGCCCATCTGTGGACAGTAGACGGTCAAGACTGCTGCTAGCTCCATCCCCCCTGACATGATACCCTTTCCCTCGCTTATCTGAGAGAGGTTTAAATATGACTGTGCATCATAAATGTCGTAAAAAGGAGGTACATTTAATAATGATATGCCATCCAAATAAAATATGAGATTTCTTTTTTTCTGTGTATGCACGTTTTATTTTAGAAAACACAAGTGTCAAAAGGTATTTCGTACTGAGCGAAGAAAGAAAAATATCTTTGTTGTGAGTTTATTGTTGTGAGTGTTAATACTGTTTTGGCTCTAATTGCTCTATCCCATTTTTTTAACGGGTTCAGTTTTAAAAGGTTGTACTACAGTGCAGCTACAGTTTTTCTCAACACTTTTACATTCTGATTGTTGCTTGTGGTTATACATTTTTGTTTCAAATAGAGCTTTAAAGATATCTTCTTTTTTTTTTCACCCTCTTTCAGATTGAGCAAGAAGCAGAGGTTATTCCTCCTGGTACTGAGGGAAAGTGGAAGGTCAACCAGTAACTAGACTGGACTGGTCTGGTCTGGACTGCTGCTGTAAATGAACTGACCTTTGCAACTCATCCTAAAGCTGAACATCTGACAGCTGGTTTGTGATTATTCTAGTGAGGCCACTTTAACATGCACCATTTTTCAGGATCTACAAAGCTGCTGCTCTGTTGGTAACAAGAGTCACAAAACATACATGCCACTTGTATGTTTGAACTTCTAATTATTGTTGTTGATGTGAACACTTTTTTTTTCTTTTTTTTTTAATTCAGAACAATGATTGGAATATATTTTACCCAGAAATATGTAATCTTCATTTACCTGACATAGACAACTGTAAGGTTCTTATTGCCCTATACCATGAATAGCTACAATTGTGGTATTTTAGTAATTTTAAATTATAACTAAAAGCTTTCCACAAGTCCTTTCTCAGGAAAAGACTTTTACTGGTGTAGCCTATGTAATTTAGAAGAGATAAAGATCTACTTATTTTTTCCTCAAATTGAATGTTCTCACATGACCAATCCAAAGCCTTACTCTCTCTGTCCGCAAAATGGCGACTTATCTGGACCTAAACAATGAGAAAATATCAAAATATGTAATATTTATTGTATACACTCTATTTTTCTAGATATTTAGTTTATTAAATAAAAACATAGTACGTTGCTATATAAGAGTCCACTTTTGATATTCAGAGTGTCTTACAACGTAATCAGAGGTGGTTATTGCAGATAATATTTAAAGATTATTAGTACATATTATATTTATGACCAAATGTGGTCAACCTTTAAATCCTATGTTTCCTCAGATTCATTGTCACTTTCTCACGTTGTTGCGTAAAACATGGCCATTCCCTGTTCCTCTGCCTCAAGAATTGCATTTAACAGTATATGGTAACTGACTTTTTCCCATTTGCGTAGACATACTACGCACTACTAGATGGTATCGATGCACAGGAATTTTGACCACAGAAAATGCCATAAGACACCACCTTTGGCTAAAGCAGAAAGAGTAAAATGGAAGTTAATAACTTTTAATCAATATTATTAACAGAATAGATAGTTTTTCAAAATAAAGGCTTATTTCAAATGAGCACCTTCAGTTTTTTTTTTGATGTGTGGGGTCCAGAATTTGGATGAGAATTTCTGTTCCTTTCTGTGCATCACTACTTGACCAGTTTAATAGTTGGTGACTGTCTTAATATGCTCACAATGGCTCTGTGTTGATAATATCGCAGTGATGTCTCATTCAACTAGATTGTAACACATGACGCATCTGAATGTAGAGCACAAAACCCAGTATGAGTGAACAGATTAGTGGGGCAGAAAAAATTATCACAACAGGAGTAATTTTAGCCATTCTCTGCGTTTCCCTGAATGTGTTGAACTAGGCTAAATAGAAAAATGTGATCAGCTTAACAATTTCATGACATTTAAGATACGTCTCCTCCTACGCAAACTGCTAAGCAAATAAAAAAAAATGCAAGATACTACGCATTGCATTTGTGAAACTTGATTTGTTCAAAACGTAATAAATCCTTCATCTAAAAACACATGTATAGCACTGATATAGACTTTTTTAAAATTTTGTGTTTAAAGTCCTAAATAAGAGTGACACATGACACAATGCTACTTTATTCTGTAATTTCTTGAGGTAATGGTACTCATTCTTCTTGATTCTTAGGAAGGTCTTGCTTCTTGGGTAGCATTCATTCACCCTTTGTATATGCAATTCTTACTAATCAGATTAGTTTACAAAGTGGAACCAAATATAAATATTGTGTTAATATATTTGTTAAAATATTTTGCAGAGATATTGAATTTATGCTGTGTGTACATTTCATTCTGCCAACTTTTAAAACTTTTTATTTTTCTTTAAAAATCTCTCTCTCTCTCTCTCTCTCTCTCTCTCTCTCTCTCTCTCTCTCTCTCTCTCTCTCTCTCTCTCTCTCTCTCTCTCTCTCTCTCTCTCTCTCTCTCTCTCTCTCTCTATATATATATATATATATATATATATATATATATATACACACTACCGGTCAAAAGTTTTAGATCAGTAAGATTTTTTATGTTTTTAAATGAAGTCTCTTCTGCTCACCAAGGCTGCAATTATTTGATAAAAAATACAAAATAAAACAGTAATATTGTGAAATAGTATTAAAATTTAAAACAGCGGTTTTCCATGTGAATATATAGTGAAGTGTAATTTATTCCTGTGATCAAAGCTGAATTTGCAGCATCATTACTCCAGTCTTCAGTGTCACATTTTTTAAATTATTATAATATGAAATTATTATAATATGATGCTCAAGAAACATTTATGATTATTATCCATGTTGAAAACAGTTTTTTACATTTTTATTTCAGGATTATTTGATGAATAGAAAGTTCAAAAGAACAGCATTGATCTGAAATGGAAAGCTTTTGTAACATTAATCACTACCATTCAAAAGTTTGGGGTCAGTAAGAATTTATTTTTTATTTTTTGGGGAAAGAAATTAGAAAACACTTTTATTCATCAAGGATGAGTTAAATTGATCAAAAGTTATACAGTAAAGACATTTATAATGTTAGAAAATATTATATTTTAAATAAATGCCGTTCTTTGAACTTTCTATTCATCAAATAATCCTGAAATAAAAATGTAAAAAACTGTTTTCAACATGGATAATAATCATAAATGTTTCTTGAGCATCATATTATAATAATTTCATATTATAATAATTAAAAAAATGTAAGACTGAAGACTGGAGTAATGATGGTGTAAATTCAGCTTTGATCACAGGAATAAATTACACTTCGCTATATATTCACATAGAAAACCGCTGTTTTAAATTGTAATAATATTTCACAATATTACTGTTTTTTTTTATTTTTATTTTATCAAATAATTGCAGCCTTGGTGAGCAGAAGAGACTTCATTTAAAAACATAAAAAATCTTACTGATCTAAAACTTTTGACCGGTAGTGTATATATATATTCAACAGTGTTCTTGAAGATCTTGAGTATAAGTATAAAAAAT
This sequence comes from Semotilus atromaculatus, assembly GCA_031834385.1. Classification (NCBI taxonomy): domain Eukaryota; kingdom Metazoa; phylum Chordata; class Actinopteri; order Cypriniformes; family Leuciscidae; genus Semotilus; species Semotilus atromaculatus. The sequence goes on along the minus strand of JAULUF010000038.1, from coordinate 19,849,569 downwards.
ATATATATCTATTGTTTGTATGTATCAAAGGGTTAATATATTTTCAATATTTGCCAAGTTTAATTGAACAAGCTGTCTTCCATTGTACAAATATCACATACTGTTTATTGATATGCTGTTAAGAGATTATTTAAAATATTCTAGATAAATATTGCTTTTGTTTGTGTTGCAAAAGAGTCACATGCAATAATACAAATAATAAATATCGCTATTTAAGGAAAATAAAATGTTTTATTGTTTTTTTTTTCTTCAAAACAAAAGTACCTTTCTACAAATCCTAGAACACCTAATGATGCAAACTTGTTATATAAACATACATATTTTGCAATAATTCTCACCTCTTTACTGAAATTGTGTCCTTAAGCTTGAGGGCAATAGAGGAAGGAACACACAGTTCATTCATAAACAAGTTGTCAGATTACTTCCTGTTGAATGAGCAGGACAAAAGCAAGTGTTATACCAGGTTTGAATTGATATAACAGGATGCAAATTAATCAATATATTACATTAGACTGTGTGATACAGTCCAGGGGCTCGTTCTTCGTACGTTGCTTAAAACATCCGAGATCAAATGAGACATCCGAGATAATATCATCGTGCTAATCATGATCCGGCTAATTAGGTTCTTCGAACACTTCTGCCGGTTATGATTAGTATAGCTGGATTTCATCTGAGATAATTGCGCGTTCACGCGATGGGTTAAAAGGGGATATGTATCGATAGTAGAAACATTGATCAGCAACGTTGCTATTGGCTGATCACCGTGGCCAAAGAGCGCGCAGTTTTTTTCTCCACAGAAGAGCAAGAGTTATTGCTTGAAGGATATGCTGAATTTGAAAACATAATTAAAACGCCAGGGAACACCTTAAAGTGTGCAAAAGCCTGGAGAGGGGGCTGGCAAAAAGTAGCAGACAAATTAAGTTTGTAGTTAGATGTTTTTTTATCACTTGTTACAGTATAGGCACACTTGTATACAGTACAGTATAGTGAGTCACCACCCACTACTAGGAACAAGTAAAAGTGAAGTAGCCTACTAGAATATTCTACATAATAGTAATTTGTACTACTTATACTAATCTCTTTTAAAAAGGCACTGTTAATAAATGTTTGCCTGTTTATAAAAGCAACCAAGAAAAAGGCTGAGAAAAAAAAAGAAAAACAAACAGGTGGTGGTCCTGCACCCCCACAGTATACCCAGACAGAAGAGCTGGCCCTTGGGTTGAATGTGAACTGACCCATTGTGAGGGGCATCCCTTGGTTCAGCTCTTCCTCAGACCCACAGCCAGGAGCAGCAACACCTTCACTGCTGGCAAATGAACTTTAAATGATCCTAGTACACTAAAATAATTTGTTGCTGCATTAAATTAAGTAGGCAGGCCTATAATCCAAATGGCTGTCCAGTCATATCAGCTGTTAAATGAATTGCTTTGACTTGTGAAAGTCTACATGTGTGACTGTGAAACTACATAGTTAATGTAAAAAAAAATATGTAGCCATGAGTTATTGATCACATTTCCCCCCAGTGTACTTCATTGTAATGCAATTATGTTTTCCTCTTTTGTGCAGTTTTAAACAATACACCAACACTTTTATGTGTTCCCAAGCAAGTGGCTGAACCATGTGCAGTAAGACTTTTTCTAACGTTACATCAAAAGGGAAGAAAGTACAACACTTTGTAATGCCCATGTTTCCCCCAATGCACAGGACAGTGAAGAAACCCTCTCAGGTATCTTTAAGTGCATAAATAACTTTACTTAATTTACACTTGAGTAGGCCCTACCAATTATTTCTGAATGCAATATGAGTTGCAGGAGTCCACATCTACAGAAGAGTCTGTACAAAGCAGTGATACAGAGGTAGGCAGTGTTGTACTTTTCAGAGTATTTTGAAAATACTTGACAACTTAAAGAAAAAAAAAAAACTGGCACTATAGAGTTGCTTCATAGGAACTTCAGAGTAAGTGCTAATATATTATTTCACACAGAGTACAATATATATTATTTGCAGGCAAAAGATGACTTGATCACTGGCTTTTCTTTACAAAGAACAATTAAAATAAAACCCAAAGAACTAAGCATATTTGTCTTGTCTTTTATTAAACATTAATGAAATGTTTTATATTTTTTCTGATGGTGCAATGTTGTGTAATATGGCCCATGCCATGTCACAGGCCCTGTCAGGTGCAACCCTCAGACTTTTCAGACACTGAAATCTTCCCTTTAGTTGGCTAAAGTTCACTTCATTGTGTGCCCTTGTCCTGGCTAGAGCTGCATTATAACTGGTCTGGGGTTTGGGTCAGGGAATGGGGTCATAAAACACCTGTCTCCAAGCAGGATCCTGTTGTAATCACCTGTTTAATGGACAAATTCAGTTCTGTTAGGATCAGCATAAGTGTAGCTAGCCTACAGTGAGCTTGATATTTTATAGATGAAATAATCTGCATAAATCTCTGAAAATTCTTGAGTCATGCACAAATCCTGGCCATATTTGTGATATGGAACATAGTCACCAAGAGATTTTAGTCAGTCAACTGCCTTTTTAAAATTTGATATAATATTACTAATCTGGATAAGAATCGCAATAACTTGCCTTGCCTGCACTGTTATTAAAGCCCGACTCTGACGAGTCGAACATTTATGCGTTTCCAACAAATTAATGATGTAAACGACATCCTCACGAGTCATGAGAAAAACGATATCTCTCAAAAAGTACACTATCGCGCTGCGTTAAAAGACTTCCCGTATCAGCTCCGCTTATAAAGCCGCGATCTAATCCTGTTTACATGAAATAAGCCTGCTCGCGAGCAGGTTCAAGCTGGCGCACCTGTTGCTATGACAGCAAGTCCAGGATGAGCGTCGAAGAACCAAACGATCCAAGATCATGACAAATCGTCAACAATCAAATCCAGCTAACTGAGTTAGCGACGTACGAAGAACGAGCCCCATGCCACAGACAGTAGCCAGTAATCGCAAGTTTGTAAACAAGCCCAAGTGCTTGCTGCTACTGCAGGGCTAGAGCCACGCCCCCTCCCATCAAAGTCTGTTAGAAGCTTTCTGAAATCACTTGTATGGGCTAAATATTTATAATATTTAATTTTTATAATTAAAACATATAGTGGAAGTAAAATCAGATTTATTGCAGAATATGTAATATATATATATATATATATATATATATATATATATATATATATATATATACAAATCGAATTCAAATAGGCCTATTCATTTAAATGTATGAATTTTGAAAATGTATCCTATTTTAACTTACCAAAAATCTGAGAAATTAGTAATGCCTTTATTTCATTAGTTATCTCAAAACATCGACACTAGATTAAGATTATTTGTGTCTTCAGATATAGAATCAATTTGAATCAACACTACTTTTTTCCCCACTACTTGAACACATCAAAATAATGTAACCAATTTCAACTTCTTTTTTTAAAGTTAGATTAAGTAAGATTCAACTATAGGCAAGATTAAAAAAAAGTTTAAATGACTTGGATAGTTAATTTGATTAAGAAGGCAACAGATAAAAGGTTGAATTAGGGGGAATTCCCAAATCCTCAAATCAAATACCTTACATAATGATGGCATCAGTCATGGTAAGGATGTGAATGGCTGCATACAAAGATGATGCATGTTTCTTTGTTCAATGAGAAATAGCTGTGCTAAAGCCAGTGCAGTAACAAATATCTTTCTACTTTTGCTGTGCTAGTTGCAGACAGTCTTTTAATTATACAACTGAATGTCAAATACAAACAGGTCTTTTCCATTTACGCAAAATTACAGACTTGTATATATTGGAATCAATATTTGAACTGAAATACTAAAATTGACAGCATATTGAATACTAAAAAAAAACATTGATTAAGTTCAACAATTTTTTTTATTTTTAAATGAAGATAAATATATTTTATGTAACCAATTGCCTTAAAAATTTAGTAAAATCAAAACTCAATTTTTCCCCAATGTATATTATATAGAATAAAAGGTAGTTCTGATTTGATTTCTCTTTTAGTATGTTCCCTGTTAAATATTTGCCTCAAGCACAAGGCTACTAAGCCATGACCTATTTGCCTATGATGAGAACAAACTCAACTTAACTGTAGGAGAAAAGATTTAGAGCATTAACTGACTTAAAGAGGTTAATTTAATATATATATATTTTTTTTCTTCATTATGTAGGTCATTTCCCCTAATTGAAATAAAATAGCTTTCTTCTGGGCAGGCAGGTAAAAAAACAAAACATATGTTGGCAATTATCTTTATAGAATATCTCAAAATGTAAAATATTGAAAGATTGTAGAAGAGTACACTTTACATTTTGAGAATAGACTCCTCACTGGTGTTCACCCAGCCGTTCTGTATAGGCAAAATGTATTTTAACCCTTTGATGCGCAAGCTATGGAAACCCCTTCTAATGCGCAACATGGGTCTAAAAAGACCCGTATTCATTTCCTATGTTATTTCATGCATGGCTGGATTTTATTTTTTTTAAATCTTTTGAGATCAATTTATTTAAGCATTTAATATTCCATGATCTATAAATTCCATGATTTATAAATATAAAAAAATTCTTGTTTTCAATTTCCAAAAATTATTATTTAAATTTTTTCTAGGTTTTGTGTTACTATATCCAATGTACTTATCAAGCATGATAATACAAAAGAATAAAGACAACATTTTGTCAAATTAATCATTTTAGCAGTCATTTAGACAACACATTTAACACTTAAAGGGCCATATTTTAACGATCTGAAACGCAAGTGTCAAAGCGCAAAGCGCAAGTAACTTTGTGGGCGGATCCCAGCGCTGTTGCTATTTTCCCGGCGGGATAAATGCCTCTTGCGCCTGGCGCAAATCTAAAAGGGGTTGATCTGAAGTAGCTTCATTATTCATAGGTTTGGTTTGGGCGTAACGTGAAATGAACCAATCAGAGCGTCATATCACATCCCCTTTAAGAGCATGATGAACGAGGTGCGCTTGTTCCATGGCGCAATACTATTATAACGGCGCATTTACCAGGAGCGCTTCAGAATCGGTTCACAGCCGAGGAGATCGATGTTCTCGTCAGGGCCGTAAAATAAAGAGAAGTGACATTGGGGATGGGACAAACCCACACAAATTAGCTTCGGTTATACATTCATATCAGTAACGTGCGGTGAAGTCTTGTCATGGGTAGGCTGTGACCTATCAATGTGGCATAATCACAGGGGCGTAATTTGCCGCTGCAATCGGTGGCGCGGTTACAGCGTATCTCGTGGCTCACGCAGTCTTCACATGCACGCGCGCTTCAATCCGTTTCGGAGACTCTCTTTGTTCATTCCGGTGAATTCACAAAACAAAAATGCACACAAACGTGTCCCTGCTTAATAAAATACAACCACTGATGAACATATTCGGTTTTGATGAAAAAAAAAAAACCTATTCGATTGCGGATTAGAACCCAGAACCTCTGACATGCTCGGCAAAAGTACTACCACTGGACCATTAAAGGACTCACGACTAGTTCTTGGATCTATATCTATATATATGATTCATTCATTTATACACACACACCTGTCCCACCCACTTTTTAAAACAAAGTTAAGCCACTGTATATTCATTCAGGTAATTTAGCAACCCAAGTTAATATCAGGCATCATCACATCGCTGCCTGCATACAGAGCAAAGTCAGAATCGCGGATTAAGTGAGAGCGAGTGGATCACGTGATATGAAGCAGTCTCGTTCTCTGCCTCAATGTTGATCATTCAAGTTTCAAGACAGCATGAGAACTGACTGCGCATGCGCAAATCTCCGTAAACTACGTTCTATGGACCAAAGAGGCACTGCGAACCTCTGCCTCAATGGCCATGGCCTTGAATTTCCCGCATGATGAAACAATGGTTTTTAGGAGCAAACTATGGCAAAAGTAGTATTATATGAGTATTCCTGATTTTTTTTGTTACAAAAATTAATATTTGGAATAAAATAAATGCAATTAATAATGTGGTGAATTAATAAAGCTCTTGGAATTAATAAATGTAATGTCAACATTTCCTTTGGTGAGGCACTGCCTACCCTGCCTACCCTGACCGCACGTCCCTGATTCATATAATAATTTGGGTAAATATGTAAGCTTTATGCATATTTTTCCCATCGTCATGGACACAACAATGATTTCCCTCGTGTTTTAATATTTTTACTTATAAAATGTATCATTTGCAAAAAGGAAAATGCATCTGTGTAGATGAGAGAATCATCTAGGCTACAGTGTATGCGCGTTGTTCACACTCTGGGCCCTATCTTGCACGGTGCACCCGGCGCAAATGACTTTGTACACTGACGCATGTATCATTCCTATTTTGCACCCGCGCAAAGCGGACTTTTCCCTCCACAGACACACGTCAGTTAACTAAGAAATACACTTGCGCTCCCCGGGGCGGTTCAGCGCAAAGAGGAGGCGTGTTCCGGCGCAAACTTTCCCTCATGCTATTTTGCAGCTCCAGAAAACATTTGCGCCACTGACCAGAAAAAACCTAGTCTAAAGTCATTGGCGCGTTGCGCGTACATTCAGATGCTATTTTAAGCGCGCGTGCTTGGTCATAATACAGAGTGTGAACAACGCGCATACACTGTAGATGATTATCTCATCTACACAGATGCATTTTCCTTTTTGAAAATGATACATTATTATAAGGAAAAATATTAAAACACGAGGGAAATCATTGTTGTCCAGTCAAGTCAAGTATATTTATATAGTGCTTTTCACAATAGAGATTGTATCAAAGCAGCTTCACAGTATTAATATGTTGTGTCCATGACGATCGGAAAAATTGGCATAAAGCTTATATAGGCCTACATATTTACCCAAATTATTGTATGCATGTATAACCGAAGCTAATTTCGGTGGGTTTGTCCCATCTAAAATGTCACTTCTCTTTCTTTTACGGCCCTGACGAGAACATCGATCTATACTCGGCTGTGAACCGATTCTGAAGCGCGCCTGGTAAATGCGCCGTTATAATAGTATTGCGCCATGGAACAAGCGCACCTATGGAACGCCAAAAGGGTCAATTTTCGCCACTAACCAAACGCCTTACATTCTCAAAACGCCGTTTTTTTCGGCGTTTAAGACGAAAAGACGCCGCAAAGTACGGCGTTCTGTGGTACAAACGCCGCAAATTACGGCGTTTACAAAGCAAATTCGCCGTCATTATCGGCGTTTTTTTTATCCAGCCATTGACGCCGTTTCTGACGCCGCAGGCCATCCATAATGCGCCGTTATTTACGGCGCTTCTGTCTGACAAAGACGGCGTAAAAAGCGGCGTTTTGTATAATATTATAATCAGCCCCACCCTTTTCTTCAAAGCTCAGCCCATGAAGTAGATGGAAAGACGAAGGCCGTTTCTCAATATGCATTCTTGTCTATACTTGTGTTCTTGTGGACTTGTGAAACGTCATCTTTTGTGGCCCAAGTACTGTCCCAAAACACAAGTTGGCATTTTGGCAAGAACGGTTAAAAATTGCGGAAGTGTTCTTGACACGCCCATTTTACCGAGGATGCATCGGTTGGTAACTTGTGTGAACTTGACGGCAGAAATATCCCAGCATTCATTTCGGCATTCGAGGAAGGAGCGGGAAGCAGAGAAAGGCAGGACAACAGTAAGTCGTTTTTCTACAATTTCGTATGCTATTTCATCACTAAATTCACTTCTGAGAACATTTGATGCGAGAAATCAACTGTGTAGATTTCAAATATTGGCATTTTTACGGAAATGTATGGCGAGTCGTACATGTTTGGGTTCTGCAGACGCCGTCTGTGCGGGGGTATTGCGCAATACCGGCAAGAACACATCGTCTCAATCTGTCAGCAGCGTTCTGTGTGCTCGTCACCTTGTAAGTTCATTCTTCCAAGAACACCTAGCAAGAGCGTTCTACCCAAGAACACAAGTCCGTTCTTTGCATTCTTGGTTTTGAGAAACACCCATACATAGTAGATTGTCGATCTGAAAGGCGACCGTCTTTGTTCTGTTTCTCTAACGTTGTTATTGGACTATGGACTATTGTGTCATATTTGTATTTCTTCATTGGGCACGTGCATCCCCCTTTTTCCTTTATCATGATATAGTATGGTTTTAGCCTCTTACATTCATGTCTGTGAAATAAATTAGATTACCCAGCAAATTACTACCCTCATTAGGGCATTGGTCTGCGTGCACGGGAAGCAGTGTCGGGAAAAGTGTTTTGCTCAGGACAAGGTCCGACCGTTTATCTCCGCTTCGTTTCTTTTGTATTGGTATGTTGGTGTAGCCTATGTCTTTTACATTTCGGAAGACTACCCGATAGCTGACAACTGATTGAGTAGCTGGCGATAGGGTAGGCTACTTATTACGAAATTACAACAGCAACTGTTTAAGCCCGCTTGGCTGCTGTGGGTCCCTTTATTGCGGATTAGATTTAGATGGGCCTATGCTTCACGATATAGACCATTTAGCTTTTTAAGATCATAAAACTCTGGAGTTTTATCAGTTCCCAGGATACACGAAAGAAGCCTTCCTAAACGATTGAACTATTAAGCAAGCGATGGCGCCAGCCCAAGCGAGGACTACCGCTGCTCTTGACCATACATGACTGTAATATATTTCACATAAATTATTTATTATCAAGCCTTAAAATAGACATTTATATTGCTAACAGTAAATAAAATATTTTGTACTACCTTGTTCATTCTGATCTGATGTCATAAAATACTATAACGATTAAATGTCGTTTTTTTTTTTTTTGTAACACTAAATTATTCATTTTCTGTAGAATCAAAATCAGAATTTCTGGCGTTATTTTTAGTGGACCATTGTGGGAAAAAGGGGGCTAAAGATGGAAAATGTAATGGTCTTTTTTCTTTTTTTCATTTTTTTTTTTTCAAGACTTTAGGCATTTTCCGTTAAACCTTAAAACACAACACAACACAATACAATGCCTCAGTAAAAATACACGGGAAAACTGTAAAAAAAAACATGCCCTATTTTTATGGACTAAATAATAAAGAGTTGTGATATGCCTGTTTCCATAATGGCTAATGCTACATTATATATATATATTTTTTTCTTTTAAATGTGTATTTAAAAAAAATAATTATATTGTATTTTTCTCAAATAAAATCTTGAATTTAATTGTTTCAGTCAAACTTGGACTCAACACATTTGGAATTGCCTATTTACTTAAGTAGGCCTAATACAAGTTTTTTTTTTATTTTTATTTTTTTATATAGCCTACCACTTTATACAATACAGCATATTGCTTTAAAGACACAAATATCATAACTTCCTAGAGGCTTACTGTAATTGAGACATGCAAGACATTCATTAAAAGCAGAAAGACATAGGCTATATTTTTTCGGCATTAAAGGCCGCGGAAACATGGTTCGTTTGTCACTAATCCAAACCCGATGTTCTTGGTTTGCTTCTTATTTATTAAATCCAGGCCATTGGTTAATGAAATATTTATTCAAATTAAGATACACATTATACAAAACGAAATTCAAGAAATTCGAAGTCACGGTGAAAAGTAACTTGAAACTTGTTTTTAAATGGGAAGCGCGACACCCTCCGCCTGTCAGAAAATTAATATGCTTTATTACACAAAAGGAAACTTTGAAACATTAGCCTATTTTATTTATAAATGAATATCACTTGGAGAATAGCCGCCTTAGATAGTGAGTAGCCTACTGTACAGTGAATGTTTTGTTACACATCAATATGCTACAGATTGGGGCTGCACGATTGAAGAAAAATGCGATATGTTATCTTTAAAATGTATTTAAAATGATATAACCCATACGTGTTCCACATTCTTTTTGTGACAGGAAAACATCACAACTTATATAAAGTGAACATCAGTGTGTTAGAAGTGCTATTTTAACATCAATATAAACCACGGGGTTTAGGGGTTCAGGTTATCCTACATTAGGGTTATAAATGAAAACTGAAACTGAATAATCAAATGTAAAAAATAAAAACCCAATTAAATATAGGCCTATACTGATTCTTATTAAAGCTACAAAAGTTATTTAGCCAAGAGCAGAGTGATTTTCTCTTCATCTTTTGCTCATGCAGTTATTGCAAGCCGTTGCGATATGCATATTGCGAAATACATTTGCGATATTTTGATATAGCCTATTATGCAGCCCTTAGATGTAGGCTTCATATTTTATTGGTGTTTGGTATGTATTGTTTTTATCATTGTGTTGTTGGAGGAATTGAAACGTTTTTGTTCCTCGTTTACGAAGTATAGGGAATATATAGCAGGCTAATGCAAAAGGGTTGTGGTGATGGACTATCTACTTAAGTATAATAATACGGGATCTTATCGTTTTGCTGAGAAGTCTGTTTCTCAGATCATAATAAAAAAATTGTTCACCTATAAAACGAAAGCATGTTCTGGCGACGGCCCTGAGTGTGGAATCTTCAGAAACGCGCTTTTCGCTCTCATGGAAACAGCCTACTAAAAATGTTTTAATTTGTAATGTTTAAAATAATGAAGCAAAAGAAACGAAGCGGAGATAAAAATACGCTCGGACCTTCGAGTCGAACCCAGTCACTATAAGAGCAAACAACACTGCTTCCCGTGCACGCAGACCAATGCCCGACTGAAGATGGTTTGCTGGGTAATCTAATGTATTTCAAATCTAATGTATTTCATAGACATGAATGTAAACAGAGGCTGAATCAGAATCTATGAATCATACTATATACCCACATGATAAAGGAAAAAGGGGGATACACCACGTGCCCAATGAAGAAAAATATGACAAGATACAGTCCAAATAGTCCAACAACATTAGAAAAACAGAACCCATTCAGATCGACAATCTACTATGTATGTCTTTCCATCTACTTCATTAGATGGGCTGAACTTTGAAGAAAAGGGTGGGGCTGATTATAATATTATACAAAACGCCGCTTTTTACGCCGTCTTTGTCAGACAGAAGCGCCGTAGATAACGGCGCACTATGGATGGCCTGCGGCGTCAGAAACGGCGTCAATGGCTGGATAAAAAAACGCCAATAATGACGGCGAATTTGCTTTGTAAACGCCGTAATTTGCGGCGTTTGTACCACAGAACGCCGTACTTTGCGGCGTCTTTTCGTCTTAAACGCCGTAAAAAACGGCGTTTTGAGAATGTAAGGCGTTTGGTTAGAGGCGAAAATTGACCCTTTTGGCGTTCCATACGCACCTCGTTCATCACGCTCTTAAAGGGAATGTGATATGACGCTCTGATTGGTTTATTTCACGTTACGCCCAAACCACACCTATGAATAATGAAGCTACTTCAGACCAACCCCTTTTAGATTTGCGCCAGGCGCAAGAGGCATTTATCCCGCCGGGAAAATAGCAACAGCGCCGGGATCCGCCCACAAAGTTACTTGCGCTTTGCGCTTTGACACTTGCGTTTCAGATCGTGCGCTGAGTGCAAGATAGGGCCCTCTGTATTATGACCAAGCATGTGCGCTTAAAATAGCATCTGAATGTATGCTCAACGCGCCAGTGACTTTAGACTAGGTTTTTTCTGGTCAGTGGCGCAATTGTTCCCCTCCGAGGGAACTCCGCTGCATCGGGAATCGACACTATGGGGAATGCCTTCGGCATGACGCGTCTGAAGTCAATAGGCTTGTTTGAGATGCGCCTTGCCTCGCCTGAAATGTAGTCGAGAGTAGGCGGCTGCAGTGAGAGGAGGAGTGAAAAAAGCGCAGGCAAGACGGACAGATCTCTCTTCTCACGGTGGATCAGACACCTGCGAGATCAAAGGCGAATATCGCGGGATTCACGCTCGTGCACGGTGTTGCTAATAAACTGGATGTAATTTAAGTTCTGTTGCTTTTATATGAAAATAAATATAATAAACAAGACACCCAAAGTACTTGCTATTTAATTCCATTCCAAATATGTGTTTATCAATATTTTTTTCTTTAATAGCCTACAGACATATCTTTATAATTGTTTTATGTTTTTATAAAAATGACATCACATAACCCATATCGCACTGTCAGAGAGTTTATTCACACATAACGTACGTATAGCCTGCACAACAAATGATACCAGAGTTTTAAAATCGAACATTTTAAAAAAGAACAATACAGGCTTGATCGACTTCATGCAGCTCTGCGCAGAACGATCGGCGGCTGACTTGAAGCAGTGCATGCCGGTTAGAAATTTTGTCCGACTTGATACAGCGCCGACGCCACGTGACTGTGACGTATGCCATCAAAGTAACGCGAGAGCGATTCGAGAGTAGCCGGAGAACTCAGCCAGTGCAGCTTCTGAAGAGCGGCTGCTCGGGGCTGCACGAGCGCTGATGACGACACAGCTGTTCCACGATTGGCCGGATTCACCGCATGACAACGATCACGTGTGTTTCGTGTTTATTCGACCACCTTTAGTTCCTCTACAGCTCACAAATCATTTTTATAACAGTAAGCACTCTTTTCATGTAGTCGCAATGTTATATTGTGTCATGTTTATCCAAATAAAACTGATTAAAAAACGTCGATTCCACTTCATTGATAGTAGCTAGCTGTAGGCTCATGGTGAACTTTATTCTTGTTCAAACAGACGCTGTATGAAGCAGTACATAAAGTATTGAATGAAAATGCCTCTGAAACATCTGTGTATTTAGCAAATATTGCATTTATTTCACTTCAGCTGTGATAAAGTATGCAAACACCACGTGAGCGGTCACTACGGGAAACAGAAGTGTCCGACTTCACGTCTCCGTTTGCAGCTCCTCCCCGCCTGCACGCGGCTACTCTCGCCGATCGGTTACATCCAGCCGCAGCCGATGTCGAACACACCTTACATCACGGTTGTTTAAACCAATGAGCATTAAGCTGTGTCGTCAGCAAGTCGTTTCCCATCATGCTTTTGATCAGCGCAGTCGGTGGAGAGCAACTGCGCGCGACTGCAGAATCCGACACGTGCGGCTTGCGCTCGCGAGAGTTTTTAGGCTTGTTCGACTTCATGCAGCTCTGCGCAGATCGATCGGCGGGTGACTTGAAGCAGTGCATGCCGGTTAGAAATGTTGTCCGACTTGAAACAGCGCCGACGCCACGTGACTGTGACGTATGCCATCAAAGTACCGCGAGAGCGATTCGAGAGTAGCCGGAGAACTCAGCCAGCGCAGCTTCTGAAGAGCGGCTGCTCTGGGCTGCACGAGCGCTGATGACGACACAGCTGTTCCACGATTGGCCGGATTCACCGCATGACAACGATCACGTGTGTTTCGTGTTTATTCGAACACCTTTAGTTCGTCTACAGCTCACAAACATTTTTTTTATAACAGTAAGCACTCTTTTAATGTAGTCACAATGTTATATTGTGTCATGTTTATCCAAATAAATTAAAAAACGTCGATTCCACTTAATTGATAGGCTAGGCTTATGGTGAACTTTATTCTTGTTCAAACAGACGCTGTATGCAGCAGAGCTGTACATAAAGTATTGAATGAAAATGCCTCTGAATCTGTGTATTTTGCAAATATTGCATTTATTTCACTTCAGCTGTTGTAAAGTATGCAAACACCAGGTGAGAGCGGTCACTACGGGAACCAGAAGTGTCCGACTTCACGTCTCCGTTTGCAGCTCCTCCCCGCCTGCACGCGGCTACTCTCGCCGATCGCTTACATCCAGCCGCAGCCGATGTCGAACACACCTTTTTTTACGTACGTCTGCATGACATCAGAGCCAGGCGGACCGCTCTCGGACACATTTCTAACCGGCATGCATCTCGCGTTGATCACCGGTGATCGAAGGCTTGTTCGACTTCATGCAGCTCTGCGCAGAACGATCGGCGGCTGACTTGAAGCAGTGCATGCCGGTTCGAAATTTTGTCCGACTTGATACAGCGCCGACGCCACGTGACTGTGACGTATGCCATCAAAGTAGCGCGAGAGTGATTCGAGAGTAGCCGGAGAACTCAGCCAGCGCAGCTTCTGAAGAGCGGCTGCTCTGGGCTGCACGAGCGCTGATGACACGATTGGCCGGATTCACCGCATGACAACGATTACGTGTGTTTCGTGTTTATTCGACCACCTTTAGTTCCTCTACAGCTCACAAATATTTTTTTATAACAGTAAGCACTCTTTTCACGTAGTCGCAATGTTATATTGTGTCATGTTTATCCAAATAAAACTGATTAAAAAACGTCGATTCCACTTCATTGATAGTAGGCTAGCTGTAGGCTTATGGTGAACTTTATTCTTGTTCAAACAGACGCTGTATGAAGCAGTGCATAAAGTATTGAATGAAAATGTCTCTGAAACATCTGTGTATTTTGCAAATATTGCATTTATTTCACTTCAGCTGTGATAAAGTATGCAAACACCACGTGAGCGGTCACTACGGGAACCAGAAAGTGTCCGACTTCACGTCTCCGTTTGCAGCTCCTCCCCGCCTGCACGCGGCTACTCTCGCCGATCGCTTACATCCAGCCGCAGCCGATGTCGAACACACCTCGATTCTGCGCAGATTTTGCTCATCTCAAACAAGCCTAATAATTCAATCTTGATTGGCGTAGCGCAATCGCGTCACTCGTGACGTCGCATGTGACGGTGATCCGGAAGCTATAAAAGGTCACAGGAAACAGTGAATGTCAGCTTCTGGTCTTCAGCAAGCTTTCTGTGTCAACCTGTTTGTCTTATTTGGTGTTGTCTGTCACTCTGATATATATAGGCTATATATATTATAGCGAACAATAAGGAGAAACTATTCAGAATGTGCGTCCCCTTGCCTGATATTTAAGCGAGGGTGACGCACACTCTGTGAAGTTTGTCTGGGAGCGGAGCATGCACTGACAGCGCTCGAGGGCGCTGCTGTGTGCAAATTGTAATTCAGTTACCTATGAAAAAAGCTCCGCTCCCATTTGAGCCTGTTCGGTCAAATAGATCGCGTTTCCAGTGCATCAGGTCTCGCGTCTGTGGAAAGCCATTAGGGCCAAAAACACGTGAATTTTAACGCGTATTTCACACGTATTTACGTGAAATACGCGTGAAATACGCGTTGATTATGTCACGCGTATTTCACGCGTATTTTACGTGTATTTTACATAATCAATTACATAATCGTATTTTACGTGTAAAATACACGTAAAATACGCGTGAAATACACGTTAAAAATCAGTATGAACGGGTCGGTGTCATTGGCTGCTGAAGACTTGGGTCTAACCATTTCTGTGAGCTTAGAGGGGTGTACCTTTCATAGACTAGGATACCACCAGTTTACATGCTATAGATCAGCTTATTCAGGTTTTTTTGTATAACCTATATAAATGATATATTTAAATTGCAGTTTTATGAAAATTTAGATAAAAATAAAATTGACTTGTTTTTCTCCACTCATGTCTTTTTGTAAATAAACACATTAGTGGACATTCTAGCTTTAACATCAAAGCATTAACATTTGTGTGGGGAAATCAGTTACAGTGGAGGTAACCAATGCAGGTTTATGATCACTGCATCTCTAGAGTTTTATGATTAAGGAAAAATTTATTGTGTTATTATCCAAACATTAATGGCAGGGAAAGACCCTTATACTGCGAACGGCACATACAGAGTTTCTGGGTGTTTCTCCCTCATTTCTGCTCCGAGTTCTTGATTGTGGCATTTCGTTGAGGTTTAGAATCCAGTATTCCTGTAATTATTGTTTCTTTTATGAATTTAATAAAGATCTCTCGTATTGTGTCCAAATGGTCAGTGAACATTTGTCCATTTTTTTTTTTAAACGCAAAGTTGAACACCATTTTTTTTAACTGTACACAAATGCTTCGCAAAAAAAAAAAAAGGGCTAAATATCGACTAAATTTCAGATTTTTGTTTATGACTTTTTGCCCCTTTATTAAACATTTAAAATATTCACAAATTAATACGATAAAATATGGAGATTTAAATGGTTTTCTAAGGCCAAATTAGAATCTGGAAATGATGTTTTTCCCGCAGTGCTGAATGAGAAGAGCCATATTTATGCCTCTGGAACCACAGCCTACATAAAGGTGATTTAGGTGAGTTATAGGCTAATGATAAAGAAAAAAATAACGAGGCATTTTAATTGTTTATTAATAAACTGTTTTCTAAATTAGTGTCGGCTAAAAACATCTCCATCTCCACTGTAAGGCTGATGCACCTTTAGAGATGAATGCACCTTTCATACAGATTACATAATCAGAAGGTATTAGCTTTCAATTCGAATTTGTTCGAAATAAGGGTCTTTCCCACATAATAAGTTACTTAGTATTTTTATGTTTAAATGTTTACTTAAATGTTAGGCATATGGTGTTTTACCAAAGTGTCTAATAATTTTTTACAGATAAATTGCTTTAATACTGTAACGAATAAATTTCGGAAGCAAGTGCAAGTATACTGTTTATTGAAAGATAAATGTCACAGTCCAAAGGGCAACAGGCTAGTGACGCAGGAACTCGATGGTCAGATGTAGCAGATGAATGAAGTGATGAGCGGTGACGATAAACGAGACGAATCCAGAACATCCACAGGAACATAGACAGGAACATAGACAGGAACAAAGAAGGATAACTGGAACGTAGAGGGATCAGACACCGGACACCAACAAACAACGATCTGACAATGAAGATAAGTTGATGAGATAATATACACAGGAATGGATAGACTGCAGCTGGTGAAGAGGTGATGAGTGATTGCTGAACGAGTGCTGATGAGCGGCCACGCCCCTCTATTCAACATACACACATACAACAACAGAAACACGAGACAAGAAGAAGACATAGGATTTACCAACCGTGACAAATACCAATTATCAAGGTGACCTAGGAGGACTTTAGTAGCTAGGCTACAGTTCTGCTGTCAGGAAAGGCAAATCAAGTTATTATACCTGTCCTGACCTGAGCACACGCTCTCATTCTAATCATGAAAGCCTTAAATAAAATATTTAAATACTTTAAGTCATTAAATTCCTTTAAATTGATAATATCATCTGCAGGCTACCTAATTACAGTTTGCCTGAGTGCCCAATTTCCGAACAAAAAGGTTTGAATAAGCGCCCCCTGCTTGCTATAGCTGTGAATGTAAGCACAACAAAAGCTCACGTTGTTTTCCAAAGACAGATATTGATTACAGTGGTCTGTATCTTAAACCTGCAGTGATCATAAACCTGCATTGGTTACCTCCACTGTAACTGATTTCCCCACTGATTTCCCCACACAAATGTTAATGCTTTGATGTTAAAGCTAGAATGTCCACTAATGTGTTTATTTACAAAAAAGGCATGAGGCATGAGGCACAAGTCAATTTAATTTGTATCAAAATTTTCATAAAACTGCAATTTAAATATATTAT
The DNA here is from genome assembly GCA_031834385.1 of Semotilus atromaculatus. NCBI lineage: Eukaryota > Metazoa > Chordata > Actinopteri > Cypriniformes > Leuciscidae > Semotilus > Semotilus atromaculatus. The sequence goes on along the minus strand of JAULUF010000038.1, from coordinate 19,832,226 downwards.
TTATATAGGTTATACAAAAAAACCTGAATAAGCTGATCTATAGCATGTAAACTGGTGGTATCCTAGTCTATGAACGGTACACCCCTCTAAGCTCACAGAAATGGTTAGACCCAAGTCTTCAGCAGCCAATGACACCGACCCGTTCATACTGATTTTTAACGCGTATTTCACGCGTATGTGTATTTTACACGTAAAATACGCGTGAAATACGCGTGACATAATCAACGCGTATTTCACGTGTATTTTACACGTGAAATACGCGTGAAATACGCGTTAAAATTCACGTGTTTTTGGCCCTAACGGCTTTCCATAAGCGTCTGTCGAGTCAGCGCGCCGCCTGTATGCATGGGATTCGCACGTGGGGCTGGCATATAATACTGAGACGGTTGCGACCCTTTCTCAGTGTTTATGTACCAGCTTCACTGGTCTCGCGCACGGCTCGGAAGCCCGCACTGCGGCTTCTTCCGACCGTGTTAAAGACCCGGTATTTGATTTATCTGTGATTTATCTTATTTAAAATAATTTTTATTTTAAATAAGTATTTTTATTTCTTATTTAAAATAAGATAAAATTGATTTATCTTATTTTATTTTATTTATCTTTATTGTAAACCAGGGCACTGGCTAAATCAAATGTTTTATGGCCAGTTAATAAGCAGGAAGCGACAAAAAAAAATAAAAAAAAATGAATGAATGAATGAGCGCTTCCTGCAGACCTAGTCACAATCTTCATGTCAGAGCCTTCCCTTTTTCTCTGATCTCCTTACTGAGGTATTGAGATCGTGGGAAGAATCAGGTTAATCTCAAAATGTTCCCCCATGTATACATTTACATCTAATGAGAATGGTTATGAGGTGATGCCTCGAGTAGAGGAATATTTTGCGAGATATTTCTCCCCGACATTGCATCACCCCTGATAGCTCAGACATTTCCCTCAAATTTCGTTCGAATTTGTTAGGGAAAGCATGGCGATGGGTCTAGGATTATGGCTGCATTTAATTCTATGAAATTTAAATGGTGAAATATCTGTCTTTAAAAAGTGAGATATTTTAATTCAGTCTACCATCCAGATCATTTTTCACTTATTCAAGTGTTAAATATGGCTCCATTTAATTTTGAGGAATTAAAATGAGCAACAAACGTCGAAAGTCGATTTTCCCTGCCGGTCCTCCGCTTCAGGGTATCGAAAACGAGACGAAAATAGCAGGGCTCTGTGCAGCCCTCAGGAAATCGATGTTTCCAGCGTCAAGTACGCTTCGGGACACATCGGTTTTCAGCGAATGCACGCTTCAATGTCCGCCACAAGGCTTGCGGCCAGGCGGTGTTCGAGTCCGCTCATCGGAAACGGTTCTCGATTATTCCCTGCCGGTCTTCCGCTTCAGGGTGTCGAGAACAAATCCTAAAGAGCCTCCCCTCCGGGGAGCCCTCAGGAAATCGATGTCGGCTTTCCGCTGCCAAGTGCACTTCGGGACGCATCGTTTTTCAGCGAACATATGCTGCACTGTCCGCCCCACAGGCTTGCGGCCAGGCAGTGTTCGCGTCCGCTTATCGAAAACTGTTTTCGATTATTCCCTGCCGGTCTTCCGCTTCAGGGTGTCGAGAACGAAACCGAAAGAGCCTTCCATCTGGAGAGCCCTAGGCAGCACTAGTCGTCTCAGAAAGACATTTATGGCTAAATCCCTTGGGGATTGGGGAAAAGGACACCCCGCGGAGCCTTCAGGGAATCGATGTTGCTTCCCGCCGCCAAGTGCGCCTCGGGACGCATCGACTTCCAGCGAATGTATTAAACACAGTGTTCCTGTAACATCTAACTCATTCGCTACCTCTCATGAGGCCTGTAGAGAAAATTATTCGGTTAGTTCCTGCCAGAAAAGTGCTTCAGGTCACCGAAAATATTACGACTCCTGAGGTCAGTCCTGAGAGACTGATCCCCCTAGTAGATTATTTAGACGCCTGGAAGGGCCTTCAAAATATATCTCAGTGGGTCCTGAATACAGTTGAGAAAGGATATAGAATCCAGTTCCAGTATAGACCACCTAGATTCAGTGGTGTTATTCATACACTGGTATCTCCTGATCAGGATCAGGTGATGGAACAAGTCCCCCACCAGAGGGAGTCCGGGTTCTACAGCCGTTACTTCATAGTTCTTAAAAAGGATGGTGGGCTGCGTCTCATTATAGATCTAAGGATAGTGAACAATCTTTGAGGAGATTTGAATTCAAAATGCTAACTATACCTTGATCGTTCAACAAATCAGATCCGAGGACTGGTTTGTGACGATAGATCTTAGGATGCTTATTTTCATATTCCATCATCCCACATCATAGGAGGTTCCTTAGATTTGCTTTTGGGGGTAAAGCTTATCATTGCAGGGTTCTTCCTTTCGGCCTAGCCTTATCTCCTCGCACCTTTACTAAATGTATGGATGCTTCCCTTGCTCCATTTGGGACTTCAGGGGATTCGTATCCTAAATTATATAGATGACTAGCTCATTAAACTGGCTGTCAGAAGAACTGACGATTCAACATCGAGATGTTGTTTTGCGTCATCTGAGGTGCTTGGTGTTGAGACTAAAATGTAAAGAAAAGTTCCTTAACTCCTCTTCAGAGAACTACGTTCCTGGGAGTAGAGTGGGACTCAGTCACGATGCGGGCACAATTGTCTCCTGCTCGTACAAATACTATCTTAACCACAATGGAGAGTATTAGGTTAGGCCAGGCCATCACTGTCAAACACACCCAAGGGGTTTTTAGGCCTCATGGTGGCAGCTTCCATCGTAATTCCTTTTGGTCTGCTCCATATGAGGACCTTGCAGTGGTGGCTCCGGACCAGAGGGTTTTCCCCGAGGGGGAACCCTTTTCGCACGATCAAAGTAACGCGCAGATGCCTTCGTTCTTTGGTCATGTGGAAGAAACCATGGTTCCTGTTTCAAGGCCGGTTCTGGGAGCACCGTGTCAGAGAAAGTCTTTGACCACGGATGCATCCCTCACAGGCTGGTGTACGGTTATGGAGGGCCGTTACACCCGAGGTGCTTGGAGGGGACCATCATCTCTCATGGCATATTAATCGCTTGGAGATGCTGGCCGTATTCTTGCCCTGAGGCACTTTCTGGCAGACCTCAGAGGTCATCATGTTCTTGTTAGGACATACAATATGTCGGTGGTCTCTTATATCAACCGCCATGGAGGTCTGAAATTGCGCCGTCTTTCTAGACTGGCACATCAGATCCTTCTGTGGTCCCAGGATAAATGTATCTCTGTCAGATCCATTCATATTCCTGGGGTTGATAATGTGGGAGCAGATATCCTGTCGAGGCAGGGGCTGAGGCCCGGGGAAGGGCGACTCCACCCTGAATTAGTTGAGCTCATATGGAGAGAGTTTGGCCAGGCGGAGGTTGACCTGTTCGCCTCTCATGAGAACACTCACTGCCCGCTCTGGTTCTCTCACATCCAGCTCCTTTGGGCCTGGATGCCATGGTACAGATGTGGCCTAGGTCACATCTGTACGCTTTTCCTCCGATCGTTCTGCTCCCTGGGGTTCTAGAAAGGGTCAGGAGGTACGGTGGTAGCCTACTCCTTGTAGCTCCGTACTGGCTGGCCCGAATTTGTTTTTCGGACCTTTTTTGTCTCTTGGTGAGTCTTCCCTGGCAAGTCCCTATTAGGAGAGATTTTCTTTCACAGGCCGTTGGTACAATATGTCTTCTACGGCCGGAGTTATGGAGACTATGGGTCTGGCCCCTGATGGGTCCACCGAGGTGGTTAGGTCATCCATTCTAGAACCCCACTCTACTAGGAACTAGATATTGGTTAGTGACAGCATTGAACCCAGTTAATTACTGCCCGCTGGCTTCAGTACTGGTGTTCCATTCTGTTCTCTAACGGGATCGCCCGTTCACGTTTAGGGCCTCTGTGGCGGCCTCAGAGCCCTCCGCAAGCCTCTAAGGGTGAGCATGTACGGACATTCCCAATAAAACTCCATGTTCCTGTAGATTGGAGGATGAATCCTGTCATCCAGCCTATTGGCATCAGGCTGACGGGTTATCCCTGGAACCCGCCATGTCCTGTGGATGCGATATATGAGAATATGTAAGAATCTGTTGAGTGTTGCCCCCCCTTACTTAATGGTGTGGGAGCCACTCTACCTTATTTCTGCCCTGGCACTGAGGTGCCTGTAGGCAGTATCATGATTCTTCGGAAATTCATCATATAAGAATCAATTTGAGTCTGCTTCCTGCTCCCTGGAAGAGTGGTGGTGCTGCGCCCTCTTACGTGATGACGTGGGAGCCACTCTACTTTATTTCTGCCTTGACACTGAGGTGCCTGTAGGCAATATCATGATTCTTCAGGTAATCCATCCTCCATCGCATGTGTCGGATGGTCAAGGTCATAGCCTTGAGGGCCCTATGTTAGGCCTCAGGCTGTAAGGAGTCAAATCTATCTAGATATGTATCAAGGGCTAGGAGCTATTCCCCTTTTATCAATTAGACAGTTGGTTATCTGCGGAAACCTCTCATAAACGATGTACGTGGTGCGCTTTGGCCTTCACCTCTCATCTAATATTCCTTTACTGTCTGGGGTTCCCATCCATGGGGTCCGTTGAGCCACCGGCTCCAGACATACCCTTCTTACATCAAACCTTGTGACAATCTAGGTTGGATCTGCCTTCTCATTTCTATCGTCCGTGAGTGTGCCAGATGCTTCACACCAGGGCGTATCCTCTCAGTGTGGCGCAGTGGGCATTTCGTTCCCCATAGTGTCGATTCTCGACGCAGCGGAGTTCCCTCGGAGGGGAACGTCTCGGGTTACGTCTGTAACCCTCGTTCCCTGAGAAGGGAACGAACGCTGCGTCCCTCGGCCACACTTTTCGCGCCCCTGAGAACGACTTGCTTTGACCTATTAGAAGCTGACATTCACTGTTTCCTGTGACCTTTTATAGCTTCCGGATCACCGTCACATGCGACGTCACGAGTGACGCGATTGCGCTACGCCAATCAAGATTGAATTATTGACTTCAGACGCGTCATGCCGAAGGCATTCCCCATAGTGTCGATTCTCGACGCAGCGTTCGTTCCCTTCTCAGGGAACGAGGGTTACAGACGTAACCCGAGACGTTTTCTGGAACTGCAAAATAGCATGAGGGAAAGTTTGCGCCGGAACACGCCTCCTCTTTGCGCTGAACCGCCCCGGGGAGCGCAAGTGTATTTCTTAGTTAACCGACGTGTGTCTGTGGAGGGAAAAGTCCGCTTTGCGCGGGTCCAAAATAGGAATGATACATGCGTCGGTGTACAAAGTCATTTGCACCGGGTGCAAGATAGGGCCCAAAATGTTTATTTGCCACTTTGTCTCACATAGCATTCACATATCACAGATAACTGATAACACTGAAATTAAACTATGTAACTGTATTGAATTTGAAGTGAAGCGAATGTGATTTAATAAAAGAAAATACAACAAACAAAATAAAATCACACTGGTACAGCGGCATCTGTACTGTTAGGCCTTCTACATGTAATATGTTCTACAATATTTTTTTAGCTAACATTAGCTAGCTAGAATATGTCACCAGCTAGCTATAGTTACAGTTTTTCTCCGTCGCTTTGGTGCATTTCTCACATCACTATTTACATTTGCACAACAGTTAGTTCAACCTCCACAACATTTAGTCATTTGTGCACATCATAGTTGCAGTTTCTCATTCCTTCCAACAAATTGCAAATACTTTTGGATATGCATCAATTGCTTTCATACAACTCTCTGCTGTTTTATAACATTATCATTTGCTTATGTCATGTCAGTCAAAATTAACTATACTTGTGAATTCTGAATAGTCATTCCATATAAAACGAATAGTCCTCATTTCATTGCTTGAGTCATCACATATAGAAATGTTGAACTTGTCAAAATCTGTCAAGCAAATTTTACAGATTTTTGTATCTTTTTTTATTTTATGAAAATGTCTCCTAAATTGAAAAATTTTTCTCAGGTGAACTTATGTGGGCAGACAGAGAGGAACGTCTGGATGTGCATACATAAATGATTTACAGTACTATGTATGTTGTATGTTCAGTTCCAATATGTACAGCAATATTGTTTACAGTTGTGCACAGCTCTACCCAAAGGGAGTTTATGTTTGTTGCAAATAAGGGTGTATTTTTTTATTTTGCACAATGCTGTGAACAAATTAGAATTACATACAGTACATATACATTACATACATACTCCGTGTCTTATACTCAGTTACCTCACTAAATACAGTAATGTGTAACTTTACTGTAGTTTTAAAATTGCTGTGCAAATATATTGCTGTTTTCAGGTAGTGTCACCAAGATCGGACTTTTTTGCACTGGAAAACGTTTACAGAGTAAACTGTCATTATGAAAACATGACAAAGCCATTTGACTATCTTGTTCATAAACAATGGTTTCAATGGACTTTCAATGGACTTGGAGTAATGATGCTGTAAATTCAGCTTTGATCACAGGAATAAATTACACTTCACTATATATTCACATAGAAAACCGCTGTTTTAAATTGTAATAATATTTCACAATATTACTGTTTTTTTTATATTTTTTATCAAATAATTGCAGCCTTGGTGAGCAGAAGAGACTTCATTTAAAAACATAAAAATCTTACTGATCTAAAACTTTTGACCGGTAGTGTATATGTAGCCCACTCACCTGTTCCTCAACAGTTTTCAGCAACACTCCACCACCCTGTCTCCTAACACTCGCCAGGTTAATATCCTAACCAGAGATACAGTGGGATTACTCTGGGTTTAGGCCAAAATACAGAGCTCGGAGCCCTTTCCTCGGACAGCACGCCAAATACACATAGCCTACTTCTTTTACTCGATGTGATTATTTGTAAGTGTGAACTCGTGAAACCGAGTATTATACAGGCATGTCATCCATTAGCATAAGTTGCTATAGTAGATTTGCAAAGAATTCTATTGACATTTTTATCAACACAGATATTTATAATAAAAAAGGCAATATCAACGTGAGACCTATCCTAAAATGTCCTCTTTTCATATTTTACATGCAATAATTTCAAACAAAATCATAAAGGCTCTAGTCAGTTTTGTAGTTTTTAGGTATGTGGCAACCATGTCATGTCAAATCCATCACACAACTTGTATAGAAATTGTTTGGGATTTGTAGATCATTTCCTTTATTTGAATGTCAATAAAATAATGCGAGCGTAGAACCCATTATAATTAGTGATGTTGTCTACACTGGATGTGGTGCAACGCGACACGACACGACAATTCCCTGACGGTAAACTGATGCCTTGTTCTATTAATGACGAACTCCAAGCACTCGCGATACTTCTCATAGGAAGGACACATGGATGGTGAGGGGGGAGGGGGGAAATGTCCAGAATGTCCAGAATGTCCTGTAGACTAAGGCAGATCGTGGGGACGTGTGGCCGACGTGAAGCCAGGGTGCCAGCGGACTGAGGTGGAGTCAGAGCCGATGGGGTAGAGGTACAAGTCACAGACGAAGGCCCATGGCAACAGCAGAGCGACGACTGACCAAGGTGAAGGGACAAGGAAGCCCAGTGGAGCCGTCGGGATGATGGTCCAAGGTGATACTGAGTAGGGAGGAGCCACAGTGGAGCCGAAAGGTTGACAGGTCGACAGGCTGATGTTGAGTGATGGGCACAGAGGTTCTAGGCGGAGCAAACAACTCGACAGTACAGGATGAGTTGGCGAACTGTCAGCCCAGGGCGGATCCACGATGCACCGAGTAGGCAGCATAGGAAGAGACGAAGGGCTGATGAGAGAAAGTGAAGACAACACTGAAGGACTGGGCAGTGCAGGCAGAGGGTTAATAAACGCCATTCCTGACCGATACTGGACACACAAACTGTCTAAAAATGGGCTCCTTGGCCGATATATGACAGGCAGATTTGTCAGGAACATCCCTCTAGGCCGACGTGGTATAGGCAGAAAAGAGTCGAACAAGCAGACAACACTGGAACATCCTCTCTGGCCAACACGGAACAGGCAGAGGAGGTGGAAGTGGGAGGGAGACTTCAATGACTTCAATGCAGGGTGACGAAACAGGCATTGTGCTGGGTGACAAAACAGGTCTGGTGCAATCATTCTCCATCTCCTCAAACAATATTCAGGGTGCTGAGTTCAGAGCATCCATTCGCTTTAGTCGAAGGGACAGGGCTCCACACCATCCCCTCCTATTCCAGCAGTATACTCTCAGAAATGCACAATGTTGCCAGCTCACGTACCTGGTCAGACATTTTTTTTTGTTCTTGGGCTCTAGGATGATATTAGGTTCAGGTTTTGGCTTTGGTGCTGGCATCGTGGTAATGTGGTGTTAAAGGGGGGTCAGAAGTGAAATAGGACCCAGTCCACAAACTTCCTTGAAGCTCCCTCGAGGCCCATCTCCAAACACGTAGAGGCTAAAACACATAGAGGCTAACTTCATCATAGTGTGTACAAAATTAACAAGGCCTAAAGTTCCTCAGTGTGTCTCGAGTAAGTGATCCCCCTGGCAGAGGAGGAGTACTCGAACTGCCACAAGATCCATGTGTATGGTCAGTTATTCTGTCAGTGCCGGTTGGAACAAAGATGAAAAAAAAACTTGTATTAAACGCAAACTCAAAACAAAATACTAGTAATACTCAGAACTAGAACACATGAAAAGAACAATCGTGTAAAAGCGATGAGAACAGACAAATGGTCTAAGCAAAACACAGGGCATATTGAGGCACAGTAAAGAAGAAAAAAAAAGGAAATTGAACCAGAAAAACATTGGTGAATATGCCTGAACATGTTCCATATTACATCCAAATTACTGCATAATAAAATAATACAAGAATCAGTGTGAGATGCGTCTGAAAAAAAGCACTACAACTGGATTTTTTTTGGCTTCGTCTCACTTAAGTAAATGCTTATCTCATTATCTCATTATCTCACACAACTTGTATATTGATTTTTTAGTCAAATGTTATATAAATATTTGTATGTGTATGAATATGAATATGTTATTACAATGTGGAATTACAATGTTGAATTTAACACTTCTGTGAAAACTGTCTGAACTGATTAATCCATTGTATATGTTTTGTGAAAGTGATCTAATAAAATAACATATTTAAAGACATTATGTCAATAAGGTTTTTTTCCCCTAAATATTTCCAATAATCTTTTGTTAAACTATATTTAAGTGAATATTCTACTAAAAATCAAATATGTGTGTTTTCATGAACTGAAATGCCTTATATCCCATTAAAATAAATTATCTACAGAGTAAAGGGACAAAATTACTCATCTGTATTGAGGAAGAAGTTTTACTGCTACTTAGTGATGTTTATCTCTTTCAAATAACTTTCAGAGCATCAGATTATCTATAAACCTTTATATTAACGATTTTGCAACAAATACATCATGGGACACAGTGTTGAATTATCAATGAAAGATACTTTGCAAATAGAACACACTCTTTCTGCAAGTCTCATGTGTGGTGTTATTGACCCGTTACTATGTTTTTATTGACTTTGCTAGCATTGAAATGAGTAGATGAGTGCATATCTCTTTGAAAATACAGCTCACAGAGTGCTTGTGGAAAGAAAAAAAGCAGGGTAACACAAACAACTGTGATATCATTTGCGTTGCCTTAGGGATATATTATATGATAACACATGAGTGACTTGTTCACTTGTACTCCAGATGGTTTTTGAAGTCAAGGGAAGGTGTGGGCCATTTCACCTTTAGCACTCGAGGTGTGTAACAAGACTATCTCTGTCATCTCTTACCAAGAGCTAATGTGACTAAGACGTGGAGTCAAGTAAAATTATAGCTGTATAAAACACTATTTAATTCCTTACACCTCTTTGTTTTGTACAAATTATTCAAAATTATGGGACACCCACAATGAGAATCAAATATGCCAAAGGATGACGGTCAAAGGTTCTCATAGCATGCGGTACTGACTCACTCTAAATCCCAGTTCCAATCGCAATCCTATGTATTTCATAATCCTATGTGAATCATGCCTGCATGTGAGATTTATATTTTGTCCTCATTGTGGGGTTTTGTCTGAAGTGATTCATGATGGATTCAAGCATGGATTACTTGCTGTTTGCATTGCTATGGTTGCAAAAAAAGAACTTTTTAACTGAACTTGATTCAGTCATGGACAGTGTCTCCACATGATTTAAACATGTTTTCTCTACTCAAATACTTCATGTAGGATGAACTAAACTGAACTGAGTACATTCAACTAAACTTAGACATGTCGTAAATTGATTGAAGTTGTTCGGACATGTTTCCATAGAAAGCTAAATGTAAATTTTTCTTTACACATTTGATGTGAGATGTTGGCAGTACACAGCTGAAACTGGTTACATCCATAGAATCACTGTCCATCTGTCACGGTCATGTGTCATGACTTCCGGGACGCTGAGCTTGGGAAAAGTGCAATATAAATTAAACGTATTATTAGTATTATGGAACTCCTTTGGTAGTTGCTTTCTTATTAAAGTTATTTTTATTCTTGTTAGCAGTTGCTCAATCCAAGCAGATACTCTGAATTTCTCCACAATGGTAACAACCCAAAGCAACAAAATAACAGAAACTCCTTTACATACTAACATAATAAAACATATTAACAAGTATCTCCATTTTCTTATCTTGCAATTTTTTTTATAATATAACACTTTTTTTTCAACATTTACTCTCCCTATCTAGCCTCATGCAAAGCATGATAGGAAGTGGACATTTTTGTAGTCTCAACTCTGTCTACTGCAATATAAATTTATATGTAATATGTAATTTATTAATATATTTTCTTAAAGTAAACTGAACAAGCAGCAAAACTCATTTGCCATTTTTGATCAAAATACTTGATTGAATCCATCTCTTTCAAAATTAAAACAATGAGTTAAGGCAACCAAGAGGGGTAAAACAAAGACCATTTCTTTGTTCTTTGTAACCATTTCAAATAAATTTAACATGAAGCAATCATGTTTGAATGAGAAACCTGATTTGTAATCAAAATGAATTGTTTAGATGAAGTGAATAGCATAACAAAATAAAAATCTTTATTTTGAGTGATAGCAACATCAATTTAAAATTTGCACCTGCATGTGATTCTTGAGTCAAATTTGCCCCACACTGAAAATCGTTAAAATGTATAAATTTATTAAAAAAGGTATGTGTTTTTCTCAATGTTATAGAAAAAAAAAAAACATTGATGGAGTAGCACATTTATGTCATTTGTAAAATATTAATCCAACTCATCCACCCCAATTTTTTGTGTGTGTTTTATGAGAAAATAATTGGAAACCTTTTACTCACGGAGTGAGAGACTTTAGTCACACTGTATCTAAAATGTGACATGGAATCCCTATGCAAATTGTGGTATTCAAGCCATGCATTCAATCTTCCACAAACCTACAGAGAGATGGAAATAGTGAGAAAAAGACAGAGAACAAGAGGATATGTTACATTGATCGTCTTGCCAGACAGAGTGAGTTCCCTTGCTTTTGCTAAGCAGGAAACAGTACAGCAAGTAACGAGGCTGAGGAGCCTAGCAGCATGCCAACCTAAATCAACACAAGCATAATGCTCTCTGGCTGTTAATCTTAATTTTTTCCTGTACATTATTTTTCACAAAGAAAAATAGCTAAAAACATTTATTACTCTCATTTAGAATATGGAAGCCTAACCCTAACCCTAACCCTAACCTAACCCTAACCCTTTTTGCTAAATCGTACATATTTTACGAATTCCAAATTCGTATGAATTCATACGAATGACCTACCCCTGACCCCGCCCCTAAACCTACCCATCACGTGGGTTTAGACAAATCGTACGAATCCGTACGAGTGAGGTCGTATGAATTCGTACGAATTAGCCACCTTTTAATCACTCGTACAAATTCGTACGAATTGGTCGTGAGATAGCGTTGGTTTTCCAGACACATATTAATTAATGTGGATGCTGGTTGGGGCACAATAATCCACCATACTAGTTTATTACTGCTGGAGTGACACTGCAGATTATTAGTGACATCTTTCTTTCTCATAACAAACAAAAATACTCTAGCATCATCCTTGTGGGCTTTGTGTATGATATGAGCAGATCTAAGCCAACACATTGTTACAGAGGTCAGGAAATGGTGGGCATTTTCCTGAGAGATACAAGAGATTTTCACTGATGTTCTGCTGTGAGCTGAACCCTGTCATCCATAATTTACACTCTTCTCTCCCCCCTCAACTCTCTCCCCTTCCCCTCTTGCCCTCCCCTCCATGTCTATATCTGTCTATTCTGAGCCTGGAGAAAACCGGAACAAGACAGGGGAACACAGTGTACTGTGCAAGCACAACGCTCACATGCACTTGTTTTTCTATGATGATGGGGACTTTCCATTGACTTCTATTGTTTTTGTAATGATCTCAAGGTACTTTTTATCATATATATTTTAAACCTAACCATCACACAAATTACTTTTACTATTACAAACAAAAATTTTTTTCTTATGTTTAGTAAACCATCCTAACCCAAATGTCCACACTACATAGATAAAATATGATCCACCTACACACACCACTTTCATTCATGTACCTTCTCTCTGTCACTCTTACTGATATATAATGATGTTGTTTGGCAACAGATCTAAAGAAATCATTATAATACTGAGAGGTATTGTGCATTTCGGAAGACAATGACAGTATTACGATCTTTGCCACAAAGATCACATGGATGCTCCACCCCCACCTCCCAGACACAAGAAAAGGCACAGGAGGCTTGAAAACATGTTTACCACCAGTACTAATACAACACAGAATTTAGGACTGCTTGTAATACATCAACTCTAACTGAAACTGATTTTCATGAAAATCGACTCAAATGAAATGCGTTCGGTCTCATCGGATTTTATCTTGATCGATATACAGCTTATGCGATAAACACTGATGGAAACGTTATTTGCCGAATAAATAATGAATTGCGATTAAGTTTTAGGTCATTTTATGGTTGCAACCCGCCACAAACCATAGAAGAAGAAGTTTTAGTTCATTTCCGCCCAGTATTTCCGCTCTGTTTGTGCACACATGGCGGGTGTCAACAAAGACAGATGTAAGTGGACAAACGTGGAGATGAGATACTTTTTGAATTTAATTTACCAGAAAAATATAACGGCTATTTTAGATAGCAAAAATCTAAGAAATGCCATAATTTATCAGGAACTCGTGAAGGAAATGGCCAATGGTCATCGGGCGTTTACGTGCATCATCATAGCAATGTGTTGATAGCGTCGTTGTTTTTTCTATTATAGCTTGATATGTCGCTATCAGCTGGCACATAAGCACTATTACAACTTGTGCAATATTGATCATTTGTTGGTAAATGGCGCGATCCATTTTGTCTAGCAAAACTTTGTTCTCAAATGTTTGCTTGGATGTGCGATTCAGTGGATGGAATGGAATGGAAACACCTTAAAATGTCCCAAATCATTTGGATATATCAATTTGATCGCATAACAGCATGTGACGTCATTACGCTTAGGTTTTTATTCGCTTTGAAGCCGCTTGAAAGCAGCTTTCAATACACAGCAGCAGGAGTTGGTTGGGCTTGATGTGCCGAGACAGCTTGTACACGACCCAAAGCCTGTCTGGCCTCACGTGGTAGGAGGCTGTAATCCATTACCTGGAAGACAATAGGGGAGGGAAGAGGACTAACAAGTCAACTCCAAAACATTCCCCCAAAGGTGGGTGTTGGGCGTGGGACCAGCTACTCCACCCTGTAAAAAGCCTTCAGCTACGGGAACATCGACGAAAATCAGAAAAAGCTAAAGAAAATATGACGACGTGCGTGGAAAACCGCAAGGAGACTGTACGTTTGAAGCGGCTTCTGACCTCAAAGCGACCCACCACCATAGCGACATGGAATGTGAGGACCATGTATGCTGGTGGAAAGGCAGCAGTGATAGCAGAGGAGATAAGGAGGTACGGGACATCCCTCCTTGGTCTGGGAGAAACCAGGTGGCTCCAGTCAGGGCAGGTCAAGCTGGCGAGTGGAGAGACCATACTTTACTCAGGACATCCCAATGACTCTGCACCACCCACAGAGGGAGTAGCGTTCATGCTGTCCAAGGAAGCACAAAGGGCCCTTCTCAGCTGGGAACCCACCAACTCATGGATCATCACTGCCAAATTTCAAACCCCCCACAAGAAAATAAAACTCCAAGTGGTACAATGCTACGCCCCCACCAATGACACGGATGATGAAACAAAGGATCCATTTTACAACCAACTATACACTATTCTACAGGCCAGGAAAAGGAAGGACATCATGATCTTGATGGGAGACATGAATGCAAAGATAGGGGGCTTTGAGACAGTAATGAGAAGAGAAGGACTAGGGACCATGAATGAGAATGGAGAGAGGTTCACAGCAGCTTGTGCAGACAACAACTTGGTCATTGGTGGGTCAGTATTCCAACACAAGAACATCCATAAAGCCACCTGGGTGTCTGCTGACCACAGAAAATCAGATAGACCACATGCTGTATGTCAGAGTCAGAAGAGGAGCAGACGCAGGATTTGACCACCACCTCCTCACAGCAAAGATTCAGCTGAAGTTAAAATGCATGAAGCATAGGGAAGAAAGGGTAAGATTCAACACACAGCAATTTCAGGATATAGGTACATTCGAAATCTACAAAGTGGCACTACACAATCGGTACCAAGCCCTAGAAATAGAAACCCCAAATAAAGTTGAAGAGATATGGAAAGGTCTGAAAACCTTGTGGAAAGACACATACAAAGAAGTAGTAGGGAGGAGGAAGACATAAAGCAAGCCCTGGCTATCCAGAGATACAGATATCAAAGTGAGTGAGAGGAGGAAGAAAAAAGAGGTAGTAAACAGAAGTTAAACCAGAGCAACCAAGGCGGCAGCACAGGAAGAATATGCAATAGCAAATAAAGAAGTGAAAAGAAGTGTAAGGCGGGACAAGAAGACATTTATTGAGGATTTAGCACAACAGGCAGAAGCAGCAGCAGGAAAGAACAACCTGAAAGACCTATACCTAACTACAAGAAAGCTCACAGGCAAATTCAGACACGCACAGGCACACATTAAAAACTCACAGGGTGTACTCCTCATAACCATGGAAGACCAGGTGAAGAGATGGACTGAACACTTCAGAGACCTGCTCAACAGGCAGCCTCCTCAACTGACAGCAGATATCACAATAGCCCCAAACCCATTGGAGATGAACTGCAACCCCCCCCCACCAAGATGGAAATTAGAAAAGCCATTAAGGCCTTGAAAGGAGGGAAAGCAGAGTGACCAGACGGGATTCCAGCAGAAGCTTTTAAGGCCGACACTGAAACCTCCACCAACATGCTCCACCACCTCATGAAAACCATCTGGGAGGAAGAAAATGTCCCAGCTGATTGGAGAGATGGCCACATCGTGAAAATCCCCAAGAAAGGAGACCTCCGACAGTGCAAAAACTACAGAGGAATAATGCTCCTTTCAACACCTGGGTAGGTGCTCAACCATATCCTGCTTGAGAGGCTCCAGAAGGGGGTTGATGAGAAACTGAGGGAAAACCAGGCTGGCTTCAGGAACAACAGATCCTGTGGAGACCAAATTGCCACTCTCAGGATTATTATTGAACAGTCCATCGAATGGAACTCGCCTGTCTATGTGAATTTCATAGATTTCGAAAAAGCCTTTGACAGTGTGGATAGGGAAAGGCTGTGGAAACTGATGGCTCATTATGGGATCCCAGCAAAGATCATCAACATCATAAGGATCACCTACCAAGGGAAGGGATGTCAAGTCCTCCATGAAGGATGTATATCGGATGCATTTGAGGTCCTGACTGGTGTGCGGCAAGATTGCCTGCTCTCACCCTTTCTTTTCCTCCTTTGCATAGACTGGGTGATGAAATGCTCCTCAACCAACAATAGAAATGCGTCAACCAACAATAGACGAATCGGCATACAGTGGAACTTGACTGAGCAGCTAGAAGATCTTGATTTCGCTGATTATCTGGCATTACTGGCTCACACACACCAACAGATGCAGCAAAAATCTGGAAAACTGGAGGAAAACAGCTGCTCTGCTCTGTCTCAAATAAACTCATCAAAATCTAAAGTATTGCGTATCAACAGCAAGAACAACACACCCATGACCATGGATCAAAATGCACGTGAATATGTAAACAGCTTCACATACCTTGGTAGCATCATTTTTAAAGGGAAGGTGGCACGGAGGACGATGTCCAAGCCAGGATCGGAAAAGCAAGGACAACATTCAACATGCTAAACAATATTTGGAAGGGAAAAAACTTGTCACTCAAGACCAAACTGCAAATCTTCAACTCGTAAAGACCACTCTACTTTATGGCTCAGAAACCTGGAGAATTACACACAGGGCACACACTCAGGAGAAAGAAATCAATCACTAAACAGGCGCTGACGTGGAACCCAGAGGGCAGGAGGAAGAGAGGCAGAACCGGAGAACCGGAGATGAAGAAAGAAGGGCTGACGTGGCAACATCTGGAGAGGAGGGCCCAAGAGGATGGAAGAGCTTCTTCAATGGCCTATGTTCCTGTAGGAATTTAAAGGCCTAAGTAAGTAAGTATAATATAAATCATGTCTCAACTTTTACAGCTAAGTTAACCCGCGACATCGCTAGCTATTTTAGTCTGACCAACTAATGTTCCTATTACTAATTATTAGGGATGCACCGAATCCAGAATTCGGATTCGGCCGAATAATTGGGCTTTTTAACGGGGTTCGGTTTCTGCCGAACCTTAGAATTTTTTTCCACCGAACCGAACCCGGGCTTGTGCTACGCTGGTCGACGTCACGCTGCCGTTGATTACGGGAAGGTGTTTACGTAGTGTAACGCGTTGTGTCAGGAAGAAAAATAAGGATAGCTCACTGCTAACATTAAAGTTATAGCAGAGGCCAGACAGACTCACGGAGGCGATTGCCATCTCACAACTCGCACTTTATTCCCCAATTGAACTCGTGTAACTGTCTTCACACGTTCTACCGTCCACAGCATTACTTAATAAACAAAATGAGATAAAAATGAGCATCAAACAGAAATAACCCACAACACGAGGTGTTCGAGGCGCACGATAGAATACAGACTGCAGACAGTTCAACAGGAGCGCGCAGCTCTTAAAGGGGCCACGCCTTTTTACCACTCATTACAGTAGTGCACCGTTCGAATGCTGTGAGAAAGTGGAAATGGAACTCATGAGCAGAAAAGGTGTTGTTTGACAGTACTTCCAGTCAAAAGAATACAATTTGGATTTGTCGTGGTGGCAAGGACCCTAAACAATACACAACATTGCTGCTGTTAAAATGAAATGTTGCTTATTCTTTTTTTTTTTTTTTTATTAGAAGAAAAGAAAATGAAAAATCCACTTATGTGGACGTTATTTACTTCATTAATGTGTTTACTGTGTTAATGGACTGAGGATCATAGGATTCGGTATTCGGTTTCCAATGGATTCGGTATTCGGCCGAACCCCAAAAATCTGGATTCGGTGCATCCCTACTAATTATATAATGACCAAATACAACCAGAAACAAATGTTCAGTTTTGCTTGTGAAAGATAATTCCCAGAGACCTGTTTTCAATTGTGCAGCGATTTGTAAAACCATTTAGATCATACCTCTCAGACCATTATCATTTTGTCTATGTAACCGGGAAAAATCTAAGATAATGTCAGTAAATAATGCCGCAAGGATCTGTGTTAAGCCCTCCAATTTTTTCAATATATATGCTGCCACTGGGTAATATAAGAAAACGTGGAATCAGTTTCCACTGTTATGCCGATGATACTATGTTATGTATATAGAAATACACGTTATATATTTCATCACAACCAGAGGAAATCTCTCAATTATCCAAGTTAACAGAGTGTGTTAAAGATATAAAATATTGAACGACTTTTAATTTTCTTCTATAAAATTCAGGTAAGACTGAGATACTACTTATTTGACCAAAAACCTGTACACAGAATCTCTTACAATCTGCATTTAGAAGGATGTACTGTTACTACATCCTGTACAGTAAAATACCTGGGTGTTATATTAGACAGCAACTTGTATTTCATATGTTACAAAAACCGTCTTCTTCCACCTCAGAAACATCGCTAAGCTACGGAATATGCTTTCTGTTTCTGATGCAGAAAAATTAGTTTATGCATTAATTGTGGTTGTCCTGCATCTTCAATACACAATTAGTCCAAAATGCAGCTCCTGGAATTGGGAGTTTTGGAAGGGGAGAATTAAGCCCCAAATGTGCTCTATTATCTTGTAGTGTGTGGGTGTCTTAAAGGTTGTATCAGTCATTTCAGGCCCAAAAAAGGCCGAAACATAAATGATCACATTCACCTAATCTTTCCTAATGATCCGCTAGCTGTCCGCCCCATAAGCATGCCGTCCAAAAAACGCGTCTCTGTAGGCAGCCTAGGCTCTGAGATCTGCACACAAAAACAAATGGGACAACCACCACTGACACACGGCATGCTTATGGGGCGGGCAGCTAGCGGATCGTTAGGAAAGATTAGATGTGATAATTTATGTTTTGGCCTTTTTTGGGCCTGAAATGACTGATACAACCTTTAAGCTGAGGACACATTAAAATATTTTTAAAATGTGAGAGACCATAAACATGAGAATAAAAAAATCATAGAGGTCAAGAAAATATGATCATATAACTTACACCAATTTTATCATCTCTACACTGGTTACCTATTAAGTTCCGTATTGATTAAAAGATATTGCTACTGACCTACAAGGTACTAAATGGTTAAGGTCCTGTTTATTTAACCAATCTTCTATCGCCCTACAATCCATCACACTCTTTAAGGTCCAAAACCTCTGGACTTTAAGTTGTACATATCTAAGTCCACTAAAAGAGGGAGAGCGTTTTCACATTTGGCTTCTAAGTTCTGGAATGGCTTTCCTGATAATGTTCAGGGCTCAGACTCAGTCTCCCAGGCAGTTTAAGGTTGGCCAAGCATTCACATAATGCATCTCATAAGCTTGTACTCCAGCTATATTAGATCAAATGCATGTGATTATCTCTGCTTAATGTTATGAACAGCAGCTACGCTAATTACTCATTTGCTTTTCTGTTTTATCTCGAGATGCCCATCCTGAGGTAACTAGAGAGATTTCCATTACACGAGAGTAGATGTTAAAACTTCATGCTGATTTGTACTCGGCTTTCGCCAAGATAAGCAACACTAAGACGTAGCTTTACAGTAAACTATGCTTCTCCATCCATTTACGCTTCTTTCCATATGAGGGTGTGACTCCCCTTCTGTCCGGCGTTAACGGCTGCAGTGTACTTGGCGCGTCAGCACACACGACGGCTGCAACTACAGTGTGGTCTCCCTAGTGGACCAACACGACAACCGTCTGGATTGAGCCGAGTAGGGGACATCTCTAGGGTCTTCAAGTGGGCACCTTCCGTCCTCAGTGTTTCGTCGACTAGCCCACGACACCTCAAGAGGGCTCGACAGTGACTCTGGCGTCCCAGAGTCACCCCCCTCCGTCCCCCACTCAACTCAGCCCAGCTTACTGACCTCTACATCCCTCCTGCTGCTGAGACCTAACCACAATCTCACTATCTCTCCGCAACCCAACCATACGCGCCAACCCGATTGATTAAGGCTGTCGAGCCCCACTGGTGCGTTAAAGAGAATGATAGCTCCAGTTTCAATCCACACTCTTAGAAGAAAAGGTTCTATATGGAACCTTAAAAGGTTCTATCAGCGCTACGTATTTGGAACCCCTAAAAGGTTCTATACAGAACCCTTTTTAAGGGTTCAATAAAAAGAACCCTTTAGGGTTCTTTATAACCAGGAAAAAGGTTCTATATGGAACCTTTTAGGGGTTCATTCATTATCATTTGTTTTGTCCTTTCCGGATGAAATATTTCATATTATTGACAAACATCAAGACCCTAAAATGTATTTATGAATGCATGTGAATGATCACAAAATTCAAGATATGGGAGTTAGAAAATGTATATATTTATATCATTTTATGTAGTTAATCAATATCACACAAAGAGTGCCATTTCAGTTTTTCTCCTCCAAAAATCAGCATGATTAAAATGTGATATTAAGTTACTACAACAGTTTAATAAAAACTAATTTAATTACAACTACAAAATGTTGCAGAATAATGTAATATATGAATGAATAATAGCCTATAAAGAACCTTTGTGCCAAAGGGGTTCTTTCTTGTCATTATAGAACCTTTTTAGCATAAAAGGTTCTTAGTTGAGTAAAGAACCCTATTGTTCTATATAGAACCCCAATTAACCCTTTTTTCTAAGAGTGCAGCCTCTTATGAATACTTCAGATGCCCCAACACATGTGAAGAGATGACTTGAGAGGACTCCAACTCCTGGGAGGACATCAGATGAAGCTATTTTCAATATTCTAATCATTTAGTTAACAACATGTATTCATTACTTCAATGAGATCCTTGTGTCTGCCTTAAATTAATACACTGTGTAGCATCTGGATCAATCAGACACACACAAATTATGCATTATATTCAATGAATAATCCAGCAAACTCACTCTCCCAACAAAGGTCTATGAAACTTCCCCCAAAACTAACATCACAAATGAAGCTAACACACTGACACACACCCGGTGTCCTGTTACAGGACATATTAAGACTGATAAGAATTTTACAACCCAAAAGGTATTTGTAGGGAATTGTGACTCTCACTTAATTCTTGCTAAGAAGGAAAAATAAACCCTTTTAATCCTATATATTCTATATTTAACCACGTGTGAAATGTATAAACATGAATTTCCCATCTCATGATTTTCCTTTTATGTGGTTTGGTCTATGTCTTCATTTTCTCTTTTAAACTCTTGTGGATTAATGTTTCGTGTATACTATGGTTAACCTAAATCATGTGTAGCATGTTTAGTCTCTATAAACTCCAATCTTCATCCCCCATTTGTTAATTTACATTACATTCTTCTAAATGTGTGACGCATTAGTATTATAAGAATCTTGAAGATTCTTTTCTTAAACACCCAATCTTATTTTAAAAAAATAAAAAATTATATATTCAAATGCCCTGCTAGAACACAATGGGTCGTAAAATCTCCCTCCAAAGGGAAAACTTCTTCTTAGGCTCATTCATCTCCAGAGGGTGTGACATCTTCACGCTTTAAAAATCACTGCTCACAAGATCACCCCTCTTAGTCTCTTTCTGAAATCCTAATGAAGATGATGCTGAACTGAAAGTTTTCTAAGGACCCCCAAGCTTGCGCCAGGCTGCGGTCTTTTCTTTCCATTCACCAAAGATCCTCTGACTCACACTGGTTCTCTCTCATCAAGACAACATCAGCAAAGTTCAACAGGAACCTCAAATTGCATTGGGACAGTTTAATTCAAATGTAATTCAGACATGCAAGTATCAAACTTAGTCTCATTATTTGATACATTAAAGATGAACTGAACTGAAATTTGAAAAAAGGTGATATAACAGATGTATTTTATTTATTATCATTGGTACAATTATTAAAATGGCAGAATTTGTTAAAAGGGATAAAACTGTACGTTGAAAATTTTGTTTTTGTAACACGGGCACCGCCATGTTGGATTTCAACATTCGACTACGTCACTGGCATGGTAGGCTACTCCGCTGCCAACCAACACCAGCAGAAATGCTCACTTCAAGCAGAGGACAGGGTGAGAAGCATGTTAACTGTTATAATGCTGGCAAGTCTATTAAGCAAAGGGCTGCAGACATCCCAAGGAGGTTATTTAAAATCTGCGTGCACGACAGAGAGGGAGAGAGCGAGAGACCTTGCGTGTGTGTGCTAATGTGTGTGTGTGTGCGCCTCATGAAGCACATGTAAGACACCCCCCAAAACCAGGGGCGTCGCACCCGTGGGGGATGTGGATGTTTTAACACCCATGCTTTTCCCGGTGTGAGGGTTCAACACCCGCACTTTTTCTGCAGTTTTTCCACAGTTTTGCACAAACGCGCTAAGTATAATAACTTTTATAACTATATTGATATTTTTATACTATATTGATACTTTTAATTGTCATAAACAACACGTTATCAACGTCGATTTTTTCAGTTTAGTTCATCTTTAAGTATCCTTACCCCTTTTTAAGAAGGGCGTGTTAGAACTAAACTGTTGGTTTGCTCAAGCCTGTTGATCTGCTGAATTTCAAACAATGCTATAACTTCTTGCTTTCCTGTATTCTGCTTCAGCTCTCTTTCCCTTGGTGAACTGCATCATTCATGTATGTATGTGTATGTTAGAGTAATTTAAGTGTTTAGTCTAGTCAATAAAATCTTGTTCATGTCCACACGTAAAGTTGTCCGTGTCTCACACTCATATACAGGAGTCCCTAATCATAGATATTGACTACTTGCTCTTAGTAGTATGGTAAAGTAAGAAAGACATTTCCCATACCCCCGAAATGTTTTCTTAGAATTAATAAACAGTTTAACACTGAGGGCCCTATTTTAACGATCTGAAACGCAAGTATCAAGCGCGAAGCGCAAGTAACTTTGTGGACGGGTCTTGGGCGCGGTTGCTATTTTACCGGCGGGATAACTCCCAAATAGAGGTCTCTGCAGACGGTAATAGGAGTTACCAGATCAGGGGGCGAGGCCATAAACAGAGGGGCGTTTTCAACCGCGTTACCTGATTTGCCCACGTCACAGTGTGGGTAGGTCTTAGGGGTGGGGTCGGGAGAAGGGCATCATTTTCATTGCATGATTTATAAACACCCACCAGTGTGAAAACACCCACAAATTTAGAAACACCCACTTTTGTTCCGCAGAGACCTCCTACTCGATAAATGACTCTTGTTTAAAAGGAGTTGGTCTGAAGTAGCTTCATTATTCATAGGTGTGGTTTGGGCGTAACGTGAAATAAACCAATCAGAGCGTCATATCACATTCCCTTTAAGAGCATGATGAACGAGGTGCGCTTGTAGCTACTATTATAATGGCGCATTTACCAGGCGCGCTTCAGAATCGGTTCACAGCCGAGGAGATCGATGTTCTCGTCAGGTCCGTAAAAGAAAGAGAAGTGACATTGGGGATGGGACAAACCCACCCAAATTAGCTTCGTGAAAAGTAGTAAGGGGATAGCAAGGTAGCTAGCTTGAAGCCAATGGGGTTGTCGGTAAGAACAGGTCCAGTCTAGTCACTCAGGTATCAAATTCTTTATTTTCTGTTGTGTGCGTGTGGTGTCTACAAAGGGAACATAGGAATACAGCATTTAACAATGAACAATACATCAGATATCTACTCGTACTATAAGGGTCAAATATACATCTAAATAACTAAAGACAATGCCTAAATAGCCAGCATAAAAATAAACACCTTTAAACACAAATTTAATGAATACAAAACGATAGTAAACAAAGAGTATCAAACAAAAGTCACTTACATGGTCAATTACGCACATGCAGGAAAAAACAAAGAAAGGAGAAACTCAGTCCTCTGCACAGTACATCCATGTGCTACAAACAGAAGTAACATGCTATGGGCACAGGTGAAGTTAATAAAGCCAGATATAGAGTCTTGATTGGTTAAGAAATCAGGTGGGTGGAGTTAGAGTTAATATGAAATTAACAGGCTAAGTGGGGTGTGGCACATGCTTTGCACCTTGTAGATTAAGGTACACAACTTCTCAACACTTCGGTTAAGGAATAATTGACGACAGGCCGTTGAATTATTAGAAAAATAATGCACACCCGAGGTGGTAATGCGGTCACGACGCGAAGCGGAGTGGCTGTTACACCTTGGGTGTGCATTATTTTTCTAATAATTCAACGGCCTGAAGTCAATTATTCCTCTTATACTACAGTTACCACACATTGAAACATTGTTCTTCAAATTATGTATTTCAAGACGTTTGTAAAGTTTTTGTCATTAAAACGCTCTTGTATGTAGGACTAATTTCCTGCGCATCATCCTATGCCCCCGTTGCTAATTCCAAAACGTCATTTTAGAGTTACGGAGGTTTGAGCCTCTGATAGCAGAGAAGCAGACTAATGCTGGGGACACATTCAACGACTGGCTAAAACATTCTCTGACTGTTGTTACCATCGACTGCAGCAGATTTTAAACCCAGACTGTGAACACAGACTGAACGCGCTGAACACGCGTTTGGGCATGATCAATCATAATAAATTACATTCATAACCGGCCTTACAGTGTGTCCCCGGCTTTATGCAGTTATTAATGCACTTATTAGAGAGAGAGAGAGAGAGAGAGAGAGAGAGAGAGAGAGAGAGAGAGAGAGAGAGAGAGAGAGAGAGAGAGAGAGAGAAGCATATGTGTCAATAGTATTATTTATTTATTAATTCAATTCGTTTTAATTAGTTCGTTCATGTTTTTTTTCTTCTAATATTGACAGTAGACTAGCCTAATAAATGAAACACAAAGTCCTTTTAACAAGTATAGGCCTATAAATAATTATTTATTTGTTAGAGCCTATTATCTGCAATAATTACGAAAACCTGTGCAGCAGGATTATCAATTTATTTATAGGCCTATTCGGTTTAATTTTCTTTTGATTACAGATAGGACTGTATTTATTTATTAAAATTAAACTTCATGTTTCCAATGATTGTGAAGTTAGACATCGAAAATGGCATATCAAGTGCATGTGACTACATGTTTTTCTTGTTATGAATTGTATCCTATTTTCCGTTATTACAGTTGACTACGCGAAGTGATATGGAACTGTAATGCGGTCAAGACCTGCTGGAACTACTTTAGCCGTGCGTTTACCTGAAAATAATTGCACACCTTAGAACGTTCTCAACCAATCAGAATCAAGCATTCAACCTGTAGTATAAATGCATATAATAATTTAGCTTTATGCCTAGTTTTCCCATCGTCATGGACACAACAATGATTTCCCTCGTGTTTTAATATTTTTCCTTATAATAATGTATCATTTGCAAAAAGGAAAATGCATCTGTGTAGATGAGAGAATCATCTACAGTGCGCGTTGTTCACACTCTGTATTATGACCAAGCATGCGCGCTTAAAATAGCATCTGAATGTACGCTCAACGCGCCACTGACTTTAGACTAGGTTTTTTCTGGTCAGTGGCGCAATTGGTTTCTGGAACTGCAAAATAGCACCAGGGATTGTTTGCGCCGGAACACGCCTCCTTTTTTTGCGCTGACCCGCCCAGGGAGCGCAAGTTATAGGCCCTGTCCCAAATGGAACCCTAAGCACTCGCGGTCTTCCTCTGAGTCCGCACTTTCGCGACGTAACGCCGCTTTGAATGTCGGGAAGAAGTCTGCTGTGGAGTCCGCATCAGCGCGGGCTCGGCAAAAGTGCGCATCAAGGGCGCAAATCGACCGCAGAGGGGGCGCTCGCGAGCACCCTTCTGAGATCTAAAAATGACAAATGGGACACACTGCGGTCTCACGGACTTGACGGACACGCGCACGCGGCAGCCATTGTAAGTCCACAAGACCGAAAGTGCACATGAAGTGTGCCATTTGGGATTGGGCCATAGTTTGCCGGTGTGGTGAATAATACGGTCACTCAGTGTGAATTGTCCGGGCGTAGGACCCAAGCAATCCGATTGGTTCAAAGCACGTTTAATAGGTAATCGCTTTGGTGCCTGGTTACAAATCATACAAAATCACTTTATAGAAGACGTTTGTACTACGGTATAACGAGTCATTAATGTATTTAATGTATTTTAAATTATACGTTTCATATACTAGTATTTAACCGAAGCTATAGATTGTGAAATTAAACATTTCTCGTTGTTAGTGTGTTTTTAGTTAGCTTAGATAGTAGCATATACAGCCATCGACGCGGGAAGTGGGGGTGCTGCAGCACCCCCTATTGGCGAGAGGGATTTTTTTTTTAAATGTATTAAAAATATTTTGCACAGTTTATAAATCCCTTATGAATATTTTAGGAAATTATGTTGACACACGTAGGCTATTACATGTATTTTGGATTTTTTTATTAATAAACAAGTGTTTTCAGTCGGTGTCGGATGCAAGAAGTTGACGATGCTGACTCGCGATGTTCACAGTAGTGAACGCACCAGAGAGAAATCCATATTTCATACAGAGTACATAAGCAGAGAGCAGTCTGTGTCTGTTTTCTTTCGTTTTGAATTGTTCTGTTTAAAAGGAGACATGTCTGTGAGGAGAGTAGGCCTAGGCTATACTTTATACACCTGAGTTTCGGTTCATTTATGAGACGCGCCGGCGCCTCCGTTTCGTGATTATCTATCGTCTGCTATATTTACTTCTTATTTATTAAATCCAGGCAAATGGTTGATGAAACATTGATTAAAATTATGATACAATTAATACAAAACGAAATTCACTTTGAAGAAAGGTTTTGTGCTTTCTGTTTGATGTCTCTAGCTGTGAAAGTTTTAAAGCATCTTTTTGTGCCGCTTTCAGAGCGCTCACGTCCGTAACATTGTTGTTTCCTCATAAATGCGAACACGAAAAATAAAATGAATATTTTATGTTCTGTGGAGACTTTGAGACTCTAATCATAACTAACAAGATGTTTGAGCCCTCTTTGGGTACAAGTCAATGCTTTTACTTTGTTCAGTGTGCACAGTTAATTTTGAGCTTTAACCTTAAAATGTCAAAAAAAATTCTTGCGGGGGAGCATGCCCCCGAACCCCCCTAGAGGGACAGAGGTCCACCCAACATGCCAACGTTTTAATGTCCCATCCATCCCCCGAACTTTTTAAAAGCTTGCTACGCCATTGTATAGGCTCATAGGGGGTTTGTAAAAATATTAAAATATATAAAAAAAAAAATATATATATATATATATATATATTAATAATAATAATAATTCACAGCACCCCCTGATCACAATTACTTCCAGCGCCCCTGTATACAGCTAACGTTATCCGATGATCGTGCTGTGAGCTTTACCTGAGCTTATACTGCACTGATACTGCCTTACCGTATTCACAGCAGTTATTAGTGCAATTATAATTATGTCATTATTTTTTATCGCAATAATCGGCACAATATGTTACAGGTACACTTTTGTGTACTAATGCATTATGATTTATGACATAATTTAATCTTAATACAGAACATCATACAACACAATAACATGTAATGTAATAAAATTAGTGAACCAAAACTTGTATAAAAATGTAATTAAATTACACAATACAATACATAATGAATTCAACTGAATTATGAGATGTAATATATTACATTTTTATTAACACAAAACTAGGACATTTATAGAGCTTTTTAAAATACACAACAGCTTTAAACAGAAATACTTTTGTATGTCCTATACTTTCCCAAATACTTTTGTGATAGTTCTCTGGCTATACATTGTGAAGATTTATAAACAATTAATGTTGAGTTAGCTGTGTTTAAATATTTAATGAACTGTAAGGTTTTTTGAGAACTAATGAGACAAATAGATGCAGTGTCTTTTGCTGTATAAAAATTAAATCTTTAGTTTGAAGTAAATTCATGTTGTATATGCAGTCAATTCTTTGTGGAACCATCCTAAGGCCTAGATGATGCAGTCAGTCAATTTCCCCTTTAGATGGTGGGGTCGTGACCTGGTAGGCGAGGAGGTGTCATGGACTGGCTTGAGGGAACTCTGCAAAAACACACACACATGCTGCAACACGTCATGTGCATCTGTACATTTGCACAGTCTTTAGTGCAATGGAACTTCACTCACTTTTTTAACTTTGATATGCAAGCCCAAAGGTGCAACGCAGCAGAACGTAGGTAGCTCGTTGAACCTGGGGTGTCATGACATTACAAGGCCATTTTAATGACACAGTCCACAAGATAAGATATATCAGCCCAAAAGTGACTGAAACCTTCCGTTCGTCTCAGTATTATAAGGCTGATCTGTACAACAAAAGATAAAAAAAAGTAATTACTTAATGAGTTAGTTTAATGAGTTAGTTCACCAAAACATATAAAAATCAGCCATCAGTTTCTCCCAACATATTATCAAATGATACCAGGGTGAGAAAATTATGGGTTTTTTTGATGATATAAAAAATCCAAGTACTTATTTGTACCAACACGATCCCATAAAATGCTTACCTCAGGAATCAATTCACACATTACAAGGTCGATATGTTCAAGCTTTGTGTCCTTCTTTTGCTCAAACACAATGTTGTCGATGTGTCCTAGAAGTTCCTCAACATGTGCTGACAAGGCTGGATGAAAGCTCTTAGGTTTTGTCATTTTCCCAGTCTTTATTTGCCACCATTTGTTCCACGTGGGTTTCAGTGAGCCTTTCACAATTCCTTGAAACAACTCCTGGAAAAAATATTTAGTATTGCAAACAATATCTAGCCATTTTAAATTTTGTAAAGTCTTATATGTACCTGAATTTCAGTATCACTGACAAGAGAACAAATTCCCTTTTTTTCCACCTCCTCGACTGTCCTATATTTTAAAAATCATCTACCTACTTGATTTATTACACTTTTACGTTGATTTATTTGAATGAGGACACACATTTTACACATACCTTTTATACGTCATAAGCTGAACAGCATATGCTGCCATTGATGATGCGTGATATCTTCTCAGATGCCACAGATCGTCTCCCTGTATCACCTCATTTTTCATAGAGGTCCATTTGTCCCTCACCTCCATTTCTGCCATCTAATGCAATAAACACAGTTGTTAAAGTAATGTAGATAAAAATAAAATAAATAAATAAAAGCATTTGTTTAACTTACTGTACAAACCAAAACCCCACAGTTGTTAGAGTCAGCCAGCCTCCACTGTTCTGGGTACTCAACAGTCCATTTTCCCAAGTCCCAAGTATTTCGGAAGGCATTGCTTTTGTACAAAAGAAAAAAGAAATTAATAAATGTGCATTAGTAAATAAAGATAACAATTTTGACATTTACAAAGCACATAATACCATAGTATAGCCAGGTCCATCGCAGAAATTGACTTGTAGTTGGCAGTGGGGTCGTAAACGCGAATACGATTCAGCAAACCATCCAAGACCTTTACAACATAAACAGAAACCGCTGTAACCAGAGTAACAACTGTTGAGCCAAATTTTTTTTTTTTATCCATACAGTACATTCCCACAAAATGAAGTGGTTTCCCTTTTCGGGGCTCTGTCCACCAACAATTCTTGGAATAAGGACTGTGTCAATCTCATCAAGGTCCTTTTAAATATTTTTAAGTAAATAAGTAAGTAAATGTGTCCCCTGCCCATGAAATTTATTTGATATATTTTCATTTACCTTCAGACAAGAAATGTGACTGTCATCCACATGTTTCTTGATAGTGAAGGATCGCCACCAGAGAACAAACGTGTGCACCTGTAAAGCAGTTCCACCATGTGCTTCACAGAGCTGTGCAATCCTTGTGTCAAGAATCTAAAAGAAATAGTAGATATCAATAAATATTTTGTTGAATAATATAAGAAGTACATATAGGAGGTTCGTGTACAAACGACCATACAAATAAGCTGCCATTGGACGGATATGGAGGGCTCGCCTGAGTCCCAAAATTTCTCCAATTATGCATTCATGTCTATGTCTCCGCACCCTCTAACAGAATCCACGGTTTCGGGAATATCCGAGAAACTTTATTTTTCAACCCAAAAAACTATAAGGTGTGTTTCTTAAAGAAATAAAAAAGTTTAAGTTTTATTAGCACAAATGCTCGGCTTGCTCTGTTCTCCTGTTCGAACTCGTTCATCAAAATGAACAAATCTTTTTTTGAGTCATTTCATTCATTCAACGAACATAATGAACGAAATGACTCGAAAAAAGATTTGTTCATTTTGATGAACGAGTTCGAACAGGAGAGTCACGACCGCGGATCACAGAACAGAGCAAGGCATATAACTTCGTTTTTTATTTATTTATTTTAGAAATAACCGATCGTTTTGCTAGATAAGACCCTTATGCATCGTCTGTTGTCGTTTAAAGCCATTTGAAGCTGCACTGAAACTGTCATATGGACCTTGGACGGTTTGGCTACCAGTAAAGTCCATTATATGGAGAAAAATCCTAGAATGTTTTCATCAAAAACCTTAATTTCTTTTCGACTGAAGAAAGAAAGACATGGATATCTTGGATGACATGGGGGTGAGTAAATTATCAGCAAAAGTTTTTTAAAAAGTGAACTAATCCTTTAATGATGTGAGATGTAATAAGGCAGTGGAATGTCTTATGAAGACAGAAAAGTGAGGATCAGTGTTTTGCAACACAAGGAAAAAGACCTAGATTTTCACATGTATAAAATTCCTAAATGCTGGTCTATACCAAAACATTTAATTAAAAAAGCACATTTTATTTCCCATCTAAAAGGGGCCTGAATTTGGTGTTGTTTTGTCTGCCCTCTTTTGCCTCTTCAAGCTCCCGACTATTTCAGCTCATTGGTCTGCCTCAGGCTACATCCACATTAATCTGGATAAATTTGAAAAAGCCTCACTGAGATAGGTAAAAAAAAAAAAAAAAAAACGTTTTACCAAGTGAATAAGCTTGAAAATACTGATTTCCCATTGTAGTATGGACTGTGAAAACAGTGGTATTTGAAAGGATGATGCAATTTTAGGCATGCAGCACAGTAATCAACCCAAAACAATCAAGATGCAACCATGTTTTACCATAATTGTGCCTTCTGTCCACTTGCACATGGTTGTTAAATATTTTTAAAGAATTTTACTTTTATTAATATTACATTCCTGTCCTGAGACAAAACATAAGGACAATTGCATTTAGACCATACTGGACATGAAATGGCCATTTTGTATGCAATCTGGACACAGAGATGGGGTATTTTGCTAATAAAATGATTATGCCTGAAGACTGACTTGAGAACTTTGTGTTTGGTCGCTTAGCATCATTTCAGTGAGCTTGTATGACTTTTAATACATGCACAATATGGTGATTTAAGCGTTTACAGATGTTTGTGGATAAGCAATGTTTGGTAAATGTGGACAGAGTGTTTTGAAATGAAAACATTGTTTTCAAATTTATCCAGATTAATGTGGATTTAGTTATTCACTGAAAGTATTGTGGTTTGCACTGTCCCTTCAAAAAGGCTTACATTTCTCTTTGAGGAACTGTAACACAGAACAACATATTGAACGGTTAATTTAAGTTCATGTTGAGGTCAGAAAGTCAAAACAGCTTTCAGTCATATGACAAAGACTAAAGGAAATGAAAGTCAAATCCCTCAAAATGAGCATCATCTCTTTGATTTCCCGTCAGCTTAGAGTCTGAACCTGTGGCCCAAAAGGTAAAAGTCAAATTTATCTGTATAGTGCTTTAAAAGTCAAAGTTTTAAAGTCATACTGTTATGTCTATAATGCCTTAATATCACTTGGCACAGGTTGCGAATTGCAATCGTTGGGCATCAACACAGAATGTTGGGAATGGTACATCCTTCTAGGCCGAAGTTGGATCTAGATGGCCCTGGATACCCTTGGGATATAATGCCATGGTTGAAAAGAGAGGGAAACGCAATAACATTACTGAGGATGCCATTATTGTTTTCAGTTCTGTCAGACCTGACTAATACAGAATGACTATGAATTGAAGAATAAAAAGTGTATGCTAGGCTAAAAAGATGAGTATTAAGCCTATACTTACTCTGAGAGTGTGTGTCTGAATCCTAGGAAGACTATTCGAAAGTTCAGGAGCCATGCAGGAAAAGCACCTCCTTTTGTGAACTTTTGGGTACTATCAACAGACTGGAATTTTGTAATGTGATGGATTATAACAAGATAAAAAATTACATATATTCTGCGGCGCTAGATCATTCGAGGCTTTGTAAGTAATTAAAGTTTTGAAATCCACACGAGCGGGTTGAGATGATCAAATTTGGCTGATGTAATCCTATTTCTTAGTTCTAGTAAGCATGCTGCACTGAGCCAACTGTAGCTTATTTATAAAGCCAACAGGACAACCATCCAATAAGGCCAATCACCCATCTTGTCTTGTGGTCATGAGCACATGAATTAGTTTGTAAACATCAGAAACAGACAGCATGTGTTTCAGTAAAAGAAGTCTGTCCTAAAAATATTGTCAATGTCACTATCTAAGGATAGATTGCTATCAAACATAATACCCAGGTTTGTAACTGTAGAAGACAACACATCTGTACAACTATAAAGTGACTGATTATATTATAGCATTTTTTGTTTGTTTCAACAAAGAGAAAGATCCATTTTCATAGTTAAAAAAAAAAAATCTGTTTGCTCTAAAAAAACATTGTACACTTTATTTCAAATGCAATGTGAACTGTAAAGCTTGTGCCAGCTTGTCTTGTTCATGAACTTGAGGTGCACACTCACCCAGATGTAGTAGGTGAACACCACAGATTTGAGATAGTATTCCCTAAAGGCAAAATGGTGCTATTATTTTAAAACAAAAAAACACTCGCCATGAGTCACTGGTTTCCAAATACCAATCCTGTGTTGTAATTCTTCTTTCTTCAAGATCATAAAAAAAATAATAATAATAATAATATGGGAGACTGAACAACAGTGTCTTAAATGCATCCATAAAAGTTCCTTACATTTACATTTAATCATTTAACAGACACTTTTATCTAAAGTGACTTTCAAATGAGGTGATCAATAGAAGCAAACAAACCAAAAATAGGGCAACAAAATGCAAGTGCCGTGGCCAGTCTCAGTTGGTCCAGCACAGAAGTTTAAAAAAAAAAAGAGAGAAAAAAAAGATATAGAATAGTCAGTGTTTATATTAATGGGTCAAGTGTTGCCGAAAAAAAAAAGCTTCTTCAGCAGTTTCTTGAAAATGGCTAAAGACACAGCAGTTCGGTTAGAAATGGGCAGGTCATTCCACCATCTTGGAACATTCAGGGTAAACGTCCGTGAAAGTGATTCTGTGCCTCTTTGGGATGGCACCACATGGAGCCGTTCACTTGCCGAGCACAAGCTTCTGGAGGGCACATAGGACTGAAGTAGTGAGTTTAGGTATTGGGGTGTAGAGCCAGTGGTTGTTCTGTAGGCAAAAGTCAGTGACTTGAATTTGATACGAGCGGCAAATGGCAACCAGTGTAATTTTATGAGGAGAGGTGTGACGTGCACTCTCTTCTGGTCTCCCAACTGAGCTTGATGAGACCATACTTCACTCCAGAGCACCCTCCACGAGAAAACTGTATCCCCGAAGTGGAAAGCGTTCACTTCAGGATGCAGCGGTCATCAGCTGAACCCAGTTGGTATAGTGCTGAAGTTTCTGCAAGTGCAATTTGCTGCAGGGTTATCCCCGTCCACCTTAAAGGTTTGTTGCGGCCATAGCTGCTTACCACATTCCTTTGGGTGGTATGTCTTTAGGGAGAGACACATTTGTAACCCGTTTCCTCCGTGGCACCTTGGGGCTGAGGCCTGCAGTACACTCTAGGGTGGTCTGGGATTTGGTCATTGTTGGCTCTGGCTACCTCAGAGCCTATTGAGGAGGTTCCAGTCAAGTTCCTGACTCTTAATGCTTTGTTCCTCCTTGCTGTCATGTCTCTTAAAATAGTAGGAGATTTTCAAGCCCTGACATTGCTTGGAATTTGCATCTGGTATGGTTGTGCCATCACACACGCAGGATATTTGTCATTTGTTAAATTAACAGTCAATTTAAATGAATAATTTAAATCTAATCTTCTTATTCAGCAGTCTATTTGAGGTCTATTGGAGCCCCTCTGACCACCTGCAACTCTCTCTCTAACTCTCTGCATCTCCCATCTGTAAACAAGCCTGCCTTGTTTTCTTGAACGCTCTCAAATCATTGTTTGTGCATCTTATCCTGCAATTACTATGTTCCCTCAGTTCAACCCGACTGCATGTTGATATTCAGCTGTTTTTTTCTGCATGATTTCATTGTTAAAAGCCTCTTAGTGTGAATTGGCCCAATTGAGAAGGAAAGCAGGACAATGTGTTATAAAACCATAACCATAAGCTGTTTCAATCGTTTGCTGTGGCAGAGCCAACAAAGGCTATTTTCAGTTTGAAAATAACTTATTTGTAGCACCACACACACACACTTGACTTTGAAACCAACTAAATATTGAAGACATAATTGATCACTTGAATATCAAAAAACACATACTTTGACAAACACACACACACACACACACACGCGCGCGCGCGCGCGTGCGATAGAGCCAATCCCTCCAGACAGGGTATTACAGCCCCTACTTCATTGTACCCAAGAAAGGTGGCGGGTTACGGCCAAGCTTGGACCTGCAAGTATTGAATCTTCACAGGCTCCCGTTCAAAATGCTTACGCAGAAACGGATCTTCGGATGCATCCGTCCCTGTGATTGGATGGCAGTGATCAACCTGAAGGATGCATAATTTCATGTCTTGATTCTCCCTCGAGACAGACTGTTCCTATGCTTTGCTTTCGAAGAGCGGGCATATCAGCACAAATTCCTCCCCTTCGGGCTGTCGCTTTCACCTCGCGTCTTCACAAAGGTATATTTCGACCACTGGCTCATACTGGCCCATCACGAGAACAGCTGTGCGAACACAGGGACATGGTGCTCAGACACATCAGCCAGTTGAGGCTTCGGGTCAACTAGGAAAAGAGCAAACTCTCCCTTGTGCAGAGGATCTCTTTTCTCTGTATGGAGTTGGACTTGGTCAACCAGACAGGACAGAAGCCCAACTAAAACTTTTTCAGAGGCTCCTGGGGCACATGACATCCACAGACGCAGTAACGGCACTCGGATTGCTTCATATGATGCCGCTTCAGCACTGGCTTCACGGGCGAGTCCAGAGATAGGCGATGGGCGGGGCAATGCGGCACGCACCTGGTGACAATCACTCGGCCTGCCGCCAAACCTTCAGCCTGTTGTCGGACCCTGTGTTTCTTTGAGCTGGAGTTCTCCTAGAGCAAGTGTCCAGGCATGCTGTTGTCTAAACAGATGCCTCCTCCACCGGCTGGGGTGCCTCGTACAACGGGCATCCATTTTGTAGTTATCTATCGTCCCCCAGGTCAGCTTGCCAGTTTCTTGGAGGAGCTTGATGTGCTACTCTCCTCTCATAGTTCTTGGAGACTTCAACATCCACATAGAAAAACATCAGGCTGCTGATTTACACACTCTACTTGCCTCATTCGACCTCAAACGAGTATCTACTGCGGCTACTCACAAATCAGGTAACCAATTAGACCTTATTTACACGCGCCACTGCTCCACTGACCATACACTGGTCACTCCACTGCACACCTCAGACCACTTCCTCCTCACTCTCAGCGAAACCTACGCTCACTCTCACCCTCTCGCCTATCCTCTTTGGTCTCATCCACACTTCCTCCACCTGACAAGTTCTCAACACTAGATACTAACAGTGCAACTGATTCTCTGTTCTCCACTTTATCACCCTGCTTGGACAACTTCTGCCCCCTTTCTTCCAGGCCAGCCCGCACCACACCCTCTGCCCCCTGGTTATCCGATGTTCTCCATGAACATCGTTCTAAACTCAGGGTTGCAGAGAGGAAGTGGCGCAAATCGAAAGATCCTACTGACCTTGGTCTTTATCAATCCCTCCTCTCTTCCTTCTCTGCGAATATCTCTACTGCTAAAATTACTTACTATCACAACAAAATTAACAATTCTTCTGACTCTCGCATGCTTTTCAAAACCTTCTCCTGTCTTCTCAACCCTCCTCCTCCTTGATCAACCTTAACAGCTGATGACTTTTCTACATTCTTCATAAATAAAACAACCACCATCAGTGGCCAATTTAACAATCCACAAACACTGACACACACATTTTACCAGCTAACACACACATTCTACCCTCATTCTCTCTGCTTTCAGAGGCAGAACTCTCCAAACTAATCCTTTCCAATCGCTCTACTACCTGTCCGCTTGATCCTATTCCTACTAACCTATTTCAAGCCATTTCTTCCTCAGAAAATGGTGTAAACCCGCACTCACGCACATCATAAACACCTCTCTTCACACGGGTACCTTTCCCACAGCATTTAAGCAGGCTCGGGTAACCCCTCTGCTTAAGATACCTACTCTTAATTCAGCACATCTGGAAAATTACAGACCGGTATCCCTTCTTCCATTCGTCGCGAAGACACTTGAACGAGTTGTTTTCAACCAGATCTCTTCCTTTCTTACACAGAACAACCTCTTGGACAACAATCAGTCTGGTTTCAAAAGTGGACACTCAACTGAGACTGCTCTGCTCTCAGTAATTGAAGCTCTGAGACTGGCAAGAGCAGCTTCCAAATCCTCAGTTCTCATCCTGCTGGATCTATCTGCTGCATTTGACACAGTTAACCACCAGATCCTCCTGTCAATTCTAAAGATGAAGGGCATCTCGGGAACCGCACTCCAATGGTTCAAGTCTTACCACTCAGGTAGGTCCTTCAGGGTGTCGTGGAGGAGTGAGGTGTCGAAGTCACAACATCTAGCTACTGGAGTGCCTCAGGGCTCAGTGCTTGGACCACTTCTCTTCTCTATCTACATGACATCACTAGGAACTGTGATTCAGAAACATGGCTTTTCCTATCACTGCTATGCTGATGACACACAACTATACCTCTCATTCCAGCCTGATGATCCGACGGTAGCTGCTCACATCTCAGCATGCCTGACAGATATCTCTAGCTGGATGAAAGACCACAACCTTCAACTTAACCTTGCAAAGACAGAGCTACTTGTGGTCCCGGCCAATCCAACACTTTATCACAACTTCACTATTCAGCTAGGCCCGTCATCCATAACTCCATCAAGGTCAGCCAGGAACCTTGGAGTTGTTATTGATGATCAATTGAACTTCACAGACCACATTACTAGAACTGCCCGGTCCTGCAGATTTGCCTTGTACAACATTAGGAGGATCAGGCGCTTCCTATCAGAGCATGCTACACAACTCCTTGTTCAAGCGCTTGTTCTATCCAGACTGGACTATTGTAATGCTCTCCTGGCTGGTCTTCCAGCTTGCTCGATCAAACCTCTGCAGCTAATCCAAAATGCTGCAGCTAGAGTGGTCTTTAATGAGCCGAAGAGAGCACACGTAACTACTCTTCTCACAAAATTGCACTGGCTGCCAGTTGCAGCTCGCATTAAATTCAAGTCACTGACGCTTGCCTACAGAACAACCACTGGCTCTGCTCCCTTTTACCTAAACTCATTACTTCAGACTTATGTCCCATCCAGAAATTTGCACTCTGCAAGCGAACGTCGTCTTGTGGTGCCACGTCAAAGAGGCACAAAATCTCTTTCTCAGACCTTTACCATGACTGTTCCCTGCTGGTGGAATGACCTACCCAACTCAACCAGAGCTGCTGAGTCCGTAGCCATTTTCAAGAAACGGTTGAAGACGCATCTCTTTCGGCAGCACTTGTTCCAGTAATACTAACACTTTCTCTTCCTTTCTATTATAAAAAAAAAAAACAAAAAAAAAACTAATTACGGATTCTGCGTTAGATTAAACTGTGAAAGGTTATAGCACTTGCATTTTGTTGTCCTGCTGTTAGTTTAACTGCTTCTATTGTTCTCATTTGTAAGTCGCTTTGGATAAAAGCGTCTGCTAAATGAATAAATGTAAATGTAATGTAATGTAGGGTATAGGGGTGGCACGGTACATGAAAAAACATCCGAACCGTTCGGTTCGCTTGTCTCGGTTCGGTGCGTGTGTGCGTCGCACGGTTCGTTCGTCGCATGCGCAATGTAACCGCGTGCCCGTGACCTCAGACAGTGCGTTTACTTTTCGCGCGAAATAAGAGATGTGTGGACATTCATATGAGGCTTGTTCGACTTGAACCGGCGCTGAATAACATCAAAGTACCGCGAGAGCAACGGCTCCGTATGCTTTTCAATCTCTCTCGCAGTACTTCGATGTCATAAACTGATCGGTCTGTGCAGCGCTGCAGGTCTCGTCATGGATAGAAATGGCAAGTGGGAGAGATAAGGAAGGCTAACAGGAGTTGGAGGATGAACCAGCGTCGTATAAGTCGGTGTGTGGGAACATTTTGGATTTCATCTTACCTATGATATTTAAATATATACAGTGACACTAAGTTTAGATGAGAACTCCAGTCACATGTTTCCAAACTGCACTTTAATTTCACGTGAAAAAAATGTATCCTCACTCTCAGGGAATAGAAGCATTGTTGATATACTGTTTTTGAGTTGAGGTTGAACTTATGTTTCACTTTATGATTATGGCCTTTGCTATATTGTTATAGCCTCATTATCTATAGGCAATTATTTGTAACGTATTTTGACTTATTTAAAAGATAGTGCTTTAAGAGTTCCTCTCTTTTTCTTTTAAAAGATAAACATTTTGTAAGAGCTAACGTTACACTGAAGTTGACAGTTTGATAAATGCAAGATAATATATTATTTGTGTGTCAAATAAACAAAAACATTTCATCAATGTCTTCTCTTTTGCTGTATAAAAATGTCACCGGCTTTCCTCAGAGATGGTCTCTCAATAATGTGCTTAAAGTCAAGTCAAATTCAGTTTGTGCATGATTACATGATATAATATATTTTTTTTAAATAGGCCTACTGTATCCTGAATTGTGGATAATTAAGCTATAGCCCATATCGTATGCTGAAGTACATTTCTGGAGTGTTAAAGATTAAAAGAAAAAATAACAACAAGAACCGTACAGAACTGAAAACCGTGACCCTAAAACCGTGAAACGAACCGAACCGTGGGTTTTGTGAACCATGCCACCCCTAGTAGGGTATTAAGACGGGTCCACATCAACTGCCCCAAATTGCTAGCAGTTTACCTTGCGCTGGGCCACCTCAAATCGCCGCTACGATGCAAGCACGTACTGGTCCGTACGAACAGCACTCTGACCAAACATCAGTGTGGTCTACGTTCCCATGGAAAGTTAGCACAGGTAGACCTGTTTGCTGTCTCGGACACGTCTCATGATCAGTTGTTTTACTCCCTGACCGAGGGGACCCTTGGCACAGATGTGCTGGCACACAGCTGGCCCCGGGGCCTACCCAAGTATGTGTTTCCCCCAGTGCGCCTACTTGCACAGACACAGTGCAAAGTCAAGGAGGACGAGGAGCAGGTCATTCTAGTTGTGCTGTATTCCCCAGTTCCCCAGATGGGCAGTCCACATGTGTAAGTTCCACATGATACCTCCGATACAGGACCTGGACTCCGTGGCGTCCCTTTCTGCTTAGACTTAAGCAGGGAGCTGGTAGGGCCAGCAATAGTGACACTTTATTAGGAATCTCAATTCTTAGAACGAGGGACGCCGAATGACATTGAACGTGACCGACTGATAGGGAATGTCTTGATTATGTATGTAACCCTCATTCTCTGAAGGAGGGAACAGAGACTTCACGTCCCATCACCACAGTTGCTGTACCACCGCTGAGTGGCCGGGTCACCAGCTCGGCTCCTCAGCGAAAACCTGAATTTGCTGTGTGTGTGTTATACTCACACACATACACACATATATATTGCAATTGTCTGAAGTTTCATAATCGTCCACATGTGTGAAGTTATTTATTACTGTAGTGTTGTTCTTTATTGTTTTGTTGTGCTTATTAGTTTGGTGGGGGCCCCAAAAGAAGGATTCTGCTGATCTCTGTTTATGAGGTTTCTGCTAAAACATAGTACACGCCAAATTGCTATTGTTTATAAGCCTTTCTCATCTCTGAATGGCCTTGTAGTAGATTAGCTTTCTATGTTTATTGCAATGTTATGTAATACATTTCTTTATATCTACTGCTCTGTATCTCTGAGGAACATGGTTGGTAGGTTGCATTGTGTAGATGCAGGAATTATAGCTATTACTGTGTCCTCAGCTGCAGCCTGAGGTTTGTGCAGAAGCATTTGTTCAAATCTGTGCACCGACCTGATTTCAGTAATAGACTGAGAGGTGGAGGAGATAGACACTTAGATTATCTGACATGCAATGTGATTTATCTCCTAGTCACTGTACAGTGCTATTTTATCCTTCCTCCCACTCATATGCACACCTGACTCATATAAGCAATGATCCCGGAAATATATGATCAGCATTACAAAAATTTACATTAAAATGTTCCCATAAGGACATCCATCCTTTTCTACATTTCACACATCTGCCATCATCAGAAGTACAAATGTCTCAATCAAAAATAAAAATCTGTAGCCTGCAATTCATGAGATAAGAAAGACAAAGTTATGTTAAGATATCTCTAGAGATTGTCTGTAATTGAGGCAGTTAAAAATGTGGTTATTCTTTTGAGATTGCTTAGGTACAATATGTACAATACATGGTTTGAGTGATCTGAACCATATATGTCCATAGGTAGCATACCATTTATTAAAGGGTCATGAAACCCCCCTCTTTCAGCTCAGGTCTAGCTCACAATCCTTTTGAAAAATGCAACTTAAATGGGCGTGGATGGCTGTGAGAAGAAGGGAGGGTTGTGGGTGTGGTATGACACGGCAGGGGAGGGGAGAGGGGAGGGGAGGTAGGGGGAACCGTCATCGCCAGTGGCCCATGCATATCAACTGTCACTAAAAATCAGTGGTAAAACGTGAGGAAATGCTAGATATTTTTTCTAGCTGGCAAAGTTAAAGTCTAATGAAATACACGGACACTTTATTATTGTCCTTTCTAAAGTAACTGAATGCCCTGCTATTAGCCTACAGTAATCGTAATTCTATTTAAAACATATTAATATACATGTAGCCTATAATTATGTCATTATAAAATATATAGGCCTAGTTGTTTATACACACTATAAATGCATATATTTTAATATAATTAATTTTCCGCTTAAAAAAAATCGTCACACGTACAAGTTAGATATGTCCGTGGTTGATGGCCAACCAACCGCCCGGAGCCAGAGTCTAGCCCTGGCAGCATCGCGGGGAAACATATTCAATCCACTTGAACTTCTGCACCACGAAAATACACTTGCGTCCCATGATTGTCTCTCTCCTCTACTACGCGATATCACAGTTTGACATGTCTGTCATTGGAAAGATCCATGTGGTGTCATGAATAATTAAGAGACAGTGTCTTCTCATAGGATATGAAAACTCAGTCTCATTAATAATTATGAGAGACCGATGAGTCATCAATGCACTATACTGTGCACTGCCACGTCACAGCCTGCGATGAAGATTTTAAACCCGGAAGACGAAAAAAGCGGAAAAAACTAAAATTTAATCATTTTCACCCTACTATTAAATCTTACAGATGCTAACATTGTCTTCAATGGTGTTCAACACACATACCTCTGTTAAAATCTCAGAAAAATTGGTTTGGGGTTTCATGACCCTTTAAGAAGACATTCAGAAATAGTATGTGCAGTTTGACAGTATCTGATTTGAATTTTTAATTTATTTATTTAAAACCTTTTTTTCCCATCTATAATAGATGCTACATTTTGAACTCTTGTAGTGAAGCGGCTAAGTGATATAATCGCTCAGTTTATGATACAAGCGTGAAAATTGGCATGAGCAGTCTCCATGGGTCACTTGACAAGAAAATTGTCCGAGCCACTTGAAATTTCAAGATGGCGGCCATTTTTCAAGATGGCCGACACCTTAGTGGAGCAGTTAAGTGATATAGTGGTTTATTTGGTGAGACAAGCATGAAAATTGGCATGAGCAGTCTCTGATGGTCAATAGACAATAAGCCACCCACAGCTACTTGAAATTTCAAGATGGAGGCCATTTTTCAAGATGGCCACCACCTTAGTGGAGCAATTAGACTTGAGAAATCATTTAGTTGGTGATACAAGCATGAAAATTGCCACGAGCTGTCTCAAAGGGTCATTTGACAAGAAACTGCCCAGAGCTACTTGAAATTTCAAGATGGCGGCCTTTTTTTCAAGATTACCACCACCTAAATGGAGCAGTTAAGCGATATAATTGTTTAGTTAGTGACATAAGCATGCAAATTGGTATGAGCAGTCTCTAAGGGTTGCCTGACAAGAAAACACTCTCAGCCACTTGAAATTTCTATTTTCAAGATGGCCGACCCCTGGATCCTCAAATCAATTTTCCGATAGAAATGTTTTTTTTTTTTTCATTAAGGACGATTTGGTGTCATTTTATTTGAAATGTTTTAGATTATTCTAAAGAACAACTTTTAACGCATCAAAATACAGTTGTGTTGATTTGTTGATTATAGATAGATTAGACAAGAGTGAATTTCTGCACTACCAGGGCACACTGGTGATATATCACTGCTGTTAAACTCAGAGCGGGGTTCAATGTCAGCTAATTGTAAAGTTAGTATCGCAAATGCTGTCTTTATAATCCTCCCCATTATAAACAAAGCATTTATTTAATCAAGCTCTAAATACAGCTCGTTGTGAACCATGGTATGAAGTGAAGTCACGGTACGAAGTGACGTACCAGTCGTTTGCATATGACCGCCTCAAGCGCAGGACAACTACGCCTCATTTCGCATCATCGCATCGTTGTCATGCCCACAAGTGTTCAGTCGACATGCAGCGAGTGGGTCTGTTTACAAGAAGACGCAGATGTGCTGTTCCTGGCTGTGGACAAACAACATGTTTGAATACGCTGCCGAACGATCCAGACGTCAGGGAAAGCAGTTGTCCGTGCATTTTGTCCGTGGTACACCCTATAATTTCATTGAAATTAGTTAAATAATGTTCAACTGTTAGCAAATTATAGGATAATTACGCAACAATAACCCATTTTCAAGTGTCTCGGCCCTCGGGTTACAAATTACATTAATTCAAAATAGTTTCACGCTTTACATGTGGACACGGACTGATCCATTCTTAGTTGTCGTGATGGTGCATTTTCTTCTGATTCCTCATCTGATTCTGGCTCAAACATATAGGGTTGTATAATTTCAAGAGGCATCGCCTCGCTCGCACCAATCGGCAGCACCCACTACTATAAACAGTTCTACGGAATCCGCACATGTTCTGACTAGGGGGGCGATAATAATTTATGCATAAGCACTGACGTTAGCCAATCATAACAGTGGGCATTAACACTGAACTCTTAACCCATTTAATCCCACCGGTCACTATTAATTTAATAGTAATTTTTTTATTTATTTCTAAGGCTATAAAAATGTTACTGAATGTTCTATCAATGCATTTCCAGCAGATATTGAAATAATAAAGGGTCTCAATGAAATATGTGCAGTGTCGCATGTTTACTGTAAATTGTCACATTACCAGAGCAGTTTACTTCCTCTTTGCGCGAAGAGAAGAGGATGGCAGCAAGAAAGCTCCCAAAGAAAAGGTTATTAAAGTATGTTAACATAAAGATAGGACATCGATTTTTGGTACACATCATGTTTAAGGTGTCTAGTATGATATATGCATTTGTAATTACTCAACTTTGTTTAATGTGGTCATAGAACTCACAAACATGTCACCGGCAACAATAGTGACCGGTGGTATAACCCTTTGTATCTACATGCTAATACACATAGGCTAACTGTTCTACCTTACTTTCTGCTGCTACCTAACTTTCTAGCTAATTTTACACACAGACACACACACAGAAACACACACACACACACACGCACACACACGGACCCAAGGAAGACTAGCTAGCTAGCTAATTCTGCTAGCTAATTCTGCTGCTACCTAACTTCCTACCTACTGCAACTTTACACACACACACACAAGATACTATCCCGTGGCCTCAAGATACTATCCCGTGGCCTCAAGATACTATCCCGTGGCCTCAAGATACTATCCCGTGGCCTCAAGATAGCATCCCGTGGCCTCAAGATAGCATCTCGTGGCCTCAAGATAGCATCCCGTGGCCTCAAGATAGCATCCCGTGGCCTCAAGATAGCATCCCGTGGCCTCAAGATAGCATCCCGTGGCCTCAAGATAGCATCCCGTGGCCTCAAGATAGCATCCCGTGGCCTCAAGATAGCATCCCGTGGCCTCAAGATACTATCCCGTGGCCTCAAGATACTATCCCGTGGCCTCAAGATAGCATCCCGTGGCCTCAAGATAGCATCTCGTGGCCTCAAGATAGCATCCCGTGGCCTCAAGATAGCATCCCGTGGCCTCAAGATAGCATTGGCCTCAAGATAGCATCCCGTGGCCTCAAGATAGCATCCCGTGGCCTCAAGATACTAGCCACGAGTTACTATCTTGAGGCCACGAGATAGTTATAATATTTTTTTTTGACAAAACGGGACTAGGGGGGCTCCGTACACACACACACACACACACACACACACACACACACACACACACACACACACACACACACACACACACATTGCACAGGTCAAATAGACCTATATTCAGTCTGTCCAATGGTTGATACAACACAGTATCCCACCGGTCACAATTGTGACCGATCATAAAACACACTTTTTCACACACTTTTCCATGAAAATTTCTAAAAATTATGATTGATTGTTTCAAAGGGATACTAATGACACATGATTTGGATATTTTTGTGTCTGGGAAAAATTTGGGATTAAATGGGTTAAAGGGGAAACAACTCCAAAACAGACTGTTTGAATCAGAGGATGAGAAATAGGGTGGGAAAAGGTCATAAATCACTACATTTTTTAAGTTTTTTTGTCCAAAAACTATAGTAATACTATAATTGCACCTAAGGGAACATAATAAAACAAAACAAAAAACCATGTCATGACCCCTTTAACCGGATGTTGTACAGATCGCATGGGATATAAATGGCATTGGATGAACGATTGGACTAAGTGTAGGGTTAAGGCATGAACTTAGTTGTATCCCATACATCAAAGTGCTCGGTAAAAGGTGGAAAAAGGATAAACCCTCGGCCTCTGTCTATACATTTGCTGCAGACATGGCAGAAGCCATCATTACAGTTGAGAAAACTAACAGGGACAGATGTTTCATTTGTCAACAGGACACCAAGGAAAAACTCATTCATCCGAGTTTATT
This sequence comes from Semotilus atromaculatus, assembly GCA_031834385.1. Classification (NCBI taxonomy): domain Eukaryota; kingdom Metazoa; phylum Chordata; class Actinopteri; order Cypriniformes; family Leuciscidae; genus Semotilus; species Semotilus atromaculatus. The sequence continues at coordinate 19,787,334 of JAULUF010000038.1, read as the reverse complement.
CAACAGAGAGCATGATCGTACTGGTTATGATACCAATATCATACCATTGCAAGAAATGTTCCATTATTTCATAAGATCAATGCTCTGCCTATCTTACTTAGTCCAACCCGACTAGATGAAGGTGATGGCATAGAAAACACATTGACGCAGTGATATATCACCAGTGTGCCCTGGTAGTGCAGATATTCACTCTTGTCTAATCTATCTATAATCAACAAATCAACACAACTGTATTTTGATGAGTTAAAAGTTGTTCTTTAGAATAATCTAAAACATATAAAATGACACCAAATCATCCTTAATGAAAAAAAAAACAATACATTTCTATCGGAAAATGGATTTTTTGAAGATCCAGGGGTCGGCCATCTTGACAATAGAAATTTCAAGTGGCTGAGTGTTTTCTTGTCAAGCAACCCTTAGAGACTGCTCAAACCAATTTGCATGCTTAAGTCACTAACTAAACAATTATATCACTTAACTGCTCCATTTAGGTGGTGGTAATCTTGAAAAAAAAGGCCGCCATCTTGAAATTTCAAGTGGCTGTGGGCGGTTTCTTGTCAAATGACCCTTTGAGACAGCTCGTGGCAATTTTCATGCTTGTATCACCAACTAAATGATTTCTTAAGTCTAATGGCTCCACTAAGGGGGTGGCCATCTTGAAAAATGGTCGCCATCTTGAAATTTCAAGTAGCTGTGGGTGGCTTATTGTCTAGTGACCACCAGAGACTGCTCATGCCAATTTTCATGCTTGTCTCACCAAATAAACCACTATATAACTTAACTGCTCCACTAAGGTGTCGGCCATCTTGAAAAATGGCCGCCATCTTGAAATTTCAAGTGGCTCGGACAATTTTCTTGTCAAGTGACCCATGGAGACTGCTCATGCCAATTTTCACGCTTGTATCATAAACTGAACGATTCTGCCAAACATAAGCACTTAGCCGCTCCACTATTGGCATGAAAACAAATGAAAACAAATGACCAATCTTTCATGATTTTTCATGTTCATCACTATTTCAAAATAATCTGAACATGCCTAATGAGTCTGAAAATATTCTTATTTCAAATGAATGAATTACTATTCCTCTGTAATTTGCATCGAAAATCAGTCTTCAGTTATGAAAACTAAACTTGAATGGCAAACGTCCCACCATGGGATGGTGACGATTAAGGCAATTAAAAACAAAAAACAAATTGACATTTCCAGAATTCCCTGTGAGACACTTCCCATTTGATTGTACTTCATTCAAATAGTATTTCTTATTAGTTAAAAGTATTTCTTATCAGTTATGTACATTAGGGTTTTACAGTGTGTGCTATCATGGTGGTGTTTGTGCGCATGACACTGTGCACCTTCTATATATTAATTTTTAACTCAGCTTGTGGAACAGCTACTTGTGTTGAACTTTGATTCTTCATGGGGCTTTATATTTTATCACCTGTGTTATTATGGTAGTTGTTAGTATATGTTAAAGATACACGTATATTTTAGTAGCAGCATAGACAATTTTGTTGGATATTGACACAAGGAGATCACATATGCTTTTGTTTATTGGATGAATATTTGAATGCTACCGATCTGAACTCTGAGTCGTAATGCAGCCTTAAATCATAATCACATCGTCTGCTATTCCTTCTCGTGAAAAGTGTTGTTTGGATATTTTTATAGCTTATTTTATTCAACAATTGCTCTGCATGCAAGTAAAATAAGGGTGCTCTGTAAGGAGTTCACCTTCAATTTAACCAGAGAGGTTTTTGAAAACTTACTCTTACTCTTGTTCTTACTCACAGATCATTTTTAATAATTTTGACAATTTATTTAGATCCAGATATGAAAAAGTAATGATGCCCAAGCAGGTGAGTTGTTATAGTTAGCCCTTTTATTTTAACCAGTTTGACTTAATTTTCTAACTATTTACTGACATGATAGGTGGGCATTATCACATTGACAGAGTATTTGGCCAATCAAAGTGCAATAAAGGTGTTGGCTCTTGTCAGGTGATTTTTTGCTTGTATTTCACAGTCCCTCCCTCACATTACACTACTTTAGAACAGGGGTAGGCAACTCTTGCCCTCAAGATCCACTTCCTGCAGAGTTTATAGCTCTAACCATAATCAAACACACAAACAAGCTAATTATGGTCTTCTAGAAAGCTACAAGGTGAGTTATATCAGGGTTGAATTTAAACTCTAAACTCTACAGAAAAGTGGATCTTGAGGGCCATAGTTGTCTGGCCCTGCTTTAGAAGCTCAATGAAAATACAATGAGATTTAAGGAGGCAAAGGAAATATATAAATTATTTCCTCAGAAACTTTATCCAGTAGCGCAAAGTAAAGTTTGATCTTATTGTTTTATTTATTTTTTCATTTTTGTTTTTATCTGTAAAAACACTCCTGATAAATACATAGGACCAGAACCCAACATAAGGGGTAACTATATATATATATATACACTCACCGGCCACTTTATTAGGTACACCTGTCCAACTGCTCCTTAACACTTAATTTCTAAGCAGCCAATCACATGGCGGCAACTCAGTGCATTTAGGCATGTAGACATGGTCAAGACAATCTCCTGCAGTTCAAACCGAGCATCAGTATGGGGAAGAAAGGTGATTTGAGTGACTTTGAACGTGGCATGATTGTTGGTGCCAGAAGGGCTGGTCTGAGTATTTCAGAAACTGCTAATCTACTGGGATTTTCACGCACAACCATCTCTAGGGTTTACAGAGAATGGTCCGAAAAAGAAAAAACATCCAGTGAGCGGCAGTTCTGTGGGCGGAAATGCCTTGTTGATGCCAGAGGTCAGAGGAGAATGGCCAGACTGGTTCGAGCTGATAGAAGGGCAACAGTGACTCAAATAACCACCCGTTACAACCAAGGTGGGCAGAAGAGCATCTCTGAACGCACAGTACGTCGAACTTTGAGGCAGATGGGCTACAGCAGCAGAAGACCACACCGGGTGCCACTCCTTTCAGCTAAGAACAGGAAACTGAGGCTACAATTTGCACAAGCTCATCGAAATTGGACAATAGAAGATTGGAAAAACGTTGCCTGGTCTGATGAGTCTCGATTTCTGCTGCGACATTCGGATGGTAGGGTCAGAATTTGGCGTCTACAACATGAAAGCATGGATCCATCCTGCCTTGTATCAACGGTTCAGGCTGGTGGTGGTGGTGTCATGGTGTGGGGAATATTTTCTTGGCACTCTTTGGGCCCCTTGGTACCAATTGAGCATCGTTGCAACGCCACAGCCTACCTGAGTATTGTTGCTGACCATGTCCATCCCTTTATGACCACAATGTACCCAACTTCTGATGGCTACTTTCAGCAGGATAATGCGCCATGTCATAAAGCTGGAATCATCTCAGACTGGTTTCTTGAACATGACAATGAGTTCGCTGTACTCAAATGGCCTCCACAGTCACCAGATCTCAATCCAATAGAGCATCTTTGGGATGTGGTGGAACGGGAGATTCGCATCATGGATGTGCAGCCGACAAATCTGCGCCAACTGTGTGATGCCATCATGTCAATATGGACCAAACTCCCTGAGGAATGCTTCCAGCACCTTATTGAATCTATGCCACGAAGAATTGAGGCAGTTCTGAAGGCAAAAGGGGGTCCAACCCGTTACTAGCATGGGGTACCTAATAAAGTGGCCGGTGAGTGTGTATATATATATATATATGTATATATATATATATATATATATATATTAACCAGCCTGAAACGTTCCTAACAGGTGAGGGTCATTCTAAATTTGAGGAAGAAGGTCAAGCAACTTAGCAGATGTTGGAATAAGGCTAACACATAGAGATATGTGTGTGCATGTATGGTGCTCAGTATAAACCCTCTGGCTGTGCAATGATACTCTGTTTACATGGAACATATTTCAGTCTCAGTTTAGAGGCAGAAAGAGGTCATCATATAAATTGCCATGTAACAAGTACACAATGCCCAACCTTTAAAGGGATAGATCTTCCCTGGAACACAGAAGATGTTTTGAATAATGTTTCAACAGCTTTTGTATGTAGAATGAAAGTGATTTTCACTGAATGGACAAAATGAGACATTTTTCTAAATATAAGATTTTGAGAAGAAACAAATGCATACAGGTTTAAGACAACATGAGGTTGAGGAAATTATGACAGAATTTTAGGATGGGCCTATACTATTATATTGTGTGATTGTGCACAAACAGAAGAAAATTCCACAACAACATCACTGTGCAGAATCCCATGGGATTAGTGGGAGGGAGAAAGACACAGAGTAATACAGATATTAAGAAAATAACTTGAGTATGAGTATGTCGAGTATACTTTGCTCCCTTAATGCAGGTTAAAGACTTCAGAATAGCAATTTCTAAATAGCATCTTTACTTGCATTGTCATGGTGGTTCCGGCCTCTAACTGATTATTACTATGAAGAAGTAGGACTACTGCTGAAGTCATCTGATGTGCAGTGCATTGAGTAATCCTATGGAGATTAAAACAACAATAGCCTCACATACAATAGCTGGGAATATGTATGCGTGTGGGTAAAAACGAAAGAGAGAGAGGATGATGATTTTATCACATCAGCTGACCTGAAGTATCCCTGACATCATAGCATTGTCCACTAAACCTCATCTAAACCCTCTACACAACACACACACACACACCTCACCACAAATGCTGTCCTCACTTGTTTACCATTTTCCAGCTCAGCGCACTCTCTTGCTCTGTTAGCTCTAGCACACTAATGTAGATATCTGCACAATCACACACGTGGAGTGTTATGCAATGAACATTTTCTTACTGCCTTGATGTGCCTCATTGTCATGCATGTAATTGTGTTTGATATGTAGTATCTAGCCATTGGTAGCACTGATGTTGTCATTTCCGAGGGATGGAATAAAAGAGATCGGTAGAATGCAGGGTTGTTGGGGGAGGCACTGTCCCTTTAATGAATTTTCTACTGCTGCAGAACTGATGTAAACAAGCCATGGTGGCTATGACACAGTTCCAGCAGTGCAGTTTCATCTCTGTGTTTATTAGGGAAAGTACTCCCCTCTAGTGGCGAATAAATAAATTGCAAATGTAAAATTCCACACTGCTGGCCTGTTGATGATATATTTGCATTCTGCCTACTTCAGCCCCTATTCCAGTTTTTGAGGCTATGGGTTTATTTTCGCACATGCCATTTTGCCTGGTGGATTTTAAGGGCTCATGATTTTTTTTTTTTTCTCAAAAGATATTCCCCGAAGAAAGAAGGATTCCTAAAAATATGGAGTGCATAAACAGTGTTTAAAGTCAAGAACATGAGCAATTTCTCTCTTTTTGATTTTTCTCTATAATAAACTCTATTTATTATCTATGTCTAATGCCTATAAACCTTCAAATCTCAAGGTTTTTATTGCCATCATTTAAAGCTTGTCTTGACTAACCTTGCCATTGCATGTAAAAAATAAATGTAATTGAACATATAAACTGAAAAATAAATGTACTATGTTCATTTTATTGCAACATCCCTGGATTAAATGTGCAATTCTAATTTTTTTTTCTACCTCAGTTGAATTCAATATAGGAATTGAATTGTAATTTTTAAGACTCTTAATTTTAGACTCTTAATTCAACTTTAAATGGCACACAACTCTGGTGGCTATGGATGTATATGTGGTCCTTTTCCTAATTTATATTATATTAAATTTACAATGGCATTCATAATCATTTTATAATTTGTGGCTGTTAATAAAAGAATTATTCAAAGTAGTAACCAAAATCACTTCCTTTTCTATAAGCTCTGGTGTCGCTTAGGGTCCCCTCTGAAGAAATTGTGGGGGCCATTTGCTCTGGACCCCCTGTATCCACCCATGGAATTGGCCAAGCAAACCATGGGAGCGGAGCGTATAAATGTTAATTTTGCTGGGCCATGTGAGGGCCATATGTACCTGGTTTATGGTTGACGCACATTCAAAGTGCCCAGAGGTGCAGTTAGACATCAGCAACATGTAAAACACAACAGCTCAGTCCCACATCATCCAGCGACCAATGGGCAGGCTAAAAGGTTTGTTCAGACATTGAAATAAACATTGAAGACCTCCAGGGGTTAATTTACTCTTCAGAGACTGCTTGAAACATTATTGTTGACATTTTAGCAACACACCACACCCAACAACAAAGGATTCCCCCTTCCCTTTTGGATTTGAGGTGCAGCTGTGCACTTGTCTAGATGCCTTTAAACCCTGCAGTGTGACAGCTGCAGTGAGACTCACACAAACCCCACAGGTTCTCCACTGAGCTGGTCGTTTAAAGCCTAGACAATTTGTCATCAGTGCCACGGTGCTTTCTCGTCATAACAGGGCAAAAGAAAGATGGCCATCAGGCGAGCTGGAGAAGTGACTGCTAAAAGTAGTCCAGTCTCGTACACTGTGGGTGTTGAAGCTTCTGAGGAATGGAGATGCCATGTTAACTAACTATTCTGAATTAAACAGCTGAAACTCAGATGACACAACCATCTTATACAATCATTGTGCCCACTGCTGTACTTCTTAATAATCTGTAATATTAATATACACTGACACGATTGGATGAGAACTGAATTTAGATGGATGATAACATCACTGTTTTCTCCAGAGCTGCTTTATAAATGAATTGAACTCATTCAGTAATTGGTCAACTTTAACACAGTTATTGAATCAAACTGAATCAACACTGAACTGATTCCAGCTGAGGAATGACTGCTTACTATTATCTTTTTAGAGCTGCTTTACAGCAGAATTGAATTCTGTTTGCATCATGCTATGCTATGCTGATGACACCCAACTCTATCTCTCCTCAAAGTCCATCACAAGCTCCACCCACTCAACCCTTACAACCTGCCTCACTGACATTAAATCATGGATGCAAGAAAACTTTCTCCAATTCAACTGCAATAAATCAGAGATTCTCATAATTGGTCCTAACTCCCTCACCCGACATGCCCAGACCTTTTCCCTCAACATTGATGGCTCCAATGTCACCACCTTCACCTGCATCCGTAACCTTGTAACCATCTTCGATCCTACCCTCTCCTTTGTACCGCATGTCAACCATGTCACCAAAATAGCCTTCTTTCACCTTCGTAACATTGCACGCCTCCATCCCTCTTTGTCTACCACTGCATCTGAAACCCTCATCCATGCCCTCATCAACAGCATTCTTTATGGACTACCATACAAAATCCTCGATAAACTCCACCCTCCGCCACGATCATATCATCCCTGTCCTCTACAATCTTGGCTCCCAGTCAAACACAGGATCAACTTATATACTTCAATATATCAACTTATAACAACAAAATACTTCTCCTCACATACAAAGCCTTTAAAAATCTTGCCCCTCCATACCTCTCCGTCCTACTAACCCCCCATATTCACGCGCCTCCTCAGGTCCATTGGTGCTGACACACTCAAGACCATCAGGACTAAGCGCCGGACCTGGGGCGACAGAGCCTTCTCAGCTGCTGCACCAACTCTCTGGAATCCCCTCCCCGACCACATCAAGTCAAGTCAAGTCAAGTCACCTTTATTTATATAGCGCTTTTTACAATACAAATTGTTTCAAAGCAGCTTTACAGAGATAACAGGAAAACAATGTTGTAATAGTATTGTTAAATTCAAAATTAAATGTTAAATGTCCCCAAATAAGCAAGCCAAAAGCCAATGGCGACAAAGGCGAAGAGAGGCGAAAAAGGCAACAGTGGCAAGGAACCAAAACTCCATCAGATGACAGAATGGAGAAAAAAACCTTGGGAGAACCCAGGCTCAGTCAGGGGGCCAGTCCTCCTTTGGCCAACGAACGAACAGTGTATGATTATGAGTTAGGCAGCATAATGTCAGGAGTCAGATCTGATCAGAACTTTCACGATATTTATCCAGTTCATCTGGTTGGGGTTGGGTCATCCGGCCGGTGAGGAGATGACTGTGTTGAGGTGTCCATGGGCCTTCACAGTGTTGATGGGGCTGGCTCATCAGGGATGCGTTGTCGTCGTGTCCATGTGATGGTCCTTCCTCAGATCTGGATATGGCCTGGATCCGGCGGTTCGCGGTAAACCTCGGGATAAGCAGAGAGACTAATATTAGCGTAGACGCCATCCTTCTTATGATGTACAAAGTACATCAGGAATTATGGGAAGTGTTCCCGGTTCCGGCTGATCTAAACTATGCAGCCTAACATTGAATTATAGAAATCTATAATGTGTTATGTGTATGCTAAGCCAAAGAGATGTGTTTTTAGTCTAGATTTAAACTGACAGACTGTATCTGCTTCCCGGACTGTGTTAGGAAGATTGTTCCAAAGTTTTGGTGCTAAATAGGAAAAGGATCTACCGCCAGCAGTCGATTTTGATATTCTAGGTATTATCAATTGGCCAGAATTTTGAGATCGCAATAGACGTGAAGGACTATAATGCGTTAAGAGCTCGCTCAAGTACTGGGGAGCTAAACCATTTAGTGCTTTGTAAGTAATCAGCAATATTTTAAAATTTATACGATGTTTAATAGGCAGCCAATGCAGTGTTGACAGAACCGGGCTAATATGGTCATACTTCCTGGTTCTGGTAAGAACTCTAGCGGCTGCGTTTTGAACTAGCTGTAGTTTGTTTATTAAGCGTGCAGGGCAACCACCCAGTAGAGCATTACAATAATCTAGCCTTGATGTCATGAATGCATGAACTAATTGTTCCGCATTTGTCAGTGAGAGCATATGACGTAATTTAGATATATTTTTAAGATGGAAAAATGCGGTTTTACAGATACTAGACACGTGACTTTCAAATGAAAGATTGGTATCAAAGAGCACACCCAGGTTCCTAACTGACGACGAAGACTTAACAGAGCAGCCATCGATTGTTAGACAATATTCTGGGTTATTACGTGTGGCAGTTTTTTGTCCAATGATTAGAATCTCTGTTTTTTCAGAATTTAGTAATAGGAAATTACTGGTCATCCAATTTTTTATATCAGCTATGCATTCCGTTAATTTTGAGAATTGGTAAGTTTCGTTAGGTTTTGAAGAAATATACAGCTGAGTATCATCAGCATAACAGTGGAAGCTAATTCCATATTTCCTAATGATATATCCTAATGGTAGCATGTACAGAGTGAACAGCAGCGGTCCTAGTACTGAGCCTTGTGGTACGCCATACTGAACTTGTGATCGATAAGACATCTCTTCATTTACTGCTACAAACTGAAAACGGTCAGATAAGTATGATTTAAACCATGCTAGTGCAATTCCACTAATGCCAACATAGTTTTCTAGTCTATTTAAAAGAATGTTGTGGTCGATAGTATCAAATGCAGCACTAAGATCAAGTAACACTAATAGAGAGATACAACCACGATCGGATGATAAGAGCAAATAATTTGTGACTTTAATGAGAGCAGTCTCAGTACTATGGTACGGTCTAAATCCGGACTGAAAATCCTCGCAGATATTATTTCTTTCTAAAAAGGAACACAGTTGTGATGATACTGCTTTTTCTAGTATCTTTGACAGAAAAGGCAGATTCGAGATTGGCCTGTAATTGACTAATTCTGTCGGATCAAGTTGCGGTTTTTTAACAAGCGGTTTAATCATAGCCAACTTAAAGGTTTTTGGTACGTATCCTAGAGACAAAGATGAATTAATGATATTTAGAAGAGGATCTATGACCTCTGGAAGCATCTCTTTCAGTAGCTTAGTCGGTATAGGGTCTAGCATACAAGTTGTCGATTTAGATGAATTAACAAATTTGCTAAATTCTTCCTCTCCTATAGCAACAAATGAATCAAAATGTTCCTCACGGAGACTACAATGCACTCCCTGATGCGCTACTGTAGTAGACGGTTGCATAGTTATAATTTTGTCCCTGATATTATAGATCTTATAAGTGAAGAAGTTCATAAAGTCATTACTGCTGTGTTTCTTGGAAACTTCTGGGCTTGAAGCTTTCTTTTTCGTTAGTTTAGCCACTTGTTCAAATAAATACCTAGGATTATGTTTATTTTCTTCTAATAGGGTTGAAAAATAATCCGTTCTAGCATCTTTTAATGCCTCTCTGTAAGCAATCGAGCTCTCCTTCCATGAAATCCGAAATACCTCTAGTTTTGTTTTCTTCCAGTTTCGCTCCATTTTTCTGGCTGCTCTCTTAAGGGCCCGGGTGTGCTCATTGTACCACGGCGTTGGACTATTTTCTTTAATCTTCTTTAAGCGCAACGGAGCAACTATGTCTAAAGTGCTGGAAAAGAGAGATTCAAACGTTTCTGTTACAATATCAAGTTCTTCTAAGCTATCCGGGATGCTGAGATGATGAAACTGATTAGGAAGATTATTAATAAAGCCATCTTTAGTGGCAGAAGTGATAGGTCTAACATATTTATAACACGGAGTCGGCTTTGCAGCCTTGGCTAAATGTAATTTACACAAGACTAGATAATGATCTGAGATGTCGTCGCTCTGCTGCAGAATTTCAACGGCATCAACATCTATTCCATGAGATAATATTAGATCTAGAGTATGATTACGACAATGAGTAGGTTCTGACACGTGTTGTCTCACTCCAATTGAGTTTATAATGTCTTTAAATGCCAATCCCAATGCATCTTTTTCATTATCTACATGTATATTAAAATCACCAACAATTAGGACTTTATCGGCAGCCAATACTAATTCTGATAGAAAGTCAGCAAATTCTTTGATAAAATCTTTATGGTGCCCTGGTGGCCTGTATACAGTAGCCAGCAGAATTCTCAAACGTGATTTATTGTTTACACTATATATTTTTACATTAAGCACCAACACTTCAAAAGAAGTATATTTAAAACTAGATTTCTTAGTGGTTTTGAAAATATTACTATAAATTACAGCAACACCTCCCCCTTTGCCTTTCGGACGAGGCTCATGTTTATAACAGTAATCTTGCGGAGTGGACTCATTTAAAGTAATGTAATCGTTTGGTTTTAGCCAGGTTTCTGTCAAACACAGCACATCTAGGTTATAGTCTGTAATCTTATCATTAACTATGAGCGCTTTTGAATTAAGGGATCGAATATTCAACAACCCAAGCTTTATCGTTTGCTCATCTGTATTATATCTGTTTTTTATTTGTTGAACATCAAATAAACTTTTAACCTTAGAAAGGTTTGGCAGTTTTTTGGATTTCCAAATTCGGGGAACAGACACACTCTCTATATGATGATATCTAGGTGAAAGAGCCTCTATGTGATGGGATTTATCTGACCTTGGTGACGTGAGGCCGCTAGCAGACGGTCGGTTTAGCCAGTCTGTCTGCTTCCTGACCTGAGCCCCAGGTTGTCATGTTTTATCTCTAAGACTATGAGCCAAATTACTAGAGAGAAGAGCAGCACCATCCCAGGAGGGATGAATACCATCTCTTTTCAACAGGTCAGGTTTGCCCCAAAAACTTTTCCAATTGTCTATGAATTCTATATTATTTTGCGGACACCAATTAGACAACCAGCCATTGAGTGAACACAATCTACTAACTATCTCATCACTCCTTCGAACAGGAAGGGGGCCAGAGCAAATTACAGTGCCTGACATCGTACTTGCGAGTTCAAACACCTCTTTAATATTAATTTTGGTGATCTCCGACTGGCGAAGTCGAACATCATTTGTGCCGATGTAGCCGGCGCTGCCTGCACTTCACCGACTACTGCGTTGTGTTCCGGCGCACTGAAGACAGGACACTGACGTTCCTCTATTCAATTTTATTCTGCACAATCTGCACAATTTTCAAAGAGAGCAAAAGATCAGGACTCTACTTTGTCAGAATCAGCCTCTCTCAGTCAAGTGTAACGTAGACTTAGAAAATCACATTCAAAAATCAGAAAATAAAATACAAAATAATTATAAACATATTGCATGTTATTTCTGCTATTATCTTTGGACTTTAAGCTTTTACATTAACATTATGCAACATGAAATTAACCATCTTCCTCTCAATAATTAATACATACATTAATATGCACGAAGCTCAATGTCCATACATAATATCTGGGCTGTTAAATGCCATAGAACATCAATCAATACAAAAATACTTTTAAACAAACACATTAAACCTGACATTGGAAGTACATACCTGCACAATTTTCAAAGAGAGCAAAAGATCAGGACTCTACTTTGTCAGAATCAGCCTAATCATAAAAAAAAGAACAACTGAAATATAGGGCTTCATCATATGACGATAGAATGAAGAGCGCTAGCATACAGCACGAGGTTAGCTATGTTAGCAATTTCTTTAGCTCTCAAACAAACACAATTCTTGACACATCTTCACTAAATGTAAGTGCACTCTTCATGAAATACACATACAAATTATCATGTGCACTAAAACTACAATTATAACAGGTATATTTCGAGTTTACATTACGCTGACGTGAACACATACCTCTCTCAGTCAAGTGTAACGTAGACTGAGAAAATCACGCGAAAATTCAGCATATGACCACAACTCTAGCCTCTTTCCAATAGAGGGCGCACTTACACGAATCTTAACTCTCCCAATACCTATAAGTTACCATTAACTCACTGAACAATACAACATTTTGGTGAAATAAACTTGATTATCCACAAAATAGAAAACAAAAGGTTACAAAAAAATATTTGTCACTCTTTAACCTGTTACATTCACCCCTCTTTAATTTCACCAAAATTCTTAACACGTAAAGGGGTAGAAAAGAAACATAAGATACAAAACAGAAGCTTTTGTTCACTTGGTCCAAGATAACCCTGGGACTCCATTCTCAATACACAGCATATAAAGCTACTTACAAAGTAAGTTAAAAGAAAACAGCAGTTGATCAGGCTACTGCCCCTTCTAGTGAATATGATGCCTCTTACACCATATAAGATCTTGGAACACTTTCCCTCCAATTTGAACATCTCATGACCCAAGTCATACTACATGTGATAAAGAAAGGTATCTAAGTCTCTTTTTTTTCTCTATCTAAAATAAGGAGAGTAAAGACAGTGACTTCCTATTGACCCCTTTTACAAAACCCCTGGTAAGTGGTTTCTGCGCCATGTTCTCTATCAAGCGATTGACTGCCTTAACAACCCTGCCAGTGCGTGTCCTAACAACCTGTTTCTCAGGCTCTTGTGCTTTTGCAGGTGTCTGACTATCAGTCATAGTGACAGGTGAGATGATGTCCGAGGACTCTGTCTCGTCTGAGTCAGGAACATCAACTGGGGAGACAGAATCAGTGTCAGTCAAGTGTAAGTCAGGGGGCACACTGGAATCCATCAAGTCTCTCACAGGTGAGTATTCGATTCCCCCTTGGCCTCTGACCTTTTTAGACTGGGCTTCCGTAGGTGTCAGTTGAACAGAGTCTCTAGACAAGGAGTGGGGTATTTCATTCTCCATCTCAGGCTCATCAACTTCTCCTATAGACTCAGACTCAGCATCAGATGACGCGTTTATCCACGAGCAGGTACGATCCTCAGAAGTGTCTACTGCCAGACCACTCAAGGCATCAACAGAAGGAGGCTGGAGCTCACTGGCCACATCGGAGGCAGCTTCATCCATCTCTTCCCTGCTTTGATCTGGCACAGGCAAGAAGCTCACATCCAACATCAGATTCCGATGAACGACTTTGGTTTTCCCACTCTCCTCCCTGACTTTGTAAACGTGAGTCTGAGGGTTTCGGTCTATGATGGTATACATGGTGGGCTCCCACTTGTCTGCTAACTTCCTCTTCCCTCTCTCTGCTTTATTAGCAAGCAAAACTCGGTCGCCAACGTTCAAGTGGGTTCCACGTACTTTCTTGTTGTATCCATCAGCTTGATGCTGCTGTCCTTTCCTCGCATGCTGCTGAGCTATGCCAGCAGCCAAATGGAGGTTCGCCATCAACTTCTCTGCATAGGTCTTATAATTCACCACGACGGGATCCCTCAAGACCTGTTTGAAGACCATATCTACTGGGAGTCTGGGGACTCGGCCATACATCAAGTAAAACGGGGGATATCCAGTTGTTTCATGAATGGTGGAGTTATACGCAAAGGTCAAAGTCTGTATCTGTTGGACCCAATGTTGTTTAGCTGCCAGCGGTAGGGAACGCAACATACTGCCCAGCGTCCTATTGAACCTTTCGGTCTGCCCATTTCCCATAGGGTGGTATGCTGTTGTGTGTGTTTTCTTGATCCCTGTGAGGCTGAGGAGTTCAGCTATGAGCTTGCTTTCAAAGTTGGCTCCCTGATCGGAATGTATTCGCTCCGGAAAACCGTAGATGCAGAACACATTATCCCATAACTTCTTTGCTATCTGCTTTGCAGTTTGGTTGACACAAGGGAAAGCGTGAGCCAATTTTGTGAAGTGGTCTGTTATGACTAACACATCCACAGATCTTTGCTTACAGTCCTCAGCACTCCAAAAATCAATGCACACCAGCTCCATGGGTGCCGAAGTGCGGATGCTCTCCAAGGGAGCTCGGGCAGCTGGTTCAGGAGTCTTTGCAAGAATACATCGTCGGCAGCATTTCACATATTCCTTGATATCTCTTCCCATTTGCGGCCAAAAGAAACGCTGTTGGGCAAGGTGTGCTGTTCTGGCCTGCCCTTGATGCCCAGCGAGGTCGTGTACACCAGCGAGAGCCTTGGCCTTCAAGCTAGCAGGCAGCACAAATTGATACCTCTTCTCTCTACTTAATGGGTCTTTGATCACCCTATATAGAACTCCATCCTGGACTTTTAAGTGACGCCACTGCTTGCACAGTTTCTGGGCTGTAAGAGCTAACCTACTTCTCCCTCACTTAGATGGTGGCTCACCCCTCTGAATGAGTGGCAGGACCTCCCTGATAGCTGGATCTGTTTCCTGACTGTGCCTTAGCTCGCTGATGGAGAGGGCCGGAAGTGTGTCTTGTTCTGAGGGTACCGCCTGGGGAAAAACATTGAGAAACTGTGTGGCTCTTATCTCTGCTCCCCTTTTCCACTCTACGTGAGCTTCACAAGCAGATCTCACATCCGAGGGTTCTTGACTGCCGGCCAGCATATCTCGGGTATCCTTGGTTACGCAACAGCCTGCATTGAGTGCCTGATGACACTGAGTCTTGCACCGAAAGAGATCTTGGACTTTCTCCTCCTTAGTTCCCTCTGCTTCAGCCAAAAGACTTTCATATGGCTCGCTGATCAACCTTTGGCTCACTGACTTAGTAAAAGGATCTCTACTTAGGGCGTCTGCCACAATGTTCTTTATCCCAGGGATGTGTTTGATACTGAAAGTGTATGGGGAAAGCTTTGCCACCCACCTTTGTTCACAAGCGTCAAGTTTTGGTTTGGTCATGATATAAGTCAAAGGATTATTGTCGGTCCACACTGTAAAAGTGTGGCCCTTCAACCAGTGGCTGAATTTTTCACAAACACTCCATTTGAGCGCCAAGAACTCCAGGCGGTGGGCAGGATACCTCTTTTGTGAGCCAGTGAGGGCAAAGGCGATCGGGCGTGCCTTCATTTCCCCTTCTGGTATCTGGGACAGAACTGCCCCAAGGCCGTCAAGAGACGCATCAATGGACAGAACCAAGGGCTTAGAGAAGTCTGGATGGGTGAGGACCACACAGTTCAGGAGCTTCTCCTTAAGACTGGCGAAAGCGGAGCCGCAGTCAGAGGTCCAGTCCGCAGGTTTGAGCTTTCTGTAGACTCCTGAATTCTGACTGTACTTCCCGACCTTTCCTCTCCGTTTCTGGCCAGCTGTGAGAGCGAACAGGGGTTTTGCGATGGAGGAGCAATTTGGTATAAAATGTTGGTAATAAAATACCATCCCCAGGAACGACTTCACTCTGTGGACTGAAGGAGTGCAGCCATCGTCTTCCATCAAGTCCCTTTTTGACATTTTGGCGATGACCTCGACCTTCTCCGGGTCAACAGCAACACCGTCACCATCAACAATGTGTCCGAGGAACTTCACAGACCTCCGCAACAGATGGCACTTTTTTGGACTCAACTTCAGGTTGTGCTCCCGCAGCCTCTGAAAAACAACCTCCAATCTGCTGAGGGCCTGCTGTTCATTGGGGGCAAAGATCAAGAGGTCATCTAGGTAGCACAGGAGACTACTGAAGTTAAGATCACCAAAGATACTCAGCATCATCCTCATGAACGACGCTGGACTGTTGCAAAGCCCCTGCGGCATTCTGTTATACTCGTGCAGGCCTAGTGGTGTCGTGAAGGCGGTATACTTTTTGTCCTCCTCATGCATGGGCAGGTTATAAAAGCCAGACGTAAGGTCCATGGTGCTGAAGACAGCATTACCGCCAAGGGCAGCCAAACAGTCCGATTGATGGGGCAAAGGATGAGCATCCTTGATGGTTCTAGCATTCAGCCATCGAAAGTCTGTGCATATACGGAGATCGCCATTTTTCTTCCAGACCATCACAAGTGGGGAAGCATATTCACTCATTGATTTCCGTATGATTCCCTGCTCTTCCATCTCGGTGAGAACTTTACGCAGCTTTTGATAGTGGGCTGGCGGCACTCTGCGATACGGAAGACGGAAGGGACGGTCATCAGTGAGGCGGATTCTATGCGCAAAGCCCTTGGCTTCTCCACAGTCAAGATGATGCTTTGAGAATACATCCTGATACTTCTCCAGTAACGCCACAAGTTGGAGCTTGGTGGAGTGGCTCGCTTCACAATGGTCAATGTCGACATTTCCCAGACCAGACTTCTGCAGTCTGTCTTTCAGGTCAGTGTTGTCGTCCTGTTTCTCATGAGTCACTCCAACAGAGCCAGAGCCACTCTGACAGGAACCCTGGAACAGTGTGAGGTCTTCAACAGCAACACAAGTAGAGACGTCTGCGAGCTTGCTGTTCTTTCTCAGGGTGAGTGGTTTGTCAGAGATGTTGGTGATTTTCATGGGGGTCCAGCCATCTCCCCACAGCGGCGTTACCACTCTCCCCACCATGATGCCCCTGGGCACGCACCTAGAGGTTGTAGGCTCCACCATAACAGTGCTCCCAGGTGACTTGGGCACATCACTTGGCAGTCTACCCCACAGCAGGTACTCTTGTTTGGGGAGGAGAGTCACCGCTTGAGTTAACTTCACTGTCCCTACTTTTTCCGGCACGTCTTCACCCCTCCATCTCGTGAGGCTTGACATCATTTCCAAGAACTGTTCACCATCTGAAGACCCCCTTGTGTTGCTCGAGATAAGTGTCCAATAATTGTTTTGGTTTTTCAGCTGATGCAGCACACATTTTAGCATGTTGGTGCCTACTATGACGTCGTCTTTCTGACCAGTGACCACCAGGACTGGGACCATGCACTTCACCCCATACAGACTTAGTTCCATGTCATACATACACTTGGGGCTCACCTGTACTCCTCCACAGCCAACAAGGATGACGCGCTGCGAGAGTTCTTGCTGTTGGGTCAAGACGCTATCTGATAGTAGTCTCTGCTCTGCCTCTTCACTTATCGTGCAGGCCATTGAGCCTGTATCGAGGAGCCCTTGCAACTGAGCACAGCCATTAACTGTCACTGGTGCATGAAATAACTCACTGAATGTCTCAACTGTGTGAATATTCTGAACAATTACTGTGCAATTATCAGACATTGCTTTACAAACATTGACATACATTTCCTTCAATTCTTCACTTTCATCAAGGGTTGACGCTTTAGTGCTCACACATCCCCTTTCCGTATGTGAGCTATCTAGTTTAAACTGGCTCCACCTTGCTCTGGTTTAGGCGGTGCTTGAGCTGACTGTGGCTGGGTGTTAATTCTTGGCCGGCGTTGTTGGCACTCCCTCTTCCAGTGGCCGGGCTTGTAACAGCCCATACAGAGGTTCGCCTGTCTACAGTGCACAGTAGTTGAGTGTTCAGCCGACTGACAGACTCTACATCTACTCTGAACAATGGCCGCTGGCCCCCTGCTCAGTGGCATGACTGCTGCTGTCTGGGTCGTCTGCTCCAGCACACGGTTCAGCAAGCCAATGAGAGACTGGATGCAGTCGCTCTCTGTCTGAGGAGAGGATGGGAGCCCCATTGTCTTCGGGCAGCAAGTAAGGTCTGTGATGTTATTAACGGTAACCGTCTCTACTGCTGTTGTCTGAGCATGTAAACCAATGTTCTTTGGCCGGTAAGCTTTGGCTTGAGACATTGTTCTGGTCTCTCTCTGATGTTCTACAAGGTGTTCCTGAATCTCATTTGCCGTCCACTTTTCAGCTGTTTTGCATTTTAAGACACTTGCTAAAGCGGGGTCAGGACAGTGTTTCACCAGCATCATTGTGACTTCATGAGAGGGGTCCTCAATGTTCCGCCCATGCCTTCTCAGACACTCATCCGCAACATCCACGGCTTTATTCAAGCGTATCCAATAGTCCATCGGGCTTTCTCCAGCCAAAGGAAGTGTGTTATAGAAGTCTGCTAAAGGCATTGATGAGTAAGTTACCTCACTGAAATGTTGTTTCAGAATATCAAAGACGAGCTTGGAGTTTTCAGCTGGCTGCAGCGATGGCATGCTGCGCAGGGTAACTCTCACAATGTCTCTAGCCTTTCCCATAAGTCTCGACATTATCTCCTGGGAGTACTCTTGAAGGGCCACACCCCTCTTACTCAGATAAACACTCATAATTTCTTCCCACTCATGCACTGTATGCTTGTCTGTTCCATCACCCCTGAAGTACGGCGGCTCTTTGACATCTGTCTTCATAACTAACTTTACTCCAGTCATGTTCAAGTCAGACTGTCCATATCCTAAGTTCAGGCTTGGTGTAGGAGTGGTTTGACTATCTGCACTACCAACAGATCTCTGTAATTGACTAGTAATGTTCTCTCCTATTTCGTGGGCTAATTGTGAGATGAGATTCCCTAGGTTCGCGGAACTCACATCTGGACTAGACACTGGCTGACGTGGAGAATGTTCATCTGTGCGCACGTGAGAGTATGAGAACACAGGACGGCCCACTAAACTACCACCATTCTCAATGTCTGGGGCATCTCCTAATCTACGCATGTGTGGTGCAGGAGAATACTCGTCCGTGTGCATGCGTGTGGATGAGAGTACAGGTCTGTCTAGTACACTAGAACCTTTAACCGGCGTGCACTCTTCCCTACTCATAACCCTGCCCCTCCCAAGGCTTGGCACCTTAGCATCCCCAAAGCTAAAGGGTGTCTGCACATCTTTACCATAAGCCATTTTTTTCAAAAGTTGTAATGTGATCAGCTATGGTAGTACTATGTGAATTACTAGAACACGTAAATATGGTCTGCAAATCACAACGTAAAATAAAATTAGTCGAGATAGAAGCGATCAAGTGTTACAATTTACACATTAACATTAGTCCATATACTTGTCAATGTCCCGAAGAAGTTCCTACTCGTCACAGCAACCACCGGCGATCACCCTGGCGATGATCTGAAGCGAAGAAATCCGGGTCACGGCACCAATGTAGCCGGCGCTGCCTGCACTTCACCGACTACTGCGTTGTGTTCCGGCGCACTGAAGACAGGACAATTTTCAAAGAGAGCAAAAGATCAGGACTCTACTTTGTCAGAATCAGCCTCTCTCAGTCAAGTGTAACGTAGACTTAGAAAATCACATTCAAAAATCAGAAAATAAAATACAAAATAATTATAAACATATTGCATGTTATTTCTGCTATTATCTTTGGACTTTAAGCTTTTACATTAACATTATGCAACATGAAATTAACCATCTTCCTCTCAATAATTAATACATACATTAATATGCACGAAGCTCAATGTCCATACATAATATCTGGGCTGTTAAATGCCATAGAACATCAATCAATACAAAAATACTTTTAAACAAACACATTAAACCTGACATTGGAAGTACATACCTGCACAATTTTCAAAGAGAGCAAAAGATCAGGACTCTACTTTGTCAGAATCAGCCTAATCATAAAAAAAAGAACAACTGAAATATAGGGCTTCATCATATGACGATAGAATGAAGAGCGCTAGCATACAGCACGAGGTTAGCTATGTTAGCAATTTCTTTAGCTCTCAAACAAACACAATTCTTGACACATCTTCACTAAATGTAAGTGCACTCTTCATGAAATACACATACAAATTATCATGTGCACTAAAACTACAATTATAACAGGTATATTTCGAGTTTACATTACGCTGACGTGAACACATACCTCTCTCAGTCAAGTGTAACGTAGACTGAGAAAATCACGCGAAAATTCAGCATATGACCACAACTCTAGCCTCTTTCCAATAGAGGGCGCACTTACACGAATCTTAACTCTCCCAATACCTATAAGTTACCATTAACTCACTGAACAATACAACATTTTGGTGAAATAAACTTGATTATCCACAAAATAGAAAACAAAAGGTTACAAAAAAATATTTGTCACTCTTTAACCTGTTACACCGACGTGAATAACAATCTTAGAGAATTTACGATTAGCATTAGCCAGCATTTTTAAATTTGCTTTGATGTCAGGCGCTCTGGCTCCCGGCAAACATGTGACTATGGTGGCTGGTGTCTCTATTTTCACGTTCCGTGTAATAGAATCGCCAATTACCAGGGCACAATCAACATAATTCTCAGTGGGTGTTTCACTGAGTGGGGCAAATCGATTTGTTATGGTGATCGGAACAGAAGAGTGGTTTTTTGATCCGCGACTAGAGCGATCTCTCACAGTTACCCATCTGCCTGGCTGCACAGGCAATAACTCAGCCGGAACCGTATCATGTAAATGGTTCACTATGCTAGGCGCATCCAAAGTAGTATCTAAGGCTCGTGCACACTTACTATCCTCGATTAAAGTTTGGATGCGTGTCTCTAATTCTGAAATCTTCTCCGTCAGCCTGACTGTCTCCTTGCATTTATCACATATAAACCCTATATTGCCGACGGGGAAGGCTATGGTAAACATGTGGCATGAGGTGCAGGTGACAATAACAGGACAAGACATTACTCACCGTGTTTGTTGACTGATTCTTACTCACCTAGGCTTTTTATGAACTCAGAGGCGCGGGCGCGCACGAGAAAAATAAATAAATAAATAACTGAGCGCACGGGCGGCGCGTTAACAGGCTAACGAGATACAAGCGTGTTGTGTTAACAATAACGGAAGCTAGCGATATTAGGTTAGTCTGAGATGTTAGGTAAACTGTTTTAGTAGTATAAACACTAGAAATGATCGTAAATGTATGGTTCAAAACAGAGAGAAAATACGAGGCTTTAGATGGAGCTTACAGCCCCGGAGCAAACACACTCACACACAGCAGGCAGCGAGGCAGACAGACATCAAACAGTCAAGTACTGGTTTCACTTCATTTTGATGGTCCCTTTAACACATTCTGTTGACTATAAGTAACGTTGCTCCTACATGTCTACTAACTCTCATTAGAATGTTAGTTGAGTATTAATAAACTGGTAGGGTTAGGGTTAGATTAAGTTGACATATAGTTGACAAATTACTTATAGTCAGTAGAGTGTCTGTTGGAGAACCATCACAATAAAGTATTTGCAGATATTAAGCAGACGGTCTACTAATACTCCAATGAGAGTTAGTTGACATATAGTTGCAAAGTTACTTATAGTCAATAGCACGTTCAAAAGGGACCATCAAAATAAAGTGTTACCCACACCTCTTTGAACTTGCTTTTTCCCATTAACAGACTTTCCCAGTTCTTCATCCCTTCATCGCCACATCTTTCTTTGCATCTGCTTGTCCATGTGCCTATGTATTTTTTTTTTTCATTTCTTGTGCTAGTTAATTAACTCTGTCTATATACCTTGTTTGTTTGTTTTATTGATGTAAACCAATAACTGTAAAGCGTCTTTGAGTGTCTAGAAAAGCGCTATAAAAATTAAATGGATTATTATTGTTATTATTATTATTATTATTATCATTGAATTGTTATTTTCCTGTTTATCAATGTCCGTGCTGAAAAGAACAGCATAAACCAGCATGAATTACATGCTGGTCAAGGCTGGTTTATGCTGGTACAGTGCTGGTCTGACTGGTAGACCAACATAGTCATTCTGCTCTCAAACAAACCGGAGCTGGTGAAGTTGGTTTACCAGCATGGTCTTGCAGGGTTGAGTGTGAGTAGGCCCTTGATGTTAAACGGCGGTTGGCATCCAACTTTAATGGTGCATTACCGCCACCTACTGGAGTGTGGACCAGAGCTAGACAGGGATAAACTATATCTATAAAGGTAGATTATAATAATTAAATAAATAACAAATAATCACACACAGAAAAAAAATTCCAGAGCTGGCAACTATATCCTATCTGCCAGACCTATGTCATTTAGGAAACTAAATAAATGTGTACTATTGTCATTTAATATTTTTCCCAGTAGTTCCTTAAAGAAAGTTCCTTCTTATGCCTTCTTTCATCTTTATCCTTTCCCTCTCATACTTCTGACATTCAAACACCACATGTTCAACAGTTTCAATACTATTGCAAAATTCACAGTCACAGTGAAAATTCCTCTTCATCCCAACATCTCTGACACTTTTCCATAATTTTCATCCAGATTTGGTCCTTAGCTTCTGCTTTACTTATTGAAATTGACATTTCAACAACTTCCCTTTTACTGCTTGTTCAGTTTTCCCGCTACTCCTTGGTCGTCATGGTTACTAATATGATTTCCCATCAGGTTCAGCTGTGTCATCTGTTTGCCTGTGTATTTAAGTTCCTGTGTTCTCTTTCATTGGTTCACTCAACACTACGGAAAGCGCAGTGGGGATATCATGTGGATGTGCTGATTGCCTGAAGCCCTATAGAATCACGCCAATTCATTGGCTGATGGCACTCGCGCAAAGCTGGCTCCGCCCCGACGCTCTTACGTCGTAACATGATGAACGCGCGTGCGCCATCTTCTCAGATTTCTCTGCCTTCACAAAGCGGTCACTTCAAGCCCTTCGTTCGGTTTTTCTGAGCCCGAATTTTGCAAAATCAACTAAGCTTTCGTCTCGACGCTTCAGCGACTGTTAGAAGTGGAACTCTGTTCTCCTTACAGTGAAGTGTCATTATCGACGCTGCTCTCCGCCATGCGTTCGTTTTATTTCGAACGACGACCCTCACAGTAAGTGTGTTAAATGTATGGGTTTTTCGCATATGCGTGAGGCTGTATTAGGATTGTCAAAATGTAAATTTTGTGACATTCTCCTTCTCAAAACCCTCCGCTCTAGACTCGCGTTTTTTGAGGAGGAGTCATTCGTTCCCCCCCATCAGGGGCGTAAGTTTCGGAGACTTGTTCGTTCCGGTGAAATCGGAATCCTTTTAGAATGAAAAGGATGCTAGGCAAAAGTTCTACCACTGGCCAATTAAAGGACACACGTCAAACAGTCGGATATATGTATTTATTCGCGTGATTCATTCATTTATAGGCACGCGCGCGCACTTGTCCCACTCACTTTTTTAAGCAAAGTTTGCTTTTTTAAGCAAAGTTTGCTTTTTTAAGCGCGCCACTGCCCCCCATCCCGCTCCCGAGACTGCTGAGGCCTCTCGTGGATCCGCGGCCTGGGGCTCGGATGTTGAGCTCAAGGATATTGAGTACAAGCAGACGGGCCTCGCCCTTTCTCTCTCCCCCTCTCTGTCCCTCGAGCCGTTCCTGATCCGCAGGTCAGAAAGAAGAGAGCCTCACCAGATCTACGAGGTTGGGACAGACTGCGCAAGCGTTTCTGCCCTCCTCCGACCCTGTCACCTTCACCACCCAGTGTGTTTCGAAGTGCAGGTCCTGTTTCACTCTCTTCACCCAGTCCGGCGCAGGAGGACGGAGACGCTTCTTGCTTTCTCCCCTCGCTCCCGGTGCACGTTACACCCGCCAATCGCTTCCTCGGAGGCACAGTTCGTTTTCCTCTGGAGCAGGCGGACCCAGTTACTTCTATCCAGGCGGTGGTACCCCCCCAGTATGTGTCAGGACGCCAAGCGCTCTCCTCCACGGTCAACCACGCCTCCCCATGGGAACCAGCGCAACACCCTGCCTCAGGTATGTCCCTTGCACTGCAACACTCCTCTCCCTCTATCACATTTCTTTCAAGAATGGGAGCGTTTACCAGGGGTATCGCCTTGGATCCTTTGCACAGTTCGGCTCGGCTACACGCTTCAGTTTTGTCGCAACCCCCCCTGCTTCAACGGGGTCTTTCCTACTGTAGTCGACAGCGGCGCTCAGGCTACTATACTACAGCAGGAGATTTCATCCCTTCTGCTGAAGGGGGCGATAGAAGAGATTCCTTCGGGGGAAGTCAAACAGGGCTTCTACAGCCGTTACTTCCTGGTCCCGAAGAAGGGAGGCGGCCTGCGGCCGATACTAGATCTTTGCTGGTTAAATTTCTCTTTACAAAGGGAAATTCAAGATGTTGACGCTGAAGGCTATCATATCTCATATCCGGCTGGGGGACTGGTTCGTGACTGTAGACCCACGGGGCCAGCCCTTTGCCTATTGAAGGTGTCGCGCAGTTGCTTTCGTGCCCTGTCAATCTGCCGGGACCCCCTCTTCCTTCAGAAAGGAGTCGGTATGGGTGCGGTATTCCGTCTGGGGAGGCTGGGGAGTGGTTTTCGAGGGCAGGCCAGCGTGTGGGGTTTGGACTGGCGAGACCCTCTCGTGGCACATAAACAGCTTGGAACTGAGGGCTGTCTTCCTGCCTCTTTGCCACTTTCTCCCTTTCCTCGAAGGACACCATCTCATTGTCAGAACGGACAATATGGCGGTAGTGTCCAATGTAAACAGAAAGGGGGGTTCACGATCACGCACCCTAGACACGCATGCGCGTCACCTTCTCTTGTGGTCCCAGGACAGGTTCCTCTCTCTGAGAGCAGTTCATGTCCCAGGGATTCTGAACCTCACAATAGATTTTAAAAGCTCAGAAACTCAGGTCTGGGGAATGGATGTTGAACCGCCAGATGGTGGCCCTTATCTGGGAGTTGTCCGGGAAAGCGGAAATGGACCTTTTTGTATCTCAGGAGTCATCCCAAATGCCTGCTTTGGTTCTCCCTGAGCCCTCCAGCTCCGTTGGGGATAGATGCATTCGCCCACCCATGGCCGATGCAGAAACTCTATGCTTTCCCGCCCATCAAGCTGATCCAGGCGGTTCTGTCCAGAGTGAGGGAGAGCGGAGTCCACATCCTTCTGGTAGCCCCATTCTGGCCGTCCCAGCCATGGTTTTCAGAGCTGATCCCTCTGTTGGAATCCTCCCCCTGGTAGATCCCGGTCAGGGAGGACCTGCTTTCCCAGCTTCAGGGCAGGATATGGCATCCTCGCCCCGACATTTGGAAGCTGTGTGTTTGGCCTATCAGAGGCCGTTAGCTTTAAGCGTTGACCTCCCAACCGACATTCAGGAGACCATCGCGAGTGCTAGAGCCCCTTCTACAAGGAGGCTGTATTCCTCCAAGTGGAGGGTGTTCGAGGCATGGTGCTTAGCACATGATAGGAACCCAGTTAGCTGCCCAGTAGGCTCAGTGCTGGAATTCCTGCAGGAGAAGTTTGCCTCCGGAGCGGCTGCTACCACTCTCAGAGTATATGTCGCAGCTATTGCCGCTCATAGAGAATCAGACGAGATTCCCTTGAGGAAACTGAGGTTAGTTTCGGCCTTCATGTGTGGGGTTAGGCGCCTGAAACCGGCTCGCCCCCTAGAGTTCCCTCGTGGGACCTGTCAGTTGTCCTGGAGGGTTTGACAGAGGCTCCCTTCGAGCCCTTGGAGTCAGCCCCTGAGCGGATTCTGACTCTTAAGGTTGCTCTTATGTTGGCTTTATCTTCATTAAAGCGGATGGGGGATTTGCAGGCTCTCTCTATTAGTGAGTCATGCTTGGACTTCGCTCCTGGCCTGGTTAGGGTTACCTTGAGGCCGAGGTCAGGGTATGTACCCAAGGTCCTTTCCACGGCGTTCCGCTCTCAGGTTGTTATCCTTAACGCTTTCCACCCTCCTTCTTTTGCCTCTGAGGAAGAAAGGAAACTTAACTTGCTCTGCCCGGTCTGTTCTTTGAAGTTGTATGTAGATCACTCAGGCGGTTTGTTTTGGTGCTGGCCGCCACGGGCTTGCCGCATCAAAGCAGAGGATTTCCCACTGGGTAACGGAGGCTATTTCGCTGGCTTACGAGGTGCGTGGTTTGCCTTCACCTCTTAGCATCAGAGCACATTCCACCAGAAGTATGGCTTCCTCTCAAGCTCTCTTTAGAGGGGCCGTCTTGGAAGACATTTGTGTGGCGGCAAGTTGGTCCTCTCCGCACACTTTTGTGAGGTTCTATCATTTAGATCTTGATATGACTCCAGGTTCCCAGGTTCTATCTGCTTGAACCGATCATGGTTATTATTATCTGGTCTGGTACCAGTTATGGCAGCACATTAGCTTGGCGAGTTTGATATTTCGTTCCCACTGCACTTTCCGCAGCGTTGAGTGTACCTATGAAAGAGAACGTCTCCTATGTTTTCTGAATAGGGAACGAGACACTGCTTTCGCTGCCAAGCTCCTCGCGTATGGAGGGATTATTGGGTCAGATTGAAAACTAAAAGTCTAAAACTAAAAGTCTTAAATGAAAACTAAAAGTCTAAATTTGAAACTAAAAGTCTAAGTCGAAAACTAAAAGTCTAAGTCGAAAATTAATTTGGTATTTAGGATTGGGCATTTGGTATTTAGGATTGGGCAATTGGTATTTAGGATAGGGCATTTTGTATTTAGGATTGGGCATTTGGTCATTTAGCCATTTAGGATTTAGGATTGGGAATTTGGTATTTAGGATTGGGCATTTGAGGATTGA
The DNA here is from genome assembly GCA_031834385.1 of Semotilus atromaculatus. Lineage (NCBI taxonomy): Eukaryota > Metazoa > Chordata > Actinopteri > Cypriniformes > Leuciscidae > Semotilus > Semotilus atromaculatus. The sequence continues at coordinate 19,760,622 of JAULUF010000038.1, read as the reverse complement.
GGATTGAGGAGTGTATGCAAATACGTAGGCGTGGCCCAAATACTGGAGGCTGGGTTTGAAATGGCTGGTGTGCAGAGGCACCTTATGGACAGCAGAGGGCGCCATAAGCCAATGAATCAGCGTGATTCTATAGGGCTTCAGGCAATCGGCACATCCAGATGATATCCCCACTGCGCTTTCCGCAGCATCTCGTTCCCTATTCAGAGAACATAGGTTACGCAAGTAACCAGAGACGTTTTCAGTTCAATTTGTCTTGTCTCATCTGTGTTACACTGAAGCTACGTGTTTGTATTGCCTGTGTGGTGAATTAAAGACTTTTGGAATATGTGTGTGTTTGATTAATAATAGTTGACAAATGTTTATAATAAATTATAAATTATAAGTTGGTACATCATTGTAAATGTAAAAAAATGTTTTTCAAAATATGAAAAATGATAAATACATAAATATTTAAAATATATTGCAGTAGGCCTAAATGTTTATAAAGTAGCCTACATATATTTTAAACCCACTAAAAGCTTAATAATGTTGCTATGTTCTTAAAGTACAAAATGTACTTTAAAGGATTAGTTCACTTTTAAAAAAACTTTTGCTGATAATTTACTCCCAACATCCAAGATGTCCATGCTTTCTTTCTTCAGTCGAAAATAAAGGTTTTTGATGAAAACATTCCAGAATTTTTCTCCATATAATCGACTTCATAGGACCCCACACGGTTCAAAGTCCAAATGACAGTTTCGGTGCAGCTTCAAATGGCTTTAAACGATACCAGAAGATGAATAAGGGTCTTATATAGCGAAACGATCGGCCATTTAAAAAATAAATAAAAAAAATTAAGTTTTATAAGCACAAATGCTCGCCTTGCTCTGTTCTGTGATGCGCGTTCGTGACATCACGTAATACGCAGTTACGTTGAAAAGGTCACGCTTCTGTCCTGACGAAAATTTTCTTTTAGCCTTTTTAATATTAAAACACCCAGGATACGCACACGAAATGGCCATTTTAAATGATAAACTGACACAAAGACATTTGAATATGTGTATATGGTCCTCTTTCTTTACATTTGTAACACTGACTCTGTACTTCCGCCTACGCGTGCTGTGACCTTTTCAACGTAATTGCGTATTACGTGAGTGACGAACGCGCATCACAGAACAGAGCAAGGCGAGCATTTGTGCTTATAAAACTTATAGTTGTTTAACTTATAGTTTTTTAAATGACCAATCGTTTCACTAGATAAGACCCTTATTCATCGTCTGGTATCGTTTAAAGCCATTTGAAGCTGCACTGAGACTGTCATTTGGACCTTGGACCCACCACGTCCCTTTAGGGGCTCCGTATTACCATACTACTTGCATTTAAAGTATATTTTTAATACATTTATACTAAATATTTTTTTTTACCTGGGTGGTTGTTACAATATTAGAATAAATTTGTATTTTTTGTTCCTGTTGACAGTTTTTACATTTTTACATTTTAAATTTTTTAATGATTATATTATTAATCAATTTCATCTTAAGTTTTAAACAAAGTCAAAAATCAAACTGGTGAAACGTTTCAAAGGATCAAATACATGTTCTCCTCCTGTTTCAAAGGATCTTTACACAAATCAGTTAAAAGAGCTTGTGTACATTGCACAACAAAACCATTTAGGGATATGGAAACAAAGAAAGATGCCAAATAACAGCATAATCATATGCAGTTTGTTCAATAACAAGGAATTATGAGAAGAGCTCTTGCTAAGAAAGAGCTATGGATAATGAAAGATCAAAATTGAAAGTTGCTGCTCAAAATCCAGCTGTCAGTCATTCATTCCAAAACTTGTACATGTATCAAAAGGTGTCACTGCCGTCAGGAGCATGAAATATTGTAGTCAATAGTGATAGCATGCACTTTTAACAATTGCTGAAAGAGAATTAATTCAACCAAAGTGAAGGGCCAAGTGCCTAACTAAAAGTCACATAATTAACACTAATCAATAATGACTTTAACAACTTTTAACACTTTCTCACGTTTTGTTGTGATCATAAACCAGCACTCACAAGACAACATATGCTAGTCCACCAGCAACCAGCATGCAAAACATATATTTGCTGGTGACCAACAATGCTTATGCTGTACCTATATTTCAGCAGGGTAAAGCTTCTTTGAAACAATCTGCATTGCATAAAGTGCTATATAAATAAAGGTGACTTGATTTGACTTGACTTCTGTAAGTGTCACTTCTTCCACACTATCACAAAAAGAGCAACTATGTTCTATAGTAACACACAAGTTCAATTCAATTCAATTCAAATTTATTTGTATAGCGCTTTTCACAATACACATTGTTTCAAAGCAGCTTTACAGAAAGTGCATTAAAAATGTACATAGAAAATACAGTTAGTTCATCATGTATTAATTTAGGGCATAACATATCGCCGGCGTTGAGTCGTCTCTTCACAGGCGTCGAGTCGTCTCTCCACAGGCATGGAGACAAGTAGAGTCTCAAACAAGGAAGTGAAGCTAACTATTGGATTCAGACATGCCTGAATGCATCCTCATAGCCTATTTTGACATGGGACTGTTTCGAGGCAAGAGGCAACCTCTAGAGTGGTTAAAAAAAACCAGAATATTTTTGTTGCTGAGAATGCATTATGTTATTGCTTCTTGATTATGAGAGGTGGAAATGTTATCTATCCATCCACACTCCACACTGCTTGTCTGTATAGGGTTGCAGGCAGTGTTTGATGTAATTATGTACAAAGTAATTAAGTAATTTAATATATTTCCTCTTGGAAAAGTAAAGGGATTACTCTTTATGTTTCTGTAATTAAATTACAGTTACTTGTGATGTAATGGCATTAAATAGTGTTTGAACAATTCTATTTAAAATTGTAAATTTAAAATCTAAATTTTTGTCTAATCCCCTTAAATTCTTTAACAGTTCAAGAATAATGTATGCAATTTTCTATTATATATTTGAAAGAATTAAAAGAGCAGTTTCATGGATATTCTTGTATTGTTCACCTGGATGGTTAAGGAGGTATTCATTTAGGTAGGCTACTTCTGCTTGTCTGTCTTCAAATTATGTTCAATCAAAAAATGTTACACAAAAAGTGTACATAGTCTAATTTATAAACAAGAGAAAAAGGTGCAATAAGTGTCTCCCCACAAAGATAGTAATACCAGTTATTTTTTAAACCCATAAATGATTGGACCTAGTTTTATGCCTCGCTTTATCTGGTTATGTTCAATAGGTGGCGGTAAAGTCCGAAAGGAGTGAGTTTCCATCAAACCAGGAGAAGAAGTAACTGCCTTGTGTTACATCAAAAAAAATCCTGATAGTGACTGTAGCTGGAATTCGCTGCATACATACTATAATATAACATGAACGAATCGCTAAATAAATCAAGTTATATAGTTAAACTGGGGTTGTTTCTCATATGAACGGATGTATCAGACACGGTTTAAACGTCCTGTAAATAACACGGAAGTTGATTTGAATTGACTCCCGTTTCAGAAGTAAGTTAACGTTACAAGTCTTCGTTAACTGGGTAACGTTAACTATTTTTCTTTTGTATATTATGTCGTCTACTAACATTTATACATTATAATGTTAACGTCTAACATTTTATAATTCTATTAGGAAAGAACATTCTTAAACAACAAATCTTAAACAAAAATATGCTTTGACAGAAAATAAACATTGCAATGCAATACATAATATATATTTTAATAAATAATTAAAATACATGATATCAGTAAAAGTGGTGTGTACTAACTGTACTTTTTGTCTGCACATTGTCACATGAGATTATTTATAAATGAATTTGATTTATTTTTAAGATTAAATGAGTGTAATGTTCTGTTTATGTTCTTGTGTTAGAAGGTTACATTACTGCTCCTCAAGGAAAATTAACATTCATAGAATATGCTTCAAATAATGTTTTACTAGCTCTTGTAAAAAACCCATGAATCAAAAGTCCTATAAACTCTGATATTTCTTCTTTTTCTCCCTCAAAGGTGTCCTCTGCAATAATGGAAGGAGCCTCAAGTGATGCCACACCACAGAGCTCTGTAGCTGCACAAGTTCCGTTCATACACCTCTGCACAGTTCTGGAGAAGATTCAAAAGACCAAACTCCGACCAGACAAAAGCAAAATCCTAAAGGAGTTTATAGATTCATGGAGGAATTTTCATGCAGCACTTCACAAGGACAGTTCCACCACCACAGATTCATTTTACGCAGCAATGCGTCTCTTTGTCCCTCAATTTGAACGAGAGCGAATGGCTTACGGAATAAAAGAGAACATGCTTGCCAAACTGTATATTGAGGTTTTAGGCTTACCTAAAAATGGACCTGAGGCAAACAAACTTCTAAATTACAGAGCTCCAACCACATCTCAAGGAGAAACAGGTGACTTTGCCCTTACAGCCTACTTTGTCCTGAAAAAAAGGTGTACAAGTCAGGGGAATTTAAGCATTAAGGAAGTCAACGACTTCTTGGATTCTGTAGCGGTCAACAATGCCAGCAAACAGAAGGATCAAGTGAAGAAAAGCCTTTTGCATCTGATAACTCAGAGCTCAGCTTTGGAACAGAAGTGGCTCATTCGAATGATCCTTAAGGACATGAAACTTGGCATTAGCAAGGAGACAATTCTTCAGGTTTTCCATCCAGATGCATCAGAACTCTACAATGTCACCACAGATCTGAATAAAGTGTGCCTACAACTTCATGATCCATCTGTGTCCCTCAGTGAGGTCTCCATTGAGCTGTTTTCTGCATTTAAACCAATGCTGGCTGCTGTCGCCAACATCAGACAGATAGAGAAGCAAATGGGCAACCGGCCATTCTATATTGAGACAAAGCTCGATGGTGAACGCATTCAGCTGCACAAAGCTGGAGATGTTTACAAATACTATACAAGGAACTCTTATGAGTACACACAACAGTTTGGGGCCTCTCCACTAGAGGGCTCCCTCACACCATACATACACAATGTCTTCAAACCTCATGTGGTTAACTGCATACTGGATGGTGAAATGATGGCGTATAACCCTACAACTGAGACCTTCATGCAAAAGGGCAGTAAGTTTGATATTAAAAAGCTGATGGATGACTCTGATTTGCAAACCTGCTTTTGTGTATTTGATGTTTTGTTAGTGAACAATCAGAAGTTTGGAAATGAACCTCTCAGGAAGCGCTACGAAACTCTTGAGACTGTCTTCACTCCCATCAAAGGCCGTATCCAGTTGGTCAGTAAATCTGATGGCAAAACCATGCAAGAAGTAGTGAATTTCCTCAATGAAGCCATTGACAATCTGGAAGAGGGTATTATGATTAAGGATCCCACTTCCATCTACAAACCGGATAAACGTGGTGAAGGATGGCTGAAAATTAAGCCTGAATATGTGGACGGTCTGATGGATGAACTCGATCTGCTGATAGTGGGAGGCTACTGGGGTAAAGGCCGGAGAAGCGGGATGCTCTCTCATTTTCTCTGTGCGGTAGCAGAGGTGCCAAGTCCTGGGGAGAAGCCCACAGTATTCCACACCCTCTGCCGCATTGGATCAGGCTACACTTTGAAAGAACTGTACAATCTTGGTCTGAAGTTAGCCAAACATTGGAAAGTTTACAACAAAAATAATCCTCCTGCAGCCATCTTGTGTGGAACAGAAAAACCAGAGGTTTACATAGAACCACGCAACTCAGTGATTCTACAAGTCAAAGCGGCAGAGATCGTTTCTAGTGAAATGTATAAAACCAACTGCACATTGCGTTTCCCCAGAATAGAAAGAATCAGAGAAGACAAAGAGTGGCATCAGTGCATGACCTTGGCTGAACTGAGCCAGTTCCGCTCCAAGGCTTCTGGAAAGCTGGCATCTAGACATCTGCACATCCAAGACGACCAGCCTGAAAAAAAGAAGCGTAAATTCGTAGCCAAGCCCAAGAAGACCATCGGAGTCATTAGCCACTTTAAATCCCAGGATTTATCAGCAGTTACCAAAGAGACGGATATGTTTGAAGATGTTGAGTTTTGTGTGATAAATGGCAATGATGTACATTCCAAGGCAGAGCTTGAGAAAGGTGTGGCCCGTTGCGGAGGCATTGTTGTGCAGAACCCTGGAAAAGACACTTACTGTGTGATAGCAGCTGTGCAGAACATGAGAGTGAAGAACCTCGTCTCTTCAGACCAGCATGATGTGGTGTGGGCTGCTTGGCTTCTGGAGTGTCAGGAAAATAAGCAGGTTATACCATGGCAACCACGTCACATGATCCATATGTCACCCTCCACAAGAGACCACTTCTCTAAAGAGTATGATCAGTATGGAGACAGTTATTACGTTGACACGGATGAACAGCAGCTGATGGAAATCTTTGAAAGGATTGTCCCCACAGAAGCTAAATGTCCTTCTGTGGCTAAGATAGAAGCAGAGAATGCTTGGGATGACTTGCCCACTAGCATTTTTAGGCCTTACAGTGCATACTTTGACCGGCGCGCTGACTTAGAAGATCCAAAATCCATTATCCAGGGTACATGTTTGGACACACGTGCCTTAGAATTCAGATTCCATGGTGGTAAAGTCGTGGAAAAACTGAAAGAAGGAATCTCGCATGTCATCGTAGAAAGTGAGAGTAGGGCTCTGGACTTAAAGACACATAGGCAACTTTATACTAAGAAGTTTAAAATTATTCGGGAATCGTGGGTGACTGATTCCATCAAAGCAGGTCATGTAGAGGATGAGAGCGACTACCTAATATAACAATGAAGACTACTACACAAAATGTTAAAACACTGAAAGATTACAGCATTTTAGTACTAGGTGTCTGTTTGAATTATGAGGGGGAGGGGTGATATAACCTAATGTTTAGGAATGTTGGTCTTTAAATTGTGTCATTTACTGTTGCTTAAGATGGAAATTAAATGCACAATAACGTGTAATTAAATTAGATTATTAAAGAAGCATTCAGAATTTTAATTGAACCTGTCAAAAGTGTTTTTTCTTGTACATTAACTTGACTCGTTACAGTCAGACAAATTGAGCTTCTGAAAAGTTTGAAGTTCCATTTGAACAGCTTGTCAAGCACATCAAATTTTTTGTGTGAGAGCCGTTACTTTCTAATTGTTTGGAATGTGAGTTACTGTGTTTCCAGAGATCTAATTTCCAGAGTGCGAGTAGAATGATTGAGGCTTCACACACAAACACAGTCAACTGTGTGTCTAGGTATTGTAAAGATAGATTTGCATTTTTGTAATATGAATATTACACTAGGTAATTGGTGTGAGTGACAAAGCCATCCTTCTTTGAAAAGGACAGTGTAATGTGCTTGCGCTGAGTTATAAGTTGTGAAATCCACATTTAGTATAGGAAGGTGCTTTGGTGTGGAAATTAATGTTGCAGAGCCTTAATATAAAAAAATCGTCCCTAGACAACATTGTGATTTTGGGAGGGAAATTGTTTACTGTTCCACAGATGTCTAAAGGGTGCATGACAATAACAGTACACATTGTTCTAAATATAAAAGAAGAACAGTCCACACCACTATAAAGGGACATATAAACAATATTGTTGGAATCACTTTCAGAATGTTGTTTTTGTTTTGTTTTTTACAGCTCATGAACAATAAAAACATTGACAGCCAATCAGAATCCATCCTGCTTAAAAAGCTCAGGCATTTAAAGCAGCAGACAGCATAACTGAAGGGTGAGCTTAAAATATAGTACAATATTGTCTGCTGGTGTGGATACTAATAGTTATCGTTCTTTGTGTGAACAGGCCTTTACTGTCTCTCTTAGTGATGCACTTTGTCTTACAGTTTAGAATTACTTGTCATATTGGATTGATATTACTAATTTAGCATTATCTTTAATATTATTCTAAACAAATGGACAAAATGCACACATACAGAAGTCATCATAACCTGTACACCTGTACGTTTTTAAATAAACAAAGCAAGATATAAAGTTTTCAAAGTACTTTGTAACTTTGGGAATTTTGGGAATTTCTGGATTATGTTAGCCATAAACATCAATCACATCTTTAAAAGGATGGTTCACTCAAAAAAGGAAAATTTTCATCTATTAAAATGTTTAAATTAAATGAATATTTTGCAAGTATTGACTGGTTCTCTCAAGGTAAAAAATAATGACTTCGATATCATTCTGAATCTATACAGATACCTTTTTTGAGCTTGACCATGCTAAAATTACCTTCCTTTTTTATTGTGTGGAAAAGAGCAGCCCAGATATTTTGCAGGATAGATCTTTTTGTGTTCCATGAAAAGAAAAAAGTTTCAAGGGTGAGTAGACAGTTCTCATCTTAAGGTGGCCTGTCTTGTCAAGTCCTGTGCTACACATAAAAACAGGTTTCTTTTCATTTTTAGATTCTAAGATTTATTTTAAAAATGAAAAACGTTTCACAGACATAGATTAGATTAAGCCAGAAGTAGGCCTTAGTTAAATTAGGACATTTAAGCGTGTAAAAACGTGCCTTAAAGTACCTTACTGGGGTGCATCTTGAGACAAAACACTGGCATGTTATATGATATGTCAGTGCACATTCTTTCAGTTAAGATGGCTCAAACATGCATTTTAGTCTAGGACTAGGCTTAAGCCTGGTCTGTGAAACTGGGCAGCAGTGTTTTAATGGAGGGACATTGTCTTAAAAATGAAAAAGGTACAGAATGGTGTAGAGATCAACAATTAGTAAATAAACCACACAAACGACAGATTTCTGTGTGATTTCAAATAAAGACAAACTCTAATAAAGAAAAATAAATTTGTGTGGTTGCCAAAGTTAAAATGAAATTATCTTTTGTGTGTGTTTTGTCTTTCACACACATATTCTGGGCTTTGAGTGTGAAATCACCCTGCCGTGCTGATCTAGGGAGAGTGATGCACACTAACGCAAGAAAATCTTGTTGCTACAGGGTTTGGACAAGAAAAGCAAGGACATTGGAAGGCTGCTAGGTGGTGTGCCCACTGTTGAAAGCTTCCTGTATGGAAAAGGTCAGGGACTTATCATGGGTTTATAGCAGTAGCTTGACTGCAATGATTGAAGTTGGTCACTGATATTGTTTAGAAGACAGGCGTAGCAATATAATTGTATTGAAATCAGGGTTTTGGTAAGATTAGTTCACCGAATTGTGTTTTTGTTTAGGATGTCCATTTTCTGTTCTTCAAGCTCATGTTTTCTTACATGGCTAATCTCTCTTAGAGCAGTGAAGTCTAGTAATTTAGCAGCAGCAATTGGATGTTTATACTAGGTAGAAAGGAGAGGATACATTACCCTGGGGCTTGCTGGAGATAAATAGGTTCCAAATGGCAGCATGCATTTTGACAGAAATGCTTTCATCCCCATTGAGAGCCAGAGGACTTTACTCAAAAATGGATTTGCCTTGCAAATGAAGCGTGCCTTCCCTCTGGACTCAAGTTAGTTTAGAGCCACTGGTCCAGGATCTACTATTCTATAACCACTCAAAAATTCTGGATGTCCAATGCTTCAAAATCTTTTTACAGTATAAAGAAGGCCTGAAAGTCTAACACTGCAGAGACTTTTTTTTAATCGGGATGGGATTTTCATCAGTCAGTGTTTTCAAGGAAGATACTATGATGTCAAAAGGAATTAGTCTTTAATTGGACAGAGTTATTGGGCTGTTGTTGAACATATATGGAGTGATAAAAAAAAATTTTAGGCAACCCTCATTACCCACCATTCTAATTTCTCCCGAATTAATTGACACTGCCATGTGTATGTCCAACTGGCTTAATGCACCTCTGTGTCCTGCCAGTTGTTTGTATAAATACATTTTTATCCTGTTGTCTGGAGCCATTGGTCTTTTTCAGAGAAAACAGCAATGATTGGTTGTTACTGAGATGATAATAGTTACTAATGAAAGAAACATAGTGATGATAATGATGATAAATTATTGTTGTGGCTGGTAATAATGTCTTCGAAATGAAAAGGAAATGGAACAGGAAACAGTATAATATAGTGAGAAAGTACTGGTGGAAATTCAGCCATCATAACATTACATTCTTACACATGAGTCATGCTGTATAATTTGAGTCTGGTGAATTATAGCCTTGCTTAGTGTGTTTGCTCAGCTTGAATGCTATTGTCGTTTTAATGCCATGATCTCAGCACACCCGCTGTGGAAGTGACTTTTTTTCTTATGTATGAATGAAGTTTGCAGGTCTCAGATTCCCAGCCAAAAAATCCTCTAAATGAACGTGATACTGTTTATATTCAGATAAGTAATTCAGTCTTAGTATTTTTCACTTCCTGTCTCAGGAGAAGGGAGGATAGATCCAGATACTGGGGATTATATGTTGTCTTTGACCTGCTTCTGAATCTTACCTTTGAAGTGATGAAACATTTTGAAAAGGGTTGTGGAGAAAAGAGAGGATTTAGCTTGCACCTCTGTTTTGATCTAAATGCACCTCAGTTTTGATCTAAATGTCTTTGTATGAAATCCTTGTTAAGAATGTTCTGTATTGCTAAAGGCCTGTGCCTGGTGTCTTTTTCTCCTTTTTCTCCTAATGGCATAATTGTGTACAAGCATATGTAAAATCTTACATAAAAATAGATACCATCTAAAAGCTTCTTTTGGAGAGACGTTTCTTCAGTCTCTCATTTCTGGGTTGTGTAATGTATCTGATTACAGTTTGATTACAGCAAATAAAACCTCAGAGTTCATCATGGTGGGAGAAGAAAAATAATTCTCACAATCCTATTGATTTTGCTCATTTTGAATGAGCTCTCCAGGGTTTCCAGTAATGATGTCTGATCAAATGTAATGATAACTGAATAAATAATGGCAATGGATCCCCCAAAGTTGTTTTGCTTCAAGTCAGTCAGTTTGGTTACTTTAACACAGGAAACCTATAATTATAAGAGTTTTAGTTTGAATCTGTGGTTCCCTGCAGATGTAGACGAAATGCCTCTGACCTTGTCTAAAAATGTTGTGCCCTTCAGATAACATGTGTGCTGAAAGATGGCACCTCTACTTCCCACACTCTTGACCTGCATCATAGCCTTACACCAGTTGTGTATGAATTTACCAAGTACAAAACACATTGCAGTATATCAATGTAATAGCAATATACAGGCTTTCAGAATCTGTAATCAAAATTTTTGTAATAAAAAATTATTTCAATGTTCAATCCTGGGGACCCACTTCTCTCCACATTTGGTATGTGTCTCGTATCTGACAAATTCAGTTCAGTTAATAGAGCTCTCACCTAACAAGCTGATGATCTGAATCAGCTGTGGTAAATAAGGGAGAAAAATGTTCAGAGCTGTGGGTCCCCAGGACCATGATTGAGAACCACTGCAAGAACAGATGACATAAATAGGGCAAAACCTGACGCATGACAAAGCATGTTGTTAGCGTGTGACCATATGTCCTGTAGCTGACAAATACTGCTGGAATGAGGAAAAGGAAAATCCCTGTAATTGCTACTTTAAAGTGAAATGCAGGTCTTAATTGTAGCTTGACTAACTTAGTTAATGACCAGAAATAACAAATAGAGTCAAATAAACAAAAACCACTGTGTTCACAAGAAGCATTTTGAGAAGGTGGAGTGTTCTCTATCTGCATCCTGTTTTATTGTCTACATCCTTCCTTTTACACCTCCTTTTACATTTTTTTTTTTTAGACTGAATATAGACATAGACTGATTTCTGTTATTGAATTCTTAACATCTGGAAAAACCATGCATTGTAAATTCAAACCATGCATTGCAAAAATGTGTATAGAAAACAGCACACACAGAGATTCCTTTTCATTTTAATTGCATGTTATTTTAATAATTTGTGTCAGGTCAATACACATTAGGCACATTTTTTTTTTTTTTTTTTGTATTTAGCATTATGCTTTCTCTTCACAACATCAAACCTCTTGCTGTCGATTAGAGAATAAAGGAGATGAAAGGGCAAATGCATTTTGCAAGCATGAACACATGCCGTTGATTAGACAACTCAAAAGTATCAAGCTTCATGTCATTACATGCTGTGGGAGTGTGTGTTTGTCAATTTATGCAAATGTAACAGGTTCACACTAGCCTGGTTAAAACCAGACCCTTCTCAGTTGAAACTGAGTAAGGGTCTGGCAAAGCTCCATAGACAAATCATTTCCAAAGGGGCGTCACCAACGGACGTCCCTCAAATGCCTCTTGGCGCAATTGGATAGACCTAAAACCAATCAGAGCGATGAAGGAGATGACGTATGTAGAGGGCTCTCGCTAAGACAGTCTATGGCTAAGACCCACCCATTCGTTTAGTATTGACCAACGGGGCTCGTTGTTATGGGAAGGAGGAGGCGGAAACCGGCGAACATTCACACATTTTAATGACAAAATAAAACAAATACAAAGTCCCTCACGGCCGACTGCCACCACACATAATAAAACAAAACATCAAATAAAATTCAGGCCTGTCCTCTCTCGATCTTCACCGTCGTCACTCCTCCTTTTATGCTTCCGCTCCTCCGTGAGAGATGCGAGACCGGCCTCACTCACGCCGTTCTCTCACGTCCCTCGGCTCGATCGTCCTGCTCGCCACACTGGTATATCAGACTTTTGCCGAATCCAGTCGGTAAGACAGCGATAACATATTTTTGAGACATGAAGGCTTTGAGTGTTGTTCTTTGCTCGGGTTATAACGAAAAGGAAATTTTTTAATCGCTTAAAACAGACGCGATAGCTGATTCGAACGAGTGATGTTCGACGGCGGCATCCATCTTTGTTGTGTAGGCTACAAAAATCCCAGCGCTGTCGTCATCGTGTAAAGCCCGGCCCAAAGTTTCTGATTGGTGCCGCGATTTCGGCGGATTGGAAATGGGCTTGAATGAGCTCTTTGCCAGACTAACTTTCAGAGCAAATCTAAATTTGCGGAAGTTGTCTGGGTTTTCCCAAGCTAGGTTCACACACAACCATATGGCTGTCAATTTAGAGACATACAAAAAATGCTAACCACCACTAAGTAAAACTGAAAAAGGGGTGTATAGCAAAAAAAGATTGTTTATAGAGGTCCATATTTCACATGCAAATAGTTAATTAGGGCGCTGTTTACAAACAAGTAATTTGGTATTTTATTTTTTTATTATATTATATTCGCTTATATTGTATATATTTTCATGTTGCAAATTGAACTGAATTTAAATATATAGGTCACCTACATCGACGTCATTAGACATGGCATGGAAAAAACAAACAAGCAAATTCAAAAACAAAACAAACACGGACAAATTTTTCAAGAAACTGTGTGTGTGTGTGTGTGTGTGTGTGTGTGTGTGTGGTGTGTTTCACAAAGCGAAAGAAAGTCTTATCGGTTTGGAATGGCATGAGGGTATGAATTTTTCGTTTTTGGATGAAGAAAATATCCCTTTAAGAAAATATTATTGCTCAAATATTTTGTTTTAATTATTTTCATAAACACAATAATTTTTTCATAAACACTATGTTTATGTTTCACAGACAGGGCTTAGATTAAGACAGGATTAGGCCTTTGTTCAAAACATTTAAGTAATTTTATCTTAAATATCCTGAAATATGTCCGTGCAAGTTGCTTTCAGTTAAGACAAACATTCATTTTAGCCTGGGACTATTATAGGTTTAAGCTCTGTGAAATCGGGCATCCATCCATTATGTTGTATTATGCATTACAAGAGTTGGTCTACCTTTTTGTAAATAATTGCTCACATTGTGTTTTGTCATATCTGAGAATGTGCTTCATGTGGTAACATCTGGTTTTACAGTGGAAAAGCTTATGTGCAGCTCTTCAACCTGTTGATGTAAACGTATTATACAGTAGATTCCAACATGATGATTATGAGGTCTTATTTTCTTGTAAACCAACCATGTCATCTCTTGCAATGATTTATCAGTTCAGCCTATGAACAGTTTGCAAATTGGCTATGATGGATCAATCACATTGCATGAGCTGACGCAAATGACCCTGCTCTCTTTCAATAACTCTTTCAAAACGAACATGGCGGCAACTTAACATTTGGCCAAAATGACTGTGGATCATTTCGCAAGAAAAGATCCTACCTTGTCGGACCGAAGAGGCGAAATTCGGCGTGTTAAAAAGAGGAGTTCTTGCGCTTTTCACCAAAAAGCCCTGAATCAGAGCGAGCGGCTAGACATTGGCTTTTCCGTGTTATAGCGGCTCTGCGCAAAAGGGGAGAGCGGAACCCATGACAGACGAGCAAGGAGAGACATGTTGCTACAGATAACTGGGGTTTTCTCCGGAGAAGCACGAGGAGAGGGGATTCGACAATGAAAGCAGTAATCCCCCTGAACACAGCAACTGATCGGGAATTGCAGTTAATCGCGGAGGTGAGCCATGACCGCTCGCTAGCCATCGTTTAGTGGTCAAAACTCAAGACAGACCTCCCGTCAATGACTATTGTGGCAGAAAAGCCCCCACGGTGGAGTCAGCCAGCGCTGCGCTTTCCCAAAATATGACCAGCGGTGCTTGGAAGTGTCGGCAGCGAGATGACGGCTTAAAAATTTGGTGTGCTCCCCGCGAGAACGAGAAGCCATTCACCGACTCCGAGAGGGCCCAGCGATGGCGATTGTCCTTAGCGTCCCTCTTATTTCTAACCGTTCTACTTTCTGATCATCTGTGGTTCTGCGCCGAGGCCAAACTGACAATGACCCGAGACAAGTTAGCATCAATGGACATGAGCGCAAACCACAGACCCGACCTCCCTTCAACACACAGCAGCCTCAGAAGAAACGAAGATGCTATTTTTGTAGTCAATTCTACCAAACCTTTGTGGCAACTAGAAACTTGCCTCCCGGATAGTTTGTCTGAATGCTGCATCACTTTTGTCGACGCTGACCACTTGTGCAGGGGCCTTTCGGAAACGGAGGGGACTCGGTGGTTGAACATAAGCGATTTGTACCTTTCCTTTTGTAATTCGTACTCTCTTATGGATTTGCTTTATGGATCATTAAGTCCGGACAATTTGAACTGCAGCCTTGACGCGATCATGGATGGCGACCAAAACAGATGCAGTCAGTGCGTTCAGGCATACCAGCGTTATGACCTGCACGCGCAGGAGAAATATGAGGAATTTGAGATGATGACAGACAAATACGAGACGGATGTGTACTCAGTACGGACGTGCATGGAAGAATGCAAGGTAAGGTTGTATTATCTGGATCTCTCGCTTTTTCTTGAATAGAGTTGTGTTCATTCTCGGTCGTCATGGTAACTGGTGACTTAACATGGTGATATTTTAGTGGGGGAAAAGTGCTTTTCATATTGTACTCTTTTTTCCGCATTTCGCATCAGTTGGGAAAGCCAACTTTGCATTTTGAGGGGGATGGCAATCAGACAGGCATTTAAACTTTTCCCTTGCTCGTGCCTCCATTTGTTCATTGCTGAGCTGCGTGATCAACGCAAAAGCTATGGTTTTGGTTTAATCTTACGGAGAAAATGAAATGTCGCTGCTGATCCAAGGTTACTGTGTCAATGCACATAACGCTGCAAAGCCAATCTTTCAACGTGTGTGCGTCATTCTACAGCGCGCAGGTGCCCGCGCGGTGTCTCTCTGAACTGAATATAGAGCTGCTCCGCCAGGTGTTCATTCACGTCTACCACTGAGTACATTTCAATAACGCTAATAGAGCACCGGTGCTTTCTCCGATAATCAGAAGAGTCTTTTCCCTCGCTCATTGGTCTTGTTTGCACAGCACTCTGCGCGCGCTGTAATAGGTTGCCCTCTTAACCGCCATAAACTTGACATTAAGGTTAATTTTCGAGCTCCCGCTGTCATCTTAAATTGATTAGGTTACTCCTGGGCGACGAAAAAAATGGCACAGTGTTTAGCTCCCGTGTGCTGATAAACAAGCGATCTTACCATATTCTTTACGTTTGTGTTGGTGCGTGTAATTAATGTTCAGACATATACCGAGAGCTTGTAAATTGTCGTTTGAATGAAGGAGGCACCGATAAGCTGGCGAATAAGAGGGTGGCGTGTTTTGCTTATTCACTGGATCATTTGGCAAAGGACTCGGTTCTTGCTTACAGCACCGACGCGCTGAAGTCTGTGTCACTGGGCTGTTCGCTGTCCGTGGTGCTGATACACGCTTAGTCGTGTTACTGACCAAATATAATAATTGTGACATGCCTTTTGATGCAGGGAACATATTTAATTGTTACATGAGCAGTTTGAATTTTACTATATCATAATGCCAATGAAGATTATGACAATAGACGTTTGCATCTGCTGCTCTCCTACAAAAGTAATTCACTTCTGTATTTCTTAAGTTGCTCATGAAATTATTATAAAGAATGTGTGGGCTATTTTCAACCAATACAACAACAATAATAATATTGATATTAATAATAATGTAACCTGTATCAACACAATTTGATAAAGGCTGACAGAGAGGCTGTGTTGTTATGTCAACCTGTTGACCAGTTACATTTGAACACCTGTGTGTGCTGTTTTAATTTCTCACTAAAGTGACAGCCAAAGAATTGATATTTAGAAACGTCCCACATGAATAATCTCTCTGCAACAGCCTCTATACAGAACAATTATTTCTATAAAATGCTTGCAACGTATTGGTTAAGGATATCAATTCTGGCCAGTAACCACAAATTAGTCTTTTGTTTTGCATTGTTGTTTCTTCTGTGCATGTAAGTGTTCATAATTTCTGGCCTGGCTGAAGATATTGAGTCATTATAAGGCATGTATTTTGTGTCTTTGTAGTGCATTAATGTTGAATGGATTTTAAACAAATCAATGGCTTTTGAAATGAAAATGATGTACGAAATGTGGTAGAATATTTTGACTGTTGGATTTCTCACACTCAGACAACAGACATTTTTAAGCGTTAACATAACTGTCGAACCATGTTACCGAAGCCTGATAAACTACTAGTGAGTGTGAATGAAGGCCGTAATGCAGAGGGAGGTGGCAGGAGTCAGTCAGAGCCTCTAGCAAGCAGCTGCAAGGGATAGCCAGTCCCCGGCTGTGTTTAAGCAGCGAGATATAGAGACAGAAAGCAAGACAGAGCGAGACTGAGAGGATGGGTAATCACTGTGACACGGCGTCTCTGACAGCCGGATCAGCCTTCAGGTTTATTTAATTCGGCATCTTCCTTGCAATGCATTGAAGTGTGTGTTTCATTTGCCTGTGTGTATATGGTTGTGTTGTGTGTAAATGTGCAAAATAGTCAGTACAATTGACATTATAAATGAACGGAGAGAGGGGGGTAGTGATTAGAGAAATAAACTAAGAAGGTTTTACTCAATAGTGTGCTATACTGTATTGAGCTCTGCACAGTTGCACTAATGTTACAGCTAGGCTGTTCTATGACAAAGCATTCACATCACTGATAAGATGGACTACATTTAGTGTCCCAAAGAACAAAAGTTGACTTTTCCCCCCCCCCATAGTGTTCACATATAGGTGAAGTATTCGATTAATCATTAAAAATGTTAATTACGAGAAGTTTGCTTTGTTACTTGCCTTGACTTTTCCATGCACTGTGATTCAAAATAATTGGATACTAGGAGTTAAAATCTGCTGTTTCTTTCCATATAGTGATTTAAAAATGTTCTGGCCTCATTACATTTCAATTGGAAATGTGGATGAAATCCTCCTAATATACTCTGTGAATATTTGATGTAGATCTTTGTTTTTGTCTGATTGGCTCTTATGTGCAATGGAGGTGCTTGTGGTATGAAATTGATCGCTATTTGGATTAAAACCCTATTTTCTGAGAATAGATAAGACAAGTCTTACATTCCTCTAAGAGATAGTGTTGGTACATTTGGCAGGGTTTGATCCCGCAAGGGTTTGGCACAATTGCTTGTTCATCTCCTCCAAGATATTTCAGTTTTGGGACATGTCTTTATCACCCTTCTGTCTGTTTCACTCACTTTTCTTTTCTCTCAACACTGCAATACAATATGACCAGTCATTCATATATTGGTCTCTCCACACATAGATTTCCACATTTCCCGTTGTGTATATCCTCTATCCAGTATTGCTGAATTAAATTAATAGTTCACCCAAAAGGTAATACATCTGTCATCATTTACTCACTGTCATGTTGTTTACAAACACATCTGGCTTTCCTATTATTTTGAAGATTTATTTATTCAAAAGACATTTTTAGGCTTATTCCTTTACCAGGGTGCTTTTCTATAAGTCTTTTGTTTTAACCAACTGTAAGTGGATTCAGAATTTGCATGTTTCTGAGGAGTGGGATCAGTGAATCTGAAATGCAAATGAAACAAAACAAAACAGAAGCCTCTATGTTGTTATCATGTTTATGAAGGGATGTTTTTTTCCCCCTGCTTTCCTTGTCTTTTTATTTTAGAAAAAGCGCCCCTGCCCCTCTGTCTCATTAATGCTATCACTGCTCACTGTGTATGGAAGAGCAACTGCACTCCTCTCTGTGTTATTTAAACAGGGCTTTGTGTTGGCCAACAGAAGATGACTATCAAAAAGGCTGTTTCTAGGAGAGGTTTTCTTTATCCAAATACTGGCATGAAACACTAAAATTGATATAAAACCAGAGTTTCAGAGGACAGGCAAAACCTTGCTTTGTAGATTATTAAATTTGCCCATAGGTGAAAAATAAAAAATCTCATCTTCCACTTAGAGGATAATTATTTGTGCCCAATTATTTGTATTAGGGAAGTTAACCCTTCTTGAAAAATAAGTAGCAATTGTGTAGTGTTACAGATAAGACAATTTAGGTCAGAATCTGGTGTTGTTTTAGTCCTAGGTTCTGGTAAACTGAACCCTTTACTAAGACAATTAGACCCTACCAACAACTTTCTGATCACATAACCTAATAATCAGGTGTTTATACTGCTCAAATCAGAATATAATACACCAGTCCACAGTATTTTAAATAATACAACAATTTATGCATTAATGTTAGACAGACACACAATTCATTACAGATCTGTTACTATTATACTACAGATTTATCATTACCCTCAAAAACAAAGACCTTTTAGACTTAACATTTCTTTGATCTTTTGTTGTCAGGTCATTTTTTTCTATTATTTTCTATTAAAATGTCCTGGATATTCAATCCCTCATTCCCACATGAATACATCTGTACATTCGCTAAATTAGTATTATTTTTTTAAAATTCTGAGAGTAGAAATGAGATGTAATTAGAAGTAAAATTAACAAGAAATAGAACGCTAGGCCTTTTTGCACATGCAATCAAGAAAGAAAGGGAGAAAGTGATTGTGACTGTGTGTGTTTTTAGTCTGTAAACTATGCACACAAATTGCCAGACACAAAGGATTCAGAAACTTCCCATTCATTTCAAGCTTTGCATAATCAGGCTCTTTTTTTAATCATCCTGATGGGTAGCGTACAGCTTATCAGGTTGAATAGTTATCCCCCTTTCTATAGATACACCTCACCATGGTGTTTGCAACCTTTTGTCTGTGGCCAAGTTAAGTATAATGTAGTATATTAATTCATATTATAGTATGTTTTATATTTACCCCATCAATGCACATTATTTGAGTGCTTGAAATGTCATAGTGAAATAGATGAACAGATAAGCCATTTAGATGAACTCATAGGATCAGACCTCCTGAAACTCCTATTAAATAAAGCAGCGGATTGGATGGGATTAGAGAGATGGGTGGAGCCAAGAGGTTGAAGCTGTGGCCGGGGTCAGGTCTCCATGGTAGCATTAGAATGCAATTGATATCACTTACCGACTACGCCACCTTGGAATTTCACCCAAAGAATTAAACGCGACCTCTAAAAGGCACGCACAAGTTCGAATCGCCATTAGAGCCAGAGACATAGGTAATAGTACAAACATATTTTATTGACAGTTATAAAAAGGGGCATTAACACAGGCAGCCACACTCATCTCATTAGAGGGTTCAATTATCACTGGCAAAGGAACCGGGTCTTATCGACAGGGGCAGTCTCAGATAGAATAATCACCCTTAAAGGAGAACTCCAGCGCAAAATGAACCTTTGGTCTAATTACACATTGTTACCTAGTCAACCGTTATCTGAGATTTGTTTTCATGATTATCGAATGTAAATAGTTTTATCTCTAAAAACAGTTTAGACTATAACGCTAGTATAACGCTAGTATATAGGGCACAGAGTAATGACAAATAAAAATCGCTTGTTAATACCACTAACAAGGCTCAAAATAGCCCCACACTAACACGGTAGCATAATAAGGGTCCCTACCTTCAAACCGAAGCATTTAGAACTTTGTCAGTGTCCAGACAGTTTAATAAGAATATATTTTATACATAGAGTCAGCTTCGCGAATACAGGCAGAAGCCATCTTTGAAAAACAGTCTCTACCAGTCGATCTACGAACGCCGATCCAAGTGCGCTGAATTGTGTAGAATCTCATATGGTCCGTTGTTTCCGGAAGAAAGCACTGAGCGCATAAGAGAAGCACTGAACGCAACAGAGAAAATAAATAAATAAAAATAATTTAATCACATCTCACCAGCGCACTTGGATCTGCGTTCGTAGATCGACTGGTAGAGACTGTTTTTCAAAGATGGCTTCTGCCTGTATTCGCGAAGCTGACTGTATGTATAAAATATCTTCTTATTAAACTGTCTGGACACTGGCAACGTTCTCAATGCTTCGGTTTGAAGGTAGGGACCCTTATTATGCTACCGTGTTAGTGTGGGGCTATTTTGAGCCTTGGTAGTGGTATTAACAAGCGATTTTTATTTGGCATTACTCTATGCCCTATTTACTAGCGTTATACTAGCGTTATAGGCTAAACTGTTTTTAGAGATAAAACTATTTACATTCGATAATCATGAAAACAAATCTCAGATAACGGTTGACTAGGTAACAATGTGTAATTAGACCAAAGGTTCATTTTGCGCTGGAGTTCTCCTTTAAGGGTGATTATTCTATCTGAGACTGCCCCTGTCGATAAGACCCGGTTCCTTTGCCAGTGATAATTGAACCCTCTAATGAGATGAGTGTGGCTGCCTGTGTTAATGCCCCTTTTTATAACTGTCAATAAAATATGTTTGTACTATTACCTATGTCTCTGGCTCTAATGGCGATTCGAACTTGTGCGTGCCTTTTAGAGGTCACGTTTAATTCTTTGGGTGAAATTCCAAGGTGGCGTAGTCGGTAAGTGATATCAAACTTTAGTTTGCTGAGCATGTGTATAATTAGTGCTCCACCCCACCTTAAAACGCTAGCATGGCCACATAAGCATGTGTGTGTTGTTCTGGTACATTATTACAGACCCTTTTGCAGTGAAGTAATGGAGCTCTGGGACACTGACCTTGGTCGCGGTAACAATGTGTAATTAGACCAAAGGTTAATTTTGCGCTGGAGTTCTCCTTTAAATAATGAAAATCACTCAAATCTCAGTGCACACACTAGCACACACACCGACTAATGTCAGTGAAGAGCACGACACACAGTAAAGTATGCCACCACATAAGAAGGTCACTCGTCTGCCCCCGGAGCCCAGATCCTGCCGACAACAAGAGAGAGAGGCATTAAAATGGAGCAGAGATATGCGTAAACAAAACAATAATTTGACAATACAAAGTATAAGTTAAATGCAGTTCCAGGAAGGAACCAACTACTAGGTCCCACCCAGGTCTGCACAAATCAAAATCACAAATAACAGAAAAACCAAAGCATAAGCAAACTCAAATTAAAGAACACTATAAACAACAACAACAACAAAAAATTCAGCTGTAGAGGTCAACCATAGTAATAGTTAAATTAAATCAATATATATTCAATAATCACAGTAAATGAATTGAAACAAAAATACAAATTCAAAAAAATACCAAACAGATTAAAGAAATAAACCAGAAAAGGAAAACAAAGGAAACTTAAAGCATAACACGGAGACACACTTCTGCAACCAGAGCTCAGAAAGCACAGAAAATCCAAATTAAAAGCAACATGGAAAGCTCATTGGAAGCACATTAATCCCATGCTAAACACGGAACAATTCCGTACTGGAAACAGAACAGCAACTTTATGATGAGGCACAGAGCATTGGAGCATACAGCACTTGATCAGAACGCCGCCATTGCCCCCATCACACGCCTAAAACAAAACAGAAAATGTTACACTGCCATTCACTCTCCCCTGACTTCAGATATCCCGCATGGAGCCAGATATCCCCGATAAACTCGGCGGAGAATGCGGATAGACTTTAGACTATGTAAAACATACAGATTAGTATGCGCTCAGTTGAAGCAACCCATAGAAACCTCGTTACACAAACGTCGTACATACAACACTCCACTCCAACGCAAGCAGCAGTGGCGCATCAATGACGTTACGGGACCCCGAAAGTGTCGCACCCCTACAACTGGCACCCGTGCTCTTATACACCCATGGTCACAGTCCATTGGCCAAACCTTAAATTACGAAGATAGGAGGGGTAATAGCCCAACCTGCCACACTTACACCAATGGAGACATTTTTTTTAAATATTATTTGCACAATTTTTGATAGATTTAGAAATAGATATTTACTCTAGTAACCCATGTTCCGTTGATAAAGTGTTTTTTTGAAATAAAGACAATGACTGTAGCACATGCTTGCAACTTGGGCCTCGTGATGAAGGTCAGAACACCTCTGTATGGGTCATCATTGTCTTTGAAGATAGGTTGCCAAGGAGACTGTACAGCGGCTTAATGAGTGTCAACGTGAGTTTTACGTAAGTCAACAATAAGAGGTTTGGAGACTTTATAAAGATTCACCTTCTTGATAGTCACTGTAAAGAACCTCAGAGAAGCCACACTTCCACCTGTCCATCCCAGGCTGTTCCTCATAGGGTCTGCACAATTCGTAATCAGAGCATTGTTTCAGAGGAAACAAAACCATATAAACAGATATAGACTGATAGTATAGTTCACCTAAAAGTGAAAATCTTGTTATAATTTTACTCACCGTGTTCTCGTTCCAAACCTGAATGACTTTACCACAAGGCAAGATATGTTAAAGAATGTTTTTGTCCATAATTTAAAAGTCATTGGGGTCCAAAATTTGGCCACTTTAAATCTATAAATCCTCTAAATTATAACCATGATGGAAACTGCGCTCAAAAACATGTTGTACACAATCTTCTACATGCCTTCTCCACTCTGATTAACAGTTTATACTTGTTTTAGTAAGTAAAAGGTCTTTTAGTATAATTCAAAAAATATCCCCCTTCAGGTCGCGGCCTTTTTCCTGTGAAATTTGTATTGATTTTTATAAAGTAAATATAAGAATAACTTTTATAATACCTTTTATGTATTTCAAAATTAACATTTACTTCACTGAAGCAACTTATGTTTACTTGATTATCCATACATCCTTTTCTTTTTAGAAAAATCATGTTAAAATGTAATTATCAAATATGATACAACAGGCATTTTCTCTTGCCTGTTTATCGTTATTATATTGCATTCGTTATATGATTTGCCCCACCACAATAAAAAACTACAGAGATTTCATCATAAATCTAAGCATTTGAAGGGCACCTTTTATGTAAAATTCCCTTTTACATGGTGTAAAAACATAAATGTGTGTTGGCAGTGTGTGTACACAACCACCCTATAATGACAAAAATCCACCCAGTGCTTTTAAAAAAAAAATCCCCATAAATCATAAGCACTGTCTCGGAACAACCCATTCTCAGATTCGGGACAATGTGACGTACTTTTGCACAAGCCCCTCCCACGACTGTTGACTAACACTGCAGTTTTAGCGTAGACCCCACCCTGAGTGAGCTGATACAGTCCTCCATTGTTTTCGAAGCTGGAGCAGCTGTAGACAAGAATGTCTTCTAAGCGATTGAGGTGTTTTGATGTTGGATATAGAATGAACTTAGCAGTCTTAATTTACTCTCGTTGTTACTCGAGGGTGGATCTGATTCTGTACCAACTGTGCGTGATCCAGCTTACAGTCTCCGGAGCAATAGGCAAAACTTTAGGATCAGTGATCACGGCAGAAATTAAAGTGAGAGTGTATTCTGAGAGTGTATTCTTACACTCAGTATACTTGTGACCATCATTCGGACTGGGTCCGCTACAGCAGTGGATTAATAGTGGATAAAAGCAGATGACAAATACGTTAGAACCGTATCTCCATACAGCATATATTCTCTGGCTCTGTGAGCATTATTGTCTGACTCGGGTCAAAATGAACATCGCTATTGAGAGTTTCTGTTTTGATTATATTATTCCGTGAGATAAGATTGTCCTGCCACTGAGCTCGTGAGGCTCTGCCCCCTGTGCCGGCAGCAGCAGCTCATTTGCATTTAAAAGGATACACACTGAAACGGCACATTTTTCTCAGCCCCAAAAAAGTCAATGGAATAACACAAAATAGGTAAACGGAGTGTACCGCCCGCAGCTGCGAAAATCAACCTTGATCAACTTATAATAGGTGTCATTTGAAAGCTTAGAGTCTGAAATTTACAATGAATATAGCCAATTTGATAAATTGTAGTAATAAATTTGTAATAAAAATTTGTAATTTGTAATTATAATTTGTATAAATAAAAGTAGTGCTGAGTTATTTGCTGATAAATAGAAAAAAAAAATTTCATAGTTTATGAAATACTTATGTAGTTTTATCCGATTGTGGAAAATGACACATCAACATATTCCATCAATCAGATCTAAAGATATTTCTCATGGCGTTCTAACACAAAAAAATACCACAGACGCACGTAGCTAAGTATATACTGATGAAGCACTCGCGTTTGGTTTTCGCTTATAACTTCATGAAGCATGCACAGATCGTAGAAAATTGCACAACATTATTTACAGAATACTCTCACGATTCAAATGAGCCCAAACTCAGCATAGCATAATCCATCACTCAGATCTAAAGATATTCCTAATGGAGTTGTAACACACGAATCCCCACAGGTGCACACATAGCTTTGTATAGATGGAGCACTGATGTCGCGTTCTCTTATGAGAGGTTCTCTCGTACTGTGTAATATCTTACGCTAGGGGAAAAACTCTTTTCCGCGAGAAATTGAAGCCAAAAATGATCCTTAATTTTGTATTATTGTAAAACGCGTTGCAGCATTGTACAAACCTAGGCAGGCAGCTCGCGTGCCTATTGGCTGTCCTGCGGCAACTGCAGCAGCCTATCGAGCGAGGCCCTTTCGTGACGTCAGTCCAATGAGGGCGCTTTGCGCCCTCTGCGTCATGTCCCGCCAAAACGGGCGTGGCCTGGGCCTATAAATACTACTCGGAGGCTGACACAATCTGATTTTTCATCTCTTCAGCGAAGCTCACGCATCGCTGGATCCGGAGTGAAGAAGCCGCGCCGTTGATTTGCAAGCCTTCTGCGGGACGAGCCTTCGAACCTGAAGTCGCTGGCCTACAAGAGGACGCTGCATCTCATCGCCGCCTTCAGTCGCCGTTCCTGCAACAGCTTTCTGGCGTCAAATATCCTTTTACTCTGCCGAGTGTGTGTTCGCCGTTGCAACACACATTCTCACAAAAAGAGCTAGCGTCTTTTTCAGCTCTCGTGCTCGCTGACGGTGGTTGCACTGCGACTTTATGCCTATAGCGACTCTGAGGACTCGCCTGGCATTCTTCAGCGAGCCTGCACTCTGCCCACTGCGGTGCCGCGCCGTAAAAAGCGCCGTACTCAGCGCGCCCCGAGCCTTCCCCAGAACACGAAAGCTCGCCGGTTCGCCCGCCAGCTTCGCCAGCTTTATGCGGCGAATTTCAAATTTATATGGAATTTATGCGTAAATGAGGATAGAGTGTAGTTTAGTCTCGCCGCGGACGGACCAATCTCCTTTTCTCAAACATTTCTCAGCTCCTCTTAGGTAGGGTTGGGAATCGTAAGAAATTTTCCGGTTCCGGTTCCGATTCCGGTTCCGCCAAATGATTCCGGTTCCGGTTCCGGTTCCCATTCAATAAAAATTATTAAAACAACTAATACAAATAGTAGTAGCCTACGGGGAAAATATACAATCCTTTTTGTGTTTTATTTCTGATACTTGTCAAATGAGTTTAACAGACTGGCAATGTCAACAAATTCAACATATTATTTAGCAACAAATTTTTCTGAAGGAAAATAAACATTTTTGCATTCTCAAGGATAATTTGGGACCTCTCCTATAGCTTATTGTATCTCCAGCAGTGGAATACCCTCTCAGAAGGGGTAGAATATGCTTGAACACACATGTAAGATCCAGACAAGTGAAACATAATATTTTTTAAATCGGTTTGAATGATTGATTCATAAAGACTTCACTTGTTTCATTACTGGATTAAACTGCTCTAGCAGTTAATAAACAGAAATGCATGCGTCTTGCGGAAGGACATTATAGCCGGAGCTACTTCTCTATGTTTATGTGTATGACGCGGGTGAGTCACGCAGGCACTGGGCTACTCCGCAGCGGTGCCGAACCTGGCCGAACCAACCAGTGTAAAGTAGTCCGAGTCTAAACGCTTATTACAGCCTTACCGTGGTGATTCAGGATAAGACAAAAACACGGTTTGAAAAAAGGCATTCATGATGTAATCGCTCATTATATAGCTACATTTTGTAAATTCTGAAGCGAATTTTCGTTATTTGAAGCGACTTTCAAAAGGTGATTAACTCTGTTTTAGTTGCTGTACCGTAGACATCAGTGTTTATTCTCGCACTATAAACTTTTATCTCAGTACTTCTGTGATAATTTGAATATTTTTAACACAGAAATATCGATACTGTGTTGTTGAAAAGACTGAAAGTAAAGCTGTTTCATGTAGAACTGCTCTCTCTGGGTCAGTGACAGCGCAAACAGATTTGAATGTCCCGGTGTGAAGTTTTTGTCATTTAGGAATAAGATTGTGTGGGCGTTTGAATCGAGATCGTTTAAAGATTAATGGTGCAGCTCTACTGTCTTTATTCTCTCTCGCGCGCGCGCGCGCTCTCTATCTGCGTTGATATCTGACGCAAAAAAAACGTATACGAATAGCGCGAGGGACAGTGCATTCATTACAATTTTAATATTCACGTGGTGAGACGTCGCTATTACAGGATAAGCTCCCAGCACTTCGTCCACACATCACACCAGAACCGTTTTTGGAACCGAAACTCAGGAATTTCGCACGGTTCCGGTATTTTTGAAAAAACACTACCGGTTCTGGATAAGAACCGGTTCTCGGTGCCCAACCCTACTCTTAGGCGAGCGGCTGGAAATGTCAATACTGCAGCAGCGAGCCTGTTATATAACACGCACCCGTGCAAATGAACGCTGACACACAAAACTGTGATGACGCTCTCTTATCTGCTCACGCTGACGTAGTGGCAAAACCCAAGGCTTTCGCGCCAGAGACCCTTGTTTGATCCCGGCTCTCGCAGCAGATAAAATTTATGTGGCTGACGTTATCAGCTTTTCTAGGGAAACAACGGTGTTCAGGTCTCGCCACGGCCAGACTCCCACCGAAACTTTTCGCTCGTTCAGTTCCAGTGAATGTGACTGTTCCAGTGTATTTTGCAGTAAACAAGTCGGTACCACAGCTCGCTTGCCTGCACACAAACGGCGTTTTTACGGCGGCCCAGATAAATCACGAAAAGAGTGTCATTTCTGGTATTCCGGCCACGGCCGATGGTGTTTTGAGTGTAATAAAAATGCCCACAACCCAGTGCTCATCCTACACACAAACACAGCCCACCAGAGTTCTGGGCTCGCACATATAAAATCGTCTCGGTCGATTGTGCACTAAACATAGTAAATGTGCCCACAAAGCAGTGCCCACAAACACTATGCATTACATGTCTCGCGGTTTCTGTAAAAACGAAACCTATACACATTCAGTCTGCTCAGGCTGACAGTGTTTTCAATGCAGTAAGTGTGCCCGCTGTCATGCGCTCACATGCACTCACAGACATGTTAAGCCCTACGGGGCGCGCCCTGCTTTCTCTCTCACAGCAGAATGCCATAAGAGAGTCGAGCACAGCCAGGCTGCGCACTGCACTCAGCGCGACCCCCGCCTCATACGTTCCAAACACAATATTTCTGCACAGCGAAGCTCTTTGGCCGCCACTATATGACGGCCAGAGCCCAGATTTCATTCTACCCCTAGCCATTCATGCCAAGGCATGGGCGAAACTCGAAGGGGTATCAGAATGGGTGATGAACATTATAAAAAGAGGCAATTCGCTACAGTTCGCTCGATGCCCGCGCTGTCGCACAACGCAAGTCGAAACTATGGTGAAATACGAGGTAGCTCATCTACTTCGAGCCGAAATAGCGAAACTGTTGAGCAAAGGGGCCATAGAGCCTTTATCTCAAGCTCGGAGCGAAGGGGGTCTGTACAGCAGATATTTTCTGGTACCGAAAAAAGACGGGGGTCTCAGTCCCATTCTAGATCTAAGGCAGTTGAACAGAGCGCTTGTGAAACGCCAGTTCAAAATGCTCATGACCAGGAAAATCCTTGCGCATGTTTGCCAAGGGGACTGGTTTATATCAATAGATCTGAAGGACGCGTATTTTTCAAATACAAATAGCGTCACGTCACAGGCGATTTTTGAGATTCGTCTTCGAGGGCCAGGCTTATCAGTACAAAGTCCTGCCGTTCGGCCTGTCTTTAGCACCCTGTACATTCACGATGTGCATGGAGCCTTTGAAAACTCAGGGCATGCGAGTGTTGAACTATTTGGACGATTGGCTGATTCTAGCTCAATCACCATCGGAGCTCATGAAACACAGGACCATATTACTCGAACATCTCGAGAATTTGGGCCTCAGAGTCAATTGGGCGAAAAGTTCACTGTCCCCCAGCCAGAAAAGAATCTTTCTGGGCACAGAATTGAACTCACTGTCTGTGACAGCTCGCTTATCGCCAGAGCGCATGCTGAGCATTCAGCGCGTATTGAAATCCTTCCGCCGCGGTGCTATAGTCCAGCTTAAAAGGTTTCAGAAAATGCTGGGCCTCATGGCTTCAGCCTCAGCAGTGCTCAAGTTGGATCTACTTCATATGCGCCCACTTGGCTGAAAGAGTGCGTGCCATGCCGTGCATGGACCGCCGGTCTGTTTCGTCTCAAGGTCGACCTGAAATGTATCTCAGCATCTCAGTAGATGAGAAACCTTGGAGTGCGACCGGCTGGTATCAGACAGGTGTAAACCTGGGGACTCCCTCGAGTGTGAAAGTAGTGTCCACGGACGCTTCCACCTCGGGAGGGGGAGCGCTGCTCGAGGGCAGACCGTTCTTCGGCCTGTGGTCGGAACTGGAAAGGCTCCTGCACATAAACTGCCTGGAAATGTTGGCAGTCGACAACGTGCTGCAGCGTTTTTGTCCCCAAATAAAGGGTCACCATGTCCTAGTCCGGTCGGACAACATGTCAGTGGTGTCCTATATAAATCGCCAGGGTGGTCTCAGGTCCCGAAGCCTATACAGGCTGGCGGAACGCCTCCTGGTCTGGGCCCAGCACACTTGGCGCTTACTGAGAGCAGCACATGTGCCTGGTCACCTAAATGTGGGGCCGGACAGACTGTCCAGGAACAATGTCCCGGCAGGGGAATGCTCTCTGCACCCGCAGACGATCCAACTGCTATGGGATACGTTCGGCAGAGTGCAAGTAGACCTGTTCGCGTCTCAAGAGAACGCTCTTTGTCCAAACTTTTTCACTCCTGCCTCAGGTGTTGGAACGAATCAAGGAAAACGGATGCACAGTGCTGCTCATTGCTCCGCTCTGGAAAAACCAAGCCTACAGAGTCTATCCAGATGGATAGTTGATGCCATAGCGCTGGCATACACCTCCAAGGGTCTGCAGTGCCCTTTGGGCGTCAGAGTGCATTCCACGAGAGGCGTGGCCTCGTCGTGGGCTTGGTCTAGTGGGATTTCCTTACAGGATTTTTGTATGGCGGCAGGCTGGGCCTCCCCGTCTACATTTATCAGGTTTTATAACCTAGAAGTCCCTGCCTTGCAGGCTAAGCTACTTTTGGTCTAAAAACAGTATTGTCTGCCCCGAAGCTTCACATCAGTATTCTGACTCCGCTTGAGCATTGCTCGCTGATCGATAAAATGACCCCTAGGGGTTGTTATAAGACCCCTATGTTACCCAGTTCAGGCTGAAAAAAGTTTTTTTCCCCCTGGCTGTGTGCAACACTGTCTATGTGTATGGCCTCCTCTGGATGCCACTTATGAAGAGAATGAAGCTTTAAGCCTCTCTTTCCCGACTCTCTGTGAGTCTCTGGTGATTGTGCACTATATGAACCCTAGGCACCTGCCCACGGGTCTTTGGTGTTGGATCCCAGCACGTACTGCGTTTTGCATAGTGTTCCCCTAGCGTAAGATATTACGCAGTACGAGAGAACCTCTCGTAAGAGAACGTACTCGGTTACTAACGTAACCTCGGTTCTCTCTAGAAGACGGAACGAGTACTGCGTATCTTGCCGTGCTTGCAATTCGCCCTGGTTTGCGACTGACGTCACGAAAGGGCCTCACTCGATAGGCTGCTGCAGTTGCCGCAGGACAGCCAATAGGCACGCGAATAGTTTTTCCCCTAGCGACAAAGATATTATGCAGTACTCGTTCCCTCTTCTAGAGAGAACCGAGGTTACGTAAGTAACCGAGTACGTTTTCACTCATAACTCAATGAAGCATGCATAAATTGTGGAAATTGGCACATCATTATTTACAGCAGATTGTTAAGATTAAAAAGAGCCCAAACTCCGAACAAAAGATATTCCTCATAGACTTCTAACACATGAAGTTGCACAGGTGCACATCCAATGAAGTAGCAGTAGCAGTGATGTGATGTTTTGATGTGACATTTCAGCTCATATATTCATGAAACATGCATGGATTGTGCAAAATCTAACATCTTTATTGACAGCAGATTCTCACGGCAAGCCGTTTTAACTTTTATTCATTTTCAGGATATGAATCCTTGATATCAACAATTCAATTTTCACTAGTTAAAATTATAATTATTGATATCAACAATTGCATTCTTGATATCAACAATTGCATTCTTGATATCAACAATTGCATTCTTGATATCAACAATTGCATTCTTGATATCAACAATTGCATTCTTGATATCAACAATTGTATTTTCACTAGTGAAATGTCACCATAGGCTGCCATTCAAAATCAATTGTTGATATCAAGAATTAAATTTTTGATATCAAGAATGACATTTTTGATATCAAGAATTCAATTGTTGATATCAAGAATTAAATTTTTGATATCAAGAATTCAATTGTTGATATCAAGAATTATATTCCTGATATCAAGAATTCCATTGTTACTAGTAAAAATGCGAATTCCTGATATCAACAGTTGAATTGCTACTAGTAAAAATGTTTATTCTTGATATCTGAACATGTATTTCTGATATCAATATTATTTCAGATATCTAAAATGGCTTTCTTACTAGTAACAATCACATTCATGATATCATAAATTAACATTGTCACTAGTGAAAATGAAATTATTGATATCAAAAATGAACATTGTTACTAGTAGCAATTCAATTGTTGATATCAAAAATAAAGGTTTTTACTAATAAGAATTGTATTTCTGATAAGTGAAATTGGAATTTCAACTAGTTAGAATTAAATTCTTGATATCAACAATTGATTTTGAATGGCAGCCTATGGTGACATTTCAGTAGTGAAAATACAATTACAGATATCAAGAATTATAGTTTTTACTAGTTGCAATTCAATTGTTGATATCAAGAATGATCATTTTGACTAATGAAAATATTAATATGTTAATATCTAGAATTAGCATTGTTACTAGTGAATTTGTAATTCCTGATATCAAAAATTGCCATTGTTACTAGTAGAAATATTATTCCTGATATCAATAATTATAATTTTAACTAGTGAAAATTGAATTGTTGATATCAAGGATTCATATCCTGAAAATGAATAAAAGTTAAAACGGCTTGCCATACAAACACAACATAATCCATTGCGTTGATCACGAGACATTCCTCAAGAAGTGATGTATACTTGGCTAAAAAACAAGTCTCTCATCTCTCCGGGATGCAATGTGTTTGCCTTGATTAACACAAAATAGGTGTCATTTGAAAGCTTAGAGTCTGACCTTTACAGTGGATGTAGCCAATTTGAAAAACTCCTAAGTATTGCTGAGTTATTTGCTGATAAATAGAATTAATGCTGAGATGCTTCCAGAGGTCATAGATCCTCTTCTAAATATCATTAATTCATCTTTGTCTCTAGGATACGTACCAAAAACCTTTAAGTTGGCTATGATTAAACCGCTTGTTAAAAAACCGCAACTTGATCCGACAGAATTAGTCAATTATAGGCCAATCTCGAATCTGCCTTTTCTGTCAAAGATACTAGAAAAAGCAGTTTCATCACAACTTTGTTCCTTTTTAGAAAGAAATAATATCTGCGAGGATTTTCAGTCCGGATTTAGACCGTACCATAGTACTGAGACTGCTCTCATTAAAGTCACAAATGATTTGCTCTTATCATCCGATCGTGGTTGTATCTCTCTATTAGTGTTACTTGATCTTAGTGCTGCATTTGATACTATCGACCACAACATTCTTTTAAATAGACTAGAAAACTATGTTGGCATTAGTGGAATTGCACTAGCATGGTTTAAATCATACTTATCTGACCGTTTTCAGTTTGTAGCAGTAAATGAAGAGATGTCTTATCGATCACAAGTTCAGTATGGCGTACCACAAGGCTCAGTACTAGGACCGCTGCTGTTCACTCTGTACATGCTACCATTAGGATATATCATTAGGAAATATGGAATTAGCTTCCACTGTTATGCTGATGATACTCAGCTGTATATTTCTTCAAAACCTAACGAAACTTACCAATTCTCAAAATTAACGGAATGCATAGCTGATATAAAAAATTGGATGACCAGTAATTTCCTATTACTAAATTCTGAAAAAACAGAGATTCTAATCATTGGACAAAAAACTGCCACACGTAATAACCCAGAATACTGTCTAACAATCGATGGCTGCTCTGTCAAGTCTTCGTCGTCAGTTAGGAACCTGGGTGTGCTCTTTGATACCAATCTTTCATTTGAAAGTCACGTGTCTAGTATCTGTAAAACCGCATTTTTCCATCTTAAAAATATATCTAAATTACGTCATATGCTCTCACTGACAAATGCGGAACAATTAGTTCATGCATTCATGACATCAAGGCTAGATTATTGTAATGCTCTACTGGGTGGTTGCCCTGCACGCTTAATAAACAAACTACAGCTAGTTCAAAACGCAGCCGCTAGAGTTCTTACCAGAACCAGGAAGTATGACCATATTAGCCCGGTTCTGTCAACACTGCATTGGCTGCCTATTAAACATCGTATACATTTTAAAATATTGCTGATTACTTACAAAGCACTAAATGGTTTAGCTCCCCAGTACTTGAGCGAGCTCTTAACGCATTATAGTCCTTCACGTCTATTGCGATCTCAAAATTCTGGCCAGTTGATAATACCTAGAATATCAAAATCGATATTTCCTTTTCCTATTTAGCACCAAAACTTTGGAACAATCTTCCTAACACAGTCCGGGAAGCAGATACAGTCTGTCAGTTTAAATCTAGACTAAAAACACATCTCTTTGGCTTAGCATACACATAACACATTATAGATTTCTATAATTCAATGTTAGGCTGCATAGTTTAGATCAGCCGGAACCGGGAACACTTCCCATAATTCCTGATGTACTTTGTACATCATAAGAAGGATGGCGTCTACGCTAATATTAGTCTCTCTGCTTATCCCGAGGTTTACCGCGAACCGCCGGATCCAGGCCATATCCAGATCTGAGGAAGGACCATCACATGGACACGACGACAACGCATCCCTGATGAGCCAGCCCCATCAA
The DNA here is from genome assembly GCA_031834385.1 of Semotilus atromaculatus. Lineage (NCBI taxonomy): Eukaryota > Metazoa > Chordata > Actinopteri > Cypriniformes > Leuciscidae > Semotilus > Semotilus atromaculatus. Next base: position 19,726,802 of record JAULUF010000038.1, on the reverse strand, counting down.
TACTGTGAAGGCCCATGGACACCTCAACACAGTCATCTCCTCACCGGCCGGATGACCCAACCCAACCAGATGAACTGGATAAATATCGTGAAAGTTCTGATCACATCTGACTCCTGACATTATGCTGCCTAACTCATAATCATACACTGTTCGTTCATTGGCCAAAGGAGGACTGGCCCCCTGACTGAGCCTGGGTTCTCCCAAGGTTTTTTTCTCCATTCTGTCACCTGATGGAGTTTTGGTTCCTTGCCACTGTTGCCTTTTTCGCCTCTCTTCGCTTTTGTCGCCATTGGCTTTTGGCTTGCTTAGTTGGGGACATTTAACATTTAATTTTGAATTTAACAATACTATTACAACATTGTTTTCCTGTTATCTCTGTAAAGCTGCTTTGAAACAATTTGTATTGTAAAAAGCGCTATATAAATAAAGGTGACTTGACTTGACTTGACTAATGTTTGATTCCTTTATCCAATCAACACAATGAATGACCCAGAAGCAGATCACATTTAGGGGAACTAACCCCCAATTAACGAGTTCGTTTGCCCATAGAATCTTTAAGATATTAGGTTAAACTTATTTGGCTTGCTGTCCACTGGAGAGGGGCTCGATGAAGCAGCTTCAACTCGAGCTCTGATATACCCCCCAAAAGTGCTGAATAAATATTTGGGACAGCAAGTTAGAATAACGTGATCAAATACAGGATGCCTAAGAGCTTAAAGTATTTTACCCCCCAAAAAGAGTGGAAATTGAAAGCTGTATAGAGCATGGATGAACGCTGCTGCGGCAGTGATGTTTAATGGGGCTCCTGGCTGGACTGCGTCTCCCTACTATGCCCACCATGTGGGGCTATGATTGGAGCTCCAGCGGGAGCTGTGTTTGAAAGGGTGTGCCTGCGTTCGTTGTGGAGTGAAACGACATGGGCTTGTGGAAATTTGACTGAGGTACATCTCACCGCTGCACTGCTGCGGCAGTGACTTCAGAAATTATTCCTGCGGGAGTATCTTGGGACTGGAGGTTTGAGTACGAGGTTTGAGAATGCCCTGCCACATCCATGACATGGAGCTCCATGGAGTTAGAGAACATAGGGCTTCCAGATGTCACAAACGGGGAAGAAGGTCCTCGTCCCTAAAGGCAAACGGGCCACCAGTATCTGAAGCGAAACTCCCTACGCAGCAAGAGGGAGCCTACGGTATACATGGGAAATGCAGAACTACCATCCTTCTGACGCAGGGGGCGGAGATCACATAAAGACATAATGGCCCGTCGCGTTCGAGGGACATACGATCCTTGGTACCTCCAGTTCTGTTTTTCGGATAGGAGGGCCCACACTGCGATCCGAACGGGAGAGCCTCCATGGTTAAAAACATGAAGGATCACACAGCGATTCAGAAAGGGAGAGCCCCCACGGCGCCCGAACTGAAAGCTCATACTGCGATTCGACCGGGAGAGCTCCCGCTGCGTTTCGAAGGAGAGAGCCCCCCCATATGTATAAATAGGGAGTTCACTCGGCGATCAAAACGGGAGAGCCCACACAGCAAGTCGAACGGAAGAGCCTATGATGCATCTGAACGGGGGAGCCCACACGGCGATTCAGATGGGAGACCCCACTCCAGGAGTGGTAGGTCACGCACATCTGAAAAGGGAGAGCTCTCACTGCATCCAGATGAATACACGCCCTGCGGGGCTAGGTAAGCGGGGAGATGCAAAATAGTAGGGAGAAGCAGTCCAGACTCAGAGGGATGCTAGTGTTTGTTGTGCTTGTCTAATGTTATGCAGATCTGAACGAACGTATGTTTCGAAGACGAGGGACGACCATCGACCTAGCATTTGATTTAATGATCGGAAGAAAGCCAAATTGAACATGGCGTCTAGGGTTCTTGTTTTGTTAGGAGAAAAAGACGTTAGCGGAGAGTGGTTAGGCAGACGCTAAGAATGTCGACGGTAAAAGTTAGCTGAGGAGCGGCGCACAGGGCACATAGAACGGGCGTGAGCTCCGCCACAGAAATTACAGACATGGAGGAAGCAACATCGTTGTGTGTTGCAACCTGATGAATTAAAGCTGTTGCACACTTGTCTGCCTGAAACTGAGGTGAAAATCTGGTTACGGTGATTCCTTGAGTGACAGGAAAGGAGCTGGATAGGTTGGAAGATCTGGGTTGGTTTGTGGACATTCTGAAGTAGAATGATTGATAGACCTGCAGATGGTGCAAGAAGGGCTTCGAACGCCTAAGAAGACTCTGTTGTATAGTTCGAGGTCCAAGGCTCCCCAGTAAGGACACTGGTTCCAGTGGGTGACGTGGGCGGCGCATTTAGCTGAAAAAGCTTATGGTATGTATAAAAATTACTACCTCCGAAAGAGAGACGAAGCTCTGCTATGATAGAGAGGTAGTCATTTAATTCCTTGCGTCTGGCTGGAAATGAAGTGCAAATTACTTTTGTGCAGTGGCGGCCTTACCTATGTTTCATGCGTTTCAATTGAAACGGGCCCCGCCCTTCAAGGGGGGCCCCAACAGACCAGCAAAATCCCATTCATTTTCTCCGTAGGATATTGATTTTCATCCATAATGTCTAAACCATCCAAGGTAGATTGACCATGAGCTACGAGGTTGTGAAACGAAAGTTTCTGGGGCGGGTTTCCCGATAATGATGTATCTTAGCTCTTAAGAGCCCTCTCTACGTGCAAGGTTACGAACGCTCGCCGCAATTCCACGTGCGTTTCCCAAAAATGCACTTAACATGAACGCGCGAGAACGCGTTCTACGTGCTACTTAAGAGTCGCTGTCCATTCGCGAAGTGCTGAAATATATATGGAATAATATTCTGAGCGTTTAACCTAATAATCGTCATATGTTGTGGATTAGCAATCAAGACAGGCAGGGTCGGCGCCACGACGGGGCCCTAGGGGGCTTACAGCTAAGACACAATTATTTAAGCTAATAAAACAAAATTACAGCTTGTAATTTATTGTAAATCCCCATGTTTCGGTGCTGACGCGTTCATGTAACATGTAAGGAATAAAGCACCTAAAAGCTGTCACAAAGAACCGGCAAAAGTAATTATTATGAATATGTCGAATAGCAAGGGGACATTTTAAATTGTTTACAAACAAGTGTTTTCTGTGTCACTGTCAGCAAAGATGAAGTTGACGATGCTGATCGTGATCTTCGCAGTAGTGAACGCGCCAGAGAGAAATACACATTTCATACGAATTAAAGAGAGCAGTCTGTTTTCTTTCGTTTTGAAATGTTCTTTTAAGAAGTAGACATTTTAGATATATTTCTCAGGTCTGTGACTGTGAGGCGAGTAGGCTACCTTATGGCTTATGCTGAGTTTTGGTTAATTTATGAGACGAGCTCCAGTTTATGCGCTGGCGCGGGCGCCTCCGTGTCGTGATAGGCTATATCTGCTATATTTACTTCTTATTTTTTAAATCCAGGCAATTTGGTTGATGAAACATTGTATATTAATTTTAATCAATTAGTATAAAACGAAATTCACTTTAAAGAAAGGCTTTGTGCTTTCTGTTTGAGCCGGTCTCTGTGAAAGTTTTAAAGCAGTCTTTTAGTGCCGCTTTCAGAGCGCTCACGTCCGTAACGGATTCCCCAATTTTAAAGAATTTATCCTCAACTGGTTTTGTGGTGTAGGACAGGTCTACGTATTGTATAAAGCTAACTTCAAATAATAGTAATTTAAAGACGTGGCAGCATTGGATCTGGACGGTTTGTCAGCACAGACAGATGGAAATATACTGCGCAAATCAATTAGTGAAGATACCCAGCGTGAAAGGGTGAGGCTTATTCCAACGTAAAACGCTGTATAAATGTAGGCTATAGTTTTAATCAAATAAGGTTGGATTATTTCGATGTTGAGCTGCCTGTTCATGAAGCTGAAAGTGCACGTAATAAAATAGTATACAATTGATGCAAACCAACAGGAATCCTTGCCTTTTCTGCTCTATGTTTATGTTTTATGTGGGTAGGGCGCCAAATTAGTTATTGAAACGGGCCCCCAGATGCTTAAGGCCGCCATTGCTTTTGTGAATCTGGAAAAAGCAACGCAGAATTCTGCAAGTGTGAGAATACGTTTTGGAGGTTGTACGGAATTTGTAAGATAAACGATTTAAGTCAAACGAGCGGTGGGATTCATTGAGGGACGGAAGTCAGTAGAGAAGGAAGATCGATAGTTGCACCTGATAGAATTAGGGAACGGAGATGGGCTGAGACTGGAGGTGGTTCCGTGGCGACTGCATTGGGAGGAGCTGGAAGATGGACTGCTGTTGAGAGTGAATGGGCTGGCAAGCGGATTGTACCTGGGGAGTGGGGCTGACTGCATGAAGTTGTTGGAGCTGGAGAAGAAGCGGAACTGTTTTTTTGCGGCCGCTGTTGCTGGCCGGGTGGAAATACCGGCGAACAAGGAAGTACGAGCCGCGGCGGCGCCGGCGGCCTTTGGATCGGCGCGTTGGGATTGTGTGAGTTCAGAACGCCGAACCGGGAGAGAAACGAAAAGTTAGAAGAGGTGCGAGTCTTGCTTTTATAAGATGTTGAAGTGTTTGATGGAAAGCTGGAACTGTAAGAACTGATGAAAAGATCGTAGAGTTGAGCTTTTGATGATCTGCAGGAGAAAATGGATTCCGGAGCTGGAGGACTTGACGTAGGCTGTTTGACTGAACATTTTGAAATGGGTGGAATCGGTGAATTAGCCGCGGAAGAATGGAGAGAAGAAGATGGACGAGGCTCTCGGTTAAAACTGGCGATCTTGAAGATGGAGGAGAGCGTTGCCCGATCAAAACGCTCATGAAGATGATCCGTAAGATTCGATCTCACGCGGGGTGTGACTGGCTGTGTCCCAGGAAGGCTTGTCGGTTCGTCGTCTGAAGGAAAGAGCTGGATTTCCGGGATGTCGGACATTATTCCGTGCGGCAATACTGGAACAGCTGATGCTATAGGGAGAGGTAAGCGGCTGCTTATATACTCAGCTGTTGATTGAAAGATTAGATTGGCTCACTCCTCCCTAACTTACGTTTAGGAACTTCATAAAGAATTGTCCCCCTACCGTATGTCCTTCCCAAGTTATTGCATGTCAAACACGAAAGATATGCAAAATCATAATAAAAAAAAATTGTCTTTTATCAGCAGTTTCTCAGCAGGAGAATGTCCAAATGTAATGTAATTTATATATATATATATATACACTCACCGGCCACTTTATTAGGTACCCCATGCTAGTAACGGGTTGGACCCCCTTTTGCCTTCAGAACTGCCTCAATTCTTCGTGGCATAGATTCAACAAGGTGCTGGAAGCATTCCTCAGGGAGTTTGGTCCATATTGACATGATGGCATCACACAGTTGCCGCAGATTTGTCGGCTGCACATCCATGATGCGAATCTCCCGTTCCACCACATCCCAAAGATGCTCTATTGGATTGAGATCTGGTGACTGTGTAGGCCATTTGAGTACAGCGAACTCATTGTCATGTTCAAGAAACCAGTCTGAGATGATTCCAGCTTTATGACATGGCGCATTATCCTGCTGAAAGTAGCCATCAGAAGTTGGGTACATTGTGGTCATAAAGGGATGGACATGGTCAGCAACAATACTCAGGTAGGCTGTGGCATTGCAATGATGCTCAATTGGTACCAAGGGGCCCAAAGAGTGCCAAGAAAATATTCCCCACACCATGACACCACCACCACCAGCCTGAACCGTTGATACAAGGCAGGATGGATCCATGCTTTCATGTTGTAGACGCCAAATTCTGACCCTACCATCCGAATGTCGCAGCAGAAATCGAGACTCATCAGACCAGGCAACGTTTTTCCAATCTTCTATTGTCCAATTTCGATGAGCTTGTGCAAATTGTAGCCTCACTTTCCTGTTCTTAGCTGAAAGGAGTGGCACCCGGTGTGGTCTTCTGCTGCTGTAGCCCATCTGCCTCAAAGTTCGATGTACTGTGCGTTCAGAGATGCTCTTCTGCCCACCTTGGTTGTAACGGGTGGTTATTTGAGTCACTGTTGCCCTTCTATCAGCTCGAACCAGTCTGGCCATTCTCCTCTGACCTCTGGCATCAACAAGGCATTTCCGCCCACAGAACTGCCGCTCACTGGATGTTTTTTCTTTTTCGGACCATTCTCTGTAAACCCTAGAGATGGTTGTGCGTGAAAATCCCAGTAGATTAGCAGTTTCTGAAATACTCAGACCAGCCCTTCTGGCACCAACAATCATGCCACGTTCAAAGTCACTCAAATCACCTTTCTTCCCCATACTGATGCTCGGTTTGAACTGCAGGAGATTGTCTTGACCATGTCTACATGCCTAAATGCACTGAGTTGCCGCCATGTGATTGGCTGCTTAGAAATTAAGTGTTAAGGAGCAGTTGGACAGGTGTACCTAATAAAGTGGCCGGTGAGTGTATATATATATATATATATATATATATATATATATATATTTTTTTTTTTTTTTTTTTTTAAGTTTTCTATCGGACAATACCTACCTTTGACTCTCCTTGTTATAGTTTTGGAGTTATGAGTCTTTACTTTTGTGTGTGTCACTTAGACAAAACAACTCTAAAAATGCCTTCAGGGTGTAAGGGGTTAATTAAACATGCTGTAAAAATTATCTGTTGGGTAATTTGAACTAAAAATTTCACATACACACTCTGGGGACATCAGAGACTTATTTTACATCTTGTGCAAACGGCCATAAAAGGTGCCCTTTAATTATCAATTTACTAAGACTAATAAAACTAAGTTTTTTTTTTTTCACCTCAACTGTAAGCTCCATGTTCTTACTATATCCCACTACTGTAAACGAGACACAAAAGCCTGATAAGACACATATGCAAACTTTTCTTTAGTTTTTGGATAAACAAAACAAAACAAAACAAATAACATGTTGTCTAAAAAAGGATCAATAAACATTTCCATTTAAAATAAAAATGGCTTTTACTGACTGTTATGTCCTATGTCAGGCTTTAAAGGGTTAACTGGTCAAAAAACAGATTCCTCTCATATACAATAGAACAACATTGCCCTGCAAATCCTCATGCTCTTTTAAAGTATGCACAATGTTTTTTTTGTTTTTTTTTCACATCCTGAACTATTCAAGGTCCCCCAGTGTGAAGTACAGGTACATAGTAAAGAAAAATAACATTAAAACATAATTGTTCGTAATGTTGGGAAAGCTGTAAGCAACAAGCATTTTGTGAATAGGTGACATTGACATGATGTTTTATAGAATATTCTAGTATTGGTGACTATACTACAAGCTGTAACAGCAGCCTCTATGCATTGCAGATCTTTGGAGGCTTGACAACCTCCAACAGAGCTCTCATTTATTGGATAATGTTCGATTTCACACTTTCCATCCACTACACAGTGTTTAAAGAGGTGACTCATAGAACCTCACTGCATGATCATCCAGCTGGGGCTAAAACAGGGTGAGATATATTTAAGTCTACTTAACTATTACAGTGGCTTGGACTTTAATGGAGAGCTCAATATAGGTTTCCAGACCACGTGTTTTGCCTAGAGACTAAGGAAAAGGTGTGGAAGACAAAGCCAGTACAGTACAGTGTGATTATTTCTGGATTAATGCAGCATCTTTAAGATTATTTAAGAGCAAATGTGTACCCGTGTGCATCACAAATATCCTCAGAGGGCATTAATGGACAGCTTATTTATTGAATGGAAAGATTAAAGAGTTCAAAGGAGAGAAAAGAGATGTGTTACAAACAGCTAGATGGGGAACAACATAACTAAAGACATGATCAGAAAGAGGCATGAGGGGTACCTGGATCTGTGCTTGCAATAGCTAACCAGATTTGAATGTAGACACTCCCTTAACACAGTTTTTAACACACTTTTTAGTTGAATGGAGCAGTGGTCACAGTTAAATTTGTGAAAACCAATGGTATTTCACAATCTTGGCTCCCTAGAAGGCATTTTATTTTGTGCAGACACTCTTTCAATGAAACAGCATATATGGCGCCTCCTGGGTGAAGGGAAAATGATTCACGCTCCCTCCTCCATTGATCTTCTCACTGACAGGAGACACCCATAATAAAGATAGTCTGGGAATCGGTTGGCCTTGCACTAATCAAGTAGTTAATCAATAGTCAACCTTAAAGGTGCATTGCGCAACATTTCATCTCTCTGATCACTGCGATTTCCTCTATAATCCTGTATAGTAAAATAAATAAGAGGGATTCGGGACGGAATTTGAGACTGGGCGTGACGTGACGTCATGCGCGTTCACGCTCACCTGGCTATGTCTGGCAGGTTTGTGTATTCGCCGCCATTCTCCGTATCAGTGAAGACAACTCGAGCGACAAAACTTTAGTCAACTTTCGACAAAAGTAGAAGATGGATTCAAAGAGACCGGTCCATGAGCGTGCACACCTCTGGTTGCAGTTTCGCTTGTCGCCAGAGGGGGGCATAGTTCTGCAAAAACTCAGAGACTAGCGCAATGCACCTTTAATCTTAATATGTTTCCAGTGTATCGGATTTTTTTAGAGTTACACTGTGTCCTAACGCAATGCGATAAGATTCCAGCGAAAAGCAATTTGTTTACTAAATGCTTAGTACTTACAACTCAAGTAAAAAAAAAACAGTCTATATAGACTTTTAGATGTGTGGTTAGAGTAATATCCCTTACAGCAACCATACTTTAAATGATCTATAATTACTCTGTACTTTTGAATGTACATCAAAAATTATATTTCCCCGTCAATAGATATTAAAAATAAAGTGTGATGATCCCACTAATCAATATTTCTCATTACGATCACCAATATAGAACACAGGGGTCGACTGGTGCTAAAAAGCAGCCATATCACCCTGTAGCCCAAGACTGGTTGCCCACTGAAGCTAAGCAGGGCTGAGCCTGGTCAGTACCTGGATGGGAGACCTCATGAGAAAACCAGGTTGCTGCTGGAAGAGGTGTTAGTGAGGCCAGCAGAGGGTGCTCTCCCTGTGGTCTGTGTGGGTCCTAACGCCCCAGTGTAGTGACGGGGACACTATACTGTCAAAGAGCACCGTCCTTCGGATGAGACATTAAACCGAGGTCCTGACTCTCTGTGGTCACAAAAAATCCCAGGATGTCTTTCGAAAGAGTAGGGGTGTAACCCCGGCATCCTGGCCAAATCTGCCCCAGTGGCCTCTGTCCATCATGGCCTCCTAATCATCCCCATATACAGTATATATATACAGAATATACTCATTGGCTTCATCACTCTGTCTCCTCTCCACCATTAAGCTGGTGTGTGGTGGGCGTTCTGGCGCAATATGGCTGCCGTCGCATCATTCAGGTGGATGCTGCACATTAGTGGTGGTGGAGGAGATTCCCCCCTTCTATGTAAAGCGTTTGAGTGCCGAGAAAAGCGCTATATAAATGTAATGAATTATTAAAAAGTGGCCCTGGACTTTCTGGCACAGATAGGCACACAACACTCCACACCATAAACTCACCAGCTCATTATTCACAGAGCAATTTTTAATACCACTTACTAACACACAATATATCACAATACAGAAATATAAATGCTATTTAATTTTTTTTAATTGAAATGCTTACCATTACCATTAATTAATGACTGGCATACTTTACATCATGATTTGTCTTTCCTTGTATACATGGCAAATAGTAAATTATTTTGAAGAATTTTTACACAACTCTTTAGAGGGGAAGTTTAACATCACTAAAGTTCAATACTTACCATCAGGGTGCGAACTACGGGGGAGCTTGGGGGAGCTCGGCTCCCCTTAATAAGACATGGGCTCCCCTGAAAACGTGATTCGTGAAATTTTGGGGGGTCCCAAAAAAAATTGACAATGTTTTATTTTGACGTGCAATTTCAGTTTTGTGTAATGTGATCATCGTGGAGTATTATGTGTAAAATAGCAAAAATATCATTCATTCTTGCATGACGGCGATTAAACCTAATTCACTTCAATAAAGATAACTATACATGCTATTCTTGTCATGAGCATTAAGGTGTGGTGGCGCTGCGGTGCAAATATCACTCATGTTTAGTACGTTAACTCAAAGATTCGTATAAAATACGTTGGAGGCCATTGATCTGCGCGCGAAGTCCTTGAAATCCATTCTGTGTTAAGGTAAGGCATTTTATTCCCGATTCTGTTTTGTGGCTGGGTTGTTATAGGTCTGCGTGACTGTCGATGTCTTAGGTCTAATTGAACGGAGGAATTGTGGTATTTCTTCTGTAGCCTGACGAGTAATTTAACCCTTGTTCAAGGGAACTCAAAGACAGCCTATTTATAAACTATTTGTGGATGTCTGTTTGACTTATCAATTTGTGTCGATATAATAGGGTGAATCCTGTATATAATGCTTGAATCCTGTATATAATCAGCATGAAGTTTTAACATCTACTCTCGTGTAATGGAAATCATGAAGATCTGGATACGTCCAGTGACTGCGGTGAATAGTGCTGCTGGCAACAAGGGAAAGACCTTGTGACAGCCTGGAGAGACAGCTGACAGGAGGAAATAGACCCCAATGGGGCTGGTAAGGGTTAGCTACCCTTGTCGGCAGTATCCAGCTTCGTGTTTACAGGATGCTGGAGACACCCGCCCAAGGCTTCTAAGAAATTAAAGAGAAAAATACCCCTAGAGTCTGCGAGAGCGGGGGCGGAAGATGACTCGATGTTGGACAACATGATTAACGACTTAGGAATGGAAACGGATATGAGTATGGAGAGTAAGACTAGTTCAAGATCTGCAGTTAGTAAAGTCATTGAACTCCAAGTTTGTGTCTGTGGCTGGAGCAAGGCGACAACGGTCAGGGGTTTGAAGGTTCATCAAGGGAAAATGAAATGCTTGAGGGAGAAGGGACAAGGGCCTCGCATTGATCAGTACTTCTTACGAAGTCAGTCAAGTCAGTCGAATGAAATCCAGCGACAGGAAGCAAACCACAGCTCGCAGGATATCAGCACCCCTGTCATAGAGGAGAGGAGGGCTTGCACAGTTAGTGATGAACATATTCATACTTGTGAAACCGGTCAGACTAACCAGCATAAGAGAGAAAAGAACCTCAACGGGCATAGGCCTGGAGTTAGATGGCCAAGAGCTTGTGAGAAAACTGCATGGGATACGGTAAACACAGATCTATGCTTTGCATTGGAAAGATTAACTGGTACAGTTGAAAAGAAGTTGGATAAATTTGGGGACATCATTTACGCATATGGAAGTGAGAGGTTTGGTGTGGAAAAAAGGAAGGAAAAAGTACAAACTGCTCCTGGAATGTCTAGACGGCAGCAGAAAATTGAAGGGTTAGTTAGAGAAAGGAGACAGTTGAGGAAGCAATGGAAAAGAGCAGAACAAAGTCAGAAGGAGGGACTCAATCTCTTACAAAGGGACATAAAAGATAAGCTGGCAACATTACGCAGAGCTGAGCGTCTACGGAAACGCTACAAAAAGAAGGAACGTGCGAGGGCTAATTTCTATAAAGACCCATTCAAATTCGTAAAGAAGTTATTCACCAGTGAGAAGAATGGCACTTTAAAAGCATCTAGAGTTGAGCTAGAGAGATATTTGGAGGAAACGCATACAGATGCAAAAAGGCATGAGCATATGTCAATTCCATCAGACATACCACCTATCAACCCACCAGAATACCAAATGGAGGTCTGTGCACCTAAGTGGAAAGAGGTAGAGCAGGCTGTGAGAAAGGCAAGGGCTTCATCATCTCCAGGGCCTAATGGAGTTCCGTACAGAGTGTACAAGAGTGCTTCAGGAGTTCTGCGAATTCTGTGGAAATTGTTAAAAGTGGCATGGGAAAAACAGGTTGTACCTAGAGCATGGCGCAGAGCAGGTGGAGTCTTTATACCTAAAGAAAAAGATGCTACAAGCATCAATCAGTTTCGTCCTATTTCACTATTAAACGTTGAAGGTAAGATTTTCTTCAGCATTATTGCCCAGAGATTGTCCACCTACCTATTAAAGAATGGCTTCATTGACACTTCAGTTCAAAAAGCGGGCATTCCAGGGTTCTCAGGATGCTTAGAACACATCAATGTTATCTGGCAACGAATTCAGTCAGCTAAAAAGGAGAGGAAGGAGCTCCATGTGACATTCCTGGATTTGGCCAATGCATATGGTTTCAGTGCCACATGAGCTTCTTTGGGCAGCATTTGATTTTTTCAGAGTACCAATGTCAATAACAAATTTAGTGAAAGCCTATTTTGGAGATTTGCAATTTAGTTTCTCAACTCCAAAATTCAGCACTGCATGGCAATGCTTAGAGGTTGGAATAATGGCAGGATGCACAATTTCTCCACTGGCTTTTACCATGGCAATGGAAGTAATCATTAGGGCATCAAGATGGGTAGTAGGAGGAGAGCGCTTGGCTTCTGGGTTGCGACTACCACCAATCAGAGCATACATGGATGACATGACAACCATGACTACAACAGTAGCCTGCACTAATCGGTTATTGGGGAAGTTAACAGATAATATTGAATGGGCACGAATGCAATTTAAGCCCTCTAAATCAAGGAGCATCTCCATAGTTAAAGGAAAGGTAGTAGATAAAACATTCTTCATTAATGGTGAGGCAATACCAACAGTTTCTGAGAAGCCAGTGAAAAGTCTTGGGAGATGGTACGATGGAGATCTAAAGGACACAGTTCGAGTGGGAGAAGTTAGACAACAAGCAGTGGAAGGGTTGAAGAGCATAAACAGCTGTGCTCTACCAGGCAAACTAAAACTCTGGTGCTTTCAGTTTGGTCTACTGCCGAGGTTGCTGTGGCCACTGACTGTGTACGAGGTTTCTTTGACAACAGTGGATAAGCTGGAAGCGTTAATAAGTTCATACATCAGGAAATGGTTGGGAGTTCCACGCTGCCTCAGCAGAGTGGGACTTTATAGTAAAGGAATATTGCAGCTGCCAGTCTCTGCTTTAACCGAGGAGTTTAAGTGTGCCAAGGTCAGACTGGAAATGACATTAGTAGAGTCACGTGACAAATGTGTAAGGGAGGCAGCCCCTGTGTTAAAAACTGGTAGAAAGTGGTCAGCAAAGAAATCTGTAGTAGAGGCAAAGGCTGACCTTCAAATAGGGGATATCGTGGGACAGGTACAGCATGGAAGAGGGGGTTTTGGGCTCAGGTTAGCTCCTCCTAAATGGCACAAGGCAGGCCCAGCTCAAAGGAGGAAGCTGGTAGTCAACGAGGTGCGAAAGCAGGAGGAGAGGATGAGGAGTATAAAGGCCATTTCCCAGGCCAAGCAGGGAGAGTGGATGAGATGGGAGAGTGTGGAACAACGCAAAATGGGCTGGCAAGACCTTTGGTCAATGGAAGAGAGTAGGATCAGTTTCCTTATTAGGTCAACATATGATGTTCTCCCATCACCGCAGAACCTAAACCTCTGGGTAGGAGAGGATCCCTCTTGTCCTTTGTGTTCATCACCTGCCACATTAAGGCACATTTTGACAGGATGTAAGGTGGCTCTTAGCCAAGGTCGGTTTACTTGGCGCCATGACCAAGTACTGAGATGTTTGGCTTTAGCATTGGAAGGCAAGCGTAGTATGACCAATAAGTTGCCGCATGTTCTAGCAAAACATTACACGCAGAAGACAACATTCCTCCGCCCAGGCGAGCAACCACCTAGAAAAGGTGTTAACACCAATTCTCGGCCAGGACAACTGGAAGCTGCTAGGGACTGGAAGATGCTGGCTGATCTTGATCAACGGCTTATTTTTCCACCTGAGATTGCCACCACTAACCTACGACCAGACATTGTTTTGTGGTCTGGATCAGCACGCATTGTTCAACTGATAGAGTTGACAGTGCCATGGGAGGATGCTGTAGATGAGGCATATGAGAGGAAGAAACTGCGGTATGCTCATTTGGCCACTGAAGCAGAACAGCGAGGATGGAGAGTCCAGGTTTATCCAGTGGAAGTGGGTTGTCGAGGTTTTGTGGCACACTCTACAACCCGGTTCCTCAGGGACGTCGGATTCAGCGGCCAAGAGTTGCGTCGCACAGTAAAGAACTTATCTGAAGCAGCAGAAAGGAGTAGCAACTGGCTGTGGTTGAGACGGAAAGATTCTAGCTGGCAAGGTACAGGCCGCCACGCTACGGTTTCGTAGAATTCTTGAAAAACTTGAAGAGTCTGTTGGTTTATTTGTATAGGTTGTATAGTATAGGTTGTATAGTATACTATACAATTTGTATAGGTTGTATAGTATAGAATGACGGGTGGTTGGGTAGATATTGTGTTTTGCGTTAGGTGGTATGCCATACGGAACCGTTGCCACTGTAACTGCTTTAACGCACCAGTGGGGCTCGACAGCCTTAATCAATCGGGTTGGCGCGTATGGTTGGGTTGCGGAGAGATAGTGAGATTGTGGTTAGGTCTCAGCAGCAGGAGGGATGTAGAGGTCAGTAAGCTGGGCTGAGTTGAGTGGGGGACGGAGGGGGGTGACTCTGGGACGCCAGAGTCACTGTCGAGCCCTCTTGAGGTGTCGTGGGCTAGTCGACGAAACACTGAGGACGGAAGGTGCCCACTTGAAGACCCTAGAGATGTCCCCTACTCGGCTCAATCCAGACGGTTGTCGTGTTGGTCCACTAGGGAGACCACACTGTAGTTGCAGCCGTCGTGTGTGCTGACGCGCCAAGTACACTGCAGCCGTTAACGCCGGACAGAAGGGGAGTCACACCCTCATATGGAAAGAAGCGTAAATGGATGGAGAAGCATAGTTTACTGTAAAGCTACGTCTTAGTGTTGCTTATCTTGGCCCCCCCCCCCCGTGGGCTGATGGAAGGATAGACTACGCAAACTCACTATAATTTATTATTTATATTTACGTGGCAATTGGCCAGCCCACATTGTACAGTAGCCCACCCGGAATTGGCCAGTCTCCAGATGGCCAGCCTGCCCCTGATAGAACACCACAGTCATGTATAAGAGAAGCAGCCTAGATCTCATATCAAAGCTGTAATCATAAGAAATCATGGCTTTTGCTGTTTTCTTTCATGTCATTATTTTGCAGAGGGTTTAGAGAGCCTCTAATAGGTGGTATTGTGGAGATCAATGAGAAAATATGTGACAGACATGGAACATGTCCATACAGTGTTTACTGATTTATGAGAGGTAATGACTGATCATGCACCTCCAGTACAGACTCTTAACCCTTGTGTGGTGTTCAAATTTTTGTTATTCAGCCAGTGTTCGTGGGTCTGGTGGACCCGCTGCATTTTTGGGTTTTTAATTCAACATAATCAAACAATTTATGTTAAAATACTCAACAGATGTTTACTTCATCCCAATTCCAAGCAATATAAACAGCATATATGGTTAATATTTTCCCTTTACCTTTGTTATATCACATTTAACACATTTTTTTAAGCCGTTTGGTTTATGAGGACACAGATGTCCTCATAAACCATGTTTACGTTGTAATACCCATGTCATTATACACATTTGTGTCCTCATAAACCATATACAAGAACACACATACACACACACACTAACAGCAAGCCTGACAGGAGGAGGACAGAGTAAAGGTACACAGGACCTAAAATTTCCACACTTTTATTAGCCCCGGGTCCAGTGGACCCGAACATCCTGTGTGTAATATAAATGTGTAGGGAGGGTGTTCTTCGGATATATGTTCTTCACTGAAAATGAGCCAAGGCCAATGAGTCTGAGGTTGAAAAAATTATTAATTGTATAGGCTAATTTTTCTTTTGATAAAAAATGAAAACGGGTCCTACAGACCCGAACACCGTACAAGGGTTAAACAGGTTTGCAGGATATTGCTGGTAATGTTGAGAACAGTTGTTATGAGTTCCCATTCAGTCAGTCACATTCAGCGTTATGTCGATACTGATGTATTGGGGTCTCACTTGAGATCCCCAAACACATCTGAGTAGTAAGAAAATGGGCCAATGTATATTGCCGAGTGAGATTTGCGTGCCTTGTCACTCCTACACGGACATAAGGCTATATAAGTCTGCTGTCAACTCAGTCTTTCAGATTCTGAGATTTGCTCAGATTTGCTTCAGAGCCAAGTGGTTGCACACAGTGTTCACCCTCTTTGTAACGCCTCACAAAAGATGTAGCCGACTCTGGTAGTTCAGCTGTGGTTTATGACATATTGGTGATTTCAGGGCTTAATGTTTTTTTTTTTTTTACTTTATAATTTAAATGTGTATTTCTGTGTGTGCCCATTTCATAATTTTGTTGCCATTGCATTTTATTATTACTCACAGTTTATCTAAGTTGAGTGTCATGTAACTCTTCCTGATTTATTTCACCTGGAAGTGTCAGTGTCAACTGAATGGTGAGACATGAAGATCCTCATGTTAGTGCTCCTGAATATTCTACTGGGTGTTACCAGGCAAACACGGTAAAAGTGTTCATATTTTGTATGTATTGGTTTTGTGTCTTTAGTGGTGCTGTGTGTAAAATTATGGTTTGTTTCAATAAATAAAAATGAACATCAGTTCTTCCGAAGCGTGGACTGTTTAATAACCAGCGAAAATACCTTTTTCCTGATCAGGAGAGCATTATTTCTGATCTGAAAGAGCTTGCCAGTGAAAGGGCTCATTCAGCTGTGTTTCGCCCTTCATAAAATAGCTTTTACACAGTTAAGTGCAGCGATTCACACTTTGGCGCAAAAGATCAGATTTCCTTAAAAGAGCAAGCATGGGTGGCAAGCATAATTTTAAAGATGCTTCTCCACCCATGCGTTCCTGGATGTGGTTGTTTCCTGTCATAATCTGATGGCCACGAATGCTGTTTCACATGTCTTTGCCATAAGCATGCTGAAACGGCATTAGTGGATGGTTCATGTTCTCATTGTTAGAACATGATGACACAGTGGTCGCAACTTGCCTTTCTCGTAAAGGCTACAGTCCCTTTTGCTGTTACCCAGCCCGTTGCCTGTGTGCAAAGCACAGTGGTTAAGAGTGTGGTTAAGCCGCGAGTGTGGTTTGGGAGACCCGAGGGTTACAGTGGAAGTGCCTGAATTCATTCAGGGGGAAAAAAGCGGTTCCAATGAAACAATTTCAGAGGCTCCTGGGGCATGGCATTCACAGCCACAGTCACGCCGCTTGGATTGATGCATATGAGCATCTTCAACACTGGCTAGAGATAGGTATGGTGCCGTGGCACACTCCGTGTGACGATTACTCCGGTCCGGTCCGGTCCGGACACCGAACATTCAGCCCTTGGTCAAAAAGAGGCCAGGGGGAGCAAATACAGGGAAAACAACACAGGTCCAAGGATTGATCCCTGCAGAACACCAAAACTAGGGCTGGGTATTGTTAGGAATTTCACAATTCGATTTGATTTTGATTCTTGAGGCTTTGATTCGATTCGATTCGATTCGATTTCGATTCGATTTGATTTGATATTGTTCTATTAGCTTCGATATCGATTCAATAATAAGTGAATCCACAAGTACCTGAGTATATTTTTAAATAATGTGTGCAGTATTACTAATGTTAAAGAACAAATTGACCCCGGCATGTTTCCTGTCATGGTTTATTTAGCAGAACAAACTGTTCAATATTGTACATGTGTTGAATACAAACCACAACTGTAACAAACAGGTGCTTTATTAACACCTCTAAAGTGCATGTAACTGTAAGTAGTAGAAAGTATATTTCTTTCTTCCTGTACGTTCAAGTTATAAAAGAAATGTAAACAGAAGCACAAAACCATAGATGCAACCATAGATATTATAACATTACAAAATGCTATTTTGTCAACACAATAAATAACACTGAACAGCTGATCAGAGATCCTCAGGCTTATTTACTGTGCCTATATGTAGGATACATTACAGACATTTCCATCATATAACTCATAACATTTTAGTACAATATATATAACATGTTAACTCTGAAGCATTTGTTATCAAACTAGTGCACATGCAGGTTTTTGTTCAAAAAAAGCAGCTGGTCTAATATGCTCAGGCGTCAGTGCACTTCTCTGAGCTGTGACAATGTCACCAGCTGTTGAGAAGACTCTCTCAGCTGGTACACTACTACCAGGAATACAGAGGTATCGCTTAGCTTGGCATGACAAAAGAGGGAATTCCACCTCATCTTCCTTCCACCAGCTGAGTGGATTAGTGCTGAGTGGTACTGGTTTTACCTCTTTGTACTTCATCACCTCATCTACTGCATCTCTCTTGTTTTTATGGAGTCTGCTTCTGGAGTATATGTCTGCCCTAGGAGATCTGCACAAGACTCTGCACAAGAGTCTCTTTTCTTCTTGGATGGGGGTCCAGAGTCCTCAGCTGGTTCTGCTTCATTGGCCTCTGCATTTATTGGTCCACTCTGTTGAGAAAGCAAAGGAATTGTATTGTATATAGGTATCACCCTTTTCAAAATGGTGTATATAACAATATAGTTAGGTTTAAATTCATAATTGCAGTGTATCATTAACCCCTTAACGCCGACTGTCGCGAATTCGCATCAAACCCCTTCCATTCCAACTGCAGGCGAGATAGCGTGTGTATTCCCCCAATGCCTGTTTCTGCACATTCGATACATAACTAGGAACCTTTTGCACGGACTGGTTTCTCGTAGGACCGTTCGGAGTGGGAACTACATCCGGTTCACGGAAGCTAATATTTTGGTTAGCAAAATCCACATATCAAGGCCGCAAATGTGGAGAAATTGGCCAAAATGAGTTAAGTTGCGCTAAGATAAAAAATATGTACCAGCTTATTGATTGTTTCTATAGCTATGTTATTAAAATAGACTTCATGTGATGAATATTTTTTACGTACTCTGTAGATTTCTGTTTGTCGCGAATTCGCGACATTCGTCCATAACGGCTGGATTCGGCTATAAATAGTGCTGTATTTAGATGGATTACAGCAAAAAATAGCATGTTAGGATATAACACTATAAGAATATATCACTTATGCACTGGAGAAACAAGGAAAGAGATACACAGTGTAACATGGAATGTATAAAAACTACTTTCAATGTTAGGGAGTATTGTATAGGGAGTAAGGGAGTGTTTTGCTTCTTGCTGTTGTCAAGATTGATTAATTTGTCAATTAAAGTTTGGAAGTTCTAACAACTTTGTGACATAAATAAAATCTACATACCTGAGATGGGAAAATGTGTTTTATTAATTTTACCATTTTGTAAAAAATTTACCATAAATGCCTGTTGTCGCTAATTTGCATCATACCTAAATTTATATCTATTCTATATGCTATAGACAAATTAACAATCTCAACTTAATTTAGCATCAGCTTGGAGCCAGAAACACGCATAATAATTTTTTTTATATAATTGTAAATAAATTCAGGCGTCAAGGGGTTAATAATAAAAATACATAACATTTTTATTCACACTATACAGTACTTACTGAGCTTTTTTCAGTTGCCAGTGTCTTAGTGTTATCAGTGAGTTGGGTGAAGACTTCCTCATGCTCATCATCAGTCGAAAAAGGCAGGGCCTTAAAGCGTGGGTCCAGGGCAGAAGCTAAGTAGAGTTGTACCTTTAACCCTTTGACACGTACGATCACACCGGTGTGATCAGTCTTGGCTGGTCCCTGGAGCGTACGATCACACCCGTGTGATTAGAACGTTCAGTGAGTCACATGATCAACGGCTAAATTCAAAATTTCAAATCTGCTTTGGCGCTTTGACTGGCACTGAGGCAGAGACAGACATGCTCAGCGCTCATCATTTATTTCAACTGTTCAGTGTATTGTAATGTTTATTTTAGGTTTCATACACTTTAAATTACATTACACAACAACAAAAATATTAGTAAAAACGAAACAGTTTATTATTGCACAATACATATCTTTAATTCGAGTCAAACACACATCTTGTAGATAAAACGTCCGTTTCACACCCCAAGCAGCGGCACGTGAGCAGCTTATTTTTTTCGGTGTGCATGTTAATCAATGAGTGTATTCACACCGGGAGCACTGAGCGTCGCGTGAGCAGCAGTGAAGCGGGGGTTACTGTCATATATTTATATAAACATGCTGTCTCATGTTTTCAGGAGTACCACACACTGAAGCATTATTAAGCCTGTAAAAAGTCAGAGTATTTTCATTAATTTATGATGATACTATTTTGATTATTATTCATTGTAATTATATTTGTAATCTGATCTGTAACTATAATAGTAAATAAAGGTATGTATATAGTTTGTTTTAAACAAAAACATTTACCAAAAGTAAGAGTAGCAGTATATTTATTGAATTTGTTTATGATTATACTATTTTGATTGTTATTCGTTGTAAATATATTTGTAATTGGTTTTGTAATTATAAAAGTAAGTACTGAAATTTGTTTTAGCGAAATATATGGAGTGAAAACAGTCTCAAAACCTTCCACAAATGCACGCGAGAGATCCACATGCGCGCGCACCAATCCACAAATGCACGCGAGAGATCCACATTCGTGTGCACCAATTCACAGATGCACGCGAGAGATCCACACACGCAAATCAATCCACAGATGCACGGGAGAGATCCACACACACACACACACACACACACAAAGCAATCCACAGATGCACGCGAAAGATCCACACACGCAAATCAATCCACAAATGCACGCGACAGATCCACACACACACATAACAATCCACAGATAAACGCAAGAGATCCAGACACACACAGCGATCCACGAATGCACACGAGAGATCCACACACACATATAGCAAATCCACAGATGCACGCAAGAGATCCACACAGGCAAATCATTCCACAAATGCACGCGACAGATCCACACACACACATAGCAATCCACAGATGCACGCAAGAGATCCACACACACACAGCGATCCACACACAGCAATCATGCATTATTGTCCTTAGTTAGTCACATTGCTTTGCTCACAATCCACAAATTGCTTTATCTGTACCTGTAATTTCATGCACAGCAAATCACGTGACTTTTGAGACTGTTGTTCCGCGGCCTTGATTCACAAATGCACACAAGCCTATCTGTCCACATTACCTGCAAGGATGCGATATGGTGTCTTCCTCCAGAGGGCGCTAACCGGCCTTTGAGCTGAATCTTTCAAAGTGCTGGATTCATTTCGTTTTCTGACTTACGAGACAACCGAAGTCTAAACATTAACTAAATATCCTATACATAGATGCAAATATAGAGTAAAACCAAACCTCTTTTTTTATTCTTCACAACAACATGTTTTTTCCATCACAAATTAAGAAATTTTGAAGAATGTCAGAAACCAGACAGTAGCCACTGACTTGCATAGTATATATATTTTTTCTCCTACATAGATGGAAAAAAACATGTTGTTTGGCAAATAACCCATTCAATTTAAAGTGGTTGTTGCTTTGTAATAAATATTGCCTTGAATTGAGTAGGCCTATATCATTCAGTCTCATTATTTAGTTGGTTGAAATAATAAACCCCCAGCCCCCCCCCCCCCCCCCACACACACACTTTTACTATTTAACTCTTAATAAACTTAGAAATATTTTGCTAAAGCCTTTTAGTAAATGGACAGTGAAAAAAAGACGAACAACTGGTTAATCTGATTCACCACAAAAGGAGCAACTGAGGCAAATCTCAAACTTTTGCACGTAATGGTTTGCTTGAGAATTATTTACTTGAGGGTAATACTTGTGGATTCTTTTGAAATCAATCTTTTACTTTGTTGGTTAAATTATGTGGAAGTATTTATCCTTTCTTTAAAAATAAGGAAAGCAAAACATATAGGTAACTGCTGAAAACATATTATTTTCCATTTAATATGTGTGTGGGGGGAGGGGGTATTATATTACCACAAAGTACATTCAGAATTACAATAATATAAACAAAAGAAAACGTACAGCCTAGTAGTTGGCTAACAGTTACAGAAATAATTTAAAGCTGTCTTGTTATCCGAATGGTTTTCTTAATAGGCTATATATTCTGATTATACGTTGAAGAATAAAAAAAGAGGTTTGGTTTTACTCTATATTTGCATTTATGTATAGTGATCCCCAACCCCCGGTCCGTGGACCCGTTAGTACCGGGCCTTGAAATATTCCCTGAATAATGTTTTTTTTTTTTTTTTTGAATAATGTTTTTTTTTTTTTTTAAGTGCTATGACATGTCATGTTATGTTATTTAATCCAAACCATAAACATTAATAGATAAAAATGTGTTTCTTTGAGCGCCTTCATTCCGATATTGCTTAACAACGCGTCGTATCTGAACGGACTGCAAGAAAAGATACCGGTAAACTGGAGCACTTTGCTAGCACTTTATTCAACTCAAAGAAACGTATCCTATATGATATTAATCAGATATATACAAAATAAACATAACATTACAAATTATATCTGCACAAAATTACGAGAATGCACAAGTGAATTTGAACTACGTGCCATTCAGAATGACTCATGTTGTGGACGCGCTCTTCCTGGAGCAACGCGACACAGCAACTAAACCCAAATAATTCACAATGTTTTATTAAAACATTGTTCTCTTTATAATGTTATATAATATGACAGTAGGCTGCCAACAGTCATTATTAGTCGTGCAGTGTCGTTTGAGCTGCGCGCGCTGAAGCTGAAGAGGATCACCATAGGCTACACTTTACTACATTCATTTTTAACCAAATGCATCCTATATGTCGTGAGATAAATCAGATATAGATAGGCCTACACAAAATAAACACAATATTACAACTTACATTTGCACAAAACAAAAGGCTGCGAATGCACCCGCAAACTTATAGTCATCATGATAGTGTAAAATGAACCGGCGCGCTCTCTTTACATGTTTCGCGGTTGAGCAGCATGCACGCGCATGAACCTGCTTATCGTCGATTAAACGTTAACATCCCTATTTTGCACCAAGACACCAAAGCAAATTCCTTGTATGTGAAAACTTTCATGCCAATAGAAGTAAATTCAATTTAAAATTCAATGTAAAATACAATTTGCCATTTCTGCCACCTGCTACTGAGTGAGTGCTGTGTGAGTTGCTTTTGAAGTAGGCTACCTAATTGTATGGGAGAATTTTGTGAACCGGTCTGAAAGTTTAAAAAGATTGGTATATTCATATAAGTAGCCTTTGTGTCCACCTAGTTCATTATATGTAAATAAATTATAGGCTGTTACTGTTTTTACACAGTGATATGTTTCGAATCCAAACGATGCATCTTAAAATTGATGCATTAAAATTGACAACTGGTCCCTGGAATTTTTTTTATGAATTTGCTGGTCCCTGGCACAAAAAAGGTTGGGATCCCCTGTAGGCTATAGGATATTTAGTTAATGTTTAGACTTCGGTTGTCTCGAAAGTCAGAAAACGAAATGAATCCAGCACTTTGAAAGATTCAGCCAGGCCGGTTAGCGCCCTCTGGGGGAAGACACCATATCGCATCCTTGCAGGTAATGTGGACAGATAGGCTTGTGTGCATTTGTGAATCAAGGCCGCGGAACAACGGTCTCAAAAGTCACGTGATTTGCTGTGCATGAAATTACAGGTACAGATAAAGCAATTTGTGGATTGTGAGCAAAGCAATGTGACTAAGGACAATAATGCATGATTGCTGTGTGTGTGTGGATCTCTTGCGTGCATCTGTGGATTGCTATGTGTGTGTGTGGATCTCTCGCGTGCATTCGTGGATCGCTGTGTGTGTGTGGATCTCTTGCGTGCATCTGTGGATTTGCTATATGTGTGTGTGGATCTCTCGCGTGCATTCGTGGATCGCTGTGTGTGTGTGGATCTCTTGCGTGCATCTGTGGATTGTTATGTGTGTGTGTGGATCGTTATGTGTGTGTGTGGATCTGTCGCGTGCATTTGTGGATTGATTTGCGTGTGTGGATCTTTCGCGTGCATCTGTGGATTGCTTTGTGTGTGT
Organism: Semotilus atromaculatus; assembly: GCA_031834385.1. Lineage (NCBI taxonomy): Eukaryota > Metazoa > Chordata > Actinopteri > Cypriniformes > Leuciscidae > Semotilus > Semotilus atromaculatus. Next base: position 19,702,965 of record JAULUF010000038.1, on the reverse strand, counting down.
GTGGATCTCTCCCGTGCATCTGTGGATTGATTTGCGTGTGTGGATCTCTCGCGTGCATCTGTGAATTGGTGCGCGCGAATGTGGATCTCTTGCGTGCATTTGTGGATTGGTGTGCGCGCATGTGGATCTCTCGCGTGCATTTGTGGAAGGTTTTGAGACTGTTTTCACTCCATAGAAATAGAATGAATAAAACGCATGAAATGTGTAATTTTTTTTATTTCTTTTTAACGAAAGTCATACGTTTGAATTGCATGAATAATGCTAAACTTATACTACATATCTCTCAGCAAAGCTGAGAAAAGCTAAATGGTATTTGACATTGTTAAATTATATTTCCCTAACGTTATATATCTACAAAACATTTGAGCAAGCTAATGGTAAGTGAGGTGTGAGTCTGTGACCAGGCCTACTAGATACATGCAATTAGGCCTATTATAATATATGGTCACACTTACCAATAGCTTGCTCAAATGTTTTGTAAATATAGGGAACAGGGATGGAAATTAACTTTTTTTGTACATACTCAATGTTTTTACCAGCCACTTTCTTGTTTTTAACCGACAATGTGTAACTGCATGTGAAAATTAACACTACAAGATCTAGCCTACAATACTTAAGCAGTTTATTTAATCTCAAGTCTCAATGAAATACTGGCATTTTCTCTTTCTCTCTTAGCCTACACACACAAACCATGAACTGATATTATTTCAGTTCGCATATGAGGAAAAAACAACGTGAGCGCTCTGAAAGCGGAACTAAAAGATGCTTTAAAACTTTCACAGAGACATCAAACAGAAAGCACAAAACCTTTCTTTAAAGTGAATTTCGTTTTGTATTAATTGTATCTTAATTTTAATCAATTTGTCATCAACCAATTGCCTGGATTTAATAAATAAGAAGTAAATATAGCAGACGATAATCACGAAACGGAGGCGCCGGCGCGTGAACTGGGGCTCGTCTCACAAATGAACCGAAACTCAGTGTATAAGGAAGCCTACTCTCCTCACAGACATGTCTACTTAATCAGAACAATTCAAAACGAAAGAAAACAGACACAGACTGCTCTCTACTTAGGCTATGTAATCCGCATGAAATGTGCATTTCTCTCTTGCGCGTACACTCTAAAAAGCGCTGGGTTGTTTCCCTAACCCAAATGTTGGGTTGAGGCAGTTGGATCTTAGCCTGACTACGTCAGACTTCCTACTTCCGCTAATTTCATTTCGCTCCTGTAGTCAGTCTGAGATAGCAGCCTATCTTTCAGTTTTCCACCGGCCTGAAAACAGCCGGCCCAATCAACGAACAGAGGGCGGCTGAGAGCCGTGACGTAGCCGCTAAGCGCCGAGTTTTACATTGTAGGATAGAGAAATCGAAAACCGAAACGACCGCGGAAATGGGAAACGAGACACGTGATTGTACCGTGGATGCGTAGATTAACTTCGCATAATCTGCAAAAGTCGTTTACAGCCATATTCACTCCGGTATTTCGCTCGCATCATCAAGTGTTTACAGCAGGTTTACAGTGGAAGTTCGATCATAGATTTGAGTTCGATGCATGATGTCTGTGTTTAGATGCGGCTGTGTCGGCGCATAACATAAACTTATCTGATTGGCTTACGGGTAACCAATGATTTTAAACTTCAGAAATCGCCCCCTATCGAGAGAGAAAACACTTCTCTATTATGCTATTCCAGACTCTGTCTACGAAGCAAAGTGAAGTAGCAGAGTCTGGTATTACCAGGCTAGTTGGATCTAGGGATGGGTCAGTTTGACCCAACGTTGGTTTATAAATGTCAACCCAACGCATTGGGTTGTAGAAGTAACAGTTGGAAATGCTTCTGCCCGCCCTTTCAAGAGCTGAGGACGACGGACAGGACACGCAACTTTGCACTGCTCCAAACGGTGAGATATAAACCACATAAAGTTTTGTTTAATTGTCTTAGTTATAGGTAGTTAGCTTGATTACTGATGGGAACGCTATTTTGAGCCTGGGTCGTTTAAACTAAGTTACATAATAGCCTACCGATCGCAAATCAGATCACATTTTGAACCGCTGATATTGAGGTCGTCAAAAGGCATATTTACGATTGAATTTGCATTGTTTAAGTAAATGGCACCTCGATATGTATGAAATGTTCCCTAACTATTTCAAATTTCCATGCGAGAAAAGTAGTTTTGAAACAAGCTATAGCAAACTATTAGCTGTAAGGCTAATATGGCTAAGTTATAAGGACAGTCCGGGTTTTTTAAGGGTCTGTCCGCCGTCCGGCGCAGCTTTGAGACGGACGCTCATTTGTCATTTATAGCCTACAGCTAACCTAGGATTGTTATGGTGAGTTTTCTTTTAGTTAACGTTATATCTTATTTTCGGAAATGTATGTGACGAGTTTATAAGCTAATTAAGTCTCAAACGCCGTCTGTAAAACAGGAAAAAACTTGATTACACGAGTAAATAACTACTTTGACCGAATATATCTGTGTTAAACCCCATGCATTTTATTTTACTGACATAAGCCTGTATTTGGCGATAATCGCCTGTTTTTGCACTCGTGAAGTGCTTTGGGTGCTCGAGCCCCTGCCCTTTTTCAAAATAATCGAAAGTGCCCCTCTCAAACAATGATAATATTGTTTTCAATAAAACAAAATGCATTTGATTTTAATTAACATGACAATGTGTACAAAACTAAAATAGCCTAAATTCACGTTTATTTTTACGTTTCTGTCAGTCTGAGGTGCCGTTGCCATGACTCGTTGCTATGGGTTGCGTCACTTGCGTGTCTTGCTTCGGACTCGACTGAAGAGGTCAGACTCTCCGTTTTCGAGGGTCTAAAACTTCGGAGGACGGCAGGCGCGTGCAACCGCAGCAAAAGTTATGCGTTGTAAAACGAAAATGCACTAGTGTAAACGACAACGTAGGTATTCCACAGTATGATGGGGAACCGAACTGATGCACTCGAGCCAAAATATATGGTTCTTTCAGTGAGTATCTAGGCTCGACGGCAGGAAAAAATTAACCAAACCATTTTTAAACTTCTTTTTTTTTCTTCAATAATCTAAGGTAGTGCATTTTTTTTTTTTAAATACACATATGACATATTTTAAAATATTACAGAATTCATTGATGATTTTGAAATACTGGGATAGAGAACTCTGATCCATGGATCAGGATGGGATTTAGAAATCTGGATCATTTGATGTGGATTTCAGATTTTAAAATACTGGGCCCTGAAGATTCATGATAATTTACACTCCTGAAAAAATTTCAAAGCATTTATTTTCTGGTTGTATCTGAGTACTGAGTGCTTTTCAAACAGACATTCAATGTTGCAGTAGGTAGAGATATGAATCCTCAGAGGGGTGCCTAGATCTCTACATACCAGTGAACCAAGTTAATTTGGAATCGATCACTGCTTGTTGGAATTGATTGATTTTTCTGCTGATGACAGAACAAATTATAAGCGGGGACCGGGCGGTCCAGTTGACCGAGTGGTTGAAAAGTAATGTGTGGCCACAAAGCCAGGTGGCTGCTTACATGGAGGAGACGGCCATCCACAGGGCCAAGTGGATCCGGGCAAATGGAACAAAGGCAGTGGTGAACATAATGATGGAGTTTCCACGTCTAGTGGACACGCCCGGAATGGTGAGCTTGCATCTCAAATCGTATGTGTGACCCTGTTAAATATTTATGCCCCATTGCTTACTAAATCCCCCCCCGCCCCCATGATTTTTCATGATTGTTGTAAATTTGTTGCATTCTTGCATTAAATATTTGTTCTATTGTTTGTTTTATTAACTATATACTTTTTTATTGTTTTTAAATTGTGTTCTCTGGTTCTGATATTGTGCAGCACTTTAGGCAAATTTGTAAATCATTGACTTTTCCTGCACTTTTCCTGGACTTAGATATCCCAAGATTTCGTGATGCTGCAGCCTGAGGCCCCAGACAAATTGACAGCAAATTGGAACACACTATTCGCCCCAAGGATCATCAATCTGGCACAAAAGGAAAAAACGGAGATCTCAAAAAACATTGATCTTCTTTCAGCAGGTAATGTTATTTGTAGAATGTTGATTTGAGATTTACGCTTGTGGGACACTGAGACTTCTCTTCTGCTTATACATTGTTTATTGTTACTGTATTGCAAACAATTAGCTCTGAAAGCGGCACTAAAGTGCTTTAAAACTTTCACAGAGACCTCAAACAGAAAGCACAAAGCCTTTCATTAAAGTCAATTTCGTTTTGTATTAATTATATCTTAATTTTAATCAATGTTTCATCAACCAAATGCCTGGATTTAATAAATAAGAAGTAAATATAGCAGACGATAGATAATCTCGAAACGGACGCGCTGGCGAGTGAATTGCAACTCGTCTCATAAATGAACCGAAACTCAGCGTATAGACCTGAGAGAAATATATATATTGAAATGTCTTTTAAACAGAACAAATCAAAACGAAAGACAAACTGCTCTCTGCTTATGTAATCCGTCTGAAATGTGCATTTCTCTCTGGCGCGTTCAAAGATCGCGAGTCCGCATCCTCAACTTCATCTTTGCAGCCCACAATGACTGAAAACACTTGTTATTAATACACAATTAAAAGGTCTCCTTGCTATATTTGATGTATTCATATCATTGCTTTTGCAAGTTCTTTGTGACAGCTTTTAGGTGCTTTATTGGCAGCGCAACCCTGAAACCCTGAAACATGAATCACCACACCCCGCATTTTTTTAAATATTCATTTATCGGCCATTATAAATGCCGATACCGATAGTTATGAAAATGCCTAATATCGGCCGATAATATCGGCTCGCCGATATATCGGTCGGGCTCTACTAATCAGTTAACCAGTACTTACTGGTGAACACCCAACTCAGCCTTATTAGGGGACTACTGGTTAGTTACCCGGGAAAACAAAAGGAACTAATCAGGAACTACTGGTTACTTACTAGGGAACTAATCAGGAACTACTGGGTAGTTAACCAGTACTTACTGGTGAACGCCCAACTCAGCCTTATTCGGGGACTACTGGTTAGTTACCAGGGAAAACAATAAGTGTTACCCACTTTTCCTATATTGTGAAAAATCTTCCTCCCTCCACCCATAAGATAAATTTACTGTTGTATTTGACTGATGAATCTATCATATATATTTTACAGACAAATAAGGGGAGGTTGCGTTGCAGCTGCTGTTTTGCTGCCAACCGGGGTATACAAGGTTGGCAGAAAACTGTGCCGCCCCAGCCACCTTGAGCTCAGAAGGGGTTTTATTGATGTTCAGCCTGTAAGTTACAATGATTTTTACCTGAATTTATTTTTCTTCCTTATTATGAAGCTAAGTAAAATCATGACAACTCTGGTGATATTGCTGTTGCTGTTACAACTTACAAGTACCTGACCTGTTCAAACAACTTCCTTTTGTTTTGTTTTTCTTACAGGTTGGAACTAACCTGGCGGAATACCTGACAAAGGCACTGTGGGCGAATTTGTAAATAATCTATATGAATGAACTTGAACTAAATGTTTAATGAATTTCTAATGAATTCATTTTAAATGGTAAATTCTTTATGAAATCAATAAATATATTTTTAAAGACCAACTCATGTCAATTGAAGATCTTTTAATTGGTAAATAAGAAATACAAACATGCATTGATAGAATAATGTTTTGAATATTATGTTTAATATTATAAAATAACTGTACAAGTTGCTTTCATAATGCAAAGGTTAATTGAAAAAAGTCATTTTTAATCCAAATGATACCCATGACCCATAATTTGGGTTGTATTCTTCAACCCATTGTTTAGTCAGTTCAACCCAACAATTTAGTAATTTCTACCCAACTTTGGGTAGAAAACATAACCCAACATGTTGGGTTAAATCAATAACCCAACTGGGCTGGGTTAAATAACCCAGCGCTGGGTGAGACCCTTTTTGACCCAGCAGCTGGATTATAAAATAACCCAACTTAGGTTGTTTTCAACCCAGCAGTTTTTAGAGTGTAGGCCTACTGCGAAGATCGCGAGTCAGCATCGTCAATTTAATCTTTGCAACTGACACGGACAAAGAAAATAATTGTTTATTAATAAATAATTAAAATATCTCCTTGCTATATTTTATATATTCATAATCATTACTTTTGATATTTAAATTCACCCGCATTTGGCTGGTGGCGGGTGCTCCCTGATAGGAAAATATAATTTAACGATGTCATACCATAGCTTTTCTCTGCTTTGCTAGTGAGAGATATAAAACTCAGTAACAATATCAACTAAAACAAATAAGAAAATTGATGTAAAACATTTAACGTAAAATATGTGCTTTGGTATATTCATGTTGCAATGTATCAATTCAACTGAACCCTGACATTATCTGCTGAATGCACGGAACATATTTTCAATGTGCAAACAGCGCATTGACAGACAAACAAACAGCAACATTAGACATGTGAACGTCTACATTATTGAGCACTGTCCGTTTTATAAGAGAATTTTCATGACATAATATCTTTATTCATATTTATTGCATGCTTGGAAATAATTCTAGATGCTTCCGAATAATAAAAAAAACTAAAATATAACGTAGGCTATGGCTAACGATTGTCACGCGGCTGTTGTGGGGGAGATGCAAAGCGCCGTGTGCAAGCGAAATTCAAAGCAATGGGGGAAAAAACATAAGCATAACAATATCAACCATAGTCTGTACACGCTAAAAAACATATTTGAGAGGATTTGAATAAAAAATAAAGCGAAACATTCAAACTACTCACCTGCAGGCGGTTATCCATCGTGCGCGCCATTGTGAGTCTGCGAAGTGTCACGTGACAAGGTTGATGCGTCTCCATGGAAATTAGAACGCAAGTCATTGCATAATAACGGTCGCAGAAAAAAACTCACGCCAGGCTGCCTGTCTGAATATTCAGAACGTACGTGCGAAAGGGTTAAGCCTGTGTACCTTAAAATAAATATAATACATTTCTATTACAAAAAAAGAAAAAAAATCAATTTAGTTCGTGGCTGGCTATGGTGCTCCGGTGGAAAAATGCGGAGATCCGCCTCAGTCTGCCTAGAAGCCTTGATACTGCAGGCATCTTGAGAGCAGCCTGTGATGCCAAGTTTATGACATGTGCAAAACAGCCAATGTGCAATGTCCCTGTCAGTCCAACTGCTCATAGCATGTTAGCTGCGTTATCTGTTACAATTGCTGGCACTTTGTCATTCAAGCCCCATTCATTCATTGCCTCGGTGAGCAATATAGCAATATTGTTCCCTGTGTGGCTTTCAAAGAGCGCTCTGGTCTGCAGGATGTTCGACACAAGGACTCACTCAGTTGAAATAAAATGAGACGTGATGGTTACGTACGGGTCGGTCGCTCTGGAGGTCCAGCCATCGCAGGTTCCACTTCTTCCACCGACATTAAGGACTCCAAAACCTCTGTCTTAACCTCCATGTAAAGCTTTGGCATGACCACTTCTGTGATGCGTTTACTTGTAGGTATGGTGTACCGTGGCTCAAGTGTTGACCATGTATTTAAAGCCCACGTTTTCAACAACACTATATGGGCGTAAGTCTTTACAGATGTAGACGGCCACGGATCCTGTTATCTTCTGTGCACGAACGGAGCCTGAAGGAAATTTGCAGTGAAAGGCTGTCGAGTTGTGTCTGTTTAGAATCATCCGGCTTAGCCATGCTGGATTGCTTTTGTTGCATTAGATCTGCATGGTGTCGAGCTAGGTGGTTGCGCAAGTTAGTTGTGTTGTTACAATATTTAAGAACGGTGTGGCAATGCTAGTACAGACCACTTTGGTTTTATCCACCTCTTCATTTGTTCCCGGCTTACAGTGGAATCCAAAATGAGCCCTAACGTCGGCTTTTAACGTTGGTGGTGCAGGCTTGAACGGAGTGCAGCTGCTGTCTGCCATCTTGATGTTTTGGTAAAGCGTGTCTTGTACAACGCTGAACGCTCTCACTAGAGTGTTGCACACAGCTCCGCCACTGGCCAGTGGGCTGAATCGATTCATAGGATTTGATGAATCGATATTGAATTGAGAAACAAATAATTGCAATGCATTGACGAATCGATATTTTTACCCAGCCCTGACCACAACCAAGAGGTATGTTGGAAGATGATTAATGCCCCAGATGTACCGTGAAACACCTATTTGAAGTAAGAGCCAAACCACTGTAATACAGTACCATGAAGTCCCACACAAGATTCTAGGCGTGACAGAAGTTAGTTGTGGTCAACTAATGCTGGGTACACACCTAAAGATAATCGGGCTGATTTTGGGCCGATTTCCCCCCTTCCGACAATCCTAGCTATGTCCCGATTATCTTGATGGTTTTAAAGATTATCTTATCAGATTTTCCTGTGGTGTGAGGTGTGTTAAGAGTGTCCGAACCTGCTCGGAAGAACATCGGAGCCGCCCCGATCGCGAATCGTAAATATTCAACATGTTGAATATTTACGATCAGAAATCCTGATGTGTGGGGGGAACCCCGAGGACAAATGCGCGCACGCTCTGGAGATTATCACGTGAAACGAAACAATATCCAATAGAAAGCGAAATGATGGAAGACGGAAGCATAACAAACGCAGTTGTGTGTGCGTGTGAGTGAGAGAGAGAGAGAGAGAGAGAGAGAGAGAGAGGGAGAGGGAGAGAGAGAGAGAGAGAGAGAGAGAGGGAGAGAGAGAGAGAGAGAGAGAGAGAGAGGGAGAGAGAGAGAGAGAGAGAGAGAGAGAGAATTAACCATGGTTTTATTATAGGCGTATTGAACATTTGTATAAACAAATAAATACTATAGTTAGAATTTTTCTTAGCAAAAATTGTTAATTTGTGGTTATCATGGTTTATCTACAATATCCATTTTTTATTTGTATAGTGAAACCATGGTTGAGAGACAGGGCCAGTGTGTGTGCATTACCACAAACTTTATCTGAGAAGTTCACTAAATTCCCGCCGTCTCCACAACTTTACCTAAACCCTTTTCTTTTTTGTCCTGTAAATTTTCTGTGAAAATCATTCCAAACACTATCATCGCAATTTCTTCCTGCATATTGTCCACCATGCGTATTCTGAAGTCTCGCGAGATTTTACGAGATTTCCTGTGTTCACAGTCAAGACTCGGGTTGAAAATCTGTTAGTGTGTGGTGTGCTGTCTTTGTCACATCATGGCACACCACACACTATAGGAGCAAAACGGTTCAATCTAGGATTTTTTGTCCTCATGTTTGTGGTCTATCACATTTTGAAAATCTTACAAGATGTAAAAAATCGTGTGGTGTGTACCCAGCATTAGTCAAATGCGGTGCTTTGATCTAAAAGGACCAGAGCCATGGATTTCCCTGAATCTGTTGTGAGAAATATGTTATTTGAGACTCTTAAAATAGCAGATTCAGCACGATGTAGAGCTTTAAACCCTGATTAAAAAACGTTATTGATAGAATTGTCTGAAAAGAAGGATTGTAATTGGGCCAATACACCTTTCTCCATGATCTTTGAGATAAAAGCAGGTGGACAAAGTACACAACTTCCTTACTTGAGTGAAAGTACAGATACTACTGGTCAAATATTACTCCGTTACAAGTAAAAGTTGTAAAGACTGATTTTTACTTCAGTAAAAGTACAGAAGTACTCCTTTTTAAAAGTACTTAAGTATCAAAAGTAAAAAGTAATTATCAATGCATTGTTTTATGATTGTTGTATGCCTCTGAAGCAACCTAGTGAAGTACACCTACTAGTAGTATATTTATGGAATTAAGAGCTCTTAGAATGTTATAAAACCTATAAAAATTAAACAACTGAATTGACAAAAAAACAGCCAAAATCATCTTCATTTTTTTTATATTTAACACTCCCAACCACCCCAACAAAAGAAGTACACATCTATGTGTATCCATTCATGCACATTTGAATCAAGTGGTCTATAAAAATACAACATGCTTTAAAAGCCAGCTACACAACCATAGAGGTATAACTAGCCAACAGCAATACTGTTTTAACAAACAGCAAAACAGAAAGACCTATTTGCCATGGATGCGCGCACTGCGCCGAGGATCTGTCTTGATCCATTTTGCCACCAGTTCATGTGTTTAAAGAAAATGATGAAAAATTGCCAGACTTCACAACACGTGACCCTACAAGAGTGATTACTGTCTGTCACCTGCAAAAAACCAATTACGTTTTAGAGATGAAAAAAATCATCCACTAATTGACGTTAGTACTTTCTACTCAAGGACCTTGACACAAATGTAGTGGAGTAAAAAAGTACGATATTTGTTTTTCAAATGTAGTGAGTGTAACAGGGACAGAACGTGTTCTGTTAAAATGTATGTATTGTTTGTTATAATTTACACAAAAATGTTTATTTTCATATACTATATCTGATATACTTGTCTGAGAATGAGGGTGTTTTCATTTAATTGCTGTGACGTCATCATGAGCCTGCAAATTTCCGGTTTTGTCTCCACCTCTTCCTCTTGGCATTGTTAATGCACTGAGGAGAGTGATGTAGGGGCGTCTCACTCAGACTGTCCTATATGTTTTGTGTATAGGGTGACCACCTGCTAATAAGCCCAAGGGGGGACAAGGGGTATGTTTCTGAGGGACAATGTGGGACACTGCCTGGCGCGGCGGTGCCACCACCCCACGGGCAGACTCACTGATAGTGGTTTACCCATTTCTAGCACATACCACCTAAACATGTGTAATTGCTGATGTATGCTCATGAATAGGCCAACCAATGTGTATTTTTTTCTAAATAAAGATTCATAATATTTTGAACATTAGTGAATTGACCGATGCACTTCCACTTACGATTTACTTTAGCTATTTAGTTTTATTTATTTTTTCATTACAATTTATTCACTTTAAATAAATTATAATATAAAATTATAGGATTAACAGGAATTGTAGTTGCTCAACACCTCAGGAACAGTTAAAAAAAAAAAAAAGAAGCCCCTCTCGGTATCCCCCTCAACCAGAGCCGGCCCGAGCCTTTTGGGGGCCCTAAGCAGAATTTGATTTGGGGGCCCACTACGCGGAGTCACCTGTGCTTGACGATTATTGACACAAATGTTACGCAATGATGCATTATAAATGAATACAGTGAGGTTATGTATTAATACAAAATAAATACTTAATAAAAAATAAATGCCTACTTAAAAAAGTTTTAACTTTTACTTTACTCTTTTACTAATTATTTGAAACTTCTTAAACAAACTGTCTCAAAACATATAAAATAAATGATTTGCTCAAATAATGACAAAACTGAGAAATCAGAAACATAATAAGAGCAAGGGTTCAACAATGGCAATTATTGTTAAAAACTGTAAAAATATTAATATTACTATTAATATTACTGTCTCAATACAGTGTAACTGTCCTCAAAATCTTTTTTATTATTATTATTGTAACAGACTTTGTTGGATTGTACATGACAGAATCCAACAAAGTCTGTAATAAAACCGGTTGTACTGGCGCTCGTTGTATGTGTGTATGCAATGTATTTTTCCCCTCGGGGCTTGCCGTAGATAGGAATGGGTCGCGCGCACTTGGTACTGGAGTGTCACGGGTTTTTGGAGTAAGTGATCTGATATGTGGGGTATAATAAAGTGGAGAAGAGTTCAAACTGCTATGTTTATTATTTATTCAATTTCAAACTGCTACCCTTAAACCCCTCTTTTTAATTGATGATGGCGGTGCGGTGCCTCAGACTTCAGTATCTCCATTTTTCGAATTGGAAAGCGCGCATCTAAAAGTTCCTTCCCAGTATGTCTGGTGTGCACGTGCGTGCGCTGTCATGACAACAACGAAAAAGTTGACAACAACCTAGTCAGCAGTTCAACTGATGGGTGGGTCACGTAGGTGTGGCAACAGTAGCTTGCTGAACTGTCAAGTAATGTTCGTTTGGCTGCCTGGGGCTCGAGGATATAGAGCGACCAACTTTTTTTTTTGAGCAAGCATTGATTATGCGTGACACGGTCTCAATTTGCGGGACGCATGAATTGGGCTTCAAACGCTGTGCGCGCACGCGCTACGCGGGACGGGTGGTCACCCTATTTGTGTATCAGAGTAAACCCAGTGAAACCGCCGCCTGTGGTCCAGTGTCTTTCTACACAACGCAGACAAGTGCTTTTATAACTGGTGTCGCGAGCCACCGGTTACATGTGGTGCCGTGGACCTTCGGATTTCGCATGATCGGTGGATTGCTGATCGCCGGAGTTGCTGATTCACCAGACGACGGTGTGGTGTGGTAGATCGCTGGAGGAGTGTCTCGCTGGTCGCGGAGGCCGCAGTTTGTTTCATCTCGTCTTCAGCGTTCGACAATCTGTTGCTGATGTCACGTATGATGGTATAAGCTGATCGCTTGCTTTTTGAGAGGTATGATGAAAAACTGTTTTGTTTTTTATTAATGACTATGCGCCGTATATGCGCTTTGATGTGTTGAACCTTTTATTTTTTCTTCTCGCACTGCTGGACGCTCATCAAAGACGGGATGTTTTTGCGATCATCACATGGGGAACTTTTTTTGTTTTTCTCCGTGTAACGCTATACTGGACTGTTCTTTGCGCTGCTGCCAGATGTTTTGTGATCGTCACATATTTTTTTCATCGGTGCAACGCTGTACTGGACTGTTCTTTGCGCTGCTGCACGCTCAATGACAGAGTTTTTGTGATCGTTGCATACTTTTTTTTTCCTCCGTGAATTGTCACACTGAACTGTTTTGAGTGTCTATATGAATATTTCTGCAAAGTACATTTATCTGAATACTAGTTAAGTGATTTTAGTATTTTCATTTTCTATTACATTTCTCTTTTTTTAATTTTTTTTAATTCAAACTGAGTCATGTTTGAGGATACTGTCAGTCAGGATAATTTTAGCCCTGTACAACGTCCTAGTGCCATGTTTCCGGTAGGCAGGGGTAGTAGAGTTGTGTTTAATCATTCTGACAGTATGTCTGGAGTTTCACCTCAATGTTTTGGGAGAGGGAGGGCACTCTTTAATTCAGAAATTGACCATGTGCATGCATCTGATTCAGCTATTGGTACTTCAGGAAGCCCAGCCGCTTGCTCTACCCCTTTTACACACCCAAATGTTGATCACATAATTACCCCTGAGTCTCTAGGAGGTATTATTTCTGATTTGGCACAGAAAATTGGTGAGAGCATCTCAGCCAGTCTCAATTTAACGCAACATGCGAGCCCAGTTCAGTCTAAGTCAGATGTGCAGCATTCAAGTGACTGTGTTGATGCTTCTAATTTGAACATCATTGTCCAACACGAGGTTGCTCCTCCACCATTATTTAGAGGTGACCAAAGTGATTCACTTTCTGTGCATGAATGGGAAGACATGATGTACAGTTATATGAACAGAAAGAAATGCACTGATGAAACTGCCTCTGATCTCATTTTGAGCAGGTTAGCTGGAAAAGCGAGGGATGTGGTCAAAGTGTCCTTGCGCAGCTTCCCAGGGCCGACTGCTACAGTGCTCCCCACCACAGTGTTCGACATACTGAAGCGAAATTTCAGTGAGTTGATGTATTCAAACATGCCTATGGCCGACTTGTATAACACCCTGCCTAGGATGGAAGAGAGCCCAATGGACTACTGGATCAGGTTGAACAAGGCGATTGATGTGGCTGATGAGTGTTTGCGTAGGCGCAACAAGTCTGTTGAGGACCCTGTTACTGAAGCTGTTATGATGTTTATCTCACACTGTCCGGATCCTGGTCTTGCTTTGTCTTTTCAGTTCAAGCCTGCTGAACAGTGGAGTGCTGCTGAAGTTCAAGAGCGACTGGATAGTCATCACAGGAGCCTGAAGAGAGCTTTTGCTAGACCTTCACGCTCATTGCCTGTGTCAGCTTGCCATCAGAACACTGTGACTGTCTGTGACGATTCTGTACCCAGTTCTTTTAAACAGCCTGAACTCTCCTCAAGTCAGTTATCATGTTTAACTGGACAGCTGAACCCCAACGCTGCTCCTTTTACTCCTGATGCTAGTATGCAGCAGTTGGTTGGCATGATGGATAAAGTTTTATCTCTCTGCACTGCCTCACTTTCCTCATCCAACCCAAACTGTCTTGTCAGAACTCCAGACCCCAAGCCCAGTTTGAGCTCAGCATGTAGAGTATGTCAATCTAAAGAGCACACTACACATACTCATTGTATGCGCCAGAGGCTTTGTCGTAACTGCTTTAAACCTGGACACTTTAAGAGCAATTGTCCTAAGACGACGGGCCTTGAGCTTCCTTCTCCAGCCACCCAGGTAAACTAAATAGCCCATGTGCAGAGGGGGATAACATGGGCGGTGGCGTATTTCCCCTAAAAGATGAGTCAGACCCACAAGAGATTTTTGTAAATAGTTGCAAATTGTTGCCACCTGACAAAACAGTGCTGTATGTGGGATCTCAGAAAATTGATGGAGCCAGTGAACTCTTTTATGCTCCTGTAACTGTCTGTAGCCTGTCAGTACTGCACGGTTTGCTTGATTCTGGGAATATGGCTTGTACCCTGAGCACGGAAGGTGAATCCAAGTTGTGTGCTGACGGAGTTCTCCCTCAACCCTCAATGATTACTGGTAACGTCGTCCTGGTGGGCTGTGGTGGCCTTACTACTCAGCCTAAGTGCGCGTATGACCTGGAAATTGAAGTCTACGGGTTCAAGTTCATTGTACCAACCTTGATAGTGCCTGGACAGAGGGATGAGTTCATTATCGGCAGTAACGTCATCAAATGTGTGCTTCAGAAGATGAAAGCCGAAAAGAAGTACTGGGAACTGATTTCCTGCCAAAACAGCAACCCTGAGTGTGAGGAATTTCTTGAGCTTTTGAGCTGTGTTTCTCGTTGGTCTGGTCCTCAACAGCCCGCTAAGCTCGGCACAGTTAGGCTTTGTCAGGCAGTCACTTTACTTCCCAGATGTGAGCACCTTGTCTGGGGAAAACTGCCAGCTAGTACTAATGTCTCCCCTGGAAGCTCCGTCATCGTCGAGCCCACTACGTCACGTTCAGCACCACGTCATGTTCTTGTTGGACGTCTAGTGACTCCCATGTGGGGTGATCGGTGGGTGCCGATGAAGATCTTAAATCCCACTGAGTCTCCAATAACTCTTTGACGCAACACTAAGCTGGCTGATGTGTCTCCTTGTTTAGCAGTGGAGGATGTTACGGTGTCACAAGATGTGTGCAGACCTCAAGTTTCTGATGCAGCTTTCCCCAAGTCTGTTCCACCTGTTGACCCTGTGCGGTTGCTGTACGAGTATGGTTTGGAGGACATCGATATCGAAGGGTGTGAGGTCTCCAAGTCATGGAAGGAGGAGTTGGCTAATCTTGTCGTGTCCTATCGTGATGTGTTCTCTAGAGACAGACTCGATTGTGGAGAGGTGAAAGACTTTGTACATCGAATTCATCTGAGCGATGAGCGTCCGTTTCGCCTCCCCTATCGCCGAACCCCTCCCGCTCACTACCAAAAGTTGAGGGAAGTTCTTTCTGAAATGGAAGAGAAGGGCATTATTAGCAAGTCTATCAGCGAGTATGCGTCTCCTTTGGTAATGGTATGGAAGAAGGATGGATTGCTTAGAGTCTGTATGGACTTCCGGTGGCTTAATGCGAAGACTATCAAGGATGCTCATCCTCTGCCTCATCAGGCGGATTGTTTCGCTGCTCTTGGTGGCAATCTTCTTTTCAGTTCTGTGGATCTGACTTCGGGATTTTACAACGTCCCGCTCCATGTATCTGATCGTCATTACACAGCTTTTACAACACCCATGGGCTTGTACGAATACAACCGTCTTCCTCAGGGCCTGTGTAACAGTCCAGCATCTTTTATGCGCATGATGCTCAGCGTATTTGGAGATCTCAACTTTTCCAGCCTCCTTTGCTATCTTGATGATCTGCTGGTTTTCGCTCGCTCTGAACAAGAGGCCTTGAAACGCTTGGAAGTGGTGTTCTCACGATTGAGATCTAGTAATTTGAAGTTGGCTCAAAAAAAGTGTCACTTTCTTAGGCCCTCTATCAAATTTCTGGGCCACGTGATCAGCGGATCTGGAGTTTCCGTAGATGAGGGCAAGGTTGCAGTGATTTCAGCCTTTCAGAAGAATGACCTAATGAAAGAAGATAGTGTCACACCTTCGCCAAAGAAACTAAGATAATTTCTGGGCATGGTTCTTTACTACCAAAGCTTCATCCCTGGCTGTACGCGTGTCGCGAGGCCATTGTTCAATTTGACTGCCGGTCAAAAACGTTTGACAAAAGGCAGAGGTAGTCGTAACAGATCTGGCACTTACCGAGAGTTGTCTCCCCAGGACTGGACTCCTGCTTGTGATGTCGCCTTCGAGGAGTTAAAGAGAGCCCTTGTTGAGAGCATGGTCTTGGCACACCCTGACTTCGAACGTCCCTTTATTCTCTGCACTGACGCATCGTTGGACGGCCTAGGGGCAGTGCTTTCTCAAGTTCCCAGTGGCGAGGACAAAGCATGTCCTATAGCCTTCGCCAGCAAGTCCTTGAGCCGCAGTCAAGCCAATTATCCTGCACGCAGGTTGGAATTCTTAGCTCTGAAGTGGGCAGTGTGTGACAAGTTCAGCCACTGGCTCAAAGGTCATGAGTTTACCGTGTGGACAGATAATAATCCACTAACGTACATCTTGACGAAACCGAAACTGGATGCATGTGAGCAGCGTTGGGTCTCAAAACTCGCTTCATACAACTTCAAGATCAAGTATGTTCCTGGGAGATTAAATGTTGTGGCGGATGCACTCAGTCGTGACCCGTTTGTCAACCCTGTGAGTCAGCGACTTCTGTCTGAGCCTTACTCAGAGCTGTTGAAGCATGTACACAGCCTGGAAGATGATTCTGTCCAGAAGACCTTCCGTCTCGCGTGCCAGCCTCAGACGGTTGATAGTGCACTCAATCTGAGTTCTGAGATGAACTTCTTTATGACTACTGAGGATGTGTCGTCTGTCTTGTCGTCTTGTGGTGATTGGGATTCAGGAGCTGTATCCAGAGCAACATCCATGGCTGGTCGTTTGACTTCTTTGATTCCTGACTGTCAAGACATAACCCATGCCTTTTCATTGTCTGAATTGCAGTGTCAGCAGAACAATGTTGGAGCTTGTCTGTATGGATTTCTGGTCTGCTGAGGATAGACACAATAAATCTGTGGATGTCTTGGTGATTACAGATCATTTCACCAAGTTAGCTCACGCTTTTCCTTGCCGGAATCAATGTGCTAAAAGTGTTGCCAAGAAACTGTGGGATGGCTTCTTTTGTGTCTATGGATTTCCCCAGCGTATCCATTCAGACCAGGGAGCAAATTTTGAGAGTGAGCTGATAGCAGAGCTTCTTGATATTGCCGGCGTTGACAAGTCACGGACTTCCCCTTACCACCCAATGGGGAATGGTGGAACTGAAAGGTTCAACAGAACGTTAGGTAACATGCTGAGATCGCTTCCACCTAGATCTAAGCAAAAGTGGCCACAGTTGGTTCAAACAATGACATTCGTGTATAACTGTACTGCCCATGAGACAACTGGGTTTGCCCCTTTTTACCTGATGTTCGGGAGGGTGCCAAGATTACCTGTTGACCTTATGTTTAAAAGCGTGCTTCGTGATGAGTCAATCTGTGATTACAATGACTATGTTCAATCTCTTGTCAGTGATCTACAGTCTGCTATAGCGCTGGCTCAAAAGAACTCTACTGCAGAACAAAAACATCAGTGTGATCAGTACAATAAGAGAGTCAAAGGATTGCCTCTGTCAGTTGGTGATCATGTTCTCGTTGCCAACAAAGGCTGTAGAGGTAAACGGAAGCTTGCAGATAAATGGGAACCCAGCATGTATTCCGTTGTTGCCTCCAAACCTTCTGTGCACATTTATAGGATCCGTGACAGATCTGGTCATGAGAAAGTGGTACATCGGAATCTATTGTTGCCAGTTAACTTCCTCCCTTTGCCTTCAACTGATTTTTCTGTTGATGATAGTGCTAGTGGTGGTCCTTGTTCCACACCATCTCAATCTGTATGTGATATTGCTGAGTCAACATTACCTGTCACTGATGATTTGTCACGCGCTGAGTGTCTGTCTGTCATTTCTCACATAGCTGTTTGTGATGATGATCGTACTGCTGCTTGGGTTTCGTCCCATTCTTCTCAATCTGTTTCTGAAGCACAAAATGACTTACCTGTTGACCATGACACTGTAGCTAGTGCTTCTTTCCCTACTGTTCCTGTTCCTAGCAGTTCACATAATCCTATGGTTGACAATCACTCTAATGATCGTTACACTACCAGGCTTGGTAGGGTAATTAAACCTGTTCGTAGGTTAATTGAGTCAATGGTTCAACTCGAAACCTTACTTGGTATAGATTCTGTATCTCCTGTTATTCATGTGTAGGTTTATGTATGGTATTGCACAGTCTCTGGTAATTCTGAGTATAATTGGCTGACAAATTATTTTTTTCTGTGTATATTAATCCTGTTTGTATACTTGGTCTGAATTTTTCAAAGTGTAATGGGCACTTTGTTTATGCCTGCAAGATGTGTGGAAGTTTGGCCAACTTTCTCCATTTTTGTATCCCTTGGTTGGGTAACTCTCTAGGTGGAGTCTTTACGGTTTTATTAGTGTAGACCATGTAATTCAAGTGACCAGTGTATTTTCTTGTTCTACTCTTTAACACTAGAACTACCGGAATTCCATAACTACTAGAACGACCACAGCGGTCATTCTGACCGTTCATACTTTGACGGTCATATGGCCGTACTGAACATAATTTTCGTCATGTCATATCTACATTTTAACCTTTCTCTTTAAGTTTTCCAATGATGCTTTTAATTCCTGTCGTCATGTTATAACGTCATCGCACTTAAAACAAGCACAAAAGAAAGATTGCCCCGACAGGTCTAAGGAAATGTAAGGAAAATTTTGCGTCAAAAATATATTTTTCACCACACTCACCACGTGAATAGACATGCAAAAAAGTTAGGAAACGTCAAAGCTTCATACCGTTTAGTACAGCCCTGTTTGTAAATAAGTTCAATAATCAATACAAAATCTAAAAATAAATGGATATACAATGTTACGATAGGTAATAATAAAGGGCTAATTTGAACGGCACAAAAACCCCCCGCATCATTCACTAACGCGTACGCAGTCCACACAAACACCGCATTTCGTGTGCAGTTCCCACACACTATACTTTGTGACATTGGGCACATGTCTCCTTGGGTTTTATTTTTTTCGCAGTTCCTCCTTACTTGGCACTGATCGTTCTCTCCATCAGCTGCTGCTCCTGCCCGCGTCCTGGCTGTCGCACCACCAGTCATGGGGCTTTTGATTTCATGTGGTCGGAGCGAAGTTCGCTTGCCAGTCGCGTGATGAAGTCCCTCTGAGAAACTTGCTCATTTGTGCACTTCTTGAACAATATGTGCGCGTTGATGGCGGGAAATGTAGCGGACTTATGATATCTATAATGCGTGCGGTCAAAATGACCGCCATGGCCATTCTAGGTAGAAATAGTCAGAACTGTTTTGTGTTTTGTGATTTTAATAAAATAACAGTGTCAGAATAAAATATACACATATTTAGGAAAAGTCAGAGTCCTACAGCCACATTGATTTTATTTTAACAAAGTTATTACACTGTACAATTTAAAAACGGTCAAAATGACCGCCTTGGTAGTTCTAGTGTTAAGGATTTCGTGTAAATTCTGGGGGGTGAGTGTAACAGGGACAGAACGTGTTCTGTTAAAATGTATGTATTGTTTGTTATAATTTACACAAAAAGGTTTATTTTCATATATATCTGATATACTTGTCTGAGAATGAGGGTGTTTTCCTTTAATTGCTGTGACGTCATCATGAGCCTGCAAATTTCCGGTTTTGTCTCCACCTCTTCCTCTTGGCATTGTTAATGCACTGAGGAGAGTGATGTAGGGGCGTCTCACTCAGACTGTCCTATATGTTTTGTGTATCAGAGTAAACCCAGTGAAACCGCCGCCTGTGGTCCAGTGTCTTTCTACACAACGCAGACAAGTGGTTTTATAACTGGTGTCGCGAGCCACCGGTTACATGAGGTAAAGTAAAAAGTTTCCAGAAAAAATAATACTCAAGGAAAGTACAGATACAAAAAGTGTACTTAAGTACAGTACTCAAGTAAATGTACTTCGTTACTGTCCACCTCTGGATAAAAGGCAGGTTTGGAAAAATTAGGAAGAGACATAGGATGAAGATTAGGCTTTTTAAGATACGGTGTTACCAACGGTGCCGGTAAGTAAGCATTCATTAATTACTGATACCAGACTCGGACCAACTGCATCCATAATAGTTTTGGCCAATGATTCAGTGCATTGTGATTGGCCCAAAAACCTTAAGCGTGTGATGGAAATGTCACGCTCATTACCATATTTGGAACATAAGCTCCCAAAGCAAAAATGACAGGTAATAATATCAGTATTACAGCTATCAATTCGAGCCCAAATCATTCTGAACCTGAAAATGCAGATGACCAAGCTGATCGATCAACTTTGCCAGCGCAACTGGACCAGAACATATCAGATTGGTAAGGTTGTATCTCATTGTGGACATACAGTGGTGTGAAAAAGTGTTTGCCCCTTGGTAAATATGAACAAAGATGGCTGTAAAAAATAAATCTGCATTGTTAATCCTTTTGATATTTTATTAAAAAAATTAGCAAAAATCTAACCTTTCATTGAAGTAAAAGAATTGAAAGTTGGGGGGAAAATCACATTATGAAATAAATGTTTTTCTCCAAAACACGTTGGGAACAATTATTTGCCCCCTTTTATTAAATACTTTTTGCAACCTCCTTTATCCAAGATAACAGCTCTGAGTCTTCTCCTATAATGCCTGATGAGTTTGGAGAACACCTGACAAGAGATCAGAGACCATTCCTCCATACAGAATCTCTCCAGATCCTTCAGATTCCCAGATCCATGTTGATGCTTCTTCTCTTCAGTTCAGCCACTCATTTTCTATAGGGTTCAGGTCAGGGACTGGGCTGGCCATTGCAGATGCTTGGTTTTGTGCTCAGTGACACATTTTTGTTTTGATTTTGATGCTTGTTTTTGGATCACTGTCCTGTTGGAAGATCCAACCACGGCCCATTATAAGATTTCTAGCAGAGGCTGTCAGGTTTTGATTTTTTATCTATTGGTATTTGAACGAATCCATGATGCCATATATCTGAACAAGATGTCCAGGACCTCTGGCTGGAAATTAGGCCCACAACATTAAAGATACAGCAGAGTATTTCATTCTACACATGGGGTACTTTTTTATCCCTGTGTGCACCAAACCCATATTAAGTGTTTGCTGCCAAAAAAGCAATTTTTTTTGTTTCATCTGACCATAGAACCCGTCCCGTTTGAAGTTCCAGTAGTGTCAGTTACTTTTCAAACGTTCTATGGTCAGATGTAGCTGCAAGTATAAGATCTGTAGAGTTACAAAGCTCAAAGTGCCAAACCTAAAGAGATTCTTTATAAAAGTTAAGGCCTTCCTAAAATGCATCGTTCAAACACACCCCCACAAATCTACGTCAGTTTGGCGGGGAGGAGCTCACTCTTGGCTTGTTCTTTCCACAGCCAGGAATACGGGGGAGTAGGGTTCGGCCAAAATACAGAGCCCGGAGGCTTCTCCTCCAGGGTTTCCGCGGGGTTGTAAAAGGTAGTAAAAGGTAGTAAATTAAATTATGCCAAATTAAGGCCAGTAAAAAGTTGTAAAAAGTAGTAAACGTCATCTGACGAGGTAGTAAATTTTCGAAGCCCCATCTAACTGGGTCTATATGGTTTTCAATTAGTATTGAAAATATACGAGATTCCATTTTTTTCCCTAAAAAATAAGGCTGTCTATGAAGTAAATATGTCTTACTAGTGGAATATTAAACGCAATATAGTAACACAACTTAGCTGTGGTGCGCGATCACTGGAAACGTGCAATGGATTGAGCGCGCAGCGGCACAGACAGTAGCGGAGTGGCAATCGGGAGAGTCGGGACTTTTCCCGGTGGGCCGGTATTGTTTTGAGGCCGTGAGGGCCGGTCTGATAATAGTTATACTATAGTGAAGTGATATTATATTATTAGCAATACCATCTGGCGGCCTGATGTGCGGCCGCTTACGCTGGTCAAACTGTCACTGTGCAGCCTGAGCGGCGAGCCTCTCTGTCTCTGCTCAACACTGTGCTGTGCTCAACCCGTTCGGCAGGTGCAACCATGTCTAGGATTTTCAAAAACATAGGGGGATCAGAGCGCGGCCCCTCCCCAAATGGTATAGCCTGTCGGGCCGGCCTTTGATGTAAAAAGCCACCGACACCTCTTTTTCCTCGTCATATTTTGGAAGTTTAACGGACGGTCGGTGTGAGTTCTATGTAGGGATGTGCACGGATATTCGATCTGTAATTATTATTTGAAAAATAAAATACTATATTCGAATTTTACTACGTTGCTTTTCTTGCCGTTAATGCAGTGAATCCATGATAAAAACAAAGCACTAACTCGCAGTTATAATTAAATGCACTGGGTGGCGCCGGCGCGTTTAACAAGTGGTACTTGATAACATAATGTCGCCGTCTGCCTCGCAAAGTTTGGAATTATTGAAATGAAAATGATATTACAAAATGGAAGTACACCACAATGAGAAATCGCATGAAATCCAAACTGAGGAAAGACAGCGCTGTCCATGATCAATGCACTGCTTTAACAACTTACAGGTAACGTTAAGCGCAGCTGTAGCGCGAGTGATCAGATATATGATATCTTCTGATAGCAAAATGATTTTGAGACATTGCTTTAAGTTTCGTTGAGGCCGGGAGACCGGTTTAAGAACTGAAAACCCAAAGTGCTTTTAGAAACTTTACTTAGCAGCAAACCGTTATATTTTGTGTCTGTCAGTGCAGCGCGTTTTCTCACTCGAGCATGTGGATATTATTTGTATTTATGAACATGAAACAATTAGCCATATGCTGACTCGAGTGCGTGTACTAACTGTGCAGTCTGCTTTATTTTTTTACCGTTCGCGCTGCTTGAGCTTAAATGCCTTTGTTCTTTATATTTTTTTTGTTGACACATATTGTTTAATGTTTTCAACTAAAAGAAACCCTTAAGATATATAGTAAGCTATGTCATGGCCGTAGCCAGCTATGAGGTCACCGAGGTCCGGACTTCTGTCATTTTTTTACCTTCAAAAATAAAAATGTCAAGCTCTCTGAATGATTAATTAAAAGTTTAAACCACCTCATGAGGGTTTGCAATTCATTTTGCTGCGCAGTGAACGGGGCTTTGAGAGCGCGAGTGCCAGATCCCGTGTTGCCAGATCCACTAATGGAAAGGTGTTAATTTTCACACTGAATATGGCTTAGAGCTTTTTATTTTGAACTCTCAGAGTGCACCAAATTGATGAATTTAACATTAAAAAGCACAAAATTTTCTTACGGGGGAGCATGCCCCCGAACCCCCCTAGAGGGACAGAGGTCCACTCACTACAGCTTTACCAAAACATTATATGAGAAACACTGGTATTGCTTTTCACAAACAACTAGGCTACTACATGTCTGTCTATTTTTTTATTTTAGTTTATATGGAGTGTATATTGCATTTGTGGATGTTATATAGCACAATTCTTCACACCTCACCCCGGACCTCACTAATTTTCAAACCCTGGTAACGGCCTTGAGCTATGTGTATATTGCCTAATTGTAAGCTTGTTCAAAAATGGTGAAAAAAAACTCGTTTTCGTTTTCGTTTTCGATTCGATTTTTATGAGCCCAAATATTCAAATACAATATTTTTTAAAAATGCTCATCCCCAGTTCTATGTCGTTAGTATATATTTTTTTAGCAAATTTTGTCCGAGGGCCGGTGGTCTACGAAATTTCCCGGTAGATTTTTTGGTCCCACTCCGCCCCTGGGCACAGATGCGCGAGCTGGTCGAGCACATCCCTTCAAACAGACATCAGTGGAAAGTTTATAGTTCAATCGGATGTCAATGGCAAAGAAAATTAAAACGGGTCATCATCTAGCTTATTATTATCGTTAACTGACGAGAGAGAGAGCGCGGGCGCACTTCTGTTGAATATTCTTGATCATTCACTCAGCACGTGTTATTTGGATTAAAACTAAATCGTATATGTAAGTAAAGTAAAACATGACCTGTTACCTGATTTATGTATAACGAGTGGTTCCCTACATTATTACTGGACGTGTGCATATCAAGAAGTTCCATGAACGCAAACATCCAAAGCGCGTGCCCCGCAAACCAGCGCCTCAGCGCGCGAATACTAAATTAAATTGTCTTTCACGTCACAAAATTATGTAAAAACGCCCGTCTTGACGACTATCCTAGTAAACAAAAGTCAGTTATATCTCAAGTGAACGTAGCCATGTTCGTGCCTTCTGTCTTAAAGGGGCAGCAATTTAATAAACCTGGTACTGTGTTTTAATGTTAATCAAACAAAGGACAAATAAATTACTCACTGCTCTTGACTAAATAGTCTACCCTTTTCAACTTTACAAAAATATCCATCTATTTTATTTAGCTATACACTAATGAATATGCAAATTTTTCACATTTGATTACTTTTATTCAAATGTATTTACCAATCTACCCGAAAAACTCTAAAAACAGTTTATTTCATTTGTAGCTTTTCTTTGATCTATTGTATTTATTTGTCCTATTTGTAATTCGATTATTTGTTATTATTCACCTTATTAGGGCTAAGGGCTAACGTTATGGTTAGGATAACTCAAGGGCTAGGGTTCAGATAAGGACAACTGAAACTCAACTCGACACTAATATTGTCATTGTCAATTATGTTTTTTTTTTGTAATGATCACAATTAAACATTAGTGTACCTAATATGTAGGATGTGTGTGACAGTGTCACACCATACCTTATAGTAAGTAGTAAGTGGTGCTTTGCATACCTCTCCCACACCCCCCAAAAAAGGGCTGCTGCTTGATGTCGTGTTGGTAGTAAAAAATATTGTGGAGGTAGTAAAAAAGGTAGTAAAAGGTAGTAAATTCATCTCTATGATTCCTGCATATACCCTGTCCTCGGACAGTACTCCATATATGCAAACCATTTCTTCTATCGGACTGTGAAAGAAGACTTTACTGTCGACAGACTCAGTGAGTTTAATTCATACATTTGTAGTTGTAATTTTATGATGCAAGTTTAGCACTGCTAAACTTCATTTTACTTTAGTTTCCCTGCATTATGTTGATATTAGGGACAAGAAAATTTATTAATTGTCAAATTTGAATGACTTAGTAATTTATGACATTATGAGTTTGACATTATGAAATTTAATTTGTTGATTGATCTATCGTTAATCTAGCCTAAATTATTTAATCCACTGAACACTGCTGTGGTAATAAAAAAAACACACTACCAACAGCATACTGTTTTTTAAGACTAATTCCTAGTCAAATTAAAAAGATATAGTTGTAAATATCACTTCTGATGATATTTTGTATAGATATGACCAGACGAAGAATTGAAACAGCTACATAACACACTAAAGAAAAAGGAAATCAAGAAATCGCATCATATGACCCTTTAAAAAACGACAGACATGACTACAGTAGTCATACAACTACAGTATGTGCAAGTCCGACGGTTGAGTAGAGAGGTTTAAGGATTGTTCGACTTCATGCAGCGGCGGCTGACTTGAAGCTGTGCATGCCGTTTTTAGAAATTTTGTCCGACTTGATACAGCGCTGACGCCACGTGACTGTGACGTATGGCATCAAAGTACCGCGAGAGCGATTCGAGAGTACAACGATCACGTGTGTTTCGGGTTATTCTCACACCTTTAGTTCCACAAAAGCTCACAAATCAGTTTTTATAACAGTAAACACTCTTTTCATGTAGTCGCGATGTTATATTGTCATGTTTATCAAAATAAAACTGATTAAAAAAATCTAGATTCCACTTCATTGATAGTAGCTAGGCTTATGTTGAACTTTATTCTTGTTCAATCAGACGTTGTACGAAGCAGTGCATAAAGTATTGAATGAAAACATCTCTGAAACATCTGTGCATTTGGCAAATATTGCATTTATTTCACTTTAGCTGTGGCAAAGTATGCAAACACCCCGTGAGTGATCAACTACGGGAACCAGAAAGTGTCTGACTTCACGTCTCTGTTTGCAGCTCCTCCCCGCCTGCACGGGGCAACACTCGCGGATCGGTTACATCCAGCCGCAGCTGATGTCGAACACACCTATTGATAAAGGGGTTTGAATAAATAAATATCAGTATCTAACTTGACAAAAGACATTTATGTATATATATATAATGATATATAAAATGTTATCCACATTATATTTCATCTGCAACAGCATTGTGAACTTTGTAATGATATGTTTGGCCATTCACTTTTAAAGGTATTGTAGGTAGAATTTTTATAAAAAACTTTTTTTCCAAATTTGTTTAAACTTTCTGTATATATCAATGCATAATTAAAATGTAAGTACTCTGAAAAAGAAAGTATAAAAATCGAGTGTCTGTAGACCTCTCACGACTGTTTTAAAGACAGCTCATTATTTCCATTCACTCCACCCCCTCCCTTCTGGGCTCCTTCCAAAGCCACGCCCCCAAAACACATGAACGCGTGACTCCAACCGCTGAGCTGAAGACGCATTATTTACCTGAGACGACGAGCGGAGAGGAAGGAGCACAGTGCATGTAGTGACATCATGTCAGAATCACATGTAATAAAAAAATCTAACTTATAAACAAATAAGATGTATTTTAGTACTCACTATCAAGATAGCATATTGATATGGGTAAAGTTTAAAATATATATTTATTGATTCGCTAACGAGCTAGTTATCTATAAGGCAAAGCTAAACAGGTTGCATGATACACGTTTTTCCATTAATGAATGGAGATAGGAGCAGGCTTCACTCAATGATTGCACTTAAACTTTGAGGGCCCTATCTTGCACTCAGCGCACGATCTGAAACGCAAGTGTCAAAGCGCAAAGCGCAAGTAACTTTGTGGGCGGATCCCGGCGCTGTTGCTATTTTCCCTGCGGGATAAATGCCTCTTGCGCCTGGCGCAAATCTAGAAGGGGTTGGTCTGAAGTAGCTTCATTATTCATAGTTGTGGTTTGGGCGTAACGTGAAATAAACCAATCAGAGCGTCATATCACATTCCCTTTAAGAGCATGATGAACGAGGTGCGCTTGTTCCATGGCGCAATACTATTATAACGGCGCATTTACCAGGCGCGCTTCAGAATCGGTTCACAGCCGAGGAGATCGATGTTCTCGTCAGGGCCGTAAAAGAAAGAGAAGTGGCATTGGAGATGGGACAAACCCACCCAAATTAGCTTCGGTTATACATGCATATAATAATTTGGGTAAATATGTAGGCCTAAGCTTTATGCCTATTTTTCCGATCGTCATGGACACAACATATTAATACTGTGAAGCTGCTTTGATACAATCTCTATTGTGAAAAGCACTATATAAATATACTTGACTTGACTGGACAACAATGATTTCCCTCGTGTTTTAATATTTTTCCTTATAATAATGTATCATTTGCAAAAAGGAAAATGCATCTGTGTAGATGAGAGAATCATAGCCTATACAGTGTATGCGCGTTGTTCACACTCTGTATTATGACCAAGCACGCGCGCTTAAAATAGCATCTGAATGTACGCGCAACGCGCCAATGACTTTAGACTAGGTTTTTTCTGGTCAGTGGCGCAATTGTTTTCTGGAACTGCAAAATAGCACGAGGGAAAGTTTGCGCCGGAACACGCCTCCTCTTTGCGCTGAACCGCCCCGGGGAGCGCAAGTGTATTTCTTAGTTAACCGACGTGTGTCTGTGGAGGGAAAAGTCCGCTTTGCGCGGGTGCAAAATAGGAATGATACATGCGTCGGTGTACAAAGTCAATTGCGCTGAGTGCAAGATAGGGCCCTAAGAGTGCTGGCCTGATGATTAGAATATACAGTATAAATAGGAAAGAGGCCGCACTATGCATAAACTGTTTTATTTGCACAAACGCGTTTCGGCGCGTGCCTTCTTCAGTGTTCACAAACGCGTCTCGGCGCGTGCCTTCGCGCGCCGAAACGCGTTTGTGCAAATAAAACAGTTTATACACGTTTTTCCATTGCCATCATTTACACTGTGATGAAGATGAATTTCGTGTAAGATTCATAACATATGGTGTTCTGCATGTAAGAGTTTCCATGATGAAAGCATTGTTGACTCTGATGAGGACTACACTCCAGAGACAAGTACCGCATCGTCAGCTCGAGGACAGATCCGGGGTCGGGGTTACTTATAGTAACGTTACTGTCTTCCTTTTCTTTCCTGGTTTGCCTTTGCGAACTGCATATGTGAATTTTGATTGGTCTTTCTCTGCCATTGTTTTGCTATTACTAGGTTCAGTGCGGTGCCTCTTGAATTCCTCAAATCAAACGGGTACGCGCAAGTGGGCAGGTTCTGTGTGGCAAAAGGGTGGTTGCCATGGTTGCGAGAGAGTGACAGTCGCCTAAGCCAATCCTTTGTTTCGTCCCGAATGGAAATAATGAGCTGTGTTTAGTGCAGATTAAACGGTCTAGAGTCACTCGATTTTTATACTCTTTTTATCAGAGTACTTACATTTTAATTATATTGCATTGATATATATAGAAAGTTTAAACAAATTTGGAAAAAAGTTTTTATAAAAATCTTACCTACAATACCTTTAAAGGAGAACTCCGGTCAATTTTAACATTGAGCTAACTTTTTGGTAAATTTGGAGTGCTGTCAGTACAGAGAACAACGACAAAAATCGGCGTTGCCTACACCGAGTTATTTTCTTTTTCAAATTTGCACCCTGTTGACTTCAATGGGGGAAGTTTTAAACCTGCTTTTAGCCTCTTAACATCCTTGATATGTCATTACAAGTGCACAGCCATGTGAGTGGTGTTATTAAGAGTGAACACGGTCAATCTGACTTCAGTAGATGTGAAAGATATTAATAAAAATGATGTTAATTCAGCCAGCTCACATGCCTGTATTTTCTTCCTGTTTTCAGTCGAAGTCCAAAGTAGTCAATTATGACCATGGTTATTAGCATTGCAAATTTACCCACATTTTTATGCATTTTTACGTAATATAAGTGGTTCATTATGTTTTCTATTAAATGTAAAAGGGGTTCTGGCTTCTCAAGTTAAGATATAGTACACAGCATGAATTATAGCTTACAAATGCCTTTTCAGAATTTGTTACAGAATACTGAGGAACAAAATTAAACCCAGCCAATTAAATATTAAAATGTTATATAGTGATCTTAATCATCTAGCCGTGTTGGATCCATAGATATAAACAAACTGCTTTGGTGTGTCGCATAGACTTCGTCATCGCCTTGCTCCCCGTTCTGTGATTGGTTCCCTATCTGAGGGGAAAATTTGGTCCATGGTTTCCAGACTGCCTAGCAGCGTGAAAAAAATCGCACTGCACAAGGCAGGATGGGGAAACCCAGGCTAATATTTTCCCTGATATGTCACTAGACATTAGACATTCTTCATGTTCATTTCAAATACTTATATCACTGATAACAGTAGTCCGGCCAGGATATTGTCATTTAAAAAGTGAAGTTGCAGCCCTCAACTGATGTTGATGTTGTCATATTGTGTTTTGGTCTGATGCTCCACCCTCCACCGATCTACCAATCACAAAGTCAGTAGTGTTGCGGCATCAGGGTTGCCAGCTCTGCTCTAGTTACCACAGCTGCAGCTACAAACGTGTCGGATAAAAAAATGTTGGATCCTGCAGCCTATGACAGTTTTGGGGACTTTGGATTGTTTGTTTTGCATCTGCATTTCCTCAGAGCTCTGACTGGATTAATAATTATCATCATGAAGCTCTGGTAGCTCTGAGTAACTGGAGATATGTCCACCTGAAACACGTATAGGCCTACAGGTCTTTATTTTCCAGATTATTCCCACAAACATCTCCTGCTTTTTTTATGGCATGATTCATTTTATTAAAACATAGAATTAACTCTGGAAAGATAGTTGTGATATGACGTGGCATAAGGGCAGACCTGCTGCTAGTAGTTACACCATGTCCCTTAATCATGAAGATTATTTTTTCTTTATCTCAGCTCTGCCTTTTCTCTTTCTCTCGTTCTCCTGCAAATTTTTTTCTACGCACTGCTCGGCCACACACACACACTCACGCACTGACTGAACGCTGTGTTGATGTGTGTGTGCATGCGACCAGTCGCGTGTGATGACAGAGATAGTACCATCAGGTTAAAAGCAGGCGGGAGGCTGATGGTCTACAGGTCTGAGGGACTGTGGCTGCTCTGTGACAGAATCAAATTTATATTGTCGTTTGACAAAAGTCTGGATGTCATATTTGGCACGCGCACCCTCGCGCAGCGGCACTGCATGAGAGCGTGAGACGCGCCTGTGGTCTGGATTCTCCTGCTATTAAAAAAGATCGCTATATCATCGCTGCCGCTGGTTAAGTTGATAATTAAGAGCAGACTAAAACAGCCCTCAGTCCGACGGCCAGTTTAATCTCCATAGCGTCTTCTTTACAGTGTTGTCGTTCAAGAGAGGCCTCACGAATGGACCAATAAGCAAACACTAGGCTATGTGCAAGTAGTACTCATGGGAGTTGTAGTGTCGTAGTGTCAAATTGCAATTCGTTTGTCATTTCAGATGCCTTTTGACAAGACTACAATTTTTCAACACGTGTGTGTCTAGTGGGAGTGTCTGTGTTACCCGCCACGGGTGAAATCCACCCGCATTTGGCGGGTTGGCGGGTGTTAATGTCAAGCCTTGGACCCATCTGATATTAGTAGCCCCGTACTGGATGGCCCGAGTTTGGTTCTCTGACCTGCTGTCCCTCTTTGACGGCTCTCCGATGGAGATTCCTGTCCCAAGCAGGGGCACGATTTATCACCCTCGCCTGAAGTTGTGGAAACTGTGGGCATGGCCCCTGAGGGTCTCTCAGCCGAGGTCGTGGAGACCATACTCCGATCTAGAGCTCCCTCCACGTGAAGACTGTATGCACTGAAATGGAAACTGTTCTCTGCATGGTGCGGAGAACGGCAACTCCATCCTGTTTACTGCCCTGTAGGTACAGACTTGATTATTTGCAGGAACGTTTCTCTGCTGCCTCAATATATGGCTGCCTCAAAGGCTTTATTATCAGGGGTTTCCCTCCATGACATCTGTGATGTGGCAGGCTGGTCCTCGCCGCATACATTTGTTAAGTTTTATGACTTGAATCTAGGCTCCACTCCGGGGTCTAGGGTGCTTGCTTCTTAGTGTATGCAATGACTTCACACAGAACAGGCATTTGTTATTATGGCGTCTTGGGTATAGTGTTCCCACAGCGTATTAACGCAGCTCGAGTTCCCTTGACAGGGAACGTCTCAGGTTACATATGTACCCTTGGTTACCTGAAGAGGGAACGAGACGCTGCGTCGCCCTGCCATACTCCCTGCATGCCTGTAATCGACTTGCTTCGGCCTTTCTGAAGCTAGTGCTGTCTGTTTTCAGGTGTGCTTTATAGTTTCCTGGTCGATGACATCACCCACCTACGACGTCTCATCTTTCCATTGGACTGATTATACACGTGCTTCACGACGCAATCACGCAGGGGCGTTCCCACAGCGTCTTGACATTGTGTCTCGTTCCCTCTTCAGGGAATCAGGGTTACATACGTAACCCAAGACATTCTTCTTCCATGAGGGGTTTCGTAACGCATTTAAAGGTATGCGTTCTAAAATAACGCTCACCTTGTGCAGGACATGCAATAAGTCAGGAGAGGTGTCATATTTTGCCAGAGAAGTAAAAAAATGTCAAAAGAATTGCTGAAATTTAAAGCTGGTTTGTAGCATACTAAGAATACAGACTAATTTGCTATTATTAGTACAGTAGTGTTATTTAGTGTTAAATTATTGTATTTGGGTTAGGTGGCTTAGGTTTTATTGTGAATTTGTTATGTAAATGTTTCGTGTTTTGTATTTAGACTACTTGTATTTGTATATTTACTATTTAAATTATTATTATATATTTTTTTTCAATAAAAAAAGCCATTCTTTAATATCATTCACCATCGTTTTGAGGCTCTCTTTAAAAAAAAAAAAGTAATGGTTCAGGCACCGTTTAGACACCAGTATTGTTTTAAAAGTATCGATTTTGCACTAGTATAAAAAAAATAAAATAAAAAAAAACGATACTGAACCCTAGTTATATATCTGTGTGTGAGTGTCTCAACTTTAAAGGGTTAGTTCACCCAAAAATGAAAATTCTGTCAGTAATTACTCACCCTCATGTTGTTCCAACCCCGTAAGACTTTCGTTCATCTTCGGAACACGAATTAAGATATTTTTGATTAAATCTGAGAGCTGGATCACTCCTCCATAGGCTTTCTAAGGGACTGAAACTTTGTTCCCCCGAAAAGTTATTAAAGACATCGTTAAAATAGTCCAAGTGAC
This sequence comes from Semotilus atromaculatus, assembly GCA_031834385.1. Lineage (NCBI taxonomy): Eukaryota > Metazoa > Chordata > Actinopteri > Cypriniformes > Leuciscidae > Semotilus > Semotilus atromaculatus. The sequence goes on along the minus strand of JAULUF010000038.1, from coordinate 19,670,508 downwards.
TACAGTGGCTCAATCTTCAGTTTATTAAGCGACGAGAATACTTTTTGTGCGCAAAAACAAACAAAAATAATACTAATTTCTTTCTCTGTGGGCCTCGTCAGTTAACGTAGTGTGATAGCGTAGTGCTACGTAACACGCAGGCTCACTTTTGGCCGACGCTGGTCATGTGTGTGATGCGTGTGACGTCCACCACAGAAGCGATACGCAGTTTTACTACGAGAGGCCGACTGAGAAGGAATTTAATAGTTGAATAAAGTTTTTTTTTTTTTTTTTCGCACAAAAAGTATTCTCGTCGCTTAATAAACTGAAGATTGAGCCACTGTAGTCACTTGGACTATTTTAACGATGTTTTTAATAACTTTTTGGGGGAACAAGTTTCAGTCCCTTAGAAAGCCTATGGAGGAGTGATCCAGCTCTCAGATTTAATAAAAAATATCTTAATTCGTGTTCCGAAGATGAACGAAAGTCTTACGGGGTTGGAACAACATGAGGGTGCGTAATTACTGACAAAATTTTCATTTTTGGGTGAACTAACCCTTTAAAGGGTAACTCAACCCACCGTTCAACCTGAAGAGGGCAGCACTCTTTATACACTTTATACCCAAATGTCAAAAAAATTACTCAAATCAATAAACAGCATTAATAAAGCCCCAGTCTTACAGATCATTAACTAAAACAAGTTGTTTAAGGGGTTTGTTACCCTTTAAACCTTGCCATCTCATCTTTGGACCCTGCATTACCTACCATTTCTTATGAAATGTATTTAAACACAACAACATTTGTACAATGTAACTGATGTATAGATTAACATCTTTCACTTCTTTTTCTCTATCTTTATTTATTTTAGTTTTTAGCTCATTGTTCTTTTCTCATTAGTATTCTGATGACATTGAACATATTGTTAATTCATTCTGTATATTGTAGGCCTATACAAAGTTGTATGTCATAAACTGTCATATTTATAAATAAATAAAATAAAGTAGACTTTGAGCTGTAAGCACGTCCCAGCAGGGTTCGTCACTTCTTGGGGTCACCTGGAAACATTTCAGTTGTGGTCTGTGCTATTTGCAGACAGTGCATTTCTGTACTTGATTGTGTTGTGAACTTTTGCAGCGTGTTTCTGTATTTGGTTGTGTTGTGAGTATTTGGAGCACACATGTGTTGTGAAACTGAAGTTGTTTTCTTAATTTGCGGGTGTTTTCTTCAGTTGCAGCGTGTTGAGCTCTCTCGGCCACCGTAGCATATAGTAGATGAATGATTTTCTATACTGGCACACATTAAATTCTATATGTATCCGGTGGCAATGTGACACACTAGGAGGCTTGAATGAACTAGGAGGATGGAAAAATACACCGTTTAGATCATTGTAGATCATGTTAGAAAGACTCATTAAAGTCAGAGATTCACATAATTGCCCCTCTCAGAATGCAAATGTCAACATTGTCTTAAATGCCTAAAGAACTGAAGTCTGCCAAAACTCAAAGATATGATTTAATCAGTGTGCTATTTTACTTAGGCCTACCAGTTGTCAGGTTTTGGAGCATTTCTCAATGGTATGAGAGCAGAACAGGGACAGCTTGTTTGTACAGTATTTAATCATGCCTTTAACATATCTCTAAGTGTAGCCTAGCTATATGACTTTATACTGTATACATATATATATATATATATATATATATACACACAGTATATATATATATATATATATATATATATTAATATATATATATACAGTATATATATATATATACAATATATACAGTATATATACAATATATACAGTATATATATATATATATATATATACAGTGTATATATATATATATATACAGTATATATATATATACAGTATATATACATATACAGTATATATTATATATATATATATATATATATATATATATATATATATACTGTATATGTATATATACTGTATATATATATATACTGTATATATATATATATATATTTATAAAACGGTTAGTTCCAATCCTTGATTCTGATTGGTCAATAGCTGTGCTTTATTCACGATAAAACACGGCTATGACCGCTTCACCCAACGGTTATATTTATCACTACACAACACCCCTAGCAACCACCCATAGCAACTTAAACACATGTTTGATCTCATTGATATTGTATGTTCATTGAAGCTAGAATAAAGTATTGTGAGAGATCGCGACTGTACCTGCATTTACAGTAGACATAGCATTTTCCTTCAGGTCAGTCCTATATTCATAATACAAAAATCAGTTTGAATGTCCGCTGCGATATCTTGTCCTTTTAACAGTTAAGGGGTTTTCCATCCCTATAGTCATCTGTCAGTTGCGTCTTCCTTCTCCATGATCACAAGTTTGAGTCCTTTCAATGTAAAAGTCTTCTCTACTGACTGACTCACTCATAAAGACAGTCTTTGCCGCCATCTATTGGCGAAATAATGTATGTAACTTCTGTTGCTGTTTATGGTCAGGGACTATTTTTTTCCAGCGGAGGGAAGGCTTTAAGTGATTTTACTTCATGAAAGTTCCATAGATACATATTTTTTTACTTTAATACTTTTTTTGTGTGGTAACACACGGAGAGGAGTCGGATCCAGATCCAACTCCTCCCACCTTACATATACCTAAACCTACCCAGCTCCACCCCCTGATCCCTAAACCCACCCCTAAACCTACCCAACTCCACCCCTTAACCTGGATCCAACTCCGCACCCTGGATCTCGTGTACTGCAATGAGGTGCTACTGGTATTTATTAAAGGGTAATCCGTACTCACAACCAGTCCAGGCAAGGGTCAAAAGTCCAATAACTAAGGCAATCCAAAACACAAGATACAAACAAGAATCAGGCAGATACAAAAAACGGCAGTGTGGGGACATAATACAAGGACTCTGACAAACACTGAAACAGACAGGGTATATATACACAGACTCTAACAAGGTGGCGGGAAACAGCTGTCAGCAATGAACACTGAGTGATAGAACAGGATGATGGGAAATGTAGTAAATACAGTTAGGTCCATATATATTTGGACACAGGCACAATTTTCATACCTCTGGCTCTGTATGCCACCACAATAAAATTAAAATTAAACAATCAAGATGAATTTGAAGTGCAGACTTTCAGCTTTAATTCAAGGGGTTGAACACAAATATCAAGTAAACATTTTAGAAACTGCAACCATTTTTATACACAGTCCCCCCATTTTCAGGGGCTCAAATGTAATTGGACAAATTAATATAATCATAAATAAAATGTAAATGTTTTATATTTTGTTGAGAATCCTTTGCAGGCAATGACTGCCTGAATTCTGGAACCCATGGACATCACCAAAGACTGTGTTTCTTGCTTTGTGATGCTTTGCCAGGCCTTAACTGCAGCTGTCTTCAGTTGTTGTTTGTTCGTGGGTCTTTCTGCCTTTAGTTTTGCCTTCAGCAAGTGAAATGCATGCTCGATCAGGTTGAGATCGGGTGATTGACTCGGCCATTGCAGAATATTCCACTTCTTTTCCTTTAAAAACTCTTGAGTTGCTTTTGCAGTGTGTTTTGGATCATTGTCCATCTGTACGTGAAGCGCCGTCCAATCAACTTTGCTGCATTCGGCTTAATCTGGGCAGATAGTATATTCCTATACACTTCAGAATCCATCCGGCTGCTTCCGTCTTCCGTCACATCATCAATAAACACCAGTGATCCAGTGCCACTGGAAGCCATGCATGCCCATGCCATCACACTGCCTCCACCATGTTTTACAGATGACGTAGTATGCTTTGGATCATGAGCTGTTCCAAGCCTTCTCCATACTTTTTTCTTCCCGTCATTTTGGTACAAGTTGATCTTAGTTTCATCCGTCCAAAGAATGCTTTTCCAGAACTGGTCAGGCTTTTTTAGATGGTTTTTGGCAAAGTCTAATCTGGCCTTTCTATTCTTGATGCTTATGAATGGTTTGCACCTTGTGGTGAACCCTCTATATTTGCTCTCGTGAAGTCTTCTCTTGATTGTAGACTTTGACAATGACACGCCTACCTCCTGGAGAGTCTCCTTCACTTGGCTGGATGTTGTGAATGGGTCTTTCTTTACCATGGAGAGGATCCTACGATCATCTACCACTGTTGTCTTCCGTGGACGTCCAAGCCTTTTTATGTTGCTGAGCTCACCAGTGCATTCTTTTTTTCTCAGAATGTACCAAACTGTTGATTTGGCCACTCCTAATGTTCCTGCTATCTCTCGGATGGATTTGTTTTGTTTTTGAAGCCTAATGATGGCCTGTTTGACTTGCATGTAGAGCTCCTTTGACCGCATGATGAAGGTTCACAGCAATAGATTCAAAATACAAATACCGCACTTAGAATCAACTCCAGACCTTTTACCTGCTTAATTGATAAAGAAATAATGAAGGAATAGCCCACACCTGTCCATGAAACAGCTTTTGATTCAATTGTCCAATTACTTTTGGTCCCTTGAAAAGGGAGGGGGGGGGGGGGGTAGCTACTCTCAAGAGCTGTAAGTCCTTAACCCTTCTTCCAATTTGGATGTAAATACCCTCAAATTAAACCAGAGAGTGTGCACTGTCCGCCCATATCCATTATATAACTATAGCTTGAATATGTTTTGGTAAAAACCTCAAAAAAATCAACATGTGTGCCTGTGTCCAAATACATATGGACCTAACTGTAAGTGTAGGACACCATGCGGGAAGAGGACCTCTAGTGGTTACCCAGGAAACCAGACACTGTAACATAACCACTCCTCTACGGAGCGGCTGCCAGACGCTCCAAGACACAACAACAAAACAAAAGTTCAGGAGGGAGGTGGAACGGCGGAGGATCAGGGGGAGGGATGGTGGGCCATGTCCATGCAGGGGAACAGGAACAGGGGTTGATAGCTTAGCCGGCGGCCAGGGCGAAACAGACAGTCCACCGGGCGGCCAGCCGGTTGTTGTTGTCCTTAAAAAACGATTTATTTAAAAGCAAATATCTGCCTTTGCTTTGAACTTTGAGCGTTGTAACTTTGCAGATGTTGTTTATGCTCAATCAACATTAAAGTTAGAAAAGTGAAATAATAATCAACCACCCCTTTAATTAAGTGTAGTGTACACTTTCATGAATATCCTTCTTATTACACTCAAATACACTCCTGGACAAAAAGAAAAGAAAATAAGAAAAGAAAAGAAAAGAAAAAAGGGTCCAAGCCAAAAATGGCAAAATACAGTATATAGTAGTCTTTTAATGGTCAGAACCATTTTAATCACAAATAACTGGTCAGGAAATAAAAAAGAAATGCACAAATAGATAATGTAACTTAGCACTAAATTGCCTTCCCAAACTTGCAGACATCATTTTACCGCAAGAGGAGTCACTGTTCCACTCAATGTGCTGATGGTTCATGAGTAGTTGAAAAATGTCTCCTAGGTCATTTGAGTTTAATGTGAGACCAAATATTTACTATAGGTTCAAATCTGGACTCTCACCAGGACAAAGAACTTTTCATTTAAGGGAAGCCATTCTGCAATATTTTCCTAAACTCCAAAACATTTAATAACATTTCACAGTGAAGTAGCTCACCAATACCAGCAGCTAAAAAGGCTGTGTTACCCTCATGAAAAACAAAAACTTTTCTCCAAACTCCAAATAACATTACGCAGCGATTAAAGAGCTCTTCCTTTATATTATAATCACTAAAGCTGTCAGTCAGTTATTATCAATGAATCTGACTAAAATAAAAATGTTTTATTTTTTATTTACATTGTGTCTCTGCTTTGTTTGTAGGCTAATAATGAGGATTTGTGTACTTAGTAAACATAAACTCATTCAGCATTTTGAGTGATACCGAATGGATTCTCACTACCGGTATCACCTCTGATTGGTCATTATTTTTAACAGAAATGCCTGTGATTGGTCACAATACTCAACGCTTCAAAATCACGTTGAACCCATTAAAACACATGCGACACGAATATACTGTAATAACCAGGTCACTTGAATTTACTTGCTTTTCTCTTTTAATAAACAATTACAAATGATGTTACCTGTAGTAATATAACTTATTACTAAAGTTAATCCTGATTCCTGCAATAAAAAATATTACTTTGCATTCACCTAACCAGGCAGCCAAGGTATGACAACCGCCATACCCTGCCATACCCAATTTACGCCCCTGCATGCTTCACTGTGGAGAGATGCATTTATTGTAGGTCTATTTCTCACTTGATTTTCAAAGTCACTGCTCTGGAGCATCATTATGCAACTTTTGTTTCATTGTGAGTCATCATTTCACACACAGGGCCCTATCATACACCAAAGCTCAAAGCAGGGCCAAGCGCGACACAATTAAGTATTTTTTGCTAGTTTCAGTCCGACGGAGTTATCATTTTCACGGCCTGCTCCACGTTGTTTAAATAGCAAATGCATTTGCGCCCATTTGTACGCTGGTCTGAAAACGAGGTGTGTTCAGGCGCATTGTTGGCTCGTTGCTATTTTGAGGCAACTGAAATAGACTGCACCATTGACTGACAAAAACCTGGTCTAAAGTCAATGGCGCAGTATTTTTTTTGTTATTTAAAGAGAGCGTTAGTAACCTGCGCCTCCACAGCGCGCATCCACTCTGCTTATTAATGACACAGGGATGCGCAGCAGCACACAAACATGCCAAATATTAAAAATAAAAGGATTAAAATGTAAAAGATTAATATTGTGTACATAAAGATATGGTGGAATCCGGCTTGTCCCGTAGATGGTGCGATTTAACCTCACGCACGAGCAGATCTTTTTGCGCTCTGGAGACGTGTTCAGTTTTTCCATTTGCAAATTCCGCCGTATAAATAGCGAATCCGCCATGGCGCGACCGCAACTGACTTTTAAAGGGAATGGGAGATGAGACTCTGGTTGGTTTATTTCATATTACGCCCAAAACACACCCATTACTCATTAAGAAAATAGTGACAACCCTTTTAGACCATGCGCTGGGCGCGCCATCCATTTTTCCTGTTGATAAGCTAGCAAAAGTGGATTTGGACACGTCATAAGTGGACTTGCGCCTTGTGCTTTTGACCGTGCGCTTAGATCGTTAAAATAGGGCCCGTATTCTGCAAAATCTTCATTCTGTCTGATGTTTTTCTGAGACAGCAATGGCTTTTAAAGTAGTGCATTTACTTAAATGTTGCTAAATTCCTGACCAAAAAACTCTGGTTAAGACAATTAAAAGCTTATTGTTTAGCCATTTTGAAATTGGTCCATTTTTATTTGTCCAGGAGTGTACAATTAACTCTTTCCCCGCCACTGACACAATTTTAAGTCATTTGAGACAACGCTTCACCATTGACAGAATTTTCCATCTTTCCGTGTTTACTGTTATATGGTAGGTGACACTATTGTAGCAACATTGGGTTACTGCATTAAATTAGCTCAAATTATATATAGGGAATTCTAATAATTAATCATGAATATGATTAATAAATTGCATATTACAGTTAAATTAAATTATCGAAGTTGCAAATAGATTGTATACATGAATGATCTTCACAATGAGTTATGGTTCGTCATTAATATATCAATAGTCTCATTACAGATCGATTATATGAGATAACTTTTAAAGGAATTAATTTCGTTATCAAACAATCTGTCTGTCCAGCAAACGGCCGTAAGATTAACTTATCAATTTCCCAACAAAAATTGTCTCTTTCTTATAATTCCAAAAAGCTATTTTCTGGCCATGAAAAATCACCTTCTTGTTATTATAAAATTTAGGTTACTGAAATAGAAACACATTGTAAAGCTTTGTAGCTAGATCAAACATTTCATTGACTTTGTAAAATGAGCATTTTAGGCAGAACCAATCAAGAATATAATGGTTTTAATAATTGGACTAATAATACATCGAACTACAATTCACACAGAATATATATGTATATACACCCGAAACAAACAAAAACGAAAAACATTACAAACACGAATTAGAATGGGATGAGGGGAAGATAAAATGAGAGATTGAGTGAGAGAGAGAGAATTGAGTGGGAGAGAGAGAGAACGAGAGAGAGATGGAGTGAGAGAGAGAGATGGAGAGAGAGAGAGAGAATTTTGAATTTTGACAATCCTTTTTATTACACAAATATGACTATAAAAAACATTCACAATAACAGGTCACATATTTTTCAATCTAATAAAAAATCTCATATCAACACTTCTGAAATAACCAGTTCATCATCAACTAATGAACACAGCACATTATCACAGCACCACTCAATTTCAAAAACATTTAATGTACTCATTAATTTATAAAAATTAAACTCGATTACAAGTCGTGATTTTTACCATTTTTTTAAAAGCTGATGTAAGTTCTTGTTCTCCTTTCTGTTCAATTTTATTTCTCCTAGTTATATAAATGGCTAATTTTGCAATACCAACAATAAAATTAAGCAATTGACATTTGTATTTTTTCTTAATAGTAGGCTATATACAACCAAGAATAAAATCCTGCTTTGTAAAACACACCTCAAAAGATTCAAAAAGAAGCTCTAGAAGTCTAAACAAAAAAGAAAGTCTGTTACAGAACATAAAACAATGAAACACAGTCTCCCTTTCATCGCAAAAAGGACAGTTCTCGCTTACATTTGGATTCAACATTGCCACAAAAGAGTTAACTGCTATAGCCCCGTGGAGTATCCTCCACTGAAGATCACCAACTCTTTTAGGTAAGGGAGGTTTGTACAGAATCCTCCACACTGGTTTTGTTGTTTCAGTAATCTCCAATGTGTCTCTCCATACAGTATCACTTCTATTCTTTAACCACTTTATATTCATCACTTTCACAATACTTCTGTACAATGCTTTCCCTTTAGCTTCAAAAAAATCTATTTGCACATCAATTTCCTTTTTCAACAAGGGATTAATATCGTTACATGAAATAAGATCAGGTACAATACTCATAAAGCCACCAATACTCATAAACCCACCCCTAAACCTACCCAACTCCACCCCTTAACCTGGATCCAACTCCGCACCCTGGATCTCGTGTACTGCAATGAGGTGCTACTGGTATTTATTAAAGGGTAATCCGTACTCACAACCAGTCCAGGCAAGGGTCAAAAGTCCAATAACTAAGGCAATCCAAAACACAAGATACAAACAAGAATCAGGCAGATACAAAAAACGGCAGTGTGGGGACATAATACAAGGACTCTGACAAACACTGAAACAGACAGGGTATATATACACAGACTCTAACAAGGTGGCGGGAAACAGCTGTCAGCAATGAACACTGAGTGATAGAACAGGATGATGGGAAATGTAGTAAATACAGTTAGGTCCATATATATTTGGACACAGGCACAATTTTCATACCTCTGGCTCTGTATGCCACCACAATAAAATTAAAATTAAACAATCAAGATGAATTTGAAGTGCAGACTTTCAGCTTTAATTCAAGGGGTTGAACACAAATATCAAGTAAACATTTTAGAAACTGCAACCATTTTTATACACAGTCCCCCCATTTTCAGGGGCTCAAATGTAATTGGACAAATTAATATAATCATAAATAAAATGTAAATGTTTTATATTTTGTTGAGAATCCTTTGCAGGCAATGACTGCCTGAATTCTGGAACCCATGGACATCACCAAAGACTGTGTTTCTTGCTTTGTGATGCTTTGCCAGGCCTTAACTGCAGCTGTCTTCAGTTGTTGTTTGTTCGTGGGTCTTTCTGCCTTTAGTTTTGCCTTCAGCAAGTGAAATGCATGCTCGATCAGGTTGAGATCGGGTGATTGACTCGGCCATTGCAGAATATTCCACTTCTTTTCCTTTAAAAACTCTTGAGTTGCTTTTGCAGTGTGTTTTGGATCATTGTCCATCTGTACGTGAAGCGCCGTCCAATCAACTTTGCTGCATTCGGCTTAATCTGGGCAGATAGTATATTCCTATACACTTCAGAATCCATCCGGCTGCTTCCGTCTTCCGTCACATCATCAATAAACACCAGTGATCCAGTGCCACTGGAAGCCATGCATGCCCATGCCATCACACTGCCTCCACCATGTTTTACAGATGACGTAGTATGCTTTGGATCATGAGCTGTTCCAAGCCTTCTCCATACTTTTTTCTTCCCGTCATTTTGGTACAAGTTGATCTTAGTTTCATCCGTCCAAAGAATGCTTTTCCAGAACTGGTCAGGCTTTTTTAGATGGTTTTTGGCAAAGTCTAATCTGGCCTTTCTATTCTTGATGCTTATGAATGGTTTGCACCTTGTGGTGAACCCTCTATATTTGCTCTCGTGAAGTCTTCTCTTGATTGTAGACTTTGACAATGACACGCCTACCTCCTGGAGAGTCTCCTTCACTTGGCTGGATGTTGTGAATGGGTCTTTCTTTACCATGGAGAGGATCCTACGATCATCTACCACTGTTGTCTTCCGTGGACGTCCAAGCCTTTTTATGTTGCTGAGCTCACCAGTGCATTCTTTTTTTCTCAGAATGTACCAAACTGTTGATTTGGCCACTCCTAATGTTCCTGCTATCTCTCGGATGGATTTGTTTTGTTTTTGAAGCCTAATGATGGCCTGTTTGACTTGCATGTAGAGCTCCTTTGACCGCATGATGAAGGTTCACAGCAATAGATTCAAAATACAAATACCGCACTTAGAATCAACTCCAGACCTTTTACCTGCTTAATTGATAAAGAAATAATGAAGGAATAGCCCACACCTGTCCATGAAACAGCTTTTGATTCAATTGTCCAATTACTTTTGGTCCCTTGAAAAGGGAGGGGGGGGGGGGGGTAGCTACTCTCAAGAGCTGTAAGTCCTTAACCCTTCTTCCAATTTGGATGTAAATACCCTCAAATTAAACCAGAGAGTGTGCACTGTCCGCCCATATCCATTATATAACTATAGCTTGAATATGTTTTGGTAAAAACCTCAAAAAAATCAACATGTGTGCCTGTGTCCAAATACATATGGACCTAACTGTAAGTGTAGGACACCATGCGGGAAGAGGACCTCTAGTGGTTACCCAGGAAACCAGACACTGTAACATAACCACTCCTCTACGGAGCGGCTGCCAGACGCTCCAAGACACAACAACAAAACAAAAGTTCAGGAGGGAGGTGGAACGGCGGAGGATCAGGGGGAGGGATGGTGGGCCATGTCCATGCAGGGGAACAGGAACAGGGGTTGATAGCTTAGCCGGCGGCCAGGGCGAAACAGACAGTCCACCGGGCGGCCAGCCGGTTGTTGTTGTCCTTAAAAAACGATTTATTTAAAAGCAAATATCTGCCTTTGCTTTGAACTTTGAGCGTTGTAACTTTGCAGATGTTGTTTATGCTCAATCAACATTAAAGTTAGAAAAGTGAAATAATAATCAACCACCCCTTTAATTAAGTGTAGTGTACACTTTCATGAATATCCTTCTTATTACACTCAAATACACTCCTGGACAAAAAGAAAAGAAAATAAGAAAAGAAAAGAAAAGAAAAAAGGGTCCAAGCCAAAAATGGCAAAATACAGTATATAGTAGTCTTTTAATGGTCAGAACCATTTTAATCACAAATAACTGGTCAGGAAATAAAAAAGAAATGCACAAATAGATAATGTAACTTAGCACTAAATTGCCTTCCCAAACTTGCAGACATCATTTTACCGCAAGAGGAGTCACTGTTCCACTCAATGTGCTGATGGTTCATGAGTAGTTGAAAAATGTCTCCTAGGTCATTTGAGTTTAATGTGAGACCAAATATTTACTATAGGTTCAAATCTGGACTCTCACCAGGACAAAGAACTTTTCATTTAAGGGAAGCCATTCTGCAATATTTTCCTAAACTCCAAAACATTTAATAACATTTCACAGTGAAGTAGCTCACCAATACCAGCAGCTAAAAAGGCTGTGTTACCCTCATGAAAAACAAAAACTTTTCTCCAAACTCCAAATAACATTACGCAGCGATTAAAGAGCTCTTCCTTTATATTATAATCACTAAAGCTGTCAGTCAGTTATTATCAATGAATCTGACTAAAATAAAAATGTTTTATTTTTTATTTACATTGTGTCTCTGCTTTGTTTGTAGGCTAATAATGAGGATTTGTGTACTTAGTAAACATAAACTCATTCAGCATTTTGAGTGATACCGAATGGATTCTCACTACCGGTATCACCTCTGATTGGTCATTATTTTTAACAGAAATGCCTGTGATTGGTCACAATACTCAACGCTTCAAAATCACGTTGAACCCATTAAAACACATGCGACACGAATATACTGTAATAACCAGGTCACTTGAATTTACTTGCTTTTCTCTTTTAATAAACAATTACAAATGATGTTACCTGTAGTAATATAACTTATTACTAAAGTTAATCCTGATTCCTGCAATAAAAAATATTACTTTGCATTCACCTAACCAGGCAGCCAAGGTATGACAACCGCCATACCCTGCCATACCCAATTTACGCCCCTGCATGCTTCACTGTGGAGAGATGCATTTATTGTAGGTCTATTTCTCACTTGATTTTCAAAGTCACTGCTCTGGAGCATCATTATGCAACTTTTGTTTCATTGTGAGTCATCATTTCACACACAGGGCCCTATCATACACCAAAGCTCAAAGCAGGGCCAAGCGCGACACAATTAAGTATTTTTTGCTAGTTTCAGTCCGACGGAGTTATCATTTTCACGGCCTGCTCCACGTTGTTTAAATAGCAAATGCATTTGCGCCCATTTGTACGCTGGTCTGAAAACGAGGTGTGTTCAGGCGCATTGTTGGCTCGTTGCTATTTTGAGGCAACTGAAATAGACTGCACCATTGACTGACAAAAACCTGGTCTAAAGTCAATGGCGCAGTATTTTTTTTGTTATTTAAAGAGAGCGTTAGTAACCTGCGCCTCCACAGCGCGCATCCACTCTGCTTATTAATGACACAGGGATGCGCAGCAGCACACAAACATGCCAAATATTAAAAATAAAAGGATTAAAATGTAAAAGATTAATATTGTGTACATAAAGATATGGTGGAATCCGGCTTGTCCCGTAGATGGTGCGATTTAACCTCACGCACGAGCAGATCTTTTTGCGCTCTGGAGACGTGTTCAGTTTTTCCATTTGCAAATTCCGCCGTATAAATAGCGAATCCGCCATGGCGCGACCGCAACTGACTTTTAAAGGGAATGGGAGATGAGACTCTGGTTGGTTTATTTCATATTACGCCCAAAACACACCCATTACTCATTAAGAAAATAGTGACAACCCTTTTAGACCATGCGCTGGGCGCGCCATCCATTTTTCCTGTTGATAAGCTAGCAAAAGTGGATTTGGACACGTCATAAGTGGACTTGCGCCTTGTGCTTTTGACCGTGCGCTTAGATCGTTAAAATAGGGCCCGTATTCTGCAAAATCTTCATTCTGTCTGATGTTTTTCTGAGACAGCAATGGCTTTTAAAGTAGTGCATTTACTTAAATGTTGCTAAATTCCTGACCAAAAAACTCTGGTTAAGACAATTAAAAGCTTATTGTTTAGCCATTTTGAAATTGGTCCATTTTTATTTGTCCAGGAGTGTACAATTAACTCTTTCCCCGCCACTGACACAATTTTAAGTCATTTGAGACAACGCTTCACCATTGACAGAATTTTCCATCTTTCCGTGTTTACTGTTATATGGTAGGTGACACTATTGTAGCAACATTGGGTTACTGCATTAAATTAGCTCAAATTATATATAGGGAATTCTAATAATTAATCATGAATATGATTAATAAATTGCATATTACAGTTAAATTAAATTATCGAAGTTGCAAATAGATTGTATACATGAATGATCTTCACAATGAGTTATGGTTCGTCATTAATATATCAATAGTCTCATTACAGATCGATTATATGAGATAACTTTTAAAGGAATTAATTTCGTTATCAAACAATCTGTCTGTCCAGCAAACGGCCGTAAGATTAACTTATCAATTTCCCAACAAAAATTGTCTCTTTCTTATAATTCCAAAAAGCTATTTTCTGGCCATGAAAAATCACCTTCTTGTTATTATAAAATTTAGGTTACTGAAATAGAAACACATTGTAAAGCTTTGTAGCTAGATCAAACATTTCATTGACTTTGTAAAATGAGCATTTTAGGCAGAACCAATCAAGAATATAATGGTTTTAATAATTGGACTAATAATACATCGAACTACAATTCACACAGAATATATATGTATATACACCCGAAACAAACAAAAACGAAAAACATTACAAACACGAATTAGAATGGGATGAGGGGAAGATAAAATGAGAGATTGAGTGAGAGAGAGAGAATTGAGTGGGAGAGAGAGAGAACGAGAGAGAGATGGAGTGAGAGAGAGAGATGGAGAGAGAGAGAGAGAATTTTGAATTTTGACAATCCTTTTTATTACACAAATATGACTATAAAAAACATTCACAATAACAGGTCACATATTTTTCAATCTAATAAAAAATCTCATATCAACACTTCTGAAATAACCAGTTCATCATCAACTAATGAACACAGCACATTATCACAGCACCACTCAATTTCAAAAACATTTAATGTACTCATTAATTTATAAAAATTAAACTCGATTACAAGTCGTGATTTTTACCATTTTTTTAAAAGCTGATGTAAGTTCTTGTTCTCCTTTCTGTTCAATTTTATTTCTCCTAGTTATATAAATGGCTAATTTTGCAATACCAACAATAAAATTAAGCAATTGACATTTGTATTTTTTCTTAATAGTAGGCTATATACAACCAAGAATAAAATCCTGCTTTGTAAAACACACCTCAAAAGATTCAAAAAGAAGCTCTAGAAGTCTAAACAAAAAAGAAAGTCTGTTACAGAACATAAAACAATGAAACACAGTCTCCCTTTCATCGCAAAAAGGACAGTTCTCGCTTACATTTGGATTCAACATTGCCACAAAAGAGTTAACTGCTATAGCCCCGTGGAGTATCCTCCACTGAAGATCACCAACTCTTTTAGGTAAGGGAGGTTTGTACAGAATCCTCCACACTGGTTTTGTTGTTTCAGTAATCTCCAATGTGTCTCTCCATACAGTATCACTTCTATTCTTTAACCACTTTATATTCATCACTTTCACAATACTTCTGTACAATGCTTTCCCTTTAGCTTCAAAAAAATCTATTTGCACATCAATTTCCTTTTTCAACAAGGGATTAATATCGTTACATGAAATAAGATCAGGTACAATACTTAAATCTGGAAAGAAATCTTCACAGTCTGGAAATATACATTTCTTATTATACTCATCAAGTAACATTCTTTCTTGTACATTCAAAGCCCCCTGCAGTTTATCTAAAAAACGTTTAATGTATCGTGCAGACTTTACCTTTAAAAAGGCTGAAACTGCTTCTACATCTTTAAAATCAGGACCTGCATTATTTATAATGTGTTTCAACTGTAAAGATCCACTTCTGTACAACAAATATTTAAGACCCGGTATTTCATTCCCAGATACATCGAGCCGTGCTCCACACACAATGGGCTCCTCCAGGAGCCAGTACAGGGACATTAACGGTTCCATCCATTGAGGCTTAAACCGACTCCATACTTTAAAGAGACTTCGATAGAAAGCAGGAACTCCTCTAAAATCAAATTTTTTAGAGTCCATTAAAAACAAAACATTGTCCAGGCCGAGTCCACTTATTCTGCGTAAAATGCATTGAGCCACTGGTCTCCATACCAGTCTTTCAGAACCCAGCATACATTTCTGCACAAACTGAAGACGATAAGCAGCACATCTACTGGCCAAATGCACTAGACCTTGGCCTCCATCTTCTTTAGCCAGAAACAAAACGCTTTGAGGGATCCAATGCAAATTGTCCCAAAAAAAGTTCACAGTTTCTGCTTGAATTTTTGGTAGAAGACCAACAGGAGGGTCAACGCATGCAAGTCTGTGCCACAGGGAAGAAGCCGCAAGATTGTTAATAATGAGTGTGCGTCCTTTAAAAGACAACTGAGGAAGTAGCCATTTCCATTTTTTTAAACATCCTGTTACTTTATCTGCCATTCCTTCCCAGTTCTTCTGCATGAAAGCTTCATTGCCTAAGAAAACACCAAGATACTTTAACCCATCTTTTTGCCATAATAAGCCTCCTGGTAAAATAGGATTTCCTCCTTCCCATTTTCCAATCAATAAAGCGTCACTTTTCCCCCAATTTACAGTTGCTGAAGAAATATCTTTAAAATCATTAACAACTTCTTGTAACAATTCAACATCATCACTATCATTTATAAAAGCAATAACGTCATCAGCATATGCAGATAAATAAAAAGCATTATTACACTGTGGCAATGTTAAACCCTTTAACTTGTTTCGTAACATAGAAAGCAGTGGTTCAATAGCCAGCACATATAATAGCCCAGACATGGCACAACCTTGTCTAACCCCTCTCTGGACTTTAAAGGGGGCACACAAACTACCATTAATTTTGATCACACTCTCAATTTCACAATACATCGTTCTGATCATACCAATAAAACATGAATTAAACCCAAAAGCTTGCAAAGTATGCCACAAATAGAGGTGTTCAACCCGATCGAATGCCTTCTCTTGGTCTAGAGAAATAAGGCCAATATTTATACCAAACAGCTTTGACACTTCTAAAACATCTCTAATTAAAATTATGTTATCAAAAATCGATCTATTTGGTACACAATATGTTTGATCGTAGTGTATCACCTTCCCTATTATTTTACTCAATCTTGTAGCCAAAGTTTTGTACAGGATTTTGTACTCTGAGCACAAGAGAAACAGGCCTCCAATTTTTTATATTTTGAAGATCACCTTTTTTGGGCAATAAAGTGATAACTGCCCTTCTGCAACTGAGTGGAAGAAATCCATTAATTAGGCTTTCATCAAACACTAATAAGAGATCTTCTCTTAAAATGGGCCAGAAAGTTTTATAAAATTCAATGGGTAACCCATCGATCCCGGGGGATTTCCCATTCTCCATACCCATCATCGCTGTGTAAAGCTCTTGCTCTGTCAGAGGTTGTTGCAAACTTTCATTACTCTCTTCATCAAGTTTTGGCAGACCTTCAAAAAAACTACTAATAGTCATCTTTTCATTTATCGAATCAGCTGTATATAATTTTTTATAAAACTGTACAGCAACATCTCTTATCTCAGAAGTTTTAGTTAGCTCCTGTCCTTTATCTGAGACCAAGGAATGAATTATTCTGCTTTGACTGTTTTTTTTCTCCATACTGAAGAAAAATTTGGAAGGTGCATCCATTTGTGTAACTTTCTGGAAACGCGAGCGAACCAGCGCTCCCTGTGCCTTAATGTCCAACAGGTTTGACAATAAAGTTCTCTTTGATGTCAGAGCTTCGATATGTTCTTTTTTACCTGTAGATTCAGATAAACTGTACAACTCAACTATCTCCGTCTCTAACATATTCAATGATCGAGCTATTTCTCTTGTTACATTAAGAGTGTATTGCTGGCAAAAGTTTTTAATTTGTATTTTCCCGCAATCCCACCATTGCTGTAAAGAGCTATATAAGTGCTTTTGTTGTTTAAACACATCCCAGAAAAAAGTAAAATAATCTTTAAAATGTTTGTCATCAAGCAAAGATGTATTAAAATGCCAATAGGCACTGCTTGACTTCACATGGCTAACTAGGACAGAACAAAGAACCGCACTGTGGTCCGAAAAACCTACAGGATTAATTTGACAAGATTTAAAAATATTGAACTGGTGCTTAAAACTGTAAAACCGATCAAGACGTGCCAAAGATAATGAATTATCTTTACAATGAACCCACGTGTATTGTCTTAATTTTTTATGCATATTTCTCCAAATATCACAGAGATCAAAAGTTTGAATGAGTTGCTTAATAACTCTCTGAGATGCAACATGTGGTTCTAAATGATTTCGGTCTATTTTGTCATTCTCTGTGCAATTAAAGTCTCCACCTAATACTAAAAAATCATCTGTATTTAGGCCTTTCAGAGTAGTGTTGACTAAATTTAAAAACAAAACTCTTTCCACTCCACTATTAGGAGCATAAATATTTAAAAAAAAACATAACAATTTTTTCAAATTTAACAATAACTTTTAAAAAACGACCTTTTTCAATTTCAACAAATTCATAAGATACTGGAGTCATATTTTTACTAAATAAAATTGCAACACCTCCACTAATAGAGGATTTATGACTAAGAAAAAGTTGTCCTCCCCACTCTCTTTTCCAATCGACCTCATTTCTTTGATCACTGTGCGTTTCTTGTATAAACATGACATCAACAGATTTCTGATTTATAAATTCATACAACATCATCCTCTTACGAACTTCTCTTGCTCCATTTAAATTGAGAGTTCCAATTTTTAGCTGACTCATAGTTTTATTTAGGTTCAACAAGAAACTAAGATGGGAAAAAACAGAGTGAGCATAAGGTAAAAAAAAACAAGCTTAGGGATTTAAACCATGGCATTCTTCTCATCTCTACTAATTAGTTTTTTTAACTTGTTTACAAACTTCCGTAAACGGTACACTTCGAGATCTGAGAAAGCCCCTTCCTTTATCAAATATCTGGTGTCTTTCACAAATTGCGCACGATTAGGAAAATAATCCTCAGTCTGTACGCCTTTTAGTCCTTTCGTTTCCTGAAGAAAAACACTAATGTCTTCAGCTTTGTACAAAACATTTACCACTTCATTTTGGGAACAAACAGAAAACTCTGAACACACAGAAACGCTAGAATCAGAATCATCATCATCATCCGAAGCTATGATTTCATCTTCAGCAGCGTCACTTTTTTTTACTTGTTTACTGATTTTATCGTTTCGACTCTTTCTTCTTTTAATTGGAGTTTTGAAAGTAGATTCAACTTCCATATCCAATTCACAGTCATTCAATCTCAGATTTTCATGTTCAATTTCTCGGTTTTGTTCTACAAACGCCGAAGATAATGTACTCAACCCCACCGCGTTCTCTGCCGCCACGGACTCCGCCACAACACCTCCATCATCAACGGGAGAACCAGACGCCCGCGCCTCCGCGCTGTTCACTGCCTCGAGCGGCTCGGCTATCGGTGTGTTCGCCCGCGCCTCCGCGCTGTTCACTGCCTCGAGTGGCTCGGCCATCGGTGTATTCGCCCGCGCCTCCGCGCTGTTCACTGCCTCGAGCGGCTCGGCCATCGGTGTATTCGCGGGAGTCACCGCTGCACTAATTTCGGACGCGCTGATTACATCGACAGCGCTCCCTGCTTTACCTGCATCAATCCGCTCTGTATTTTTATTCACTTTATCAGGACAGTTACGACTGAGGTGCCCAATTTTCGAGCAACCAAAACATTTGATCGTGGTATCAGATGATGCGAAGACAGCATAATCAAAGCCTTCTATTTTAAATTTAAAAACCAGGTCAAGTTCATCCTCGCCATTCTTCAGAATCATAAACACCTGTCTCCTAAAAGACACAAGATGTTTCACTAAAGGCGATTTACATCCGAGCGGAATTTTTTTGATGGGGGAAACGATCTTCCCATAACGTGACAATTCCTGCACGATTATCTCATCTTTCACAAAAGGAGGGACGTTTGATATCATTATTTTCTTGGCGGGAGTACTCAGAGGAAACACCGGCGTGAGTGAACCTTTGATCACAACACCATTTTGCACGATTTCGTTCGCCTTCTCAATAGTGCTAAAAAAAAGCACAAACGCATTATTCATTCGAGAAGCGGACACGATGCTTTCATGACCCACAACATCTCCTACAGCCAAACAAACATCTTCCACGTTAGCGTTTGAATCAATCTTCACTCCATGACACCGAGTTAAATTTTCAAAAGCCATTGTGTTTGGAGTCGCCATGCTTCCCAGCAAAATGCTGGAAGCAAACTATCCTCACAAAAACAAAACTAAACTAAATACCTCAACAACAAAAACAAAAAACACTTACAAGAAAAAAGAAAAAGTTTGAAAAAAGCACTCTTACCAGCCACAGTCGGCTACCATTCACATCCACACTCACCACGCTCCGCCCACTCACTCCCAGCATGCACTCAAGAGAGAGAGAGAGAGAGAGAGAGAGAGAGATTGAGTGAGAGAGAGAGAGAGAGATCGAGAGGGAGAGATGATTTCAGGATGGCAAATTTCATCTAGACATTTGACCCTTTAAGAGACTACACGGAAAAACACAATCTTAATGCTCTAGCCTCTCGGTAATTCAAATATACTTGCATGGTTCTTCTCATGTGTCTGAGCTCTGCTGCGCATGTGAGCGGCTGGTCTTTGTGTGTTCCGTTGGAGCGCCACGTGGTTTGCTGCGGTCTGGAGCGCGCAGTTTCAAAGAAGGCTTAAAAGTCTTTGACGCAAATTACCAAAGAAATAATTCAGACTTTTCTGGGGAAATGAACAAAGGAAAAACAGACTTAAACGAAAGAAAATACAATAAAAGATTCCCCGGGGCGGGGAATCACGAGTATGAAGGTTGCATCGGATCCGAGGAGGTGAGAGAGAGGAGAGCCGAGCACTTGCGTGTGTGTCCTTAAGAGCTGGCCGTGCTTTCGGTGCTTTCTCGTCTCTTCCGGGCGAGTGCGGTCGCTGAAGGTTCAAAGAGTCTCTCTAAAGTCATTTCACTGAAACTGAACGTAGGACAGTCCGAAGACAAAAATAAAGGAAGATTAAATAAAATGAAGAAACACGGCGTAGAGCTCCCGAAGGAGCCATGCAACAGGAACCCTCTCACAGGGAAAAAGCTCTCTGAGGAACTTCCTGGGGTCAGTCTTTTTATGGAAAGACTGGGTTCACGCCTCTGTTTGCACGAACCCCCATGACCGTCCGATAATCTGAAGCGGACAAAGTTTTCTTTGTCCTGTGGGGGGGAATGCCCACTGGACTGAGGAGATTGTATTGAGCCGTTCGGCTCCAGAACCATGAAATGTGTAAAAGAATGCACATTACTGCATTCTGCTATTGGAATTCGGCTCCGTTAGATTGAGAGAATTACAGAGATATCAAACATGTCACAGAAATACATAGAAATACAGAGTTACATACAATATGCATATTATAAGCATTTAGTTCCTTCAAAGTTCGTGTTGTGTGTGCGTTAATGTGTGTGTATGTGATTGTCCTTTAGAGTTCGGGCTGTCCTTATAAATAAGCGCTTAAGTAAAAAATAAGCGCTTTGTAATAGTCAAATTGAAAGATAAACTTTAAACTATATTTTAAATCATTATGTTTTAATAATATTTTGTTATGCTTTTAAAAAGTATACTTATTTTGATGTTTTGACTAACATATGGAAGTGCTTGTTAAGTACCTGATCATAATTTTGACTGTAGTGTGTTATTTTATTTAACATTTTAAGTTCATATATTTTAAATCTAATAAACTGCAACTTCATCATGACAAATTGCAAATACATTTAAATACATGATATAAAAGTTAAATAAAAAAACGAAAAAAAGTGGTTAAAAAAGGGCAGGAATGGTGTTTGGTAAGGATAGGAAACGTATGATGATAAAGGAAACGTAGCCTATAACAATGTGCTGCTTTTGTGAGGTTGAAACATTTGCATCTATAGCTTTAGGCAGGAGTTTGCAGGTCCATTTATGTGTGCTTGTGTGTGTGCTTAGTGAACCCAGGAGAATTCTTATTCATGAAAAACCTACAGTAATAAATCAACAATGGAAGCCATTGACAGTTGGCATATCATTTGCCCCTCTAAAACAGTCCAGGTCTGCAGGTCCATATGAGTACAGCGTATAATATGCTGGCAAACCACCATTAGTGCCTGGCACCCCCTCAGTGGAGCGTATGCCACGGTAGCACAGTGCTGTATACCCCCCTCTGGGTCAATGGGAAATACTGGCATATGGGTACATAATGGCATATTCTGGTGCTCAGCCCTTTTCTCCCTACTCTGTATTATTGGTTGCTGAAACCTGGCATGGTCGATCAGCTAATCTGTGACTGGCTGCTTCCCAGAGCATTCAATAAGTATAGCCACCAGCTAGCCTTGGGGCATCAATGCTACTTACTGTTGTGGTCAAGTTAAATGTGAGCTCTGCCTTATGTTCTTCCTTATAGTTGGATGTTACTCTTGCCTGTCTTCAAAACTTGAGAGCCCTGTTGCACTGCATTTCAGAGCGTTTCTCTGGTTCCCTGTATTTCGGTTTCTTGGACTCTCTGCCTGCCTCTGGATTAACCGTTAGCCTTGTTCCCAACCTTGTGTGTTTGTTTGTTTGTTTGTTTGTTTGTTTGTTTGTTTGTTTGGACTGCCGACCTGAATATCGACCTGTTGCCTGTTCACTTGATTATGTGTCTGGATTACCCCATCTTTTTAAAAGCTGCATTTGGATCTAAACTTCTCAGAGCAGTTGTCAGAACAGAATGTCTTTTCCGGTAACACTTTACAATAAGGTTCATTAGATAACTACATTAGTTAGTATGAACCAATAAGGATCTGCACTTATACAGCATTTATTCAACTTTGCTAATGTTCATTTCAACATTTACTAATGCAATTATTAAAAGATTGTTTTCTTTGTATTTTTATTAACTAACTTAACTAACTGAACAACGATTAACAAATACAGTTACAAATGTATTGATCATGGTTAGTTCATGTTAGTTAATCCACTAGTGTTAATTAAGCTAAAGTGTTACCTCTTTTTCCTTCACACTCTGTGAAGTGAACATAAAAAAACCCCCTTTAATATTTCAAAAGTTCTGTAAAACGTCTCGGTTACGTATGTAACCCTAGTTCCCTGAAGGAAAGAGACGCCGCGTGAAAACGCTATGGGAACGCCCCTTGCGTTGTGCGTCATGAAGCACGTATGGAATCAGTCCAATGGCGAGACAGAACGTCATAGGCGGGTGACGTCATCGACCAGGAAACTATAAATCACAGTCGCGACAGCTTCTGAAAAAAGTCTGAAGCAAGTGATCTCGGGCATGCAGGGAGTATGGCAACGACACGCAGCGTCTCGTTCCTTCAGGGAACTAGGGTTACATACGTAACCGAGACGTTCCCTATCAGGAATTCGAGCCCCGTGTAAACACTGTGGGAACGCTAATACCCACGTCGCCATAAGAGCAAGTGACCGACTGTGTGAATTAGGAAGCACATTCAGCCGAAAGCACCTGCGCCCCAGGAGTGGAGCTGAGATCAAGGTCATAAAACCGGAAAAATGTATGCGTAGAGGACCAGCCTGCCGCATCACAGACATCATGGAGAGAAATTCCTGATAATAAGGCTTTGGAAGCCGCCATACTCCTAGTGGAATGAGCCCGAACAGCCAAAGGTGAAGGCTGACCAGCCGACTCATAGGCAAGTGAGATGGCCTCGACCACCCACTTGCTCATCCTCTGCTTAGACACTGGAGACTCCTTCTTAGGTGGTCCAAATCAAACGAACAACTGTTCCGATTTCCTCCACAGGGCAGCTCTGTAGATATAAGCGTCTAAAGCCCTAACAGGGCAGAGCAGATTGAGTTTTTCCTGATCCGATGACGTAAACGGAGGAGGACAGAAGGCCTGCAGAACTATAGGTCTGTCCACATTGGTAGGAACCTTAGGGACATAACCTGGCCTAGGGTGGAGAAAAGCCTTCACCATCCCAGGCAAAAATTCAAGCATGAGGGAGATACCGAAAGAGCCTGAATGTCTCCAATTCTTTGAGAGGCGAGATAGCGAGGAGAAATATAGTTTTCAAAGTGACAAACTTGTCAGGAACTTCCTCAATAGGCTCGAAAGGAGCAATGGCCATATCCCATGTCGGCACCCTCGTGCGGGCTACAGGCCTCAGCCTCAAAGTACCACGAAGAAATCGAGTTATAAGTGGGTGTCTCCCCAGAGATACTCCACTGAAAGGGACATGGTAAGCAGCAAGTGCTGCCACGTACACCTTTAGTGTGGAGGGGGATAGCCCTGAGGAGAAAAGCTCCTGCAGGAACTCCAGCACTGCCGTCGAGGAGAGATATTAGGTCCGCAAACCATACTCGGGCCAGCCAGTATGGGGCTACCAACAGTAGACTGACCCCATCCCGGCGAACCCTCTCCAGAACTCCTGGGAGGAGAGCAATCGGGGGAAAGGCATACAGACGTGACCTCGGAAACGGCTGTACCATAGCGTCCAACCCCAGAGTGGCTGGATGGCTTAGAGATTACCACAGTGGACAGTGTGATGTCTCCCTGGAAGCAAACAGGTCTACATCGGCACGACCAAACTGTTTCCAAAGGAGCTCCACCACCTCGGGGTGGAGTCTCCATTCCCCGGGCCTCGGCCCCTGCCTCAACAGGATGTCCACTCCGTGATTTAGGTACCCTGGGATATAAATCGCTCTCACTGAAAGAAGCTGGGAGGTCAGGTCTGGGAGGAAGTGTTTCAGTGTTTCACTCATGATCGCCCCCCAGCCTGTGAGGGAAGCATCTGTCGTTAGCGTTACACGACGACAAAGAGCACCCAACACAGGTCCCTGGGACAGAAACCAAGGATCCCTCCACATGACCAGAGCACGGAGGCAACGCCGTGTAACTTTGATCGTGCGGAGGGGGTTTCCCCTCGAGGAGAACCCCTTGGATCTGAGCCAACACTGTAATGGTCTCATTTACAGCAGGCCGCAAGGTATAACGTTGGACGCTGCTGCCATGAGACCCAGCAGTCTTTGATACTGCTTTACAGTGAGCAACTGGCCTAGCTTTACTTGTTTTCCTGCTGAGAGAATCAAGGTGATGCGGACAGGAGACAGGCGGGCCCGCATCACTACCGAATCCCATAATACCCCCAGAAAAGATGTCTTCTGTGATGGAGATAGAACACTTTTCTTGGCATTCAGCCTCAACCCCAATTTTTTTATGTGTGCGAGGACGACACCTCGATGCCGAACTGCTTGTTGCTCCGATTGAGCCATAATCAACCAATCGCCGATATAGTTCAGAATGCGAATACCCTGGAGCCGCAGCGGGACTAGCACTGCGTCCATGCATTTCGTGAACGTGCGGGGAGATAAAGCTAGGCCGAACGGAAGAACACGATATTGGTACGCTTCACCCCCGAAAGCGAACCTCAGGAACTTCCTGTGTTGCGGAAGGATGGAGATATGGAAGTACGCGTCCTTTAGATCTATCGTGACAAACCAGTCCTCGGATCTGATTTGTGACATGATCTGCTTCAGAGTGAGCATCTTGAACTTGAGCTTCGCTACGGAGCGATGTAACAGGCGCATATCTAAAATTGGAAGCAACCCCCCATCCTTCTTTGGAATGATGAAATATCGACTGTAATAACCTGACTCCATACTGGAAGGAGGAACCCGTTCTATAGCCTCCTTTTGTAGGAGTGTTTTCACCTCTTGTTCCATTACCAGAGCCTGCTCGGGGCCCACCACTGTGGGCAGGACCCCGCTGAATCGAGGAGGACGAGACCTGAACTGAATGGCATAACCTTTCTCTATCTAATGCAGGACCCACTGAGATACTTTTGGAAGACTTTTCCACTCCGCCAGAAAATCTACTAAGGGTACCAGCCTCTCAAGGCTGGCCTCTGGAATATTTAGAGCAGCAGAAACAGTGCCCTGTCACCGGCAGGGAACAACTGGTTTGACTGCTCTAAACCCCTCCTCGAAGTGGGCGAGTGTCCCTCGGCAAAGCGTTCGCTGGGCCTGTCTACGCCCCGACACGAAGGCGGGGTTGGTAGAAGGGACCCCTGAGGGCACCGAGAGAAAATGGGCACCGTCTGATGCGGTGAACACCTTTCTCTCATGGTGGGGACCACCCTCAACACCCTGATGCCATCCTGATGCCGCAAAAACTGTCCTCAGATCTGTTTTACCGCCAGAAGACTTCGCCTGAGAAAGCTGCGCCTGGTCCCACTGTTTTGCAGGGGGAGCCCGAGACGCGACACTTTGTCGAAGTGGGACCGTCTACGCCCCGGCATAAAGGCAGGGTTGGTAGAACGGGCCCCTGAGGGCACTGAGAGAGAATTGGCACCGTATGATGCTATCACAGTGTGGACTACCCTCAGCATCCTGACGGCGGTGGCGTCAGAAGTACTTTTTAGATGAAGCCACTTAGCATAATAACTGTCCTCAGATCAGTTTTACCCCCGAAAACTTCATCTGAGAGTGTCACATCTGGTCCCACTGTTTTGCAGGGGATTATGAGACGCGACCGCCCAGCAGTCCCTGTTTTTAAACGCCGGTGCCTTTAAAAGACGATGCCGTTTTGGCAGAGAGATGCTGTAAGCATCTCTTAAGCCTAAGCATCGACCCATAACCGTGAATTTAAGCCCCAGCAATATTGAAATATTTTTCATGGAGGTCTGAGGACTAAAAATACAGTAAGAAATCGTTTTCCTCCAGGACTTCGACACCTCGGTGTGGAGGTCCGGAAAAACGGCAGGCACCGTCGTGGAGGTTGCAATCGAAACGGCAAAAAATAGTTCATACAATATTTTTATATATAAACTCCTGCCAAACTGCTGACCACTCAATGCTTAATTTTTCTACAGCATGAGTAAGCACCTCCATAAGCTCCTCATTTATTTCTGTTCTGGGGAATGAGGTAGAGAGTCCTCATTATCCCCTTATTTTATAATTTTTAATTTATATAATAATAATTAATTTATTATTTATTATTATTTTTTTTAAATACCAACATCATCCAGCTCCTCAGAACTGGATAGTTGCAATATTGATGCCACAGCCTGGGCAGAAGAAACCACAGAGCGTGCTTCTAGCCCTGAACTGAGGCACTGAATCTAACAGTTAAAGGCTGAGATAGGGGGAAGCCCGTCTCAAACTCCGCTGTCAGATTTATCCGCGATCCCCACGACACGCGCCGCCGCTCTGCCTCGACAGACGCGGGACGCAAGCCGCGGGGAGCGCGAGCCGAACCACTCTCCTCAAAGAGTGATCGGCGGGAGCAGAGCGTTCTTATTGGAAAACGCTTGCAATGCTCACAATCAGCCCCCTCGAGAGCTGACCGAGCATGCTGTACTCCCAAACAAACAACACACAAATCGTGTGAATCCTCATCCGTGAGATAACGAGTACAGGGGGGAACACACTTTCTGTATTGCTGCTCGCTCGCCATTTATATATGTGAATATACATATATATATATATATATATATATATATATATATATATATATATATAGTTGTTGTTTTTTTAAGTGAAAAACTCCTGCCTAGCAATCACTAAAGACAGACAAAAACACTGGGACAGATTCACACACAGAGCGCTTGCTAAAGACAACAGAAGCTGTCGCGGCTGTGATTTTGGGGTGCTTTATAGTTTCCTGGTCGATGACGTCACCCGCCTATGATGTTCCGTCTCGCCATTAGACTGATGCCATACGTGCTTCATGACGCACAGCGCAAGGGGCGTTCCCACAGCGTTTTCACGCAGCTCGAGATTTTCTGATAGGAAACCATTCTACAGAAATAACTGCTTAGAATTAGAAGACAACAAGAGCACAAATGGATCAATGTTGTGAATGTTTTGGTCCCTAATAAAACTCTGTATAATAAGAGTCTGTCTGGCTCCAGAAGAAATAAAAACTAATTTTAAAATTAGTAAATGTGATTTCTATGGTTTCTAAGGAACAAACCCATATTTAAATAGTTATTCTTAATCTCCACCTCCACATTTCCTTAATGTCTTATTCACACTTCTGCACTTTCAAACTTAGTGTTGCAATCAGTCATGTGACACACAATGACAGCTGGTCCTGTCGCATTGATGTCAAACCTGATGTGTTGGTACTAAAGACACCATCTTTGAATTGATGTGAATGCAGACCAAGGGGTCAAAGACAGATTTGATTGGTTAGCATGGTCATATAAATAGCTAATATTTCACTATAATATATGATTTGCTAGTTTTTTTTGTTGTTTGGTTTAAAAAAATTTTTTAGGGATCCTTCATGGTGTAGATGGACATTTTTATCTGCTTGCTCACTTTTACACCACAGCTCAGGATAGTGGTTAGTGAAGGGGTTGGGACTGCATTGCGCTCCTGTGGTATCATCGTCCAATCAGTTTTGTCAATTTCCTGTAACATCTATGGCTTAGGTGACTAATCAATCAACTAACTAACTAACTAACTAACTGACTAACTAACTGTGGAACTGAGTGCTGGTGAAGCAAAGATTGCATATTTCATTTAGGTGGCTTTTCCACTGGGCTCGTTTGCTGCGGCCCGAGCGAGATTGTTCCTGGCGCCCCCCGCAGTGTTGGTCTGGTTACACACTCAACTTGATTATATCGAACCCTGGTGCGTTTACGTGCATCTTACGTCATCGCAAACGTGCATGTCGCATGATAGAAAACAGAACGTGGGTCAATATATTGTGTTTATGCACAGTTGAGTGAACAATACAGGTTTACTGTGTGTGTTTGTCACAGAAGCTGGCTTTCTGCTGCTTGCAAATGGACTCTTTTGAGGAGACAGTGGATTTAAAAATGTGTTGCCCTGATTCCACGCGATATGCGCGAATACAATGCAGGCTCACTGTATCCAAGGTAAATCAACAACACTATTATCCCTTACATGTGTTTTAGTTAACCCTTGTGCTGCATTAGATTTTTTACGCCGTTGAGTGCATTAATGACCAAAAATGGTCACATATTAAACACTGCCTAAAATATTATATATTATTATTATTTTCCACTTTTACCAAGTTAAATCTTTTAACTAGCATCAGTCCTCATCATAACTACCAAATATTTATTTAATTTCAGGATTTTAACCCTTTAAATACCAGTTTTGGTGGCGATACCATCAATTTGTATAAGAGGAAAAAACACAAAAATTTAATTATTTTCTATATAATAAATGCAAAGTGAAAACCTTGGCTTTGGATTATCACAGTCTTGAATATGTCAAAGATTAGCAGCAACATTATTTTTGGTGCATTTTTATTTTTTTGTGCTATGTCAGATTTAAAAAAAAAAAAATCACACATAGCGCGTTAAGGACAAATTTGGTCCTATTTGAACCCAATAAAATATCCATTTTTGAACCCACTGTCATAATATCATAAAATCATAATTTCTATTCAAATACCCTGTCATTACAAAGCCTTGGGGTAAAATATTTACTTTTTACTGTTTTCCACAAGTTGGTACCATTTTTCATATAATTGACATACTGCAAACATCTGTAGTACTGCAAACATTTTCCTGATTTCTACTAGGTGATTATAACCTGTGCCTGTCTCACTACACATCAAAATTTGCTCTAGAAACAAAGCAAAACTACAAGATCACCATGAACATGAATTTAATTTCTTTCTATAATCAATTTAATTCTATAATCCCTGTGCGTCCCATCCCTGTGCGTTGAGCCGACCAGATGAACCAGTTGTTTACAGTGCTGACGGTCTTGTGCCAGCTGCTCTGCATCCTCCACAGCAACTCCATGTTGTTGGAGGTCACCCACAAGGACGTCAAGCCATCGGGTGCAGGGTTTACCTTGTGGTCGTCTCCAGCCTGCGGCTCTCGGATCAAACTGGAGAATGGCTCTCGACGGGTGGTCAGGAGGGAGACGGAGGATATGGCCAAGCCAGCGGGTGCGACATTGCACAGCCAGGCAGGATGCTCTGGGCTGGCACGTGCAGGCTTTAACCCTCTGGGGTCTGAGGTGTTTTCTGGGTCCTGGAAGTGTTCTGACATGCTTTGACATTTGTGCTTATTTCTGATACTTGTGACATTTTCATGGCTAAAGAATAAACATTGTATTCAGCACAAACTCTGCTACAGTAATATGTCAGCAGCATGTATGTAAACATTTTTAGTTTTGAGATAATGACGTTTATGCGTGGTTTGTGAAAAAACTAAAAAACATTGTCCCTGAAATAAGGTCATAAAACCCATACTAATTATTTCTTCACAAGACTTTTGAAAATTGTATCATGTGGCCTAGAATATTTGCTTCAAAACTATGTGAAAATCATCCTGACTACTCATTTAGATAAGACAATATATTAATTTAAAATTTGTAAGACATGTTTAGAAAGCCTTATGCGAGGAGGCATGAACCATGAACCATCAATCCATGAATATTTAGTCTCTTCACACCTGAGAAAGACAAAGACCCTCCCCTAATGGTCCTATAAGGTGCTATCAGCTGTCATTATCAGGAACCTTGCACAAAGAGTGAGGAGAGACTTAAAAAATAATGGCTTTTAGATTGTTTGGATTTATTTACAACACAACACTATCCAAAGATACACAACAAATGACAAAAAGCACATTAGTAAACACTGATCTAAAGACAGAGACTGCCATTCCTAAAACATAATAGGCTACATACCTGTCTCATCTTCAAGGTGTTTGATTTTTCAGTTTACCATGTTCATCTACAGAGACTCATGTGAATGTCAGCAGGACTCATCAGTGTCTTCTGGTCCCTGTAAAAGAAAACATTTAGAAAAAAACCCACCTGTGAACATGCTGATATCAGGAGAAACTATTTTAGATTTTTCTGGTTAAAATTATGAAATTTACTAAATACATACATACACTATATATAAATGAACTCCCAAGTGTGTTGTGCCTTGTAGGCATATGTAGGGCTGCATGAAATAATAACAATAGCCGGTCCAAACTATGAAACATTATTCTTATTTAACTATACATATCTACGTGTGAGCAGATATCCACAAACACAGTGTAGCGCCCCCTACCTGTCTTTCTTGTAACTAAGTAGGACAGCACTCCAGATTCATTACCTAAATGCCTACAGATGTTGAAGTTAGGCCCCTCTGGTGTCACTTACTGAATTAATATTCCTGAATGAAACTTATCATAAAACTCTATAATCACTTCTTCTTAAACGGTCTGGTATAAACTCTTTTTGAAAGAATAAAACTCTTTGAAAGTAACAAAATGTAAAAAAATGTATTTGTATAAAATAAAAAGAGTTAAAGTTGTTAATAAACAAAGAACCAGTATGTGAATAATTCACAGTCACATATACTCTCAAAAATCACCAATAGACACAATATCACACCGAATAGGCAATATATTAAGTGTCTAAATTAAAGACTGTGTCGGTCACAGATTCACTAAAGATGAAAAGGTCAAAAATCACAGTTTTTAAGTTCACTCAGGGCCGGATTAACAATTTCCTGTGCCCTGGGCAACAAGACTCAAGCCTCAACAAGAACTCAGACAAAAACTCAACAAGATTCAGAAATACCGTAGTATAAAAGAGCGGTAATTAAACCACAACATTAACATTATTAATAACATATTATTCTATGTGTATTTTGCTTCCCTTTACTGTAGCCCATGTCAAATCCTAAAATGAATGGTAGCCTATTCAGGAAACGACAAGAATGAAAAATAAGTAGCCATGTATATAATACAAATATAATAGCTTACAAAAATAGCCTATTGTGCCCTTTATTATAAACAACATATAGCCTATTTTAAACGCCATGCCTAAACGAATTTATTTGAATCGAAACTGAAACTGTACCGACGTTGGTTTTGCGCATCTCTCATTCGGTTCAAAGTTTCCATATTTGCAAGTAACATTTGGATGCTAACTATTAATGTAAAGAAGGGTTGTACTTCAGTCAGTCCCAATATACACAACACGTATGCTAAATCAGCATCTTCACAGCAAGGGAGAGGAGTTTGGAATAACAGCAAGCAGGCGGCGCTGCCTTTATTTTGTACAACAGACCAATTCAATTAAGCGGAATAACTTTTTATATGTTTGGTTGATTGTGTTTTATTGTAATAATGAACAGGCTGTGATGTCAATGCCAGAAGTGAACTCAGAATATGGTGTGTGTGTGAGCGAGCGATGCGCCGGCGCCGTCACTCGGATTTGTTGCTCAGGATAGGAAATAACTTAATACTCTAACGTTTAATACTCTACCATTCGAAACAGTCAAATTAAAATTACAAAATGTCATGGCTTTGAAAAATAAAGACAATAACATGATGTGCTGCTTTAGCGCGTCTCATTCTCCTTGAACATCTTTCTGGCTCACACAAAAGAATGAACCAAAATAGCGTACAGCGAGTAGCCTTCTTGGCGCGCCTACTATTGAAAGTCAACAGTTAGATTATTCGAAGTAAAATGCATTATATAGGCCTAAATCACTTAGGAACACAAGTCACAGCGTGTTTCATGATAAAAAGCCACACTGACAATTCATTGGTTGACTTACCGAAACAGGCCAATCACGCAAGGTCTCTCGCTCCCTCTCCCTCTCTGCCGTTCGCGCGCTACACGGTTTGGAGCACAGTCTCGGTGTCGCATGCACGCTCTTGCTCGCTCGCTCGCTCTAGGTTCCAGGAGATTTTAACTAACATAATATTTGACGGTGCCCAGGGCCCCTTAGATGTCCGGGGCCCCTGGGCAAGTGCCCAGTTGCCCTAATGGTTAATCCGGCCCTGAGTTCACTGAATAACAACATATGAATAATAAACCAAACAATGTGGGCCCACACACACACACACAACAATTGGGCCCACACACACAACAATTGGGCCCACACACACACACACAACAATTAGTCCCCACACACCGTTGCAGGCCTGAGACGTTGCTGGGGTACGTGGTGGCCTTTGAAACAACAAACTGGCCGCTTCACTCTCCTGAGCGGGAAAAACAATATTACACAGGTACCTGCATTCAGTTTGGAACCGTAAGTGACTCAGCTGCACTTGAAGGAAACTCAGGAAATCTTCCTCCGGTCGTTGCTGAGCGCTCTCCTTGAAGACGAACCACCGACTCCTGTCGCGGCCGGCAAACTCCCGATTCTCCCGTTAAACGGAGCACTATGCGGTCCTCACAGACATCAACAAACAACATCTAAAGTGAGTGACTTCAGTCTTTGAGTCTGTCACCAGTTACTGTTCGAATAACGAATCGGTTACCTAACGTAACCTCGGTTCTCTCTAGATGAGGGAACGAGTATTGCGTAAGCTAGCTTACGCTACGGAAAGATTCATCTTTTCTGAGAAATTGAAGCCAAAAAATTATCCTATAATTTTGTATCCATTGTCAACGCAGTTCAACTGCAGCAGAGCATGAGCGGGCTAACTAGCAGCTCATTGGCTCGCTCACAGGGAACTGCTTAAGCCTATGAGGAGACGCGATTGAACTCTCGTCCAATGAGAGTCGACATGCTCTCATTGCGTCATAGCCCGCCGAAGCGGGCGTGGTCAGAGAGTATAATAATGGCGTCGTAGGCTGAAACTCTGGTTTTCATAGAATGAAGCGAGAAACGCTAGTAGCACAAGCACGGCCAGGAACGCAATACTCGTTCCCTCATCTAGAGAGAACCGAGGTTACGTTAGGTAACCGATTCGTTCTCTTACGAGAGGTTCTCTCGTATTGCGTAAGCTAGCTTACGCTACGGGAACACCTGGTCAACGCCGTGCGTGCTAAGCATCCACTTACGAGTCCCAGGGGAGACCCGGGGGAACCCTTGATAGTGGGAATGAACATATGTACATGAGACAGGGCCAGCAGAGCGGGCCGGTGATTGTGTAGTACTAAGCACTTGATAAGAGAGACAGAGCGGGAACCGGTCTGTGTGAATAACTCTTTTTAGTGCAGCTCACCAGAGAATCTGTAACATACTAGATAGCTAGTAGTTTAGCCTGCAAGGCGGGAACTTCGAGATTGTCAAATCTGACAAAGGTGGAAGGGGAAGACCATCCTGCTGCCACACAAATGTCGTGAATGGAAATTCCGCTGGACCATGCCCACGATGAGGCCATGCCTCTAGTGGAATGAGCCCTAATGCCCAGAGGGCATGGCAGGTCTTTCGACGCGTATGCGGCTGCAATGGCATCAACTATCCATCTGGATAGTGTCTGTTTCGAGGCGGCCAACCCTTTGGTGCGCCCACCGAACGAAACAAACAGCTGCTCAGATCGTCTGACCGGAGCAGTGCGGGAAACGTATAATCTCAGGGCCCTGACCGGACACAGGAGATTAGAGTCAGATTCGTTATCGGATGCAGGCAGAGCCGATAAGGAAATAACTTGTGCCCTGAATGGGGTACCAATCGCTTTTGGGACATAACCATGTCTAGGTTTGAGAACGACTAAGGAGTCATTGGGCCCAAACTCAAGACAGGAAGCGCTAGTTGACAGCGCGTGAAGGTCTCCCACACGTTTTACTGATGCGAGCGCAAGCAGAAAAACGGCTTTGAACGAGAGGTATTTGAGGTCCACGGTGTTTAGTGGTTCGAATGGGGGGGCTTTCATAGCTTCTAGAACTATGGAAAGATCCCAAATCGGCACCGAAGGGGGGCGTGAGGGGTTCATCCTTCTAGCTCCCCTGAGGAAGCGGATGACCAAACCGTCTTTGCCCAGTGACTGGCCGCGCCGGGGTTCAACGAACGCTGCGACGGCTGCCACATACACCTTGAGAGTGGACGGGGACCTGCCCTTGTCCAGCATCTCTTGGAGAAAACTTAGCAAGGAAGGAACCTCGCATGACCGTGGGTCCAAATTTTTGTCGGTGCACCATTTTGAGAACACAGACCATTTAGACGCATAGAGCCTTCTCGTAGAGGCCGCTCTAGCCTGCATGATCGTGTTTAACACTCCCTCTGGCAAAGCAACGGGTAGTTGTTGATCACCCACGCGTGTAGCGCCCAGCGCTCTGGGTGGGGGTGCCAGATCGTGCCGCGAGCTTGAGAGAGGAGATCTGCTCTGACTGGAATGGGCCACGGGGCTGTCTGTGACAGCTGAGTGAGCTCCGGAAACCAAGTCTGACCCTCCCAACGCGGGGCTATGAGAAGCACCGAGTGGCGTGTTTCCCTGATTCTCTGAAGCACCTGTGGTAGCAGAG
Organism: Semotilus atromaculatus; assembly: GCA_031834385.1. NCBI lineage: Eukaryota > Metazoa > Chordata > Actinopteri > Cypriniformes > Leuciscidae > Semotilus > Semotilus atromaculatus. Next base: position 19,635,707 of record JAULUF010000038.1, on the reverse strand, counting down.
AAACCGGAGGGAATGCATAAAGCGGGCGGCTGGGCCAGGTCTGGGCTAGCGCGTCGTCGCTCTTCGAGAAAAATATTGGGCACTGGGTGTTCTCTTCTGAGGCGAAGAGGTCCACCTCTGCTCTGCCGAATATTCGCCACAGCTTTTGGACTGTAAGAGTGTGCAGGGACCATTCCCCGGGGGGAATGGGGTTCCTGGACAGACTGTCTGGACCGTCGTTCAGATGGCCCGGCACGTGCGTCGCTCTGAGCGATAGCAGGTGACACTGCGACCAAACTAATATGCGTTCTGTCAGTCTGAAAAGATTTCTGGATCTGACTCCGCCCTGACGGTTTAGGTAGGAGACCACGGCTATATTGTCCGAACGGATCAGCACGTGGTGACCGTGAACGCGCGGGAGAAAACGCGTGAGCGCGTTCTCGACCGCTAACATCTCCAAACAGTTTATGTGAAGGAGGCTCTCTTGAGCTGACCAGGGGCCGAAGGCCGGTGAGCCCTCGCAGACCGCACCCCAACCCGTGTTGGATGCGTCTGTCGAGATGACTTTTCGGCGAGAACAAGTCCCCATGGAAACGCCCCGCTGAAACCATTCTGTCACGGTCCATGGTTGCAGAGCTATAATACAGGTCTGCGTTACCTTTATCAGCTGGCAGCCCGTGGTCCACGCACGGTGAGACACACGGCTCTTCAACCAGAGCTGAAGCGGGCGCATGCGCAGTAACCCCAGTTGGAGCACCGCGGAGGCTGAGGCCATATAGCCCAACGCCTTCTGAAAAGTTTTCAGAGGTGTGAGTCTGTTCATCTGAAAAGATGCGGCGAGACGCTGAACACGGCGCGCGCGCTGTGTTGACAGACGAGCCGTCATCGTGACCGAGTCTAGCTCTATACCCAAGAAGGAAATAGTCTGACTGGGTTGAAGTGCGCTCTTTGTCCAGTTGACAGAGAGGCCCAAAGCTTTCAGATGGTCGAGGAGAACTGTACGATGAGACAGTATCTCCCTCTGTGATTGTGCCAAAATCAGCCAGTCGTCCAAATAGTTCAGTATTCGCAGCCCCTGACTCCGCAGGGGGGCGAGCGCCGCATCCATGCACTTCGTGAACGTACGAGGTGCTAAGGATAGGCCGAACGGAAGGACTGTGTATTGATAAACCTGGCCTTCGAAGGCGAAACGTAAGAATGGCCTGTGAAGGGGATTTATCTGAATCTGAAAATAAGCATCTTTCAGATCTAGTGAAATGAACCAGTCCCCCTGGCGCACGTGCGCGAGGAGTTTTCTGATAGTGAGCATTTTGAACGGTCTCTTCATGAGAGCTTTGTTCAGCACTCTGAGGTCTAATATTGGTCTGAGGCCGCCGTCTTTCTTGGGAACAAGAAAATAGCGGCTGTAAAACCCCGACTCGCTCATAGACAGAGGCACTCTCTCTATAGCCCTTTTGCACAATAGTTTTGCTATCTCTGAACGGAGCAGCGTCGCCGCTTCTAGGTTCACAGTAGTTTCTAGCCGCGCTCGAAAACTTGGAGGGCGGCGGCGAAACTGTAAGCGATAGCCCAGCCTTATTGTGTTTAGCACCCACTGGGAAATTCCCGTAATAGCTTCCCACGCTTTGCAGCGCAATGCTAGGGGGTGAATGGCTACCCGGTCCTCGTCGCTGCACATGGCGGGCTGTGTGCGCGCGCTCATATTGCTTATAACAACGGGACTTACACTCAGAGAGGAGTTTATGGGCCGTGTAACAGAGTGAACAGAGGGGGGAAGCGCGCACGGGTTCGTGGGCGCTTTTATGTACTCTGAAACTCGAGCGGATTGGGGCCGCTTTATGAGAGTGTGCTCTGTGTGGGACACGGGAACAGACGTGCTTTTGTGTATGAGTGAACACAGTGTTGTGGGCACATTTATTACACAAGGTGTCTTTTTGCTCTTTTTGAGATTTATTTGGGTCGCCGTGAAAACGGCGTTTGTGCTCATGCAAGCGGGAAGGGAAACCGGCTTGGTAATGGCGGGATACACTACTGCAGTAGCCGCGTGCGCGGGGACTAGCAGAGGGCGGTATTTTGACGGCGGTCCGGCCGCAGCGGGAGAGCGCCGTCTTTTTCTCAGCTGTGCTAGGCAGACTTCGAGTGATCAGGTTTCGGCGTGATCCTAGGCCGCGGCCCCCGAGGCGGCGGCGGTCTGTGGCGGCTGTCAGAGCGAGAGCGAGGGCGGCCGCCCTGGCGTCGCTGCGAAGTCTGGCTGTGCTGAGCTGGGCGCTGAGGTGGGGCTCGTGCAGGAGGCTGGTCACGTGAGCGGCCTGCAGAGGAGCTAGCGCGACGAGGCAGGAAGAGGTTCATGGCCTGGGAAGCTTTCTGAACTTCGGAGAAACGGTCAACAATACCTGTGACGGCAGATCCGAAGAGGCCGGATGGAGAGAGCGGGGCATTTAGAAAAGCGGCGCGCTCAGAATCTCCCATGTCGGCGAGTGTGAGCCACAAATGTCTTTCAGACACACAAATGGCGGCCATACATTTCCCCAGGGCTTGAGCGGCAGATTTTGTAGCGCGAAGGGCGAGGTCCGTGGCGCTCCTCAAATCCGCGACTTTAGGGGGATCTCTTCCGTTCTCATCCCATTCGCGGAGTATGTCACCCTGTAGAATCTGTAAAACAGACATGGAGTGCAATGCAGAGGCTGCTTGACCGGCGGCTGAATAAGCGCGGGTATGAAAACTCGAAGTCGCTCTGCAGGCTTTAGAGGGAAGCACAGGTGATGAACGCCATCTCGCGGAGGGCGGGCACAAGTGTGCAGCGACCAGGTCCTCTACAGGGGGAATGGAGAGATAGCCCTTCTCAGCGGCTCCGTCCACAACGCGAAGCGGGGTGGAAGAATCAGAGCGAGTTCTGGCAGAGAGCGGGGCATTCCAGGACTTAGAGAGCTCCGCGTGTAGTTCAGGGAGGAAGGGCGCGGCCCGCTTGGTGGCGGGAGTCGAACGCTGGCGGAAGTAACTGCCATCCATGCGGTTGGTGGTCTGCTCGGGGGGAGGGGACCACTCGAGCCCGAGGCGTTCGACGGCCTGAGACAGGAGGCGCATTAATTCGTCCTCGATGCCCGCGCGGGTCGCGGTGGATTCACGGGCCGAAGAAGCGCGAGAACCGGACCATTCCTCACTGTCTGAAGCGAGAAGCGAACATGTCTCCTTAATGTCCGCGGCGTCCTCGGAGGCAACAGAGCGGCCACTCGGCGGCAGCTGTATGTCCGGTAGCGGCGGAGATGGAGAGCGGGAGGCGACGGGCTCCGGCGGAATGAACGCTTCAAGCTGGGGTTCCGGCGGCCTCTGTGAGCGGCGTTTCTTCTTCCGCGGCGAAGTCAGAGGCGGCGCGGAAGCTTCTTTTACGGCCTGAAGTCGAGCCCGCAGGGTCGACAGCGGCATACTCTCGCAGAGCTCGCAGCCGCCATCAGCGAGGGCGAGCTCGGCGTGCTCCAATCCGAGACAGAGAGCGCAGATGACATGGCGGTCTCCAGTCTCGAGGGGAGCGCGGCAAGAACCGCAGGAAATGGTACGAGACATCTTGAAAAAGACGCTCGGCTCTTTTAGTAATATTTAGGATACAGTAATATGCAAGAGAGAAAAAAGGATATATTCCGTCGGATGGCGGTAGCTTGCAGGACGGCTGAAGGTGGCGAAGACGGCCGGCTTCTTCAGTCTCCTAGATGCTCGCTAAGTTGCCTTGTCGACGACGGCGGCTTCTCTCAAGATCAGCAGATGCGTGTAGCCTCGCTGAAGAGATGAAAATCAGAGTTTCAGCCTACGACGCCATTATTATACTCTCTGACCACGCCCGCTTCGGCGGGCTATGACGCAATGAGAGCATGTCGACTCTCATTGGACGAGAGTTCAATCGCGTCTCCTCATAGGCTTAAGCAGTTCCCTGTGAGCGAGCCAATGAGCTGCTAGTTAGCCCGCTCATGCTCTGCTGCAGTTGAACTGCGTTGACAATGGATACAAAATTATAGGATAATTTTTTGGCTTCAATTTCTCAGAAAAGATTAATCTTTCCGTAGCGTAAGCTAGCTTACGCAATACGAGAGAACCTCTCGTAAGAGAACTGGAAACACTGTCCGAATGGGCGATCTGTACCACAAACGAAACAAAAGAAAAAACCCCGCGACGGAGAGCTAACATACACGGAGAACTCAGTTACAAAACAAAATAACCCTTATACCCAAACTTGTGTGTCTTACACACGTTACTATGGACAATTAATGTTTTAATCAGATGGATTATCGATTAAACAGCTTTTTGTTACCGCAATCTCTGTCTCTTTTCCGAATCGGCCGCACTTGTCACTTCTCTCGTCTCCTCCCCAACTCTTGTCAAAGAAAAAAACTCTCATCTCCCGAACAACCACTCACGTTACACAAAACACCAGTGAGGGCGGGACTTAATTCACATAAACCAATAAAATAATGAAATACCTAACATGCTGGTTAATGCCACGTTTCCCACATGTACACATCAATCAAACTTGTATATCATGCACGCGCGCTCTTAAAGGAACAAATACACGTATAATCACAAACCAAGATGAATGGTTAATTCACATTTTATCTCTTAATTAAACCTAAATACAAGCTAATAAATTGAGGTAACTTATTAACAGCATACTTATAACCTACTGGGTTACATGTATTTAACAATAAACACCGGTCTAAAAATGATCATATTCACAATCACGAGCCTTCTGTTATATCGTGCTGTGTTTAATTATCGAACATAAAAACATTCTCGTGTCATAGGCCACATTTAGCATTAGACTTCATGTTTTTAACTCCAATCACATTTTATAACGTACATTTTAGTCTGGCACCAGTATAACTAGTAGCTACAATGTAAAGTTTATGCAACAATAACATGCTACTGCTAACATGCTACTAACAATAACATGTCTTACCTTAAAAATCTTTCTCATAATCAAATCGTGTTCTTCTAACTCTTCTGAGGTAAATCCAAGGGCACAGCACAAACACAGTATTCCACACTCATGAAAAGCAGAGTAGGACTGAAGTCGCTGATTCTTTGTGTTGAGGGAGTTTCGCGGTCCTCCACGTGGATCATTAGTATGCGAACAGCTGTTCCGCGTGGGCGTGGTCACATTAGCGCTAATGAGGCCCGTTTGAGAAATTGTACATGTCGCTGCTTTCATACGGATTACTTAAACATAGAATATTTGTTTTTGATATCATTTACATAATTTAAAAATAGAGACTCCAAGCGTTGTAAAGACATACGTTTCAAGTTTGTGTGACAAACATTAGCTAAATTACAGATCATGTTCTGTCGCGTTTCAGAATGAGCTTCACATTGAGAGAGACGGCAGAACGCGCATCATGTTTATTATCTTTATTTTATGAAAAACACAACATTTTGTTTTTATTATGTGTGTACACAAATAAAAGAAGACATTTAACAGTTTTGAATGATGTATAACATTTAAATGTAAGATCAAAATCAACAGAGTATTTTGAGTCTCTTTTGCACTGATAAGAAAAAAAGTGAGCTGGTATCGCCGGCGAGACCGCCGACCCCAGGGGGTTAAGCACTTGATTGGAAACCCGCTGGGGCCACCTGATGTTCTCGATGGTCCTGAGGGCCCTGCTATCTAATCTTGCAGCCAGGGTCTTATTTAATGGCCAAGTCTCCGAGCCATTAAGCAGGATGGAGAGTACTGCTAAGTTGTAAATCCGGAGCTTCGTCTTGCATGAGATGGTCTGGTACCGCCAGAGTGGTTTCCAGAGAGACTGCAGAGCTGATGGCTCGTCTGCGGGTAATCTTTGGTTTTAGGTCCCCGTTGTCTGTCACTAAGGATCCCAGATTAGACCCCGAAGCCGCCGGCAGGCGCCGCCATTTGCGCCATTTAGAATATCAGCCGCCGCCAGCCAATAATCTCATAAGCCAAATTGAGCCGCCAGCTGATAAAGTTTGGCTGAGCCGGCTAAAATTATTTGCATCAAATAATATTTCTATCACATAGAGACATACACACACGAAATATATAAACAATACACGCGATCTATTTTCCTACTGGATTCACAACAGCACAGTCTTGTGCTCGTTGCTACGATACGCAGACAGACTCAGTGAATTGATGACCAATTAAAATTGCTCATTTTCCATACAGAAGCTATGTTTTTTTTTCCCTCGCACTTGAAGTTGAGGTGAAATGGCGGAAAGAAGCAAGAAAGGTAATTTTGATCGCACTTCTCACATTTCCGGTTGCACAAACACCTGAATCAAAGATTGATGTTATGAATTAAATATTCTGGAACGGAGAGATTTATAGCACTGAACGTGATATTACTGCAGTAACAACCCCGTTTCCACATTTCTAATTCACGATGCATATATGCTTCAGTGTGTACACTGAAGTGTGCAAAACTTTGTCCATATTAAAATAATACTGATATAAGTTAATAAGGCGCGACACGGCTGTTTTTTTTTTTTTTTTACTGGTCAATTTTGAGATTTTAGGGATTTTGTCTTCAGGTCCTTTCAGAATTGTGGTAAAAAAAATCCGAAATATACATTTAGGTCTTTATTTTACTTCACTTCGTCTGTTTGCGTCTGTAGAAATCTCCACTTCAGTAGAACTAGCTGCTAGTTATTTTATGAAGACATTACAGAGGGATTTGTAAATATATTATTTGTAGCCTGATATGTATAACATTCTTTTTTTCAAAAAACATGGCGAAAATAATTATATTATGATTTATAGGATAACAAAAGTAGATATCCATAAATCCCTCTGTAATGTTATTCCCATCTAATATGTGAACACAATGAAAAAAAAATTTTTAACCTGGCTTTATCAAATACTCAGATTTCGTTTTTTAAAATATATGCAACTTGGCACATATTAAATTATATATTGCCCAATTTGCATATTTAAACATTAAATTAAAGAAAACTTGTGATGCATTCTATGATACACCCTATTCATCCGTAGTGTCTCGGCTTAACTAACAGTTATAAAGTTGAACAGCGAATTACTGTACATGTCATAAATATATGCATAACGTTACTCCGTGAAGAAATAGGCTAGTTCTAAATCTTCACTTTAGGTGTTTTGTGCAACCGTTCTTATAAGTAAGAATGCCTTTTTTCAGGACTATAATTCCATTTTGTCATTGAGTCAGGACTAGTGTTTTATGGATATTTTTGTTCTCTTTTAGGACGCGGAATTAACAAATATATCAGCACATCACGAACACATCTGCTTAAGGATTCTGGTGTGACATGGAGGCCTCACAGTGTTGATTCTGCTCGTAGCCTTCGTTCACATTTTTGGACATATATGGGCGATCTGTATGTGAACAACAATCGCATTGATGACAAACTCTACTGCAAACTCTGCTTTGAAGCAGAACTGACAAAAGAACATGGAATGCTGTCAAAAGTGTACAGCTTGGGAGAAAAAACATCAAGTGGAAACTTCCTTGCTCATGCCAAAGCTGCACATAAAGAGAGTACAATATTTCTCAAAGAACAATCAAGTAAACTGACCAACTGGATCCAAACTGTGCCGAAAGGAAGCCCAGCTACTTCCCAGTTTGATGTTAATCGCGAAATCGTGTTGTGGCTGTGCCAGGACCTGCTCCCTTTTGAATTAATAGAAAAGGAAGGTTTTCAAGCATTCAACAAGAAAAATATTCATCTCAATTTGCCAACCAGCAGAGCCCTTGCAACAACAGCCCTGGCAGATGTCTACATGGGTTTGAAGTCCAAAGTCAAAGAACAACTGGCAGACATTGTCAGCGGTACTATAATGTTAGATGGCTGGACTGATGCTCATCATCGATACCCATATGTTGGTGTGAGAATCTGCACCGTAGATGCGAACTGGAATTTCCTTCTGTTTACACTTTGTGTTAAACCTGTAGAAAATCACACATCAGAAAACCTTACAGTGTTTGTAAGGGAACTACTCGGAGAATTCCTTCCCAAAGATAAAAATGTGTTGCTCTTTGACACAACAGATGGGGCAGCGAATATGATTAAGTTGTCCCGTTTACTGGGCCATGAGAGAGTAACATGTGTGGCACACTGTTTACACAACTTACTCATAACAGACACTCTTAACAAAATCCCTGAAGCCCAAGTCTTAATTTCCCAATGCAAAGATATTGTCAGTGCACTGCACTTCAAGGCCCATCTAATCGAGGAATTTGTGTTGGAGCAGAAAGAGGCAGACACATTTGCCAAGATTCAAGACCTGCAGGATGAAATTGATGCAGATTCCAATGATCCTATTGATGAAATGGATGATGCAGAGGATTGGCAGCTGGGAACTAAGAAATCAAAACAGGGCTCACAGACACACAAAACACTGAAGACCACAGTGCCAACACGTTGGAACAGTGTCCTCAACATGTTCAGAAGCTTAGTCAGTATGGAGACAGAAGTCACTGAAATATTGAAGAGGATAGGAAAGCCCTTGTTATGCCTGCTACCTGATGACATCAAGCTGCTTTGTAACTTAGTTAGCTTTTTGGAAGACTTTGAGAAATTCACTCTCATTTTAAGTGAAGTCAGTCCAAACCTGAGTGCCATACCACTAATAAGGGCTCGAATCAAGAAAATCTGTGCAGTGGCTCCCAGAGATCCACTACTAATGAAGAGAGTCAAAGAACTAATAGTGAAAAACATGGACAAACGAATCCCCATGTCAGATCTGGTTAGAGCCACCGCAGTGTTTGATCCAGCTGTCAGAGATATCACTATGACGAAAGATGAAAGCAGAGAGCTGCTGCAGAATCTCCATGAGAAACTGAACTCCTCCAGGTGACATTGATATTTCTGTGTACTTGCTAACCACTTATTTTTTTCATGGATTTGATTTTAACAGCCATTTTCCTTATGCATATATTTCACTTTTCAGATTCAGTTCAACAGTGTTTGGGGTTGGAGATCAGAGGACAACAACTGATGGTGGTTCTGGAGGTTCTTCTGGTGGGAATGGGGACCATGATGGGGATGTGGGAGGAAGTGCGAAACGCCTGCGACTGGAATTATTAGCAGAGGCACAAGAACATGCAGAAGCTCATTCTTCAAGTTCTATCCTTGACCAAGAGATAGATGCTTTTCTGGCAGTGAGAACAAGAGACCAAGGAGCATTAGACTTTTGGCGAACCCATAGCAATACTTTCCCCACACTGTCCGCTATGGCCCGGTGCTACCTCTCCATTTCACCAGGTAGTGTGCCGGTGGAATGCCTGTTTAGTTCCACTGGCCTTCTGCTCAATGGCAAACGATCATCACTTGCTCCTTTAAGGTGTAATATGATAAGCTTCATCCATGATAATGCCAAGTTATTGTATACAACTTAGCCTACATACATTTAGCCTAAACACAACACATTGTTGGCTATTTGAAAATGTTTAGTAGCATACATCAATCGATATACAAAATAAATATGTAAATATGTTGTGATCAATCGATATACAAAATAAATATGTAAATATGTTGTGAAAGTAAAATCTGGTGTTTTCTTTATTACATTGTATTGCATTTTGTAAAAATATAGTGTAAGCCATGCATTGCTTTAAAATATTTAGATCTAGTAAATCAGTATAACATAGACATTTGTAGACATGAAGTGGCAGCTTCAGCCGTTTGCAGCTATGAAAAGTTTGGCGGCTTCAGCAGCCATTTAGGTTTTGGCTGAGCCGGCTAGCCAGCCAATAATGTCATCAGCCAGCCATTATTCTCAAAACAAATGGCTTTGGGGTCTATCCCAGATACACAAAGTTGTTGACAAGCTCTACAATATCATTGCCAAACCGCCGGGAAGTTGGATGTGCGTCACCGATATACATGAACTTGATTTTTGTGCAGCTCACCTGAAGGCCAAGCTTCTCAGCCTCTTCACTGTATATGCCCAGAGCGGATCTCAGCTGGCTGTAGGACGTGCTGAGCAGGATGGTGTCATCAGCGTACTCCAGGTCAGTCAGGTGGTAACTGCCGAAGTACACTCCGGGGACCCGCTCACAAACCCTTGACATCAGATGGTCAATGATGCAGTTGAAGAGGTCAGGAGCAGCCACACAGCCCTGGAGAACGCCACTGGAGATGGAAAACCAGTCTGAGTCTCTGCCGTTGATACGGACACAGCTCTGAGTGTTGCTATAAAGCAGCTTGAACAGGGCAACGATCTTGGGTGGTGCTCCAAGGGTGTGTACTCCACAGTGAAGTGTGGCAAACGGTGTCAGATCTATGAACCCGATGTAAAGATGGCGATCTTTACGGAATTCATAGGTCTTCTCTATCAGCAAGCGAACGGCGGAGATTTGGTCTGTTGTGGAGCGGTTAGGCATGAAGCCAGCCTGCTGGGGACAGCGGCTGCTTCTGATGGCTGGGAGAGCACGAGTGAGCAAGATCTTGGTAAAGAGCTTGGCGGGGATGGAAAGAAGGGTAATGCCTCTGTGGTTGCCGCAGACTAGCCTGTCACCTTTACGTTTCCAGAAGGGCAAGATGACTCCTCTGGTCCAGTCGCTGGGAAGCCTCTCTGTCTCCCATACCACACATCTCTCTCTCGGGTCTGGCCTTGACGTGGCCTTGCGTCTTCCAGTGACCCTGGAGAGCAATACCGTCGGGAGCTCGCTCCTAGTAGGGTAATCCTAGGCGGGCATGTCTCCAGGGTAGGTTCCAGACAAAAAAAGACCCCAGCATGTTGATATGCTGTGAGGTGGCAGCCCCACCAACCGACTATCCTGCAGAGGGCTAACAACCCACCCAGGAGAAACTCTTTTGTTACGAAACCGATAAAACATATCAAAACTTCAAAACTTTAACTTTGAAACATAGACTGCTAAAAAAAAAACTAAGCTGTCAAAGGTTCATGTATGTGCGTAAAATACGCATGAATCACACCAAAAGAAAAGAATGCGGTGAGAAGCACTTCTCTTGCTAAATGCACACACACACACACACACACACGCCTACACACACATCCCATCCTACACCACTGACACACACACACACACACAGAAAGAGAGAGAGAGAGGGAGAGAGAGAGTCGACAGAAAGGGTAAAATATGACCTTCATGATATTGTGATTTGTCACTTGCCTAAACATATTTTATTATTAAAAATTATACTTAGGCCCTACACACACACACTTTTGTCAACGCAGACACACATTGCTCTCAGACATCCACACATACTCAAAAACATCATTTTAGATCATTGAGCCATTAAAATGCTTCATAACACAGTCAATAGTGCCCCTAGTGGAAACCAGAAAAATAACGTGCATTTCCACTCATAGGGAATACCTATGAAGTGATGTCATCTGGTGGAACACACTATATAATGCAAATATAATGCTTTTGCTTCAAAATGAAAGGATGTTTCAACATAAATCATGATTCACGTATTAATGACGGCCCCGGCTTTAAACAACGTTTTAATGGGTTTCAATGGGCCATTTTTGGTCATTATGGTGCTGAGTGTTACTATTTGATCTACACAGTGTGTGTTATAGATATTTTGCAAAATGAGCTCATATTTTTTACATTTATCCAAAAAGTCAAAATTTTGCCAAATTACATACCATTTGCATTACAACAGCCAAAATGGTAAAAGAAATTAAACTGCAAATAACCAAAAATGGTCCTAATGCAGCACAAGGGGCTAAATACATCACAATCAGCTAAAACGCATGCGCAGGTCACTTTACTTCCTAAACAAGTACGCACCCGAGTCCGTGTTGCTTGCACATTCACGCGAGCCACAGCACGGTTCGGGATCAACCGAACTCAGACCTTCTCCTCCAGGTAGTCTCGGGTTTGGTTTCCCGGTGCGCACCCGGGTCCCATGACAACATTCACATTAGCGATTTTTCATGCGAACCGTGCCCGTTCCTAACTAAACTGCCAGTGTGAAAGCCCCCTTAGATTATTAGGAATGAAGACTGGTATTTTAGACCTTCTTTATTCAGACATAACATCACACAAACCTAATGCATGGCTTCAGAAATATACAAGTGTATATTTGTAAGGGTAGACATGAAGGGGTTGGAAATCAGACCTGTATTCTGTGTTTGGACCTGTATTCTGATCATTTTATGGTGTATATATAGTTTTTTTTTATTATTTTATTTTTTAAACTTTTTTTGGGTGAATCGTTCCTAATAGTAATAATTGATAGTTCTTAATTAATTTCAAGTCAACAAAATCTAAATGCAAAGTACTAAAGTTGTAAAAGAGGCTAAAATGTGTGGTTAAAAAAAAAAAACAAAAAAAAAACAGCTACACCCCTTTCTTTTTGAAGATGTGTCTCCTCCCATAGAGAAGCTGCAAGAAGCTGCTTTTTAATTAATTTGAGGTAATGTTTGTGGTTTGGGTGAAATTGGATCCGGCGAATGAGGATGTGATGCAGATTAAATGGGGGTATGAGATTTAACCTGCACGTTGCACATAATTATGCAGGCTCTCTCAGTCTATTGTATCTTGGGTTCCCCAACAGAGAGATTTGTAATTTGCATTATCTTACCAGTATCTCACAAAATGAGGGATATTTGTTTTGATGCTGCCAGATTTGTTATTAACTGTGGAAGCAAAAGGCTGAGAAAATAATTGTACATTTCAGCACTCATTGTCAAGTTACTTTTTGGCACTGGACTACAATTACTGTAGCCAAACATCCGTACACACGCACACACACTTATTGCCCTATTGCTTAATCTCCTGGACATTTGCGTCAATGCCTTAATGAAGCCTCCTGGACAAACTAAATGGGCCACACCATGTTAAATCAGATATCTATTGTCACTACTCCGAGAGCAAATCACTGGGACAACATGTGTCTGTGTTCAGTCAGGAAACCATGAGAATGGTAAACAAAGACAAGAAAGAGAACCTGTTCTTTTTAGGATTAGGCATAATATTTTAGCTATTCACAGGGCTGCACTGGACATAGATCTCTGTTGTTGGTGCAGTGTTTGCTTACTATCACTACTTTTTACCATGTCAAAATGAGTCTTGCATTTTACACAGTTTGGATGACGTCCAAACTTAGCGCAGGTGCCTTTTAAGCTTTTCTCCTGGTTTTTTCCTCTGTTATTGTCTCAGACTGTTTGTATATCTGTAATTTAGCAGTTGTCTGATGCTGTAGAGCAGTTATCCTATTTAGCTGGCGCTGAGTGCTTGTTTCTATGTTGCCATATTAGTGTGCTTTCCCTCAGTCCTTCAATGTCCAGCCACTGGATAGTATCAAAGAGTATAGAAGAACAAGAGGCGAAACTCTGATGCTTTTTTGGTAACAGCCACTAGGTGGCACTTCGGTAGCGCGGCCGCCATTTTGGGGTGAAAATTCCAACTGGAGTTACTGGACAACAGCACAGATAACAGTTAATCCAATCATTAAATCCACATTTGAGGTAGTTTTTTTCTTGCTTTATTGAATATTTCCATTTTATGCAACTTTACACATTTACTACTATTATTAGTTACCAACTCCACTAGGCCTGAAATATATTTTGTATGTTTTAATCCCCTGGATCATGCTACAAACATGATGATCTTATAGAACATGATGGACAGTGGCTGTGTTTTTTTGTTTACATAGTCTTCCTTTAACGGTTTTAATATAAGATAGTACTGCAAAAAAATTAAATAAAAAATAAAAACAGTTGACTGTAAAGCTATTATATTGCTGTTATGAAGAGTTATGAAGTGCCATTTGAAATTTTCTTCTAGAATGATAATTTTTATCAAGCTTGTATATTTAAGTTCAGTAATTTCAATTAAATGGCAATGAAGATTACCTATTAATTGTCATTTAAGTGAAATTACTGAACTAGAAGATCATTCTAGAAGAAAATTTCAAATGGCACTTAAAGGCTTTTGCATCTGAACTCTTCATATATATATTTATTGTTTGTAATGCTAATTAGCAATTCATTAACTAATGTAGTATTAATACTAAAGGTTTTGTGGGAAAAAAGAAGAAAACTTGTCTAAGTCTGTGAAATAAACTGTTAAAAGGGATTTGATTGTACGTTAATCTGTGTTGTCATCATTCAGTTTGGATTTGATCTTTAATGTACTTAAAAAAAAAATAAAATTAAAAGCAGCTGATATTGCCATAGCGACAGCAAAAAGCTAGTGGATAGTGATGGGAAGTCTGGCTCTTTTCAAATAATCGGCTTTTAGAGCGGCTCGTTCGCGAACTACACATCAACACTAGTGGACTGCCGAGTCGCTTTCACCCCAAAATGGCGGAAGCGTAGCGCTGCTGCTGGGCGCTGGTGTTGCAATGGAACATTCTATTGGCTTTCACTTCTTGTCAATATACGTTCTTTGATAGTATTGAGAATAAGAATGTGACGTCACGCGTTTCACTCCGCGTTGCATTGTGGGAAGGCGTCGCCATCTTGGAAGGATACGCTATCCGTTGTCATGGTTACTTCGACAGTGAGACCGAGAGAAATAGCGACAGAGAGAGAGAGAAGCTTGATATTTGTTTGTATTTTTGCAATAAGGCACAGTTTCTTGGGAATAAATGAAGAAGTGGGAAGCAAAAGGAAAGGGGCTCTATCGGGAGAGACTAAACTAACAACACCAAGCAGCGTTATTTAGAGAAACTAGTTGACATCAACAACATATGGACCCGTACGACCTGCTACAGAATGGACGAAAGGCCCAAAGCACTACCACCTTTCACATACCCTGACATAGTCAATTACCTGGTTTATGGTATCAGTGCCTAACGTTACTGCCTACACAATGTAAGAGTTCAGAAGCTTTAAGTCATTAGAAGCTTATGAACAATTCTGCTGCGACTGGGTGCAAGACTTAGAAACCCCCAAACCTGTAACGTTAAACTGCGAGAGTTCAGTCATACCTGATGTTTCAGGCCTTATTCATATGTGGAAATAAATCTGATATAATCAGATACGTGCATTTGCACCTGCCTGCAACGTCAATCGGACAGATCCGACATTCCCGTCAATGCGAGTCGTACGTCATTAAAAAAAGTGTCTTTTCAAAACATTTTGCAGTACAGATATATCTATAACAAATTAAACAACTCTAGTTGAATAACAGAGTATTCATTTCGTTTGTTTGTGTTAAATAAAAGGCGAACTGTGCTGAAATGTGTTTCTTTTGAAATCATGCTTTGCTCGCTGTTGCTGCTGTCATTTTATTGACAAGCAGTTTCTCTAAATAAAGCTGGCTAGCATTGTTATTTAGTCTCTCCCAACCCCTTTCATTTCTCTTCCTTCTCCATATCTTCCAAAGAAACTGTGGCGTATCTCTAAAATGTAAACAAATACTAAGCTGCGCTGTCTCTCTGTTTCGCTGTTTCTGGAATATTTAGTCGCGCCTCTGTGAAGTTCTGAATGCGTTGCCCCTGGCAACCGATAGCGTATCCTACCATCATGGCCGACCAGCTCAGACCCCGCCCAAATCGGCACGTGACTCCTCACTCTCAATAGGATTTCCCAATGTCATCCACCTCCCAATTTCCCAAGTTCTGAAGTGCAAACCAACTCACAAACTCATTAACTCACCACACATAATGACACAATAGATGGTTAAAAAACATTATTTAATTAAATTTCTGCTTAAACATACATCGCTACACAGGTTCTGAACATGTCTAAAACTTTGTCTCTGTTACGCAAAAAAACATTGGTCATATATATACATATCATATATAACCCACATCTGTCTGTGGGTTTTGCAAGTATTTAACCAATGAAAAGCGTTAAAAAGAGCTTGTGACTAAACCTCATTACCTCGTAAATAATTACATCCCCTTTGTGACTGATGTGCTGCATGTTTGGACCGTCTCTTCTTAGAACTATATAAATGGTTACTTTGAATAAGTACAGCATTTTCTTTACTCAATAAACACTCATCAGGACAATCTCTCGCCCAGGCATCCAGGCTCTGCATCTGTGTTTTTTCTCCTTACTCTCGCAGATGTTGAAGGGGGAACCATTGTGGTGGAGCACCCAGTCCACATACTCCTTAAATGTCCTTTGAGGTCTGTCTCCGCTCTTGTCTCAAGCCGGCCCAGAAAAACACACTTAGGCTGTCGTCATCATAGTGGACGACGTGGTGTAAGTCCTGTTCCCTCTGCGGGAGGAGGAGAATTTTCGCTGCTGCTAAATCCGTTCATTTGATCAGTTCTTCTGTCACAGTTGGTGACTCGATGAAATAAACTAACACAAGTTCATAACCCACCCAAAACAACAAAAAACACAGATCACCCTTGACACATAGCTACAATAACTTTTAAAACCTGTAAGTTGATGAAGACATAATGTGATGCACTTACTGTCTCAGATGCAGCTGTTCTAATGATTAACAAAACATGTATGTTTGAAATTCACTGGTCAAAAACTTTGTTACTTCATTTGAGCTCGATTTTAATAAAATGTTAATAATATAATTATACATGCAAGAGTCGGACTATGTATAAAGCCACAACTTTCACAATATTGTGTTTAATATTAAATAGAGTTTTTTACATTTCCTGAAAAGTAGGCCTAGCATTTATTTTTGGAGATATAAGGCTTCCGGAAGTCAGCAATGATTTATAATTAATTTACGGCTGCAATTTTGTAAGTATATGTAACAATCATTTATCATAACTTGAAATAACATTAAAAAAAGTCAAAGAAATATCAGTTCTGCTGTTGTTCATACATACCAGTAGTGGCATTGTCCAATGAGGACATTGTCATGTCACCATCAATGTTCCAACAGGTAGTGAGCCATGGTCCTTACTGTCCTTACCTGTCACAGTCATCATCTGCACCTTCTGTCTTCGTCTTCACTACACTTCCCAAAATCCTCCTTGTCTCCACACCTGAACTCCCACCTGTTCATCGTCCTCATCATCTGTGCCACCTGTCCTCACCTCATTAGTGGTCGTTTGTTTCTGTATTTAGTTCCTTCAGTTCAGTCTGTCCTTTGTCTGTAGTTAGTCTTATTTAGAGTGTGTGTTTTCATCTTGCCTGCCTTTCTGTACCTGTTTGTATTATATTTAATAAATTGTTGGAATTGGAGCTATTAGCCTTCTTCATCTTCTGCCCGTACCACACCTGTGACAGAACTACAGACCACCCTAAGATGGACGATGGGGTAAGAATTATCGTCCTGGCTGAGAAAAGCCAACACTTCCTCTCGTTCGTCAAGGGGTTTCTCCGCATTGCCATCCACAGCACCCTTGACGGTGAGAGGTTGTGTACATTGTTCCAGCTCGGGGCCACCAAGTGCAACATTATTCACTACCGGATCGACCTTCCAGACACCACCGGACTCAACTGGAGGGAGACCGTTATCCGGTGTTTGGAGAGCGTCGATCCCCGATCTGGAACACCATCTGCCAGCCCTACCAAAAAAAAAAAAAAAAAGATCTTGGTGTCATATTTGATGCCACACTGTCATTTGAGCCATTTGTGCAGAATACTGTTAAGACATCCTTTTATCACCTCAGAAATATAGCACGTTTACGTCCTATGCTGTCCTTCACAGTCGCTGAGAGGTTGATAAACTCTTTTATCTTTTCACGTGTTGACTATTGTAATGGTCTCCTAGCTGGTGTATCTAAATCTTCTATCGACAAATTGCAATATTTGCAAAATTCGGCTGCCAGAGTATTGACTGGGGTCAGGGCTAGGGATCATATTACCCCTGTCTTGGAGTCTTTGCACTGGCTCCCTGTCAGGTACCGCATTGATTTTAAAATCCTTATGCTGGCATATAAGGCTTTGCACAATCTGGCTCCTCAATACTTGACTGATCTTCTATTGCCTTACACACCGTGTCGTAATCTGCGTTCCTCTCAGAGTGGTCTGTTGGTCGTTCCCAAGACGCGGCTTCGTTCTAGGGGTGATAGAGCATTTTCCTTCGCTGCTCCTAAGCTTTGGAATTCTCTCCCGGCTGACATTAGGGAAGCAAATACATTAGTGACTTTTAAATCCCTTCTTAAAACATTTTATTTTAGGATTGCTTTTACCTGACTATTTTACCTGATTATCTTTGTGTTTAAAGAGTGTAGCGTTTCTTTCTGTTGTTATGCTTGTCTGTAAAGCGCTTTGAGAAAGCAACTTTTAAAGGCGCTATACAAAATAAATGTATTATTATTATTATTATTATTATTATTATTATTATTATTACTGAGCCTTCGTCGCTGGTCCCGTCCAGCACAGAGCCTTCACCGCTGGTCCCGTCCAGCACAGAGCCTTCACCACTGGTCCCGTCCAGCCCCGAGCCTTCACCGCTGGTCCCGTCCAGCCCCGAGCCTTCACCGCTGGTCCCGTCCAGCACAGAGCCTTCACCACTGGTCCAGGACAGAGCCTTTGCCGCTGGTCTCGTCCAGCACAGAGCCTTACTGGCTTATAGACTTTGATACTGAGCCTTCGCCACTGGTCCCGTCCAGTCCAGAACCTTCACTGCGGGTCCCGTCCAGCACAGAGCCTTTACCGATTGCCCCATCCAGCACAGAGCCTTACTGGCTTATAGACTTTGACACTGAGCCTTCGCCGCTGGTCCCGTCAAGCCCAGAGCCTTCACCGCTGGTCCCGTCCAGCCCCGAGCCGAGCCTTCACCGCTGGTCCCGTCGAGCCCCGAGCCGAGCCTTCACCGCTGGTCCCGTCCAGCCCCGAGCCGAGCCTTCACCGCTGGTCCCGTCCAGCCCCGAGCCGAGCCTTCACCGCTGGTCCCGTCCAGCCCCGAGCCGAGCCTTCACCGCTGGTTCCGTCCAGCCCCGAGACTGTCCACGTCCTGTCTGCCCAGCCAGAGACTGTCCACGTCCCGTCTGCCCTGCCTGTCCCGGTCCCAGAGCCTGTCCCGAATCCTGTCACTTTCCCCAAGTATTTTTTTGGGAGGGGCCATATGTCCTCGCCATGGCCGTCCAAAGGCCCACGGCAGCCTAAAAGGTCTCCGCCATGGCCGTCCAAAGGGACGTCTCCACCATGGCCGCCCGAAGGGTCCTCTCCGCCATGGTCGCCCGAGGGGTCTGCTCCGCCCTGGCCGCCTGCTCATCCTGCCCCGTCCTGGCCACCGGCTCCGCCCTGGCAAAGGCCTGCTCCGTCCTGGAGGCTTCCTGCTCCAGGTTGACCTTGCCTTCGTCAGCCTTCAGGACGCCCACCCTCCCACCCCCCCACCCCTATTTGATGTTCTTCGGCGCAAAGCTCATCTACACCTTCTGTCTTCGTCTTCACTACACTTCCCAGAATCCTCCTTGTCTCCACACCTGAACTCACTCCCTCAATTACCCACCTGTTCATCATCCTCATCATCTGTGTCACCTGTCCTCACCTCATTAGTGGTCATTTGTTTCTGTATTTAGTTCCTTAAGTTCAGTCTGTCCTTTGTCTGTAGTTAGTCTTATTTAGGGTGTGTGTTCATCTTGCCTGCCTGTCTGTACCTTTTTGTATTATATTTAGTAAATTGTTGGAATTGGAGCTATTAGCCTTCTTCGTCTCCTTCTGCCCGCACCACATCCGTGACGTTACCAGTGTCCCAGATATACTGATTCACGACCCAGGGAGCTGGAGAGCTGATCGAGATGCACCCGACAGTTTTTATGCTTACTAAGTCATGATACCCTTTCTGACTTCAAGCAAATTAATGAAATTTATAAATGTAAAGCACTCAAAATTAATTATTATAATGTGATTTTATTTTATGTTAGAGTTTTGTTAGGAAAAAAATCTACTTATAACAGTTTTAACTTATTTGGATGAGATATTATGCTGAAATATCTGATCAAATGTGTTAACAAAATAATACATTTTATTTTAAAAAAAATTATTATTATTTTGTTAACACATTTGATCAGAAAATACACCTGGGCTATTTTCAATTTCGTCTGGTTTTTTTCCTCAGTTGCTTGTTTACAGGATAACTATCACAGATTCACAATGCGTCTACACCGGCCGTAACAGTTGTTGCAGTGCGGCACGCCGCAACAGCGTGCAGCTGTCTACACTACGTGACAAAGCAACCGCTGGAAATCCATTTGTTCTTAGTGTCAGAAGTTGAAGAACGTCAGAAATAGAATTTGTTGTGTCGCGCCACATCCAGTGCAGACAGCATTTCTGATTATAGTGGGTTATATTTGCTTTGTCGCATCGCGTCGCAATGTCAGAGCGGCTTAGATCAGTTGTCTTTTTGAAGATTTTTCTGGATGAAATGCTAAAATCTTAGAGAGAGAGAGAGAAGCCAGTTGATGAGATACAAAACTGAAATAGCAGACGTTGTCCAGAAGTCAACAATCTCTTCACAGGCCAGACTAAAGAACCAGAATGAAGACACTTGACTTGGCTAGAAGCCATTTGGAGAAAAAATTTCAGAATCAGACCACATTTTTGTTGGCAACACCTTTGATGCTGGCAGGCTCTTAAACTTTCAAAATATGGTCTTTTGTTTTTCCTCGCTTCCTCTAATGCTGAGCAGAGTGAATGAGACCAGGGATGCAAGAACCATTTACAAAATGTCCTAGACTGCAATCGGTGCTGTACCATGTGCATGTGATGCTGCCAAGCTTTAATTTAAGAAGATATTCTCTAATCAGTATGATCTTTGTTGTGCCTCCTGTGTTGTGCACTTGTTGTGAATGAGTTTCAAGAATTATGTTTTAACATGCTGGTTTATGAAGGCATCCTTATCCCAGTGGTATTTAAACAAGATTTAAGATGTTGATTATAATTTCCAAGCTGTTTGCTTCCTCATAGCCTTCCCTATTTTAGGTTTATAAAACTATCTTTATATGCAGTTAGATAGTTTCTTATATTATTAGTGTGACACTTTGTAGCGGTGTTGTTTTAAAATAATATTGTGACATCTTGTGGTTTATAAACCTGACTTTAAGTGCATTTGGAGAGTTATAATTATATTTAATAATTTTGAACTTTGCAAGGATGCTTTTTTAAATAATACTGTCACTTACAGTGTATCCTTCTCTTTCGGCCTGAGGTTAGGTTGGTTGGAAACAGCGATAAAAGATATATAATTTTAATTGATGTAAAAATGCTTTTATGAACTTTATTAATGTTACATAGCGATAAAGCATTTTTGTACGTTTTTATGAACCTTAATAAAATGGGAACCACCTGAACATCACCTGGTGTGCTTTGGGCTCTTTACTAACATTATTTATCTTGTTTATGTGCAAACATAAGAACTTATTTTCCCAAAAAACTTTTGGCAATATATAATAGAAATATTGTCAAGCCATCTCCAACATCATGACAGCACCTTTTGCAAAGACAAAATAAATATAAATATAAAACATACAGAATGGTGGTAGAACCACATTAGTAAGCCACTGATTTTATTTTTGTGAAAATATCATTATCTGCTGATTACCCGATGAAGAATAGGCTACCCACAATTCCATCAGTCATGACTAATCATTACTTCCATAAAGCAATTCTCTGATTGGTGGATCTTGCTTTGACGTCCATGTTAAGCGGGATAGTAGTCCATAAGTCTCAGAGTCTCCTCTATAAGTCTCAGAGCCAGCAATTATATATAAGTTATTTCCACATTAACATGCAGATACTCATGATCCTCCCCTAGTGAAAAAAAAAACCCATTTATTTCATATAAGTATACTACAAATCGCTTGAGACTTACTGATATTAATATTATAATTAAGCTTTATTTGGAGTACTTCTTTATTGCACAATACATTTCTTAACATTACGCCTACATGTGTCTTAATATCACTATTAGTAAGGATAGTATGATCTCTGTATATCATTCTTTAAATGCAAGATATTTAAAGTGTACCTAAAGTATACTTGCAATAGTTTCACTTTAGCACAATTAAATATACTTCAATATAGATTTAGTTGGACCTCAGCACTATTTTATCTATTACATTTTAGTATATTTATTTTTCACTAGGGAAGTGACTGTCTTTATGAATCATTCACTCATCCAAAAATACTGATTTAGGAAAAAAATAAGTTACTATGTCCTAAATTGCTGTGCTGTGCTGTCCTAGTGGTTATAAAGAACTTACTTTCCATAAAGTATGCATTGTAGTATAGCCTATATTTTGTATAATTTGTATGTACTACTCAATTCACGCTTTTTGCATTTTACAGTACAATAAGAAAAAGCATACTAACATACTATTCTTACTATTGTACATAGGGCAGTAAGAAGTAGTATGTTAGTATGTGTAAACCTCTGCTGTGTGTTGCTCTGATGTGTAAGGGTTGATCCTGCTTTGAATTTAGTTTGGAACACACATTCAAAATCTTGCTGATGGTCTGAATATCAGGACTGATTATATATTTGATTAGAGATTAGAACAGCTTGCTTGTGTGCAGTGGCGGCTCCAGACAATTTTGATTGGGGGGGCAATGGGGGGGTCCTGGTCATTTCAAGGGGGGTCTCATGAAAACCAACAAAAAAATACAGTGGACACGGCTAATAACTGCGTATTCCTGCTACTCAGGGGCGTTTATAGGCTTTTCATTTTAGGGGGCTAATCCCCTAATGATTATGATTAAAAAATAAAAAATAAATAAAAAGGTAACACTTTAGTTTAGGGTCTAATGCTCACTATTAACTAGTTTCATTACCATGCAATGGCAGGGTTTTATAATCACTGTGGTCCCGAATGTGAAGCAGGTTAGTTAGGGGAGTTCTGGGTTTCCCAGAGACATTTTTTATTTCTCTGATCTACATACAGTATGTGCATTTTAAGATGTTTTGAAGGCCATAACATTGGATAACAACATTGATCTTATGCCTAATACAGGGCAGTAGACAGGGCTTTATAATCAAAGAGGTCCTAAATTTGAGGTGCGTAAGGGCTTCAAATTTTTTATTTCTCTGATATGTGCATTTTAAGACGTTTGAAGGATAAGGATAAGAAATAGCTTTAAAACCATGTCAGCGGGCAGTAGACTATGTCAATACCTGCTCTCTCTTCATCTCCATCTATCATCCTTTCTTTTTTCTCTCCTCATCGTGCCCTTTCTCTTCCCGTCCTAAAGCTGAGCTTTTTTAATTTACTAAAGGCTACAATTTGTATTATATTCTCAATATTTACGCAATACACATTCATTATTAATCCTGTGCCTAATGATGAAAACGGCTTTGTTAATGTTTCTTCTCCCCTCACAATGATGGTAAACTAATTATTACATTACATGAGTCACGTTATAGGCCTATATTCAGTTCAAAATGGCGAAATTAGACAAAACCATATTAGTTTGCTTGATAATTTTTTGTATTCGTTTAACATTTATGACCTAAAAAAAACTGTCAAATATGAAATGTTTAGTTTAGCTACTTACATCTTATCTCGCACTTGACCATATACTGTCGAGTCGCTCTGCAAAAATTCGCGCTCAGAAGCGTCTGTGAACATAAAGCCCGCCTACTTTGATTTGATTGGTCATCTCAAATATTCGGACATTGACGAGCAGTGACAGACCAATGAGGTTCAGATGAACATGCGCGCGCGCGCGTGCGCACACACACACACACACACACACACACACACACACACACACACACACCCTCCTGTCCTCTGTTTCTGATTCTGACGTGCGCTCTGCTCGGCGCCGCTGCTGAAGAGAAATATTTTAAATCTTTATCCCGGATATATTTTTTAATCAGGAAGTGGGTGGGGGGTCAGATGGGGGGTTAAAGCGTTTTTTAGGAGGGTCTTGAGACCCCCCAAGACCCCCCCTGGCGCCGCCACTGCTTGTGTGATACTGCTTAAAGGGATAGTTCACCCAAAAATGAAAATTAAGTCATTGATTACTCACCCCCATGCTGTACCAACCCCGTAAGACCTTCGTTCATCTTCGGAACACAAATGAAGATATTTTTGATTAAATTTGAGAGCTGGGTCACTCCTCCATAGGCTTCCTAAGGGATTGAAATTTGACGGCCCAGAAAGTCATTGAAGAAAATGTTTAAATATTCCATGTGACTACAGTGGCTCAACTATAAGTTTATCAAGCGACGAGAATACGACAGCCACAGCTGTCCTCACTCAGGCGATTGAAAGCATTATATCTATGTATTGTGTGCGCTGTCGCGGAAGCGTCAGCGGAAGCATTCAGCTCTCGTGTCCAGCCTCCTCGTGTTAAGACCGACTCGGGTAAAGACCTGCGACTCTACCTGCGCGACTCCACCGAGCAAGGACACAGCAAGGCACGTAAAGTGTCTTCTTCACCCTTTCCTTTCCTACCTTTATCTTATTTCCCATTATCATTATGTGCTTTCAATACTTTTAATACATTCCTGTTGTCTCTCGACAACGCACTCTCACCACACACAGAAGGCAGCGCAATACTGCTAATCTGCGCCCTTTTCTCTCATCCTCACACTCACCTCTCACTCTTTCTATGGGTCTATGGAATTGTCAATCAGCAGTCAATAAAGCTGACTTCATTCCAGCCTTTGCATCTCATTCTACTCTTAATATCTTGGGCTTGACTGAGACCTGGATCCGTCCAGATGACTCAGCAACCCCTGCTGCTCTCTCGACTCTAACAACTTCTCTTTCTCTCACACCCCTCGCCAGTCGGGGAGGGGTGGGGGTACCGGTCTTCTCATTTCTAACAATTGGAAATATTCAACTCTCTCTTCTCTATGCAATAACAACTCATTTGAATATCATGCTATTACACTTACAAATCCCATTAAGATCCACACTGTAGTTATTTATCGCCCCCCAGGTCCACTGGGAAGCTTTGTAGAGGAGCTGGATGTGCTGCTGTCCTCTTTCCCTGAGGATGGCATCCCACTTGTAGTCTTTGGCGATTTCAACATTCACATAGCGAAGCCGTATGCAACAGACTTCATCTCTCTGCTAGCCTCATTCGATCTCAAACGGCTCATCACCACCGGTACTCACAAGTCAGGTAACCAACTGGACCTGGTTTACACACGCAACTGTATCACAGACAACATTTTGGTGAAACCTCTCCACGTTTCAGATCATTTCCTCATTACTTTCAATCTACAACTCACTGCCCATGCTCCACCAACCTCCCCACCATTTACGTTCAGACGAAACCTGCGCTCACTCTCTCCATCCCATCTTTCCTCTGCTGTGTCATCTTCTCTTCCCTCACCCTCGCATTTCTCATCTCTGGATGTGAATACTGCAACGGATACTTTATGCTCCATCCTAACCTCTTCTTTAGACAATATCTGCCCTCTGTCCTCTAGGCCAGCACGCGCTACTCCCTCTAATCCCTGGTTATCTGAGGTTCTTCGTGAACACCGGACCAAGCTCAGGGCAGCGGAGAGGAAATGGCGCAAATCAGAAGACACATCTGACCTCAGTAGGTATCAATCTCTGCTCTCTGCCTTTTCTGTTGATGTTCACACCGCAAAATCTTCATATTTCCACAACAAGATCAACAGTGCCTCTAACACACGAACACTGTTCAAGACATTCAACTCTCTCCTCTGCCCACCTCCTCCACCACCCACCTCCTCGCTAACTGCTGATGGTTTTGCTAACTTCTTCACTAGCAAAACTACAACTATCAGCAGTCAGTTCTCAGATTCACACACACAGGAACTCAGACTAACCTCTCCCACAGCCAATAACCTTCTCTCCTCCTTCACTCCGCAAACCGAGGAAGAAGTATCTAAACTTCTCCTCTCCAGTCATCCTACCACCTGCCCTCTAGATCCCATCCCCTCACACCTTCTACAAGCCATCTCTCCCACACTTCTACCAGCTCTCACACACATTATCAACTCATCCCTCTACACTGGCATTTTCCCTACTGCATTTAAGCAGGCTCGGGTAACTCCACTGCTTAAACACAACGTTAAACACATCACTTCTAGAGAATTACAGACCTGTCTCTCTCCTACCATTCATTGCGAAAACACTTGAACGAGTTGCTTTTAACCAAGTATCATCCTTCCTGTCTCTGAACAACCAGCTGGATGTCAACCAATCTGGCTTCAAGAAAGGGCATTCTACCGAGTCGGTCACAGAAGCCCTGCGGTTCGCAAAAGCTGCTTCCAAATCATCAGTTCTCATTCTCCTGGACCTGTCTGCTGCCTTCGACACCGTGAATCATCAGATCCTGCTGTCCTCCCTCTCATCACTGGGCATCACTGGAACCTCCCTCAACTGGTTTGAGTCCTATCTCACAGGTAGGTCCTTCAGGGTCACATGGAGAGGCGAGGTATCCAAAGCACATCAATTGACCACAGGGGTTCCTCAGGGTTCAGTTCTCGGACCGCTCCTCTTCTCCATTTACACCACCTCATTGGGACCCATCATACAGGCACATGGTTTCTCTTACCATTGCTATGCTGATGAGACTCAGCTCTACCTCTCATTTCAACCAGATGATCCCACAGTAGCTGCACGGATCTCAAGCTGTCTGGCGGACATCTCGGCATGGATGAAGGAACACCACCTGCAGCTCAACCTGGCAAAGACTGAGCTTCTCGTCCTCCCTGCCAATCCGTCTCTACAGCACGACTTCACTATCCAGCTAGATTCTTCCTCAATCACCCCATCAAGGTCGGTCAGAAATCTTGGAGTAATCTTTGATGATCAGCTGACCTTCACAGACCACATTACAAAGACAGCTCGATCATGCAGGTTTGCTATACACAACATCAGGAAGATCAGGCCTTTCCTAACTGAGCATGCAACACAACTTCTCGTCCAGGCCCTGGTCATTTCTAGGCTTGATTACTGCAATGCTCTTCTGGCTGGACTTCCATCATGTGCCACTAAACCTCTACAAATGATCCAGAATGCTGCAGCTCGTCTTGTCTTCAACGAGCCCAAAAGGGCCCACGTCACTCCTCTGTTCATCTCTCTGCACTGGCTACCACTTGCTGCTCGCATCAAGTTCAAGGTGTTGACGCTTGCTTACAGATTGACGACAGGTTCAGCTCCCCCTACTTCCACTCACTACTACAAGTCTACATCCCTACCAGAAGACTACGATCGGTCAATGAGCGGCGGCTCGTGGTACCATCACAGCGAGCCACAAAATCACTCTCCAGAACATTCTCATTCACAGTTCCATGCTGGTGGAATGATCTCCCCACCGTCATCCGGAATGCCGAATCCCTGACAGCATTCAAAAGACAACTGAAAACTCATCTCTTCCGGGAGCACTTAACATAACAAAACAAAAAATAAAATAAAAAATAAATAAAAACTTTCCTTTTCCTTTAACACTAGAACTACCAAGGCGGTCATTTTGACCGTTTTTAAATTTTACAGTGTAATAACTTTGTTAAAATAAAATCAATGTGGCTGTAGGACTCTGACTTTTCCTAAATATGTGTATATTTTATTCGGGAGCAGCAGCTGATGGAGAGAACGCGGCAGTGCCAAGTAAGGAGGAACTGCGAAAAAAATAAAACCAAGGAAACATGTGCCAAATGTCACAAAGTAGGCTAGTGTGTGGGAGCTGCACACGAAATGCAGTGTTTGTGTGGACTGCGTACGCGTTAGTGAATGATGCAGGGTTTTTTTTTGCGCCGTTCAAATTAGCCCTTTATTATTACCTATCGTTATATTGTATATCCATTTATTTTTAGATTTTGGATTGATTATTGAACTTATTTAAAAACAGGGCTGTACTAAACGGTATGAAGCTTTGACGTTTCCTAACTTTTTTGTATTTCTATTCACGTTGTGAGTGTGGTGAAAAATATCTTTTTGACGCAAAATTTTCCTCACATTTCCTTAGACCTGTCGGGGCAATCTTTCTTTTGTGCTTGTTTTAAGGGCGATGACGTTATAACATGACGACAGGAATTAAAAGCATCATTGGAAAACTTAAAGAGAAAGGTTCAAATGTAGATATGACATGACAAAAATTATGTTCAGTACGGCCATATGACCGTCAAAGTATAAACGGTCAGAATGACCGCTGTGGTCGTTCTAGTAGTTATGGAATTCCGGTAGTTCTAGTGTTAAATCCTCGCTTGCCTGGCTTATGCTACTCCGAGCTAGGTCTGAACTTTGTATTTTGAGCACTTCTTGCGTTGTTTTTGCCTCTTCACGATGACTCGCTTGGTTTAGTCCTCAGTTGTAAGTCGCTTTGGATAAAAGCGTCTGCTAAATGACTAAAAATGTAAAAATGTAAAAAAATTAATACTTTTTGTGCGAAAAACCCCCGAAAATAACGACTTTATTCGACTATTCCTTTTCTTCCTTGTGGGCCTGAGACGTGAGTTCAAGAGATTTCCACGACGCATGCGCGAGAACTGAGAAGAGAACGTTCTTCTTCTACTACTTCTTGTTACTTGTTACTCAGTTCTCGCACATCCGTCGTGGAAATCTCTTGAAAAATATCTTCATTTGTGTTCCGAAGATGAACGAAGGGGTTGGTACAGCATGGGGGTAAGTAATTAATGACTTAATTTTCATTTTTGGGTGAACTATCCCTTTAAGTAATGTGTATGATAAGACGATCCTAGAATGAAAAAGTCTAGACGCTTACATTGGCAATGTGATGTGAAGTGGATGAGGCACGCTCCTATCTGTCTTTACACTGTGCGCATGTGTGTGAAAAGATCCATTATTGAATACAGCTGATATCTCACTATCATGACTCACCATCTTTTAATAGTGGAAGTTCTTTCTTTTTTTTTAACCATCACAACGAAAACACAAGGGCACTAAATGAAGAGGGAGATGCATTTCAGGCCCAACCTTTTACAAAATAACTCTGATTTGTTGGCACACTTGACCCTTGATCTGTCAGAATTACCATCTCTTATAAAGTAAAACTAGGAGCCGTGCAGTTCACTCGTACCATTTCTTATGCTGCAGCTTTAAATTATACATTTGTTACACTGCCCTCTGCTTAAGAAACAATTGCTGCAGAGAAAACCAGACGTTACTCCTCAATTCTTTATTTGTTTTAATTAAGCATATAATATGCATTGGTTCTCCTCTGTCTGCCATTGCATCTAAAATTATGATCTTCTTTTGCTTTTGCCTTTATACTGTTGGAGCGAACGGAGAAAATGGTAGACACACTTAACGATTTTAAGACGTTCTTATTAAGGTGAGCACCAGTATGGCCGATGCTCCTGCCTCACAGTCAGCGAGATGGGTCTGTCTGCGGACTGCAAGAGAGGGGCGTAACAGGAAGTGGGCGTAACTTGAAGCGGGCGTAACTTGAAGTTGTCCAAATCACACAGAACAACACGATATGTCAAACTCAAAACGAGATGTTGTCGGCAAGATGCCAGCTCGTATAGAGACAACAGTAAGAATATGTTCCCAAGATAACCGTGTAAATGTAGTGTATAAGTGTTTAATATAAGTCATATTGACGCTTTTTACATCGCACAAGGGTTGAGTAAAGCGTTTGGAACTTCGAGCTTGCCAATCTGTCTCGCTGAGTGTCACACTCACACAGATGCCAGGTCATTCTACAGAAACGTCCACTTTTGGTATGGAAAGATGTCCAACATTTAAACTTAGACGACATTATTAGATTACCCTTTGACTTTATGAATACATATAAATTACAGCTTAATAATTTTTTTTTTTGCATTTATTTACTATTAATATTGTGCAATATTAAAGGTTTTTATGAAATATTATTAAAAAAAATTCAGCACATGTAGTCAGAGTTACAGAAAAATAATAATAATAATGCAACAAATAACAAATTATGTTTTATTTATTTTAATCAGGTTTGTTAAAGGGTACCCCGACTAGTGTGGCATGTTGGCCTTATAAGATTAACGTGGGCGTCAGCTATAAAAAGGTGATACAAAAACACTCCAAATGTTTTTGATTTTATTAAAAAAAGACGAAAATCCGTTCACTCGTAGGCCGCCATTGTTATTTACGTCTCAATGCATTCTGGGTAGTGACGTGTAAAGGTTGTAACTAGCCAAGTTTTGACAGTAGCGAGATGAACACGTCTGCCGTTCAGCCTTTTCAGTTTGAACCCGAGCGCACCGTAGGCTTAAATCAAGAGAATAACGCGGATAACGATAGGCCTACTCAAGAGTTACATGAAAATGAAGATTATCAGAGAGTTGAAGAAGCGAGAGTGGGGCAAAATAGATGGTGTCTGCGGCAGTTTGCCAATGCCAAAAGCGAGAACGAGAGCGTTTGCTGTAAAGAGCTCCACTTTTTGTCAGCAGCTGTCCAGGGTAGGCTATAGATCAGACGATCGTACTATCGGTATAAATAATTTAATAAGTCATCTACCGCCGTCGTTTGCTTTATTTTCCCTAAGCTGTCACTATGTAGTTGAACGCATAGAAATACCCTCTCGGATCTTGTTCAAAATCCTGCCGCGCCACAGAGCACCATTTACATAGTTTTATATTAAATTTACATTTATTTGTCTCAAATCGTTGTTAATGTATATACTGACTTAACCCTGCGCAGCAATATACATTTAGTTTTACATTCATTTACAGAAATCGGCTGGTTGAATGAAAATTGCTGATGTTACCGGATTTTGAGCAAGTTAACAGACGCTCTGAGGCAAAGTGAATTCAGACTGCAACGATTGTATTTAATTGTACAGTACAATCATAACATAGTACAGAGTCTACAGACATATCTTATTTCCATAATGTCCTTAAATATAACAATATTGCTGCCCATAAACTGACAAAGTGCGCGTCCGGTGTGCGATACCTCGAGTTGTCAGAGACGCGGCGCGGCGCTTCTCGTCCGGACCGGTGTGCAACCCCTTTTACACTGAACAAAGTCAACACTATTCTGCTCATCTACCTCATGTACATTTTCAATCTTACAATTACAATATTAATAATTACCATTGCACTAAATTGCCGTGCACTACATATTTAAAATCTGAAATCTCAGACTATACTGACTATACTGAGCTCTTTACAGCAAACGCGGTCGTTCTCGCTTGGCATTGGCAAGCAGTTGCCGCACAGACAGCGCGTTATTCTCCTGATTTAAGCCTACGGTGCGCTCGGGTTCAAACTGAAAAGGCTGAACGGCAGACGTGTTCATCTCACTACTGTCAAAACTTAGCTAGCTATCCGGTACGTTGGAAAAACAATAAACGAAGCGGCTACAGCGGCTAGGCTCAACCAACTACAACCTTTACACGTCACTACCCAGAATGCATTGAGACGTAAATAACAATGGCGGCCTACGAGTGAACGGATTTTCGGCTTTTTTTAATAAAACTAAAAACATTTGGAGTGTTTTTGTATCACCTTTTTATAGCTGACGCCCACGTTAATCTTATAAGGCCAACATGCCACACTAGTCGGGGTACCCTTTAAAAGTGTGCTTGAATGATTTGCAATTTGCTAAAACGAAACTATTTAAAAACCAGTAAAAATCAAGTAATGACGCAATCCTCTAAATCTTAACTTTGAGTGTAAGCAGAATTAAATTGATGTAAAATTATCATCGTCACATCATGTGATATTTTATTTAATGTGACATGTACTATTGGTGATTCATTGTGTCACTGGTGTTACTGTCTTTTTTTTTTCTAAGACTAAAGATCATCATTCTTCAACTATAATTAAGTAGATGAGACTAAATTGTTACATCTGGCATACAATCTAAATGAATAGCTTTGAATAAAGTTGATCTACAGTATAAATGGGAGTCACTGGTGTTACTGGTGTTACCCATAAGAAAGGTGACACCAGTGACAGTAACATCAGTGACAATTTTCATGAAAAATTCATTTTACAAAATGGCTGCTGCAAGGTATCAAACCACATGTTGTCAATCAGTATAGACCTACTAACTAAATTAAGTAGTTTAATCCATTTGTATTATAGATTTTTACAATTACCTAACAATAAAGTAGGTCATACCAGTGAGTTCAACTAAAAGCTTCATATAAAATCATGAGATAAATGAGAAAATGTCTGATAACTGAAAAGAGACAGATGATTTACTATGGGCCTTTCTTTATAGTTATTCAGGAAATTGGAAGGAGAAAGTCAAGTGATGTCATCAGTGTGATTTTTATTTTAAAAAGAGATTTTTGTTTAACAGTAACACCAATGACACAACTCCAGTGGACCACTACTTTCATTATAAATTTTATTATATTTATTCTGCATTTTGTTTTTTTTTAAATGTAATTTACAAAAATATTTTTGATAGTTATGTATGCATTATTGTATTTTAAATGGTGGGAAACCCTGTTATTGACATACAAATAAAGCATTTTCCCTCTGTACGTGACTGTGGGGACGAGCACGTCTGTGGTGCACGGGATTTTGTATAATTAATTAAAAATCAAATATTGCCACATTGATGGCTCAAGGTGTAATTGTTCAAATTGAATATTGTTTTATTTTAAAAATAAAGAAAAGATTTACCCTAAAGTGTCTTTTAAGTGTAATATTTCTGTAAAGGCTAGGGACAGGGAAAAAAAGAGATTTCTATAGAATGACCCAGTAGTAGATCGCCCTGGAGTGGTCACTTCCCACTATTAAAATGTATATACATGGGTAAGATGTCACCTAATAGATGTAGGCCTAAATGCATATCGCCTAATTTATTGTTTTCGAAACCAGTTTACGACTGTTTAATTTTTTCTGACAATTTTGAGTGACAATTCCTCATTTGTCCTTTAACCCTCATTGTGTTGCCTTTCAATTAAAAGATTTTGTTATGGATGTGCTTGTTGTTCATTTGTCTCAAAAGTATCATAAGATTTGTTTGTCAGCGGTGCATTTAGCTGTTCTTTAGTGCTGTTGATATCAGTCATCATTTTTAATCATCAGCCAAGGCATACAATAAGACATCAAAAGATGTTTAAAATTGTTTATTTAAAAATAAAATAAAAATACAGCCCAATTTCAAAAGGATATATTAGAGCTTGCTCCACACTTTAGTTGAGGTGGGAAGAATAATTGATAAAACAATACATTGCAATATGGTTTCTTGCAATACATTATCAATACCCTGGCACTAATGCAGATTGCAGCTTGCTTTGTATACCAGAACATGCATTTCGGTTCTTGAACAGCTAAGAGTCAGTTTAATCAACTCCAGCATGTTCTGTTGGTTTTTAAACTCGTGCGAGAGCGATTCAAAAGCATACAGAACTGTGTTCTAATCGCTCTCGCGTTAATACACCGACCGGTATTTGCAGCGCTGCTTTAAACAGTGAGCGACTTGAAGTGGGCGTAACTTGAATGGACGTAATTTGAAGGGGCGTAACTTGAAGGGGCGTAACTTGAAGTCTTGCAGGATGCAGACAGACTCTATTGCAGTCAGCGAACAAACTTCTACAACTTTTCCCCCGCCCACACAAAACTGCGCAGGCTTGTTCATCAGAAGAATACCACACCCCCTTAAAGCCCCACACAAACAGAACACATAGCCTAACACACAAAAAGAACATACATGCATATAGATCACACATGAATAGAACATAAAACACTCTTTAGACTTGCTACATTATCTCCCTCAGGCAGTGTGTTCTGATTTTGTCTCTATACTTTTGCGACAGAAGGAAAAGTATGTCAAATAAATGTGTAAAAGAGAAGGAGTTGCTTTTGAAGAAGTGGATCTGTGGAAATAGCTTAGATCTCAGGGTTATCAGTCTACGGCAATTAGTCCCCTTTGATGTGGCAATGGGAAAGAGTCGCTGATCTGTTTTTTCAGATAGAGATATCCCCTCTGTCTGTCTGTCTGACTGAATGTACAGTATGTCTTTGTGCAGGAGTGTCACACCTTTTCATTGGAACAGCATGATTCTGGAACTCACATGTTCTGGAACAGCATGTGCTATGCAGTACCATATTCATATAAAGACAGACAGATGGATTATAAACATTTGCTGGAAAACTCACATACACTCCAGGTTTATGTCATTCAGAATTGAAATTCCATTTCAGTTCCAAAACTTGAATTAAATTTGAGGTATAGCAAACAGAATGCAGAATGCAATCTGATTTGGAATGTAAGTAAAATTGGTCTTCGAGGGCCAGAGTTGAGAGACCCTGGAATTAAATGAAATTGAAATGTAATTTAAAAAATATTTTTATGGCTGAACAAAAGTATGGGGTGCTGTTGATATTGTTAAATGGACATTTTCTCTTTATGTTAAATGAGTTGGGTTGATGATATAAATATTTCATGAGAGACTTAAATTTTGCATTGTGACAATGGTAGACCTAATAAGCTATGGTTTCAGCCTGTACTATTTATTTTATTTATTTATTTAGTTAGTTTTATATCATGCTTATTATGCTGAGTTTATAGTGACAATGGTAGACCTAATAAGCTATGGTTTCAGCCTGTACTATTTATTTTATTTATTTATTTATTTTGTTTTATATCATGCTTATAATGCTGAGTTTATAGACCTAGATTATTTGGTAATCATAACCGTCTGGACATTCTGGCATTTGCTATCATGATGAGAACATAACCCAGCTATCCCACTTAAAACATACACATACCATTCAGCCTTTTAATTCTTTAAGATGCAAGGGTTTCACTTTATTTTGATGGTATTTTAACACATTCTAACTTTAAGTAACATTGCGCCTACATGTCTACTAACTCTCATTAGAGTGTTAGTAGAGTATTAGTAGAATGGTAGGGTTAGAATAAGTTGACATGTAGTTGCAAAGCTACTTATAGTCAGTAGAATGTCTGTTGGAGGAGCATCACAATAAAAAGTTAGCAGATTAAGCAGACAGTCTACTAATATTCTAATGAGAGTTAGTTGACAGGTAGTTGCAACATAGCAAATTATAGGGCCCCTATCAAGGATTTTTGAAAATGACTGTTCGTGTAGTGTGTAATAAAGCTCTAAGTGAATGAAAACATCCTGCAAAGTTTTATATCTGAAAGTGCACCGTATATAAAGTTATTGTCTTTCAAAAGTGAGAGTCGACTCTGAGTCTATGAAATGAATTGTTTTTGAAACGACTCATTAGCCGTTTCGTAGTGACGTAGATACGAAACATTAGCATATTGGCCGCGCCCAGTTATTGCGCGCGCACTCGTAGGGAAACTTAAACCTCAAACCTGAGCTGATTTCTGAACTGGACAGCATCATGTCGAGAAGACGGTGCTGTGCATGATGTGAAGGTAAAGCCAGTTCACTCCCCAAGGATGAGCATGTGAAGAATCAGTGGTTAAAATTAATCTTTACCAAGATATCACAGCAGTATAATCCTAAACTATTTCTGTGTTCCCTTTATTTTATAGTAGGCTATAGACGACTGCTTCTCAAATCTAGGGAGTCCAATGCAGGATTCACAAACCGCTTGCTCTTGAAAGATGGTGTTCAAAATACTTAGTTTTGAGTTTTATATTGTGTAGGTCTCCTGCTAACTGGCTCTCATTATCACTGTCTACCTGAAATACTTCTGCTGATCAGCTGTGGGCCACTAGTATTATCGAGTCATCCTTGCGATGGAGGTTGAATAACTAGTTCTTCTAATATTTCATCACCGGACTCGCGCTCGCATTAATATGGTAAAATCGTTGTCATTGTTCGTTACTGTGTTTAGTTTACGGTGTAGGAAGCCTCAGGACACGCAGAGCTGTCGGTGTTATGCAATGGGCGTTTTTGTTCTCGACAACAGACTGAGCTGTCTGGCCAATCAGAGCAGATAAACGCGCGTAAAGGAGGGATTTAGAGAGATTGATTCATTTGACGAGCCGTTTGAGAATCATGGAAAATGTGATGATGTGCAAATGTATATTGTGAGGAAATTAAACAGTTTTTTTTTTTTAC